>CM040124.1:116216996-117416996 GCA_022559845.1 Amorphophallus konjac | reverse complement strand
ACTACTTTGGTAGGTACGTGGTAGGCCTGCACTTATCATTCAACTCTCTCCATTCATTCATTAAGTCTCGGTGGGGAACAAATGCGTTTGAACTCCACCTTCTAAAGAATGGCTTTTTTGTTTGCAAATTTGATTCTGAAGAGGATATACGTCGGGCTATTGAGGGGTTCTGGACCATTAAAGGTCATCCCATGATACTTCGAAGATAGAGTCTTGACCTAAGAATGGAACTGGATAGTCTCACGAGTATTCCATTGTGGGTGGCCTTCCACGGACTACCGCTTCACCTTTGGACCCGGGATTTTATTACGAAGATCTCTTCCATCCTGGGCGAACCTTTGTATCTGGACAAGCTAACGGCTGAGCGCAAGAGACTAGCTTATGTGAGGGCTTGCATCATGATCTCGTCGGGGGAAGATCTGCCTGATTTCGTTCATTATAAAGATCATGACGGCAGCGTCAAGAAGATAAAAGTAACCAATCAATGGAGGCCAAGACGTTGTTCATTGTGCTGTTCCTTTGGTTATGCAGATGGAGCCTATAAATCGGTCCTCCAGAATAAACAAGCGTATGTTCAGGTCTTCAAACCAAAGGAACCCTCAACTCCATCCAATGATTGTGTGCACACTCACAACTTCTTTGAGGTTCTGAAGTCAGAGGACTATGATGCTCTAGAGGGTCTTGGTGTCGCAGCAACTCAGATATCTGACCCTCCCAAAGCCCTAGCAGTTCAGAGGACTCCGAGGGCTGAGCTCATGACTCGCCCTGAGGCCAGCCAGGTTATATCCACGCAGGAGCCTTCTTTGGAAAGTTTTCATAATATTCTACATACAAATAGAAAAAATAAACCAAGGGATTCACATTATTCAAAAGCCAAGGAGCACAACCCTATGGTAATGGCTGACACACTCTCTGTAAGTGTTTATTTACCTTCTCTTATTGAGGGTTTGGTGCCATCTTTGGAACTTGCCAACTTGAATAGTAGCAATCCTTCCCATGTAGACCCAGCTGCCACCATCGGCCATGCTTCAGCCATAGGCCCACCGTCCTCTCCACATCATGAGGCACACTCAAAGGTAGCTACAGGGGCCACTAATCTGAAAAGTAGATGCCCTCCAAATGAGGACCCAACTGCAGCCATCGGCCTTGCTACTTTTGAGACTACCAAACCAATTAGTAGCTGTCCTAATTTTCATAATACTCTTCATACTAATGGAAGGAGTAAACCAAGGGATTCTCATCATTCAAAAGCCTAGGAGCTTAACCCTGTGGTAATGGCTGCCACACTCCCTGATCCTTTCAATTGGGGAGCAGCACCAAATGACTCTTCACATGGAGGGGCCGCCAACCTGAAAAGCAAAAGCAGTTGTCCTTCACTTGAGGACAATGTTGCTGCCATAGGCCATGCCTTAGAACTAGGCGCCACTTCACATGGAGGGGCCGCCAACCTGCAAAGTTGATGTCCTACCCATGGGGATAATGTAGCTGCCATCGGCCATGCCTTAGCCTTAGGCCCACAGTCCTCTCTACTTCAGGTGGTGCACTCAAAGAAAGCAGCAACCCTACAACCTATCAATTAAGGAGCATCACCAAGCTGCACATCACTTACAGGGGACAAGTCTTCGGTACCACATGCTGGCAACATTATTGAGCAAGCACAATCTGCTCCACATCGCCCCACTATCAACCAAGATAAGTGCCATCATTCATCTTTTAGAAATCTGCAGACTGTGGATGAAATGGACAGAATTAAATCAAGACCGAAGATCAAAGAAGCTGATGGGCGGGCTACAATGCCGAAAATCATCTAATGTTAGATCCTCTTTCTTACATTGTTTTGTTATGAAGATTCATGCCTGGAATGTTAGAGGCCTCAATAAGAGGGAGAAATGTAGAGAGTTGAATAGATTGATCAGAATCAGAGCTTGTGCTTTGGTTATCTTAGTTGAAACAAAAATAACCTCTGCCCATGTTATGCACTATAAAAACTTAATTTGGCCAGAAGCTGAAGTTATCACTAATGACATGTACGGTGTCAAAGGGAGAGTCTGGATCTTATGGAATCACAAGCTCATTGATGCTCATATGGCTGCGGGTAGCAGTCAATTCCTCCTTATGCGATGCAAGAATAAGTTGAACCTTGGGGAATTCTTGATTACTGGTGTGTATGCATCCAACTGTGCGACTGACAGGAGCAGCTTATGGAAGGACATCATAAGTCTTTCCAACAACATCAGTATTACTTGGATGGTCACTGGTGATTTTAACACAATTAGATACCCCCATGAGAAGTTGGGCGACCGTCTGGTCACTGAGTCCATGTTGGAGGAGTTTAATCAGTGCATTCAATATTCAGATCTGGAGGATATTACCTGTTGCGGTAATAAGTTTTCCTGGACCAATAGAGGTGAAGCTCACCATAAAATCATGGCCAGATTGGATAGATGTCCCATTAACACACACTGGACTGCTTCCTACCCAGACAGTTGGCTCGAGTACGGTAATGAATATTTTTCTGACCATACACTCATGCTTATTAACACAGATAAAAGTTTGCCAATGGGCAAGCTCCCCTTCCGGTTCTACAACATGTGGGCCTCTCATCCTGCATTCCTTGACGTTATTAAAGTAGCCTGGGTAACCTCGGTCGAAGGGTCCCCTCCCCATGTACTTTGTATGAAGCTAAATGCATGCAAGCTCGCTCTTAAGGATTGGAATAGAAACATCTTTGGTAATGTTCAGAATAAGGTGGCCGATTCTAAGAGGAACCTTCACCAAGCTCAGAATAATCTTCATGATAGCCCCCTTGACGATGCTCTTATCCACCAAGAAATGGAGGCAAGAAAAAGTTACGTGCATGCTTTAGAGCTAAAGGAAAACTTTCTCAGGCAAAAGTCAAGACAGAACTGGCTGATGATGGGTGATTCAAATACTAAATTCTTTTATGCATCCGTGGCGGTAGAAGAATAATTAACCAAATTAGGCACTTTAAAGATCAGAATGGAGATACTATCGATGACAGTAATCAGGTGAAGGAACACACTATAGACTTCTATTATCAACTGCTGAATCAACCTCATATGTAGGAAGTCCATGACATACACCCTGCCTTGCACCTCTCTGAAGATGACAAGTGACTTCTTAATGCTGATTTCACTGCAGATGAGTTTACGAAGGTTGTTTTCCAATCTCCAGAAAATAAGAGCCCAAGTGCTGATGGATTCCTAGCTAAATTCTACCAATCAATTTGGGAAATTATTGGTAATGATGTGATCAAAACTTGCCTTCACTTTTTTAAAATGGGGCAACTTTACAAACAGTTCAATAACACCTTTATAGCACTAAAAACTAAATTGGTGGGGGCTGATAATCTGGAAAATTCCAGACCAATTTCATTATGCAATTTTATCTACAATTCATTTCAAAGCTTATGGCTAATAGAATTGAGAAGGTGATTTCAAAGATCATTAGTCCTCAGTCCCATGAAAGGCCACTCCCCTTCCCCACACATCTCATTACTCCACCCCCTAGTCCCAAGAGAGCTTCCACCAATCCTAGCTCCACCTCCCAACCCCCAACTACCCCACCCACTTCCCCAAGCACCCTTCCTACTACCCCAAGCACCCCTTCCCTTCCCCAACACAACCCCTCCCATCCCCAAGACCACCATTGAATACCCTCCATTAAGGAAAATTCAAACTCACCTTCCCTCCACCCACTTGTGCCCCCCTCACCTTCCCCTCTCCCTCCAAGCCCAAATTCTCAGCTTCTCTCTCACCTATAGAAAACACCCCCTTCCAGCCCCCATTCTCCCCTTCCCACACCTTGAAACCCCCCCCTCCTAGACCCCCTCACAGCTGGGGTTTGCCCCTACACACAACCACCTCATTTCCCCTCCCATCTACCCCATTCCCCATTACTTATCTCCACCCTCTCAAGTTCTGGTTGCAGGCAGCAGATTGGCCGCAGGTTGCAGAGGCCACCCCGTCGTCCCCTGGGAGCTTCAGGTGGCATATCACATACCCACGGAAGCGTCTGCCTATCTTCTTCGCAACGGTGGTGGTCCCGTCCCATTCCGAGTTCAAGATCGACCACGAGAGCCATTCTCCCACAACTGCGCAGACCCCCCCTGGCAGGAGACCAGAGCTGGATTGGAAGCTTGACTGCGATGATCGTGTTGGGAATCGGATCGAGAGTTCTTCTTCAAATATCTTTACTACGAGTCTTCTAACATCTCCAAGAAGCAGAGCCCCATTTGGCGACCGGACCTGAAAGTTATCAATTTTCTCCCTCGGGTGTCGGTTCTGCTTCCTCTTAGTCTGCACCGACCCCTCCTCAGTTTTCAGAGCCTACCGGTCGACCTTAACATTAGCTGGCATCCCTGTCAGTCTTGCTTCAAAGAGGACTTGTCAACGGTTCCAACGACTCTAGAGGCACCTGATTCTGAGCTCGGGAGCGACCGTGGAAACCTCTGCTTCCTGCTGTTGGAAACTTGAAGCTGTCAGATCCGAGGGTCTGCCACCCTGTTCAAGCCCCTACCCCGACCAGCAGCGGTGCCCGAAGAAATTTACAAAATTCAAGCATCATTCAGATCCAGCTACAAAGAATCTCCAAGTGGTTTCGTCTACAACAAAATTCAGGGCTGACCACAGCGTCCAAATACCTGACTGTCTTTCTTGAGACACAGTCAGCGGGCAGATTCGGCTTTGACTTCCCTCTCTTCACTTCTAGCTCGAATTCCCCTCCCCGCTTGGCCGGCTGAAGGCCCCTCCCTGCGTGGAGGTCGTATTGAGTGTATTCATTGGCTTCCCTTCCCAGAGATCCCCCCCCCTTGCATGGGGGTAGTTCATGTATTATTTACACTCATAGGTTTGAAGCTTCATCGACGCGGCGTGCGGGTGCTTCCCCTCGCCTCCCAGCTCGCCCCCATCTCCGACCGGAGTCGGTTGCTTCAAACTGGCTAGGTGAGAACTCGTCCCTTGCTCTCAATTATTCTTGTTCATTTAATATTCTCCAATTGTGCCATCGGTAAGGAAGAGAGCGCCCGATCATAAGGCTCCACCGCACTTGTGCGACCCCCGTGGGTGTGAGTGAGTGATCCGCGTCCCTCGGCCAAGGCCAACACATTGAGTTGAATATCCGCACCTCAAGGGGAGGTTTGACTTAGACTTTGCTGGCCCTCTACAAGCAAGGGGCTTGTCCCATTTCCTCGACTCGGCATCCCCGAGTTACCCCCGGGTTAAGTGTGTGCGCCATATGAAGGTCTGCTTGCTTAGGCTTCATAGCCTTGTGGTTGTGCTTGTTAAATTAGGTCCGAGGTTGTGTCACATCAAGTGGTATCAGAGCAAGTTTTAGACTTGTCTCTACTAAGTCTAGTCCTTGGGCACATTTGCATTCATCAACATGGCTACCTCTCTTTGGTCACATTCATCCCACTCGACCCCCCACAAGGGACCGATCAACCCTCCATTTGACATAATCTCTTTTGAGGATCTCCTCTTCGATGGATCATGCTATAGTGCCTACCTAAAGTGGGAGGTCACCATGAAAAAACACTTTGAGAGAACTATGGTTTATGGACCCGCAAGAGTCCGCGTTGCCATGGGGCAATTTCGGGGGTCAAGCCAAGGAAAAATGGAGGAACATAGTGGGCTTAAGGGACGTTAGGAAACAAGAACCCATTTCCTCATGGGATGATATGAAGAAAGAACTTAGAAAAATCTACATCCCCAAATATTTCCACCCCTTCTACTCAAACACCCCTAGCCCGAGGTGCACTATCACTCTTCCATCCCCACCCGACCAACTTGATACCACCTTTAGGCCTCCTCCCCCACCACTCCCAACAAATCACTTCTCAACCATCATAACTACACTTCACGACCAAGTCCTCTCCCTTAAGGCCCAAATAAACCAAGCATCCACCTCTCCACCAAATCCCCTAAGGGTCCCCACACTCCAACCAAAACCCCCTTCCGCAAACCTCACTATCCAAACTCAATTGGCCCCCACTTCGCCCCCTCCACAACCGGTCGATCCCAAGGGGAAGAGACCCCTAACCGACCCGGTTTCCCTAATAAGGACCACCATTCAAACCCAAGTGGACCCCGTGTCCATCCCTCCACCTAGACCCATGACGGCTACCACCACCCAACCCACAATCCCTCACCAAACCCATACCCCACATCTCCCCTTGGTCCCCACCACTACGCCTCCATCGTCCCCTAAAAAGGGTACACCCCCCAAAACCCATCAACCCAAATCTTGTCACCCAACCCACCTTCCACTTCCAACCCCAATCCTACCCCAACCTAGGCCTCCACTACTTCCACTCCCAAATCCCACTCTACCAATCCCAATCCAAGTTTCCCTTTACCCTCCACCCCGGGAGCACCACACACCAACCCTCATCACCCCAAAAGACCCCCTCACCTCCTTGGTAGAAGAACTCATACCCGATCCAATAGTTGTGAGCACTCCAAACCCACCCCCCACCTTGGAGGAAACCCAAGTCCAAGTTGAAGAAGAAACCTCACACGATGGTCTTTACCTTACACCACCCTCTCTAGTTGGGGCGGAGCTCATCTTAGGAGAACCCATTGTTAGTTGACTAAAGGAGAGCCCAATTAGAGAGATCCCGGCCCATGTTTTCCCTCCCATAGAATAAGACCTTCCCATAGTGCCCTTCTTCTCCTATCACACCACAATCCAAGCATCCTATCAAGTGGAGACCTTAGAGGACCTTCTCAAGGGCATAGCATGGCAATTAGAGATGACTAGCATGTTGACCCCTATGGTCGAACAACCTATGGGCCTTAGCCTCCTACACCTATGCATAGGGTCTATCACCTCGGTTTGCACCATTGGTTGCTACACTAGCGACCTCCTTCTATTCCTCCCTACACCCGATGAGCCCAACCTTCTCCTCGATTTAGAGCTTCTTATCTCGGGTAGAAAGCCAAGCCCTCCACTCATGGCCGACCCACTTGCCAAGAACATTGGCCCAACTATCATGGAGAATGATGACTTAGCACCTTTTGAGGATCTTGAGGACATGGAGTTCCTCCCCCTAGGTAACCCATTTTATGATCCATATGATCCATTCCAATGAGAGTCAAGAGACTCGTGTGACCCAAACACTTTATCCACCACCCACATTTCCCTTCACCAACTCACCATGTTTGACCCAATTCACTCCATCTTAGACCCGGGTTACACCTTGGGAGCCATGACCTTGGGCCACATATCCCTAGGTAATGAGCTTGTGCTCCACCCCATGATGACCACCTTCTTAGATCTGTTCGACCCTTTCCAATGGGAGTTCAAAGGTTGTCCCACACTTATACACATGGAAGTCATCCATAGGAAAAACATGCATGTGTCTAGGGTTACCACACCACTTGGTATGAACACTATGTTAGGTCCCTTCATTCATATCACCCACATGTCAAGTAGAAAGTATGAGTGGTCCATATTCGGATGTATTGGTCCACCCTCATTCATCATGGGTCTTAAGCATGTCAAAAGCATCTACGGATGTCCGGGTCCCCCGACATTCATCACCACTTTGCATGATAGGTTCACATATGGTTGCCCCGGCCCACCTAGGCCCACCAAAGTCTACATGACAACATTACATGATAAGTCCACATATGGTTGCCCCGGCCCACCAAGGTTCATCAAGGTCCATATGGCATCATGGCATGATAGGTCCATCTATGGTTGTCCAGGTCCACCCATAACCACTAAAAGGACAGCATTCATAAAATTACATGATAACCTTGCAAGCGCATCAACAAGAGTCATGAAATCTACAAAAGGCCGACCGACTCAATGGCGTCACCAAGAAATCCAAATGGGTGATTCCAGGATGGTGAGGAATGAGAGGCTCTCACATAGAGACAACTCACGATTGAGGTTTTGTGGGATCAGCCCCTTCCAGGTTTTGAGGTGCATTAGCCCCACTACTAAGTTAGGCCTCCTCAAGGGATACGGAGTTAACTTCAGTTTCAATGTGAAAAGCCTTGTGCCACCCAAGGGACCCACGGTGGCACCAAGTGAGAATTTCAAGCCCCCTTCCTCCCTTGAGAGAGCACCCACCCCTCCCCATGTGAGCACCATCAGCCCAGAGAGCCCGACGTAAGCAACTTGAGAGAATATTGGATGAACAGGTAATCATCACTCGGAGCAAGGGGAACGGGCTCTACCTCGCTAGGTGGAAGAATCGGCTTCTTTTGGAAGACATGTGAGCGGTACCACCTCTTACTCAACGGAGTCGAGTTCTCCGCACCCCGGGAGTATGATGGGGTTATCACCATCCGTCCTGACACTCTCGACCATTCTCGTCACCCCGGAGGCGTACATCATGGTCTAGTCATTTATTTTGAGTCCCATGTATGTTTCTTTATTTTATTTGAGTCATATCATTGTAATTTCCCTTTTATTTGAGTCATGTCCCTAGGTCTTGTGCTTATTTCCCTAGGTTTAAGTGTCATTAGGTTTATTAGTTAGCTATTGGGCTCAATTCATTGGGCTTGGCCCATGGGTGCCCCTATCTTGTTGGTTATTAGTCAATGTGTCAAAAGTCATGGTCTTATTGTAAATTGTGAGATCCCTATAAATAGGATCCCACTCTCTCCATTTTGAGGTAATGAATCAATGAATGAAAAACTTGCCATTTTGAGAGTTCAAACTTCTTATCTAGTGGATAGATTCCATTATTTGGGTGAGAGACCCTAGGGGAGAGATTCCCCACCCATCCCTCTCTTAATCTCTCTCTTTCACCCCCCTTTCTCTCTCCTCCACACCCAATTTCGAAAATTTTCTCTCTCCTCCCTTCCCAACCACCACTCTCCCACCTACCCCCATGAAAGGCCACTCTCATTCCCCACACATCTCATTACTCCACCCCCTAGTCCCAAGAGAGCTTCCACCAATCCTAGCTCCACCTCCCAACCCCCAACTACCCCACCCACTTCCCCAAGCACCCTTCCTACTACCCCAAGCACCCCTTCCCTTCCCCAACACAACCCCTCCCATCCCCAAGACCACCATTGAATACCCTCCATTAAGGAAAATTCAAACTCACCTTCCCTCCACCCACTTGTGCCCCCCTCACCTTCCCCTCTCCCTCCAAGCCCAAATTCTCAGCTTCTCTCTCACCTATAGAAAACACCACCTTCCAGCCCCCATTCTCCCCTTCCCACATCTTGAAACCCCCCCTCATAGACCCCCTCACAGCTGGGGGTTGCCCCTACACACAACCACCTCATTTCCCCTCCCATCTACCCCATTCCCCATTACCTATCTCCACCCTCTCAAGTTCTGGTTGCAGGCAGCAGATTGGCCGCAGGATGTAGAGGCCACCTCGTCGTCCCCTGGGTGCTTCAGGTGGTATACCATATACCGACAGAAGCGTCTGCCTGTCTTCTTCGCAACGGTGGTGGTCCCGTCCCATTCCGAGTTCGAGATCGACCACGAGAGCCATTCTCCCACAACTGCGCAGATCCCCCCTGGCAGGAGACCAGAGCCGGATTGGAAGCTCGACTGCGACGATTGTGTTGGGCATCGGATCGAGAGTTCTTCTTCAAACATCTTTTACTACGAGTCTTCTAACATCTCCAAGAAGCAGAGCCCCATTTGGTGATCGGACCTGAAAGTTATCAATTTTCTCCCTCGGGTGCTCGGTTCTGCTTCCTCTTAGTCTGCACCGACCCCTCCTCAGTGTTCAGAGCCTACCGGTCGACCCTAACATCAGCTGGCATCCCCGTCAGTCTTGCTTTGAAGAGGACTCATCAACAGTTCCAACGACTCTGGCGGCACCTGATTCTGTGCTCGGGAACGACCGTGGCAACCTCTGCTTCCTGCTATTGGGAACCTGAAGCTGTCACATTCGAGGGTCTGACACCCTGTTCAAGCCTCTACCCCGACCAGCAGCGGTGCCCGAAGAAATTTAAAAAATTCAAGAATCATCCAGATCCAGCTACTAAGAATATCCAAGTGGTTTCGTCTGTAAAAAAATCTGGGGCTGACCACAGCGTCTAAATACCTGACGGTCTATCCTAAGACACAGTCAGCTGGCAGATTCGGCTTCGACTTCCCTCTCTTCACTTCTAGCTCGAATTCCCCTCCCCGCTTGGCCAGCTGTAGGTCCCTCCCTGCGTGGAGGTCGTATTGAGTGTATTCATTGGCTTCCTTTCCCCGAGATCCCCCCCCTTGCATGGTGGTAGTTCATGTATTATTTACACCCACAGGTTTGAAGCTTCATCGACGCGGCGTGCGGGTGCTTCCCCTCGCCTCCCCGCTCGCCCCCGTCTCCGACCGGAGTCGGTTTATTCAAACCAGCAAGGTGAGAACTCGTCCCTTCTCTCAATTATTCTTGTTCATTTAATATTCTCCAATTGCGCCGTCGGTAAGGAAGAGAGCGCCCGATCTTAACGCTCCACCGCACTTGTATGACCCCCGTGGGTATGAGTGAGTGATCCGCGTCCCTCGGCCATGGCCAACACATTGAGTTGAATATCCGCACCTCAAGGGGAGGTTTGACTTAGACTTTGCTGGCCCTCTACCAGCAAGGGGCTTGTCCCATTTCCTCGACTCGGCATCCCCGAGTTACCCCCTGGTTAAGTGTGTGCGCCATACGAAGGTCCGCTTGCGTAGGCTTCATAGCCTTGTGGTTGTGCTTGTTAAATTAGGTCCGAGGTTGTGTCACATCATCCAATGTCCCCTTACCTTTTTACCATTGCTATGGAAGGCCTCACTTGTCTGCTGGAGGAAGCGGTGAAACAAGGTCACATAAAGGTTCTGAAGTGTGATGACGTCCATGTTTCTCATATTACTTTTGCAGATGACTTAGTTATTTTCCTTAAAAATGACATTGATTCAGTTCAATACCTTGCAAACATTCTTGAAAATTTTGGTACATGGTCGGGGCTCAAGCTGAACCACTCAAAAAGCAAGGCATACATTGGTGCCATGGTCCAAGACAAAATCGCAATTACAAATGCTTTGAGGGTGGATGAAGGTAATCTACATGTTCCTTATTTAGGTCTACCTCTTATCTCCACTGGTATGAAAAAGAATCATTGCCAACCGATCATTGAAAAAATCAAAAATAGAATTACCTCTTGGAGAATGAAACTTCTCTCTAGGAGTGGGAGGTTAGAATTGATTAGATCTATCTTGTCCACCTATTCCATCTATTGGACTACGGCATTTCTCCTACCTTCTGGATTAATTCAGAAGATTGAAAAACTACTGGCTAATTTCTTCTAGCAAGGGACAGGTGATAAAAAGGCTCCTCATATGATCAAATGGGACACTATATGCAGACCGAAGCAGGAAGGTGGTCTAAATTTGAAAAGATTAGCTGATTGGAATAAAGCTTGTTTGGTGAAACAATGCTCGGATATTTTGCATAAGAAGGACACTTTGTGGATAAAATGGAAAGCTATTCTTAACATGAGAGCATGGCTGATCAAACAAATATACTTCTCTCTATCCACTGGTACTTTTCTTAGCATGTGGTACGACCCTTGGGTTAACGTGAAGAGCATTTTACAGATTTATGGAGATCGAATCAGGCAAGATCTGGAAGCAAACATGAACAACACTGTCTCTGATTTCATTTGTAATGGTAATTGGAATCTTCCAACTCCAATCTCTCCAAACATGTTTGAACTTTGTCCAATTATTTCTGCTATTCCTCTGGTTAATGACCTTACTTACAACTTGATATGGATTCATGACAAAGAAACATTTTTCTGTACTTCTGCGTGGAATCAGCTCAGGCAAAGACATCATATTTGGCATCCGAGAGTTAGGTTTGGGACAGACCTATATGTCCAAAGCATTCACTGTGCTGTTGGCAGGCACTTCACTACAAACTACCAACTTTGGATATGTTTCAGAAAAAAGGATATTCTCTTGCAAATATGTGTGTTCTTTGCAATGGGGCTGAAGAGAGCGTGGACCACTTATTCTTCTCCTGCAGTTACTCCAAACAGATTGGGACTATTTTTTTACGGAGATATGACATGCACAGGATTCCAAGGACCTCACTTTTATGTGAGATTCAATCTCTTGAGGTCAGCTTCCCCATCAAAGGTACCCTCACTAAGCTGATTAAGTTAATATTCCGATGCACGATCTGGTGGATTTGGAGGGAGAGATGCATTCGGATTTTCGAGAATATGGAAAAAAGTTATGCAATCCTTTTAATCGAAATCCAGTTTGAAGTCATATGTAGCTTGGAAAATAAACTTAAGTTTGATCAGCTCACCTTCAGGGAGAGACAACTCTTAAAATGTTATAACTTCAGCCTCCCTTAACTCTGGTCAAGTGGTTTTTTATATGCACACCATTTGCTTCATTCATTCCAGGTTCACAATGGATGGAATGTTACATTTCCTCTAGCTCTAGCTATTGCTATTACCTTTTCTTCAGTTTCATTCCGCACCATAGTCCACGCATTGTGTGGCCATGAACTTCCCAGCAGCAATCAGTCTAGGCATGTCTAGACATTGCTCACACATTGTACACTCTCTTATACCTATATAGATTTTATAATTTTAACAATCAAGAAAAAGTGGTGCATTCCCGGGTCCACTTCTTCCTCTTCCTCTTATTCATCATTTCTTCTGCTCAGTTTCCACCCTTGGGTGATGTACCTTCCTCCTTCTGATCCTATTTCAATCATCTTCTCCTCTCTTCCTAGGTCCACAAACCCCCATTCTTCTTCGCCTCATCCAGATTCGCTGGATTCTTCTCACTCTCTCAATTCTAGTACTCGGCCTATGACCTTTTTTCACACCGATTCTGGGACCTCTTTCTATTCCTCCTTTCATCCGGAACCTCCGGATCTTTCCTTCCATCCCGATTTCGGGATATCTTCTGATTCTCCTTCCCTGGGATTTCCAGGTGTTGTCTCTGCTTCTTCTCCGACCTTGTCGGATGACCACTATTCTCCTTCTTCGACCCCGTCGGATGATCACTCTTCTTCCTTATCTTCACAACAATCTCATCATTAATTTTCTATTCTTTCTGTCTCACCCTTTCGGGGCGTTGCCCTTTTTCATGTTCTTTTCGAGGCTTTAGCCCGCCTTGATCTCAGCTGATCTCCGTTTATTCTGTATTTTGGTTCCTTGTTATTAGGGTCTCCGTGCCCTAACAAGGGAGTTCTAGCCCTCGTCTCTCTTCCTTTTTATCGTTCTTTCATCCAGTATGATGTCTGCCACAACGCTGTGGCGAGGAACCTTGAAATCTTGTTATCCTCTCCATTTTGCTCAGTCAAGCAAGGAATACAAAGCTCGTGCTGTTCAAAGCTCGATGATCAAGCTCTCGCTTAAGGACGCTACTTTTCACTCCACGGATTTGCAAGGTATTTTTATTTTTTCCAAGAACATGCTATCGTTGCTATTTGCTTTATTTTCGCACATGGTTATAATGTTGTTTTCTCAACATGGTTTGAGTGGCTTTAGTTGAGTTTGCTTAGTTTGGTCAAAAGAGCTCGCTTCGGTAGCATTCTTAGGCTAGTGATAGCTCTGCATTGGGAGTCTAGCTCTTTTCCACGGTCGTTGAGGGTGACCTTTGAGCATGGGTTTTTCACACACTACCCAGCGAGCCATAGCCTATTCCTCTGAGGTAACACCGTTGCTGCTTTAGCCAAACTTTGGGTATGCACAAAGGTCTTTTCTTTTCTCTGCTCGGCCGAGTGTAGGGGAAAGAGATGGATTGATGAGATGACTGACCTAGGCGCTCCCTAATACGAGAGATGTCTCAAATAGGGGCAGTCTTGACCCTCAAAAGTGAGATTTCATGTTAAATCTGGCCAACAAGGGATATAAATGAGAAAATGAATCAAATGCAATATTATGAAATCAAAGGCATGGCAAAAGTGGCAGTACAGTTCCCCGCGGGACGTCATGAGCCCGGTCGCATGCATGCTTGATAAATATGGATCTCAAAATCAAAGACACAAAGCCCCGGCGCAACAGACTGTATCTTTAAGGGCTAGTGCCCTAGAAGGAATTTCAAGTCGTGATATCTCCTATCCTGTATTAAGCTTGTCTCTAAATTTTCTTCTACTTCTCCCTCTTAGGCTGGGTTGTATCTCGGGTATGGCCTTAGTAGGGGCAACATTCTTTAGAGGCGGTTAGTTGTGGCGAGCCACCCCCAAGTGCACGCCCTGCTCAAGGGAAATCTTTAATTATAGGGGGAGAGATGACGACCACTAAACAATGGTTTAAACCCATCTTTAGGTGCTGTAGATTTATATTTTCAAAAATAAAAAAAATCAAATATTGTGAAAATCCAAAAAAATCAAATATTGTCAAAAATCTCAAAAATGACAGGGGCACCCCTGTGATTCTTCATCTGGCGTTGTGCCCGCTCCATCATCTACTCCTTCACCCGTTCCCTCACCTAGGCCATCGCCTACCCTATCATCCCCTCCTACTCCATCACCTACCCCATTACTGTCACGCCCCGAGCCTTTAATTACAGCGGAAGACTCGCTCGGGGAACGCGAACAGCCGACATGGTAAGCCTCTTGCAAGCAAGAATCAATCAGAGCGCAAGACAATCACACTATTAGATGCAATTGCACAAGATTTAATCAAACTTCAACTTTATTTCATAATGCTCAATATTCAAGATACAATCACTAATATTCAAGACAGTCAGGTCGATCCGCGTGCGAGGGCGCAACATTGAGCTTTCACTTGTCCATTCATTTGCATATCTTGATCATCTTGGATGAATGCTCGGTCCTTTGTAGAAGCTTTGCTTCATTGCTTGGGCCTTTTCTTTCTTGTTTGGCCTTGCTTAGCTAGAGCCTTTTCTTCCTTGCTTGGCCTTGCTTGGACGTGTTCATTTCACTTTCATTTCGCCACCTCCATTCCATTCTTTGGTTGCATTCTGTTGAGCTTTCACAGTATATATTTCCACTCCAATCAAAGTGTACTTGGCATCATGCACTTGGCATCATGAGTGACTTTTGATCGTCCTCCTGGGATGGCTTGCTCCTTTGGATTGATCTTGATTTGTGTGTTGCAAGCCATTCTTAATCTGCAAGTGCACTTGGCAATATAATGACCTGAATTGTATGCAAATGGATTTTATCAAATGCATAGCAAAAGCAAAATGCATAGCAAATGCATAATGAATAGCAAAATGACTCTAAAGACATACATCATCAAAACACTAGAAATGGGTCATAGTTGAGTCATCGTTGGAATCACATCAAAACAATAGAACCAATCATTAGTTGAGTCATAGTTGGACATCATCAAAACAATAGAAACTCTCACGTTCCACACATGCCCAACTTTAGCACAACATTCTCCCCAACAAATTCTACCAGAGGCAAGTGATCATGCCAACTTCCTCCAAAATCAGTGACACAAGCCCTGAGCATATCTTCTACCACCTGATTAGTCCTTTCTGTCTGACCATCAGTTTGTGGATGAAAAGCTGTGCTAAAATTCAATCTAGTTCCCAGTGAATGTTGTAAACTTTTCCAGAATTGTGATGTAAAACTTGGATCTCTATCTGATATAATAGAGATAGGGATACCATGTAGTTTAACAATTTCTTTGATGTATAAGGCTGCAAGAATATCCACAGACCATCGACTCTTAATTGGTATGAAATGTGCAGATTTAGTTAATCGACCTATGATTACCCATATTCCATCATGTCCACCTCTTGTCTTAGGTAATCCCATAATGAAATCCATTCCTATATTTTCCCATTTCCATTCGGGAATATTTAAGGGATGTAATTTTCCTACAGGTCTGAAATGTTCCGCCTTCACTTGTTGGCAAGTAAGACAGCGAGACACAAAGTCAGCTACTTCCCTCTTCATATTGGGCCACCAGAAGTTTCTTTTGAGATCTTGATACATCTTGGTACCTCCTGGATGGATGGAGTACTTTGATTTATGTGCTTCTTCTAAGATTAAATTTTTTGTATCCTCATGATCCGGTATACACATTCGGCCCTTGAATAGCAATCTTCCATCATTAGAAATAGAAAAATCCGGTCTTTGTTCAATATTGGCCTTAATTTCCAGTAAAATTGGATCATCCTCTTGTAACTTGGCCAAATCCTCTATCAATGTAGGTTGAGCTCGGATATTAGCTATGAAGCAATCTTCTTCCTTAACGTCAACATCTAAATTCAACTGGGCAAATTGAGGAATAAGGTTAGTCACACTAATCATGAGACTTGATAACATACCAATTGGTTTTCTGCTAAGTGCATCTGCTACAACATTTACCTTGTCAGGATGATATTGAATAGCAAAATCAAAGTCCTTGAGATGTTCTAACCACCTCCTTTGCCTCATATTAAGCTCCTTTTGAAAAAATAAATATTTCAAGCTCTTGTGGTTTGTGTAGATCGTGAACTTTTCTCCATAAAGATAATGACGCCAAATTTTCAAGGCGAAAATAACTGCTGCTAATTCCAAATCATGTACAGGATAATTTTCTTCGTGACGTTTCAATTGTCTTGAAGAATAGCAAATCACCTTTCCATCTTGCATAAGGACACACCCTAAGCCAATTCCAGATGCATCCGTATATACTTCAAATCCAGCACCCTCTATTGGTAGTGACAAAACAGGGGCTGTTGTAAGATGATTCTTAAGACTTTGAAAACTCTTTTCACAGTCCTTCGACCAGATAAAAGGATTTTCTTTTCTAATAAGTCTAGTTAAGGGAACCACGATCTTCGAGAAGTCATTTATGAATCTTCTATAATAACCTGCTAGACCCAAAAAGCTTCTGACTTCAGATACAGTCGTTGGTCGGCTCCAATCTCTGACAGCTTCTACCTTAGAAGGATCCACAGCAATACCTTCTTTTGAAATAATGTGGCCTAGGAATGAGACTTCCTTGAGCCAGAATTCACATTTATTGAGTTTGGCGTATAGCTTGTGTTCTCTAAGTGTTTGCAAAGCTATCCTTAGATGTTCTTCATGTTCTTCTTTAGTCTTGGAGTATATCGGGATATCATCAATGAAGACGATGATGAATTGGTCTAAATATGGCTGGAAGACACTGTTCATAAGTTGCATAAATGCTGCTGGGGCATTAGTTAGACCGAACGGCATCACCACGAATTCATAGTGGCCATAACGACTTCGAAAAGCCGATTTATAAATGTCTTCTTCTTTAATTCTAAGTTGATGGTAACCAGACCTAAGGTCAATCTTAGAAAAATATTCTGCTCCCGAAAGCTGATCGAAGAGCTCGTCAATACGTGGCAATGGATACTTGTTCTTGATTGTAAGTTGATTCAATCGTCGGTAGTCAATGCATAACCTGAGAGAACCATCCTTCTTCTTGACAAATAGAACAGGCGCACCCCAGGGGGATGTGCTAGGTCTGATAAAACCCTTGTCTAGAAGTTCCTGTAATTACTTCTTTAGTTACTTAAGTTCTGTGGGAGACATCCTGTAAGGGGCTATAGAAACAGGTGCCGCACCTGGAATGAGTTCAATGGTAAAGTTTACTTCCCTCTCGGGCAGTAAACTAGGTAGTTCAGCTGGGAACACGTCTGTGAACTCATTTGCAATATGAATGTTTGCTTGGACAATTTACTTAGATTCGGTCACAACGACTGAAGCAAGAAAAGCTTCACATCCTTGCGAGATAAGCTTGCAAGCGTGAAGAGAAGATATAATGGTCGGATGCTTCTTGTACTTGATGCCAAGAAAGGAAAATCTTGGAAGATCGGGCTTTCGGAAAGATATCATCCTATTTCGGCAGTTGATGTAAGCATCATGGTCTACAAGCCAATCTACCCCTAAAATGGCATCATAACCTTTCATATCGAGGCATACTAAGTTTGCGGGGAGATTGTGTCCTTCTACTACCACCTCACAATCGGGATAATACTGGGTAAGCTTAGTTCCAGATCCTAAAGGTGTAGTAATAGCAAGATCTGAAGGTAGGGGAACTGCTGCAGTTGGTAAGGTGTTTGCAAAAGTGGTGGAGATAAAAGAATGAGAAGCACCAGTATCGAATAGCACGAATGCAGGACGAGAACAAATTTGAAGAGTACCTTCCATAAACCCATCATTTTGATCCCTGGCTCATTCATCTTCATCTATAACTGCATTGAGGCGAGCCTGCCTCCTACGTCCTCCATTATTTGATTGATCCTTCATAAGGGGGCAATCTGGTACACGATGCTCCCTACTCCCACAATGCAAACAAGCACCTAGACGCTTCCAGCATTCTTCAGCCGAGTGGCCGAATTTCTCACAGAAAGTACACGCCAAGGCGACTTGCTCTTCCTTCACCTTTTTACTACCCTTTTGGGAACTTCCACCGTTCTCGTTCCTTGATCTTTTCTTGTTATCACGGCTTTTGTATGGTTCCGTTATGCTGAATTTCTCTTTCTTATACTGCCGATCAGTTCGTCAACTGGATTATTCTCTTTTACCCTTCAACCTTTCGACCTTCTCTAAGGTCCTCTCGCATAGATATGCCCTCTGAACCATTTCCGCATAAGTGCGGATATTCTGTGTCCCTAGTTGTTGAATGAAACCGGGCCATAACCCGTCCATAAATCGGTTCGCTTTTAATAATTCTGTACTAATCAAATGTGGTGCATACGGTGCTAGCCTTGAAAACTGTAGCTCATACTCTGCTACTGACATCATCCCTTGACGAAGGGAGGCAAACTCCATGGCCTTCCTTTCCTTCACATGCTCGGAGAAGTATTTGGAATGGAATAGGGTGAGAAAGCCATTCCATGTATGAGGTGCATCGGCCGGAGGTGCCGGAATCAATTTCCACCAAGTACGGGCATCCTTATTTAACTGGAACGTTGCTAGACGGACTTTCTCCTGATCAGTGCATTGTATGACATCAAATATATGATTCATCTCATCGATCCAATTTTCTGCTTCGTCTGGGTTGGAAGATCCATAGAAATGCGGAGGATTTAGACTCCGGAAGTTACGATGAAGATCTCCTGCCCATGCCCCTGCACCACCTTGTGCTATAGTCTACAGTGCCTGGGTGAGGCCGGCAACAGTTTGTTGCATACCGTCGCAATCTACACGATGAGCCATTCGAAAAATAGGGTACCTGAGAGAAAATAACAACTTGTTATTTCTCATGAAATTGGAATAATTCTTAAAGCTAATTAGTTATCTTATCTCGGGTTCTACCTAATCCTCACATGGGTGTGGAATTTCTTCCTTAGTTCATAGGTAGGGGTCCTTAACCTTGCACTTATCCTATGACATGACTCTTTTCCCTAAGTCCTGAGACTTAGGCTCTAATACCAACTTAACTGTCACGCCCCGAGCCTTTCATTACAGCGGAAGACTCACTCGGGGAGCGCGAACAGCCGGCATGGTAAGCCTCTTGCAAGCAAGAATCAATCAGAGTGCAAGATAATCACACTATTAGATGCAATTGCACAAGATTTAATCAAACTTCAACTTTATTTCATAATGCTCAATATTCAAGATACAATCACTAATTTGATTTTCATTCTACTAGACTCAAGAAATAGGAAAAGTTCATTGACTCAATCTAGACAATTTAGACTTCCTATGTCTTCACTCTTGTCATAATAGCATTCAATCGCTCTCGGACCCGCTACTTGAATCACCCGAATCCGAATTCGAACTATTTCCATCTCTTGAAAAACATTGGAAATAGGTAATGAGCACACTTGTCCAGTAGGTATCTTCGCATCAACATGAAGGCACTATTAAAGTAATTAACAATTTAGCTCTAAAGAACAAGGTAAAATCATGCGAATGCGAATCGATCACGCGTTTGAACCAAAGTAACAAGATAATCATATAAGACAGAATGATCAAGAATGAACTAGCAAGAATACAACAAGAATATGATATTGGCCTTCCATGAATAAGAATGTAACGAGATTGTACTAGCAAGCCACATATTCCTCACTTTAGCATCTTATGCTTATGAGCAAGTGGTTCGTGAATTTCTGTGGAATATCAAGCAAGAATGTCATGTCGTGCCGTGGATCTTCACTTAATTATAGAAATAGTACTCCCAGCGTAATGCGACGCCAGTAGCATCATACCCCATGGTTTATTAAATAGTATGTTTCCGGCAATCAGTCGAGGGGACTAGCATAGAGCCCTTTAACATAATCAGTGCTCGATCGCATCTTCAGTTATAAATTAAGCTACTTCCACGTAGTATAACAGTAAAGTATGGCCAAGAATATAGCACTTCCAATAATTCCATGATAACTAAAATCAATGAATGAATGCTTCAACATAAGAATGTAGGAGTCAAGAAATAGACTTTAAACAATGTCATGCTCATAGAAATAAATCGACATCATAACGGAATTTCCCTTAACTTCCATTTCATTTAGATCAATTTAAGCAATATGACAAGTTCTAGATCATCAAGATTTGTCTAGAATCATTGGAATATCAACTGAAGAGGCGAAATCTCACGCTGGTTCCTGAGCGGGCTGGTAATCACCAAGTTAATGAAATGCAAGATAGGGAAACGGGTCAGAGGGCCCAGGGGGATTCCCTAGGGCAAAACCCTCCGACGCTCAAGTCAGTAGAGCAATGGTGGGAGCAGCGATAGGGAGGAGAAGGTGAAGGCGCGAGATCCCTCTCCACCAATGGGGTGAAGTGATCCTTGCTCAGGAATTGGGGGTGGATCAATACCCTTTTGGACTTACCTTTCGCCGGAGGGTATCCCAGGTTTAAATAGTGCGCCGCCCTCTAGAGTCCTACAAGTTGAGAGGTCTCCAGTGGAGGTTACGTCCTCGTCGTGGGCTTTTATGGCCTCATCGTGGGGGCGTTATCCTCGCGGGGAAGCCGGAGCTCCTGGACTTCTTAGCGTCCGGCCCGCTGTGGACTCTAACGGCTGTAGTGATGAACATTTTATTGGTCGTACCGAGCTTAGGGGGGCCGGCCCTATGGGGCGATAGGCCTAGCTCGGTGAGGAGATGGGTCGGACAGACCGGCTAGCGCTTCCCCCCTTCGTGCGGAGGGATAGCTCATGCGCGGGTCTTCCTGTGACCTGACCGAGGCTCGGGCTCTCCGAGCCTTGGGGCCGCCTAGGAGAGTTGTTTCCTCGAGCATTGTTTTATTGGGATTTTCCGAGTGGGCCCTGTGGGCTGTCACTTGGACGAGCTTGCCTCGTTGGACCTAGTTGTGCTGCTCTTTGAGTGGGCTACAGGAATCCCCCTCTCCACTTGTCCCCCTCCTACTCCCGAGCCAAGGAGGCTCGGTTGAGTAGTTTTTCGAGGCTTTGGACCGGCGTGGCTCGGGTGGGTGGAATTCTGTTGGCGTTATGAAGCCACGTGTAGTGGTTGCCTGGGCCTGTAGTAATAATGATCCTGACGGATTTGAAATGAAAGGCCCCCCTTTTTCTCGGAGGTTGAAACGGCGCGCCGCCTCCCGCGAGGGTTTATAGGCGTAGGGCGCTGCTCGTTCCTCCCAGTCTTTTAGGGTTTTTGGCCTTTCCTCCATTTCTTTACTTCTCTGGCTCCTTGATGCGCCGTGAAGATACAGCGGGGGGGCAAGCTCTTGCGGCGGCATTTGAGGAGCTGGCGCGTATAACCGCGAAGGTGATCCGGCAGCTTCCTTCTCCCCCAGAGTCTTCATGCTCTAGTGAAGGTTCTTCTTCTAGCTCGATGGCGGATCTGCGCTCGGAAATCGAGCAGGTGAGGCGGGAGCCCGACCCCAATCGCAGCGAGTTGGGGGAGGCTGATGTGAAGAAACTGGAGCATCGGTTTCGCCTGCCACTCCGATATAGCTTTGTAGCCGCTGCCCCATACGAGACGAGCTTGGATAGCCGCACGAGCCATATTTGTACTTTTCTCCTAGCGTGGAAGAGCGGATTCTGCCTCTGCTTTGAGCCTTTCATCTTGAAGCTTCTCAATTTTTTCATGTTGGCGCCTGTTCAGCTGGTGGCCAACTCGTATCTCCTGCTATCTGTCTTTCGGATCCTCTGCCGCCTGCAGGGGGTTCCCCCGTCGCTGGATCTTTTTCATCATTTCTTCGAGCTAAGGCACATCCTTCGGTGGGGAAAGGCTTCTATTTTATTCAGGCGCGTAGGAATCGGAGCTGTATTCCGCTGGCGGCGAAGGATTCTTCGCACAAAGGGTGGAAGAGGCAATTTTTCTGGGTGAAGGCCGAAGTAGTGGATGAGTCATGGAGGTGCCAGGTTATGGCCAACTTCCATCCGAAACTTCCCCCGCGACAGGAGGAGTTCCCCGCCAACGTGGAAGAGTACGCCGCTCGCTTGTTGACAAATCGTCGGTCGACTGAGCAGCTGGTGACGCTGGAGAACGTGGAGCGGTATCTGCTTACACAGCTCAAGCCATCAGGTACCATTCTTCAGATTCTTCTGCGGGGTCAGAGGGTCACCTTTTCGCTTCTTAACCGAACCTTCTTCTTCATTGCAGACATCCGGCGGGAGCCCATGGAAGAGGTCACCGAGGTCGTCGGTCTTGGGGATGACTCGGCGGCCGATGAGCCTGTCGCTCCCGCGGGTCGTTCCCAAGCCCAGGATAAGGGCACGGGGGCGGCCTCCGAGGGATCTTCGCGGCCAAGCGGGGCGAAGCGCAAGGATCCCCTGGAGGGAAAATTGCGAGAAGCCGCGAAGGCCAAGAAACGGGCCAAGAAGGCCGGCCATCCTACCGCTGCCGGGGGTGATTCTGGCTCGGCGGCGCTCCCCTCTCGGGGGCAAGGTGGGGCCGACCCTTCCGGGCTAGCTCCCCCACCTACCAGGCGAGAGGGGGCCGAAGAGACCAGGAGCCCCTCAGAGGGCGGAGATGCGTCGGTTCTCCCCTCCCCGGAGATGGAGGGGGCCGACGCCGAAGTAGCCGACGTCGAGACCGGGAGACCGATCGAGGTCGGCGATGTCGTACGCGGCGAGGCGCGGGCCGAGACATATAGGGTTGGGGGTTCGCCTGCGAGGGCGTCGTAGCCCCAAGTGCCCGAAGTTCCTGGTGCGGTAGATCCTGTGGCGTCGGTCGAGGTTGGGGGTTCGCCCGGGGAGGCGTCGCAACCCCAACCGACCGCGGCGCGCGGGGCGGTCGGCCCCGTCGCTCGGGCCGA
This sequence comes from Amorphophallus konjac, assembly GCA_022559845.1. Lineage (NCBI taxonomy): Eukaryota > Viridiplantae > Streptophyta > Magnoliopsida > Alismatales > Araceae > Amorphophallus > Amorphophallus konjac. Next base: position 117,393,904 of record CM040124.1, on the reverse strand, counting down.
ACCTTCTGGCGGGGCGTCCGGTGGGGAGCGGATCTCCATGCCAGAGGCTTTGGAAAGGCTCGGCGTTTCGGGCGACCTGTACCGGGTTTGCCGAGAGGTTGCCGCAAAGACGAGGGGGGGAGACAAGTGCCACTCCCCCTCCGGCGTCCTCGCCGTCCTCATGGAGGGTGGCCTAGTCATGGCTCGGTCGGCGGCCTTGATGGCGGAGACGTACGCTCGAACGGAGGCGGAGCGATCGAATCTCGCCTGGGCCCTCGGGGGGTGAGAGAGGAAACTGGCCCGCCTTAGCGAGGAGCATGAGGGGCTCCGATGGGAGTTCTCCGCGATCAGGGACTTGGCACGGGCGAGCCGGCTAGAAACCGAGGCACTGACTGAGCAGTTGGCTAAGGCCCGGGAGTCGCTCGAGAGGAAGGGCAAACTCTTGGAAGAGGAGCGTCTGCGTCACCTCGAGCTGGACGGTCGCTGGGAGCTCGAACGTGCCGAGCTACTGGACCGGGCGGAGGTAGCGGAGCGCCTTCATTCTGTGGCCGGAGCGGACCGAGTCCGGGTGGAGAGGCGGTCGAGCGAGGCCGAGCGAGGGATGGTCGCGACAGAGGAACGCCTGGCGGGAGCAGAGGAGCGTGCGGCCGAGGCGGAGCGGGCTCGGGTCGAGCTCGTTGGAAGGATGGAGCAGATCGAGGCGGAGGCGATCGAGCGGTATAGAAGCTCGGACGCTTACTCCGCCGACCTGGAGAGAGCCGCCCTACCATATTAAGAGGTAGCGCTTCGCCGGGGCGCCCGAAAGGGTTTTAAGCAGGGTTATCGTCGGGCGGTGGACCACGCCTACGATCAAGACTCCGGGATCGAGTTCCCTTTGGGTCAGACCTATGACTCAGATGAGTCGGTTACTAGCTCCTCTGCATCGAGCGGGGAAGATCTAGAGGAGTCTCCTCCGGTGGGGTCACCAACTCCGGACGTCTCCGGAGGGCTCGCGACCGAGACAGTTCTCGCACAGGGGAGGTCAGTGCCCGGGTCGGCCATCACCGAGGGTGCCGGGGGTGACGCGCCTACTTCCGCCGCTCCCGAGCATCAAAGTGGGCCCGAGGCCTGATGTATTTTGCCTTATTTTGCCCCTTTCTCCTGTTTGTCTCTCTTTCCTCCTTTAGAGAGTTTCCTCTTTATGAGATAATGAATGACTTACTTGTTTGATCGCCATCCTTGCCGTGGTTTGGCTGGCGTATCTGAAGTAGTTGGAGAGTGCCGATATGTCCTGCGTGGTTTTCGCATGCTGATTCGGTAGGCTTCTGACGGGGCGTCTTTCCGTTCCCTCATGCTTTGAATGCCAGGCCGCTTCGTGACTCCCGCTAGGGCGGGAAACGAGGAGTTGGAGGTGACCATTCAGGGGAGAAATCCTTTGGCGTGTTTTTGAGGGTGGAGTCATTTAAGGCGCGTAGCCTCCCTTGGCCTATAAGAAGGACCGAAGGGCACCCCTTCCTCTTTACCGCTTGGGATTTTCTCTAACAGTCTTTCCTCACTCCTTCTTCTTCACTCTGCGTTGTGCCGTTGCATTCGGAGCATAGAGGATCCTTCGGAGGGCGATGCCGCCGACGACGGGGAGCAGAGGGCTCTTGCCATCCCAGCTTATCAGACGGGTCCCACGGTCGCCGCGCGGGTTTGAGACGGGTCCGACGGTCACCGCGCAGATCTGGGGAGGGCTTCGACGTGCGAGGGCACGGCTCTTGCCCTTTCTCAGTTCTGGCGTGGCTTCCGGGCGGGCACCGAGGTGGAGGACGGATGAGGGTATCAAGGATGCCTGCTGCCACTCCCCCTCTGCATGGGGGGGGAGGCGCATCAAGTTCCCTCCTCACCGAAGCCTTCCTCCGTCTGCAGCCTCTTTCTCCCTCTTCTTCTCTTCATTTCTTTCACTCTTCGGAGGCTGCTTGCTCTCTGTTCCCTTCCAAGGAGTTGGTAGGTTGGGAAAGAGGGGGTCTTCACGGCGCTCCTTCTCCCAGGCCTCTATCAACTTGCAAGGTAGCCTTCCCCAACTTTAGAAGGTGGTTATCTTTCTCTGCAGTCCCTCTGTCACCTTTGTCAGGGGTCATCTGAGCCAACTGGATCGGCCCCCTCTTGTCCGAGCCAGTTTCTACGCGAGGCAGAGTCAGTGGCTGGACGCGAGGAGATCGATATCGAGTCAACCGAGCGATGACCCCTTGCAGTAGTGTTAGACGGATTTTCTTACTTTTTGTCATGCAATATACTTGTGACGACCCGAGATCCGGATACCGGGAGGAGCCCGATACCATTCGAATCCCGAACTGCCGCCCACGAGCTGGGAGGGCTTGGAAGGGCTAAAAAGGAGTGTGGAGGTACAAAGAAATAGGAAATAAGGCAGGACAATTCAACAATTAACAGAAATGAATAAACAACTACGACAGAGTCCAGTCCAACAGAAAGTACAGTCTAAAGTAGTAAAACGTACCACATGCCAAGTGAACACTCAGCTGACAAGCTGGCAACTAAGAACCTCCGCACAGCACCCTCAAACCTCGAGGTAGAACCGCCGCACCTGAAACGCTGGGGTGTGCCTCCTGTCACTGGCCCAGTAGGGATCCCGCGGAACCCCAACTGAGAAACAATGGCAGAAGGAAAGCTACGCTAGCAAGACGGCAATGGAAAGAAGTAACCACGAAGGCAGGAAAGTAACTACGGTGGCTGACAAAATCTCGGCTCTACAGCTACTCCTACTGTACCAGAAAACACCACCTAGTCTCCCATCGGGGGACAACCAAGCCATGCACCCGACCACCCGATCCCACGATCGGGGACCGCCAGACACGAACCGCCCTAGCCATGCTACTAGGAAAATGCCACAGTACCTCTGTAGCGGTGACCTGCCCTCCGAAAAAGGGCCTGAGCCAAAACCACACGGTCAGGAAACACGGTCACGACCTCACCGTCGTGAACACAACACTGTCTGGGGAAAGGCCCTCGGTGAAGCTCACCGGAAACCGCAGACCTCGACTCCGGGAACACTCCCGAAACCACTCACGAAGTCCCGTCCCGCGGACAGAAACAAAACCCGGTGCACGACAACCCACGTCACGTGAGAGGAGCACCACCCACTAGAAGAACGACCGGCTACGTCCCCTGACGTCTTACACCACGTCACAAGTGTCTAGCTACGACGCCCCAGGTGTGAGACTCAGACACACTCAGTAACCAGTACCACAGAACAAGGACTAGTTGGGGTCGCGCCTGCCGGCGCCGTCCGACGCCCCCAACCTCGTCTGCACACTCAGATCGTACACCCTAGGCCTATCCTCTAGCTGGTATTTCCCCCTAAACCCGGACTCGGAAGTACGCGGGGGCCCTGTGGTAACCAGCCTACTCACCGCCTCTCTCGGGTACGCCGCTCAGCCACTCCCAGGCGAGCCAGCACACGCGTGCTGTGGGAAAGCTACGACTAGTGGACGTGTCACAGAACGTGGACACAGAAAACCACGCACGCACCCATTGCGAGTAACATGGAGTAACAGGTGGCACGACGCCACCAGACTACAGATGGTCCGCTAGACCTACGAAACCCAACGGCCTTTGAGTCATAAGACTCGGGGTCAAGACCGTTGCACACGATAGCACTGAGCCATCAATCTGGCCTAATCCCTAGGTCCAAAACCACAATGCGATGACTCACGAGGTGAATCGCAATCGCCGAGACCATTCCCCCACCTGGGAACTCAGGAGACCTCCAATCCCAAGTTAGGACATGGACTCGCGGTTCACAGGCCATAGGCACGGCCTACACTGAAACCACAGAAGCACTATTCCCAAGGCAGCCCGCAAGCTGTCACACCGATTTCCCAACCCTGGGAAAAGCGAGAACCCTCCAGCACCAGGCTGGGCAACTGGACTCGCTGACCAAGGCCACACACATGGCCCACTCAAAACCAACTCCCGAAGAAACCACGACGTCCGGGGAAACCTCGCCGCACTCACACTGATACACGGTGACTCGATCTAGCAAGAAACCAGAAACTCAGAACACCTAGGGTCACTCGGACCCGCCAAGCCCATGGGCACGCTTATCGAGGTAACACGGTACTTCCAGACACCCAAAAACATGGTAACGAAAACCACGGGGTGTCCGGGACACTCACGAGGCCAAAGATCAACCACTGGGTCACAACCGGGTCGACCGGAGACCAACACGACACAATCGGAACGCTAGAAGGACACCCAGACCCTTAAACTCACGGGGACACTAATAAAAGTAAATGGACCTCCGGACGCCCAAAGACACGGTCACGAAACTCCACGAGGCGTCCGGGACACACACGTCCCAAGGGGAGCACAATCAGCCGCAGACCGCCCGCCCCGGGCAGCCCGGCTGGTCACCTCCAAGAACGCGCTATAGGTGCATAGCGCATTCAGGCAGAACGCGCTATACGCCCTTAGTGCGTTCAACAAGAACGCGCTACAGGTCCATAGCGCGACCAGACCAGGTCGCGCTATGATCCTATAGCGCGACAACAAGAACGCGCTGGGGGTGTAAGGCACGACCCGAACAGCCTTACTGTTCATCTTCCCCGATGAACGCGCCCCATCGGGGCAGCGCGACCATCAAGAACGCGCTACCTGAGGGTAGCGCGTTCTCAGTCCGCGCCCGAAACACGGTGAGAACCACGAAGAAATCCATTCCACGCCCCGATCACCCCCGGGTGATGGGGAAACAAAGGGGGAAACATTCCCCAACCTCCCTAGCACTGAGGGGACCCATTAAAAACCCAAAAACACGATCGAAACACAAGATTCGGCTCACTCCCGAAAAACATGCATTTTTCCCAAATCACCCCGTTTAGCCCGCTCGGCTCACCACGGCTGACGAAACTCGCGGGAAATGAGGTGCGCGGGTTGAGGGTCCATCTCCCTACCTCCACCGAAGATTCGACGCACCGTGGACGTCGATCCACGAAGAAACGCCGTTTAAACCCTCGCCGGTTCACGATCCCACGAACCGCCTCCACCGCTCAATCCTCGACCCGTCCCCACCCGCATCCTCGCCCGCGCCGCCACTAGCTCGCCCCCGTCCCGCTCCGTCAGCCGCCGGAGAAGAGAGGGGAGAAAGGGACCGTGAGAGAAGAGAGAGGGAGGGAAGAGAGAAATGAGAGGGGAGAGAGAAAAAGGAGGTTATTATATAGAAAATCCAGAAATTCTTAAAAATAACAAAAAATAGAAAATCACGCTTCCGCGATCCTCGGAACACACCGATCGCAACGGTGCCACTCGCGCCCTGGTGAATAGCCCGGTTCACCCGTAACGAGGTTCCGAAGGAATTACCGAAACACACACCGAGAATCGGAAAACACACGCAAAAAAGCCGCGGAACGCTTCCGGGCCTCTGAAACAACTCCGGATCGCGTCGATCCGAACACGAAAGATATCTGAAACAAAATTTCGGACACAACGGAGCTATACACTCCGAGAAATCAGATCCGGGATCCATGAACAAGGATCCAAAAAATCTGGGGCATTACAGTACTGGCCTTCGCCTTTCTGATGTATCAATAGTTTTGAATGAAAAGGAATTTACTTCGTCCTTCTTGTTGTACAATTTCAAAAATAGAATTTGCGTAGTGCGGCTGCATTCCATGTCCGAGGAATGGGATCCCCTTCCACTGTTGCTAACCTGTACGCACCTTTCCCGAGCGTCTCGACCACTCGGTAGGGGCCTTCCCAGTTAGGGGACAGCTTGCCCGCCGCCTCTAGTGGTCGAGAGGCTTCGGCTTTTCTGAGGATGAAGTCTCCCGGTTGGAAGTGTCTACTTCGGACTCTGGCGTTGTAGTATCGAGTGAGGCGTCGCTGGTATTCCATCGCTCGGATGCTGGCAATATCCCGCAGTTCATCGGCTAGGTCGAGGTTCTCGAGTAACTTTTGGTTGTTTTCCTCGAGCGAGTAGAGGATGACTCGGAGAGACGGGTTGGCGATCTCTAATGGAATGACGGCCTCAGTGCCGTACACCAACTGAAAAGGACTTTCACCGGTTGCCGTCCTGGGAGTCGTTCGGTGCGACCACAATACGCTAGGCAATTCCTCGAGCCAACTACCCTTGGCTTTGCCGAGTCTGGTCTTTATGCCTTTCAAGATAGTCTTATTGGCATTTTCGACCAGCCCGTTGGCCTGAGGGTGGGCGACCGAAGTGAAGTGGTTGCGGATGTTTAGGTCGGCGCATCTGTCTCAGAAATATCGAGAATCGAATTGCCGACCGTTATCGCTCACTATCACTCGGGGGATGCCGAAGCGACAAATGATCGATTTCCAGATGAAACTCCAGACGACTGTCTCGGTGATCCTTGCAGTGGCTTCGGCCTCGATCCATTTAGTGAAGTAGTCGATGGCGACGATGATGAACTTTTTCTGGGACTGAGCCGTGGGGAATGGTCCGAGAATGTCGATACCCCACCGAGCGAAGGGATAAGGCTCGGCGAGGGTGACGAGTTCTGTAGCCGGCTGATGGACCAAGTGGTCGAACCGCAAGCATCGGTCGCACTGTTGAGCATAGGCCTAGCAGTCGTGCTGTAGGGTGGGCCACCAGTACCCCTATCGTAACAGGATCCTGGCCAGTGACCTTGCCCCTGAGTGCGCTCCGCACAGGCCTTCATGAACCTCTTGGATGGCTCGGCTGGCTTCGTCGAGGCCGAGGCACTTCAGGAGAGGGCCGGCGAAAGACCTTCGGTAGAGTGTGTCGTCCAGGACGACGAAGCGCCGGGCTTGGTACTTCATTCGGCGTGCTTCCCGAGGGTCGGAGGGCTCTTGGGAGTCTCGAAGCCAAGATAAGTAGGGTGTGCGCCAGTCGCTCGGGACGGCCGAGTCAACAGCAAGGAGCTCCGAGTCAATGCTCGGGCATTCTAGCTCTTCGAGGAGGACCGATCGGGTACCTTCTGGGTCTAGGGAGGAGGCAAATCGAGAGAGGGCGTCCGCTCGGGAGTTTTCTTCCTGGCTATTCAAACTACCTCGAATCCCACGAATTGTTGGGCCAGGCTCTTGACCAGATGGAGGTATTTGATCATGGGTGCCTCTCAAGCTTCGTACTCGCCGTTGACCTAGCTTGCGACCAGCTGAGAGTCGGTGTGGATCCTGACTCGCTCAGCCCCCAACCGCCGGGCCATGCGCGCTCCCGATATAAGGGCCTCGTACTCGGAAGCGTTGTTGGACGCCTGAAAGTTGAATTTCATGGCGTACTACAGCTCCACTCCTTCGGGGGATCTTAGGAGGATCCCAGCACCACTACCGACTGAGTTGGAAGATCCGTCGACGTACAGTTCCCAGGTTGGCCCAGGCATGGTCAGTAGTCTTTCTTCGGTCGGGATGGTGCTTTCGGCGATGAAGTCGGCGAGCGCTTGACCTTTTATAACTGAGCGCGGGCGATACGAGATGTCGTAGGCCCCAAGCATAATGGCCCATTTGACTAGTCGCCCCGAGGCCTCGGGGTGGGTCAAAATCTTCTTCAACGGCTCGCCGGTTAGCACGGTGATGGGGTGCCCCTTGAAGTAGGGTCGGAGGCGTTTTGCGGAGGTAACGAGCACTAGCACGAGCTTCTCGGTTACGGGGTACCTCCTCTCGGCCTCATTAAGCACCTTGCTGGTGTAGTAGACTGGTCTTTCGATTCCCGAGTCATTTCTGACTTGGACCGAGCTGACCGTTGATGACGTCGCCGAGAGATAGAGTAGCAAGGCTTCGCCCGGCACGGGCTTGGAGAGCACCGGGGGCGAAGCCAGGAACTCCTTGAGCTCAGCGAACGCTTTCTGGCATTCCTCATCCCATGCGAATGTAGCAGATGCCAACTTGGGCCCCCTTAACAGTTTAAAAAAGGGCAAGCATCGTTCGGCCGCACGGGACAAGAAACGGCTGAGAGCGGCGACACGCCCTGTCAGACGCTGGACGTCCTTAATGCAGGCGGGCGGGCGGGCGCATGTCCAGGATGGCCTGGACCTTGTCAGGGCTAGCTTCGATCCCACGCTGAGTGACCAGGAAACCCAGGAACTTCTCGGATCTTACTCCGAAGGCGCACTTGGCAGGATTGAGCTTCAAGTTGTACTTCAGGAGGACGCCGAAGGTTTTGGCGAGGTCGGTGATGTGGTCCTGGGCCTTGGGGGTCTTGACGAGCATGTCGTCAATGTAGGCCTCGACGTTCTGACCTAGCTGCTCCTCAAACATGTGATTGACTAGTCTTTGGTATGTGGCTCCGGCGTTCTTCAACCCGAAAGGCACGTCGAGGTCGGGAGGGGGAGTGGCGCTTGTCGATCTCCTCTGCGGCGCCTTGATCTTCTCTATGCTCGGCAGTGAACCGAGCCAGGTGCCCCAGGTGGATGAGGCACTCGATTTCATCTTGGAGCTGGTGGCAGTCACCGGTGTGATGCCCATGATCGCCGTTGAATAGACAATGTCTATCTCGCTTGCGGTTCTTCGACCTCATTGGCTCGGGCCGACGGAGAAGTCCCGAGTCTTTGACGTCTTCATAGATTTCATAGACCGGGGCGGTTAACGGGGTGTACCGCTCATACTTCCGCTTGCATTCTCCATCTCGGTCTCGCTTCTTTCCTGAGCTAGGATTTGGCTCAGGGCCCCGCTTCTTGTCCCCCTCCCGATCCGAGCCGGTTGCGTCTCGGCAGGCGCTGAGTACTTCTTCGCACTCCGCATGGCGCAAAGCCAGAGTCACTAGCTCGGCAAGGGTCGAGAGAGGGTGGAGGACAAGTTCACGGCGGAGGTTCTCATCCCGGGTACCCCCGGTCAGTGCAGTTGTGGCTGAGGCCATGTCAAGGCGGGGGATTCGAAGGGCTTCCGATTTAAATCGGTGGACGTAAGCCCGGAGCCTTTCCCCTTGCGCCTGTTTGAGGGCCAAGAGCCCCGCTACCGACCTTGGGGGGGGCACTTCCAGCGAAGCTCTCCTTGAAGACTCGCCCGAATTACCTGAAGTCTCGGATGGATCCGGGGGTGAGGGCCCGGAACCACGCTTGAGCACCCTGGACCTGAGTGGTCACGAAGGCTCGGCACTTGACGAGGTTCGACGCTCCGTGTAGAGTCATCAGGGCGTCGAAGCTATCATAATGGTCGGCTGGGTGGCCCTGGCCGTCGTAAAGCTTGAAGGTTGGTATGGGGGTTCTGGGAGATACCTCTGCCTTCAAGATGTACTCGGAGAACGGGGATTTCTCCTTGTCTTCCGGGGAAGTGGCCTTCTACAGGGCGCGAAGGGCGCGCTCCTGCTCAGCGAAGCGCCTTTCAAAATCTCACAGCCGGAGGGATAACTCCGGTTGCTGTCGTGCCGCGAGGCTGGGGGGAGCGTCCCGGCGGTCCCCAGGAACGTCGGCTTCTGGATCTGGCCGTTGCGTCCCCCGCCTTCCTTTCCTCGGCGCGGAGGAGGCCTCTTGCTCCGGAGGTGGAGCTTGTGAGGGTCCTCCGACATTGTTGCGGATGAGCTGCTGGCTGCGAAGGGTGAAGCGGCCCCCAGCTGTGTGCTGGGACAAACTCCTACGGGGGGGGCTCCCTGACGGGGCACGGGACCTTGCATCCCTGGCCGCCTTGGTCTTCATGAGTTCCACGAGGACATCCAGTTTGGCGTTGAGGGCCTGGAAGGCTTCGGCGCCACCGTAGGGGGGTAGCCCCGCCGCCGCGGGGGGCGGGGTGGTGGTGGTCCGTCGGCGTGGATGCTGGCGTTGGAGGTAGGGTTCTGTGAGGCCCTGGAAGGGCCGTCCCCTGCTGCTACCATGGCCTTACCCTTTTCGCTGGCGGACCTCCTCCCTGAGCTCCTTCTCACCATGTTGGCTCTTCGTGCGTTTCCCACAGACGGCGCCAGATGAAGAGGTGAAATCTCGCGCTGGTTCCTGAGCGGGCTGGTACTCACCAAGTAATGAACTGCAAGACAGGGAAACGGGTCAGAGGGCCCAGGGGGATTCCCTGGGGCAAAACCCTCCGACGCTCAAGTCAGTAGAGCAATGGTGGGAGCAGCGATAGGGAGGAGAAGGTGAAGGCGCGAGATCCCTCTCCACCAATGGGGTGAAGTGATCCTTGCTCAGGAATTAGGGGTGGATCAATGCCCTTTTGGACTTACCTTTCACCGGAGGGTATCCCAGGTTTAAATAGTGCACCGCCCTCTGGAGTCCTACAGGCTGAGAGGTCTCCGGTGGAGGTTACGTCCACGTCGTGGGCTTTTATGGCCTCATCGTGGGGGCGTTATCCTCGCGGGGAAGCCGGAGCTCCTGGACTTCTTAGCGTCCGGCCCGCTGTGGACTCTAACGGCTGCAGTGATGAACATTTTATCGGTTGTACCGAGCATAGGGGGGCCGGCCCTATCGGGCGATAGGCCTAGCTCGGTGAGGAGATGGGTCGGACAGACCGGCTAGCGCTTCCCCCCTTCGTGCGGAGGGATAGCTCGTGCGCGGTTCTTCCTATGACCTGACTGAGGCTCGTGCTCTCTGAGCCTTGGGGCCGCCTAGGAGAGTTGTTTCCTCGAGCATTGTTTTATTGGGCTTTTCCGAGTGGGCCTTGTGGGCTATCACTTGGACGAGCTTGCCTCGTTGGGCCTTGTTGGGCCTAGTTGGGTCTACTCTTTGAGTGGGCTGCAGGAATCCCCCTCTCCATCAACCCTTGGTCAAACCTTGGGTTAACAAATATAAGCTATGTAACGGTCATTTGCTGGGCCGTTACATTATGTAACGTGCCAGTAATGGGCCGTTACAGTGATCTGAGTCCAGAAGGATAAAAATAGACTTAGAGGAATGTGACGGTCTGGCACTGGGCCGTTACGTGAGCCTGACGGTCCAGTTCAAGGATGTTACATTTCAAGAATCAAAACCACGATAGAGTGTTCTAATTAATGGGCTTTCATTGGTACAACCAACTCGGCGTCCTAGTGGGAATCCCAGGCTCGCGGAGAATTACGGAGGCCTTGAAACAATGATTTCCTTGTCTATTGGAAGGAATATCCAATAGAGAGGTCCTCATGTCCAAGATTGTGTTCCTATAATGCAAAGTGTGAACTAATGACAACATACCGGAATATGTGCCATGTACGTATAGAACTGACTCTATTGACAGAGAGAGATATGTATAATCAATGTGAAAATCATGATAAAAACTCCGTCAATACAATGTTAAAAGGTCATGCTTTATAGTACAAAACTATAGAATTTGGTTTAACATAACTTAAGTAAAAGTGATAACAAAACATGCAATACCTATCATGAATAATCAATTATCTTAAAATCACATGATTAGGTTTAAAACTTAGGTAACTAGGCTTTAACTATAATAAGATTGGCAGGTTATATTCTGTCTTAGGTTTGACAGAACACAGAGTATAACGGTCTAGAGAGGGGGCGTCACTGTTATTGTGACGGTCAGGACCCAGCCGTTACATGAATGTAACGCGTCTGTCCAAGCGCGTTAGAAACAATAGTGCAATTCAAATATCACAGAGTGTGTAACGGTCTGTCGTAGGGTCGTTACTTGAAAGCGACGGTCCTGTGTTTATGTGTTTCAGTATTTGCTAACCGAAAACAACTATAGAAACTAAGAGATCAACTTACATCATGTCTTTTATCAAAACATCATGAGTTTCCAGACATGTTAACGAAGTAAAGGCCATCTATATGCATAGGTAATCATGAATAGATGAATAGTGATGTTTTAATTTCTCAATTTGGCTAAGAGGTGCATGATATGCATTGAGCTATCAAAACGTGAAATCAATGATCTACCATGCATGAAAATCAATTAAACCAGAGGCTCTTAGTCCTATCAAGCTATTTTTTTGCCGTTCATGAGATAACCTACCTCTTAAATTAGACTATAGTTTCTGAATTTGGTTGAGAACCTTGCCCTAGATCCCTTCCTTCTCTTGTGACTTTTTCAGCAACTTCCTTCGGTTCTAACTCCACGACCTCTTGACCTAAAGATGTGAAATTCGGAGGGGAGTTAGTCTAAAGTATTGTGAACAAATTATTTTAAGGAACTTACCTGAGATAATGACTCCTTACCTTGCTTCCTTACACCCAAAAAGTAAGGGTCGCACAGTTCAGAACTATGCCCTATTTATAGAGTTTAGACTAGGTTTTGAGGATTAGATCGAGTTTAGAGTCCTTGTTTCATCAAATCCTAATCCCTAAGAGTCCTTAGAGTCTTTACAATCCTTTCCAAGTCGATCCCTAGTGGATAGGAACATCAAGTTCCAATCTTTTCATGAGTTTCTTTGCTTACGGAACTAACAGGTTTGTAACGGACTAGGACCTACGCGTTAGGGTTATGTGGCGGTCTCTCGATAGACCGTTACATTACTCGTTCCTAGAGTTCAAAGGAAATCAAACTCTTTTAGTTTTCTCGTTAATAGTGTAACGGTCGAGACACCGTGCGTTACATGTCTGTGACGGTTAGGCTATAGACCGTTATATGTGTCGTGTATAGAGTTCAAACAATTTAAAACTCTTTTGATAATTATCCATTAACTTATCTTATATATTCTAGTATTTATCCTTAATATCCGTGGATAGACTTAATTACCTTCTAGAATGTGGGCCAAACTTAATGGGCTAGAGTTAAAACCTTTTGGACTTTAATTAAGTGGGTTGGGTTAATTGATTAACACCACTTGGCCTCATAATAACTTATTAACCATTTATAAATTTATTTAGGCCTTTATAAATTCTATAAAATTATTTAAAATTTCTGGGGCACTACAATTACCTTCACCTTCTCCTACCCCATCTTCATTGCCTTCACAAAACCAAGCCTTTGCTGAGACAAGTGCCTCCACTTCCTCTGCTCCCATTACCACCCCCGCTTCCACTACCAACTCCATCCAAAGCGTCACGTCGATACGCCGACGATGGGCACCACGGCTTTCCCCTTTGCCTTCATCACCGCCTCCATCTCCACTACCACTAGTGCCTTCATCACCTTCGACTGAGCCCGATCAAGCTCCGCCTCCACCTTTACCTTCACTCGAGCCTATCATTGCCACATTACCTTTACCGCCACTCGACGTCACCATCCCCATTGAAACCTCCACGCCATCCGAACCTATTACCATCACTTCTCCATTCACCTCCACCCCACGGATTGGGTGTGCATTACCTCTGGTGCCCCTTAGGTCTGTCCCCCAGGGAGATGATGAGCCAAGTGAGGATGATTCTATGCCGATTCTACATTTCAAGATTTCAGTTGCCGCATGTCGGTCTGTGTCCTGATCCCTGGCTATTTGGGGGTTGATGAGCCTATATCTCACATGATGGTTACTGAGAAGAGTTCCTTCACTCTAGTGCCAGTTTCTTCCCGAGCGAGACCGGTGATAATCTCATTGCTCACCAAAGGTCTTACCATTGATGCTGTTATTACTTCTCGCTTCATCGCCATTTAGTTTATTGGTCAAGAGGGTTATCTACCCGCATTGTGCTAACCCATACGGTCGCCAAAGGTTTGATGCATTCTATGTTCAAGGGGCAATTGGTTGTATCTTCAGCATTTCCCAAGGACATTCTAAACATTTTATGCAATCTCCCTCGGTTTATTAGCAAGCCGGCCATGTCAACGCCGCATATTGATCTCCCTCAGCTTCATCCATCTCTTTTGTCAAGGGAGCTATGCTTCGTATCTGATTGCCGAGTGGAGTTGCCAAATCTCATGCTTCTAGTGCCGAGTGACAAAACTCCATGGTTTCATGCTATTCATCGTTCTAGGGGGTTAGTTGCTTAAGAATGTCCACATAATGTTAGCACCGGGTGTCTAGGGGCAACCGCCCCAGCGAAGCTGCATAACCGGGCTAGGCCGTCTGCCAGATAGGCCCGCTATTTGAGAAGACATCGCAAGTGGAGAAGACCGAAGGTCCGAATCCATGCCAGGCGGGTCCATCATGAAGAGATTTGAGCTAAGAGGAGGCGACGGACTGTATAAGGGCCGTTAGTGGTGCACTCTAGGGTCCACTTCTTCCTCTTCCTTTTATTCATGATTTCTCCTGCTCAGTTTCCACCCTTGGGTGATGTACCTTCCTCCTTCTGATCCTATTTCCATCATCTTCTCCTCTCTTTCCGGGTTCACAAACCCCCATTCTTCTTCGTCTCATCCAGATTATCTGGATTCTTATCACTCTCTCAATTCTAGGACTCGGCCTATGACCTTTTTTCACTCCGATTCTGGGACCTCTTTCTATTATTCCTTTCATCCGGAACCTCTGGATCTTTCCTTCCATCTTGATTTCGGGATATCTTCTGATTCTCCTTCCCTGGGATTTCCAGGTGTTGTCTCTACTTCTTCTCCGACCCTGTCGGATGACCACTATTCTCATTCTTCGACCACGTCGGATGATCACTCTTCTTCCTTATCTTCACAGCAATCTCATCATTATTTTTCTATTCTTTCTGTCTCACCCTTTCGGGGGCGTTGCCCTTTTTCATGTTATTTTCGAGGCTTTAGCCCGTCTTGATCTTAGCTGATCTCCGTTTATTCTATATTTTGGTTCCTTGTTATTAGGGTCTTCGTGCCCTAACGAGGGAGTTCTAGCCCTCGTCTCTCTTCCTTTTTATCCTTCTTTCGTCCAGTATGATGTCTATCGCTCCGCTGTGGCGAGGAACCTTGAAATCTTTTTATCCTCTCTATTTTATTCTGTCAAGCAAGGAATACAAAGCTCGTGCTGCTCAAAGCTCGATGATCAAGCTCTCGCTTAAGGACGCTACTTTTCACTCCACAGATTTGCAAGGTATTTTTATTTTGTGCAAGAACATGCTATCATTGCAATTTACTTTATTTCCGTATATGGTTATAATGTTGTTTCCCTTAGTTTGGTCAAAAGTGCTCGTTTCTGTAGCATTCTCAGGCTGGTGATAGCTCTGCGCTGGGAGTCTAGTTCTTTTTCACGGTCGTTGAGGGTGACCATTGAGCATGGGTTTTTCACACACTGCCCAGCGAGCCATAGCCAATTCCTCTGAGGCAACACCGTTGCTACTTTGGCCAAACATTGGGTATGCACAAAGGTCTTTTCTTTTCTCTGCTCGGCCGAGTGCAGGGGAAAGAGATGGATGGATGAGATGACCGACCTAGGCGCGCCCTAATACGAGAGAGATCTCAAATAGGGGCAGTCTTGACCCTCAAAAGTGAGATTTCATGTTAAATATGGCCAACAAGGGCTATAAATGAGAAAATAAATCAAATGTAAAATTATGAAATCAAAGGCATGGCAAAAGTGGCAGTACAGTTCCCCGCAGGATGTCATGAGCCCGGTCGCATGCATGTCTGATAAATATGGATCTCAAAATCAAAGACACAAAGCCCCGGCGTAACTGATTGTATCTTTGAGGGGTAGTGCCCTAGAAGGAATTTCAAGTTCTGATGTCTCCTATCCTGTATTAAGCTTGTCTCCAAATTTTCTTCTACTTGTCCCTCTTACGCTGGGTTGTATCCCGGGTATGGCCTTAGTAGGGGCAACATTCTTTAAAGGCGGTTAGTTGTGGCGAGCCACCCCTAAGTGCACGCCCTGCTCAAGGGAAATCTTTAATGAGAGGGGGTGGGATGATGACCCCTAAATAATGGTTTAAACCCATCTTTGGGTGTTGTAGATTTCTATTTTCAAAAATAAAAATCAAATATTGTCAAAATCCAAAAAAATCAAATATTGTCCAAAATCTCAAAAAGGACAGGGGCACCCCTATGATTCTTCATCTGGCGTTGTGCCCGCTCCATCATCTACTCCATCACCCATTCCCTCACCTAGGCCATCGTCTACCCTATCGTCTCCTCCTACTCCACCACCTACCTCATTACCTTCACCATCTCCTACCCCATCTTCATTGCCTTCACAAACCCAAGCCTTTGCTCAGGCTAGTGCCTCCACTTCCTCCGCTCCCATTACCACCCCCGCTACCACTACCAACGCCATCCGAAGCGTCGCGTCGATACGTCGACGATGGGCACCACGGCTTTCCCCTTTGCCTTCATCACCGCCTCCATCTCCACTACCACCAGTGCCTTCATCACCTTCGCTTGAGCCCGAGCAAGCTCCGCCTCCACCTTTACCTTCACCCGAGCCTATCATTGCCACATTAACTTTACCGCCACTCGACGTCACCATCCCCATTGAAACCTCCATGCCATCTGAACCTATTACCTCCACTTCTCCATTCACCTCCACCCCACGGAGAGGGTGTGCATTACCTCTGGTGCCCCTTAGGTCTGGCCCCTAAGGAGATGATGAGCCAAGTGAGGATGATTCTATGCCGATTCTACATTTCAAGATTCAAGATTTCATTTGCCGCATGCCGGTCTGTGTCCTGATCCCTGGCTATTTTGGGGTTGATGAGCCTATATCTCCCATGATGGTTGCTGAGAAGACTTCCTTCACTCTAGTGCCAGTTTCTTCCCGAGCGAGACTAGTGACAATATCATTGCTCACCAGAGGTCTTACCATTGATGTTGTTATTACTTCTTGCTTCATTTCCATTTAGTTTATTGGTCAAGAGGGTTCTCTACCCGCATTGTGCTAACCTATACGGCTGCCAAAGGTTTGATGCATTCTATGTTCAAGGGGCAATTGGCTGTATCTTCAGCATTTCCCAAGGACATTCTACACATTTTATGTAATCTCCCTCGGTTTATTAGCAATACGGCCATGTCAACGCCGCACATTGATCTCCCTCAGCTTCATCTGTCTCTTTTATCAAGGGAGCTATGATTCGTATCTGATTACCGAGTGGAGTTGCCAAATCTCATGCACTGGTGCCGAGTGAAAAAACTCCATGGTTTCATGCTATTCATCGTTCTAAGGGTTTAGTTGCTTAAGAATGTCCACATAATGTTAGCACCGGGTGTCTAGGGGCAACCGCCCCAGCGAAGCTGCATAACCGGGCCATGCCGTCTGCCAGATGGGCCCCTATTTGAGAAGACATCACAAGTGGAGAAGACCGAAGGTCCGAATCCATGCCAGGCGGGTCCATCTTGAAGAGATTTTAGCTAAGAAGAGGCGGCGGCGTGTATAAGGGCCATCAGTGGTGCACTCCAGGGTCCACTTTATCCTCTTCCTCTTATTCATCATTTCTCCTGCTCAATTTCCACCCTTGGGTGATGTACCTTCCTCCTTCTGATCCTGTTTCCATCATCTTCTCCTCTCTTCCCGGGTCCACAAACCCCCATTCTTCTTCATCTCATCCAGATTCTCTGGATTCGTCTCACTCTCTCAATTCTAGGCCCCGGCCTATGACCTTTTTTCACTCCGATTCTGGGACCTCTTTCCATTCTTCCTTTCATCCGGAACCTCCGGATCTTTCCTTCCATCTCGATTTCGGGATATCTTCTGATTCTCCTTCCCTGGGATTTCCGGGTGTTGTCTCTCCTTCTTCATCGACCCTGTCGGATGACCACTATTCTCTTTCTTCGACCACGTCGGATAATCACTCTTCTTCCTTATCTTCACAGCAATCTCATCATTATTTTTCTATTCATTCTGTCTCACCCTTTCGGGAGCATTACCCTTTTTCATGTTGTTTTCGAGGCTTTATCCTGCCTTGATCTCAGTTGATCTCCGTTTATTCTGTATTTTGGTTCCTTGTTATTAGGGTCTCCATGTCCTAACGAGGGAGTTCTAACCCTCGTCTCTCTTCTTTTTTATCATTCTTTCGTCCAGTATGATGTCCGTTGCTCTGCCGTGGCGAGGAACCTTGAAATCTTGTTATCCTCTCCATTTTGTTCTGTCAAGCAAGGAATACAAAGCTCGTGCTGCTCAAAGCTCGATGATCAAGCTCTCACATCAGGATGTTGCTTTTCACTCCACGAATTTGCAAGGTATTTTTATTTTGTGCAAGAACATGCTATCATTGCTATTTACTTTATTTCCACACATGGTTATAATGTTGTTTCCTCAACATGGTTTGAGTGGCTTTAGTTGAGTTTGCTTAGTTTGGTTAAAAGAGCTCGCTTCTGCAGCATTCTTAGGCTCGTGATAGCTCTGCGTTGAGAGTCTAGTTCTTTTCCACGGTCGTTGAGGGTGACCTTTGAGCATGGTTTTTTCACACACTACCCAATGAGCCATAGCAGATTCCTCTGGGGCAACACCATTGCTACTTTGGCCATACTTTGGGTATGCACAAAGGTCTTTTCTTTTCTCTGCTCGGCCGAGTGTAGGGGAAAGAGATGGATGGATGAGATGACTGACCTAGGCGCTCATCTTCACTTGAATGGCTTGCAAATGATTTTGAAAGCTTGGAGATGGATGAAGAAGTTCTTCCCCGAAACACTGTTCACGGAGCTACAGTGGCATCACTCTTTCTCCCCTTGATAGCCTCTTTGATCTCCCTTGAGTGATTAGGGTTTTTGACCCCAATATGATGTATATATAGATCTTGGATGGTCAAGGGGCAAGCCAGGAACCAGATCCACAAATTATGGTAAGTATGGTGACTTTGGGATTAAACAAACCCAATCAAAGGAGCTTCCCACATTGAAGAAACAAAGTCAAAAATAGCT
Source organism: Amorphophallus konjac (assembly GCA_022559845.1). Classification (NCBI taxonomy): domain Eukaryota; kingdom Viridiplantae; phylum Streptophyta; class Magnoliopsida; order Alismatales; family Araceae; genus Amorphophallus; species Amorphophallus konjac. The sequence continues at coordinate 117,375,427 of CM040124.1, read as the reverse complement.
GCCTCGAAGCTGGCGGTCGACCGGTAGGAGGGGGCAGTCGACCGGAATTTTACAGAAATGGGCGTTCAGTGCTGGGAAAACCGGTCGACCGGCCCTTGACTGGAGGTCGACCGCTGGCTGGTAATCCTGAATTTTTAACAGAGTTAGACAGTAAATCATAATCTGTGAGCGAATCATTTTATGACCACGTCCTGTTCCAATTAAAATGAGTGAGTTGAGCTTAGCCTGGGCAATTCTGAACCAGGGTGGATTTAAACATTTGGAAGGGTATGAACACTTAAGCATAGTACGTGATAAAATTAGACCTTGATTGCATATGAAAGTCGTACTTGATTTCTAATACATGGCACGTGATAGAACACATGTCCTGGATTTGTTATCATCAAAATCACCTCGATATACTCAACAGGCTCTAGGGATTCCACCTGTAATAGATCGGCGAAGGCAAGCCCCAAAAAGTTGGCGAAGTCGACCATCGGTGAGAATGTGCCAAAAATGGTGGGCACCGCCAGTTACCCATGTGCAGTATGGCCAGCAACAATTGCAGGGCCAAAAGTGAGAGCAGTAAGTCTTGTCGCCATTATCGCTTCCTACAATAAACGGGCAAACAATCAGTATTCTTGGGGAAAGCCTCGAGAGGCCTCTTATCTTGGCAAAGAGATGAAGGGAGACTCAGTCCCACCGGGCGTGCCAATTTGGTGACACATTTTTTTAAAAAAATGCTTTAGGCGTGCTAGTCACATAAGTGACAAATTATCGTGCGCTCGATCTGACTTGGTCAGTCGATTGTGAGGTTCGGGTCGAGACTTGAAGTCTGCCACACCATAAAGGTTATGGCGTTAATTACATCCCTCCGAGAGGGAGGAAAACCCTTGATTAGTTGGCAAGATAAGATTTTGTTCGGGGCTGAGCTGATACGAACAAGAATTCGAACAAAATAAGATTAACGAAACCACATGAGGAATTTGTTTATTAAATTATTCAGGTAGACCAAGCATAATTTATTAGATCCGAACCTCGGTACGAGGCGGAGAACCTAGGTTCGAAGACTCCCACCACGCATAGCGGAAGCTTCTAGTTAGGCATGACCCAGCCTTATGGTAAATGCCATTTGATATACCAGGGGCTCGATCATACAAACATGCATGAAAGCAATATAGATGTAATTATATGTAAGGCTTGTAGACATGATGAAAGTGAGCTGAACCAATTAATCTAATTTTTTTATTAGGTTCATGATTTATTAGGGTTGGTTTATTGTTAATTTATGTGCTTAAGGGGTTGTTAGGCCCTCAATGGAGGGATGGGGTGACCCAGAGGTTAGACAGGGATTAACAAAGGGGTTAATGGGGGTTAGTGTAGTATGATATGGTGATTCGGTGGAGGGGTGACATAGGAGTAGGATGGTCGGTGCCTAATTAAGGCAAGAGGAGGGGGAGTCGGCAGCATCGCCACCGATACAGAGCGGTTAAGAGGTGAATCAGTGGTGTCGCCACCGATTCATGGCGATTAAGAGGTGAATCGGTGGCGTCGCTGATGATGTGGAAAATGTGGAGCGTGGTGTCACAAGTCACATAGACAAGCATATGTGCATAAGTGATAACATAGTGTGCATATCAAGTGAACATCATGAACATGTGACTATGTAAACATGGTAGCATGATCATACAATGAGACAAAGGCGATAAAAGATGTAAAAGAATACCGTGATCGCCACCAAGGAATGACAACTCCAAAAGAATATAAAAGAGGAAACTAAGTGCGTTGTGTACCTTGGAAAAAGAAGATGATCGCGCTTAATATTAAGGATGCAGGGACTATGTTGATTACCTCTCCTTGCCTTCCAGCCGGCTAGAAGGTAAGGGCCTCACTTTCCATGCTTTTCTGTGAAACAAACACAAAATAAGAGGCAAAACCCATTAGAAAATGCCAAGTGTAGAAATCTGTCCAAGTGCATAAAGTAGCATGAAAGATTGAGGGCAAACTTACCGGGGGTGGGTTTTTAACCCCTATGGAAGAATGCAAACAATAGGTGTGTATATTGTGATGAGATTAACATGAAGAAATTGATTTAATATGACATGATGAACATAGATAAACAAGGTCCAAAAGTGCATGTCACAAGAAAGATTGTGCAAATAGTGTAAATTAGGTGTAAAGACTGATGCAAACAGTAGGGCAAAAGTCCAAATGAGGAAAAATTTTAGATGACAGAAGACTTGAGTGTTGTGAAGAAGTAAGAATAAGAATCACTCCAAAAAGTGGTTGGGATAGAAAGTTATGACACCGGAGATTTGGCGAAAAATGCGGACTGTGCGGAAAATGCAGAATAGTGCACAAAGTGGACTCAAAGAATGATGAATATCTTACAAGATAGAACACCAAAAGAGGAAAGAGTGGATTCTATGGAAAGGTGGGAATGTTGTGGAGAAACTAGGGTAAAAAGTAGGGTTTAAAATAGGGAAGAGACTAGTGAAAAACATGGTGTTAAACACAAGAAAATAGAAGGGTGCAGAACATGGGAGAAAAATTACTAAGTGTAAAAACAGAATCAAAGTATGAAACTCATGGATAAAAATATGCATGAAGATGACGAGGTAATGAGCCCAAAACCAAGGAACATAAAGATTATACTTTCCTCTAGAGCCTGGAGTTGAAAGAATGGATCAAGAGTGCTCCACGTCCTCGCACCGACGACGCAAACATGCCCCCGTCGCAAGAAATCTAAGTTTCAGCAAAGTGCAGAACCGTGTGGCAAAATCTCAAAAGTTGGGGCTTGGAAGACGGGGAAAAGATATGAGAAATAAGGCAAACATATAATCAACGTAAAGCTAATACTCCCCTCTTCAAGATGGAGTCAAAGGAAGACGAAGAGGATGAAGCATGACTCCGCCCCAGCTTGATGAATATGCCCTCGTCGCGAAGTTGTAGCAGAAAATCAACAAATTATGATGATTTGCCAAAAGTAGGGGCGAAGTTAGGAGGGCAAACGATGATGAAATCAAGCAAATAATGAATCAATGGAAAGACAATACTTCCCTTTTTAGGCTAGGGTCGAAGGGTTGAGTATAAAATCTAGCATGGCTTCACCGTCGCCTTGAAAACACACCCCCGTCGTACAGGAAATCTGGGCAGGTTTATATAGAAAAGTGGTGAAACCCCCAACTTTCTCCCATGATTCCAGAAGATAGAGTCCACCAAATCTCGAGATATCTAGATCATTCTCGAGATAATAGTCAAGATAAGATGTAGGAGTAAACGAGACTCTTTTTAGTGGAAGGATGTGGAAGTTATGGCTCTTGGAAGAAGCCTCTAGAACCTAATCTGCATGAGTTTTTGTTGCACGAAATGCATAAAACCTTAACTTACGACCAAGATTCCAAGAGATATAGTCAATTAAAAATCATGCTCCATATACCAAATTTAAGATAATACAAAGGGGAAGACACAACAACAAACGGGGCTCAATTTCGTGGAGTATTCTAGAAGATAGAGCCCTAACAAGGAGGCCCCGTTGCACAGGTTCGACCTTAGAATCCGGCGACGAAGAAGATGGAGTTCAGGAACTTTTGGACTCTTTATTATATGGACGGTCTATCGCGCCACCGTTTATTGAATGGGGTGGTCTAGTAGTAGACCGCTCAGACCTGGGGCGACCGGGAGACTTTTGGCACAAAAACTGACTAAACGGTCATCCACAGACCGTTTTTTGAATGAGGCGGTCCTAGGAAGACCGTTTTATGACATTTTAAAAACAATAAAAATAAAATAAAAAATTAAAAAATTAAAAGAAGTTATTGTTCATAAACAGTCAACTGTTGACTGATTTATTGATGTGGCGGTCATCTTGTGACCATTTACTCATAGGACGGTCAACTGTTGACCGTTTTACTGTCAAGCTCGCGCGACTTTGGGAATTAAAGCATATCTTGAAAACGGTGCAGAATTAGTGAAAGTGATAGAGGAAGAAATTGTAGATAACTGAAAAATGAACAACTTTTATGAAAAAAGTAAGATAAAAAGATGATCATTAAAGAGAGAAAATGAGGCATGAACAGAGAGGAAAAATATCAGGAGATAGGTGAATAGTGCAGTCTGCCAGAAAAATGTGAATAACTTGAAATCGGTATAGAACTGGCCAATAACATAGAAGAAGAAATTGTAGAGATTTGAAAGTTGAAAAACTTTGGTGAAGGGCACATTTTCAATAGGAGATTATAAGGGGTTGAAAAAAGACCATTTTCAAGACTGCGCAGCGAAAGAGGGCTGAATGCTTGAGGGAAGCCGGCCTAAATGGGCCGTAAGTTGACTTGGAAGGCTGACAGGTGATAAGATAAACTCCAGGGCTCTAAGAAATGCTGATCTCCAAGGCTCAACGGGAATGGAACAATGAAATGGGCCCGAAATCCATCCAAGGAAGGCTTCAAAATAATGGGTAATTCGGGACATCAAAAATGACGAATAAGAGTTATGACTCGACTTGTGGGCTAAAAACGGGTGTCAACAGATGTCCCTCCTTGATGTCCGCTTTGCAAGGGAACGAGCGAAAGTGACGCGGAGGTGAAATGGAATGGAGATGGAGCGAAAGTGACAGCGACGTGAAATGGAAATGACGCAGAGATGAAGCGAAGAGAACTGATAAGCGGGCATCAAGACAAAAGACACCCGTTTTAACCAACAAGCGATAGGAATTCTCTCGAAAACGCTGAACTACCCACTCGGAATGGCTGACGCGGATGAGACATGTCTAGAGAACTAAACTAAATGAAAAGGAAAACACATGATCAACCTCATGGGGGACACAATCCCTCGGACCAATGAGGAGATCGGAATAAGCAGTAACGAAAATAAAAGGAGGCAGGATAAGCTCCAGACAGGAATCACGCTGGCCAACCAGACCAAGCGGGAAGATCAGAGAAATCGTTCAAACTCAGAGTGGAATGGGGATCTCTTATCCAAAAGGACTATAGTGTAATTAACCATTACTGAGGAACAACCTTGAATGGATCACGAGACCTGAGTGCTCAAAATGACATGATGCATGCTGGGCTAAAATAAAGAAATCATCAAAACGAATGGAAAGAAAGCTAAAATAGAAAATTACTCGAGAATAGTATTGCTAGATCGCAACAATAAGGGTCAAGACACTATCCGCAACCACGGCGTGCGTGATAGAACCATCGTTCCCTAATTTTCCCAACCTAACGGCCTATCCGATGATTAAACATGTGCACCTAGATCATCATCGTTTTTGTTAGAGGGGATCGTCAGATCTTGGAACACATGAATGACCAGCCGATTCTCGAGATAATATAACAATATAGATACCACATAGTAATGCAACAATGAGTAGGGATAGAGAGCCATACCTAACTTACCTGCGCAGGCGAAATGACATTTTTTAATTTTCATTTTCTAATTTTTATGGATTTTCATGTATAAGACAAAGATGATATACAAGCAAGTATAAACATAGCGTAGATAACATAACGATTAACTGAACGACAAAAAACACGACATAACATAACGATCAAATAAAATGGGAGACAATGCAACATAATATAACAAAGGCAAACGAGCACATATGCAATGGCATGAACAGACAACATGCATATATGAACAAGGTGTGACAAGACAACAACGCGGTGGGACAACACACGGTTGGGACAAGAACATGACGAATGACCACACGGTTGGAACAAGAACATGAGACATAAAGGGGTGACTAACAACATGTGTAAGATAACTAACAACACTCGGTGAGGGACAAAATAACATGTGTGGGACAACACGGTGTGACATAAACACGTGACAAGGACACGGCGGGATAAAAGACATAAACAAATATGCCCTTCAATCAAAACCCAAGATCAGAATGAAGCAGAACTGCCAGGTTCATAATCGTGAGGCAAAGCCCTCTCATAAAGATATGATCATTGTAAACAAAAGTTGAGAAGGACATGAGCTTCAGAACAGATCGAGCGAGTGGATCAAAGAAGGAAAGAACAGATCAAAGATGTTGACAGGAGGCAGAGCACAAAGATATAGCAAGGAATGCCTGAGTACTTACAACCTGCACACTTAGCAAATGGATAACGTATCTATCCTTAAAACAAATGCAAATGCATGCAAAAGACATATTTTTTAGATTTTTTGTAATTTGTTTTTGATTTTTTTTTGACTTTTAATAATATTTCATTTTTTTGGATTTTTTGAGGTATTTGATTTCTTAGGTTTTTGAAATATTTGATTTTTTTTGAAATTTTGAAGTATTTGATTTTTTTTGAAATTTTGACAATATTTGAATTTTTTGGATTTTTTTAAGTATTTGATTTTTTTTAGACTTTTGGTAATATTTGATTTTTTTTTTGGATTTTGACATAGCAATCTGCAGCACCAAAAGACGGGCTCAAACTACTGGTCAAGGATCGTCGTTCCTACCCCTTTCATTAAAGGCTTCCCTTAAGCAGGGCATGCATGTGAGGGTGGCTTAAAACAACCGACCGCTTCTAAAGAACGGTGCCCCTACTAAGGCCATACCCGGGATACAACACAGTCTAAGAGGGAGACGTAGACGAAAAATTTGAGACAATCTTCGTGCAGGATGGGAGATATCAAGGGTCGAATTCCTTCTAGGGCACTACCCCTCAAAGAGATAGCCTGTTGCGCCGGGGCTTTGTGTCTTTGATTTTTAGACCCATATTTATCAGGCACGCATGCGACCGGGCTCATGACGTCCTGCGGGGAACTATACTGCCACTCTTGCCATGCCTTTAATTCATAATTTTGCATTGATTCATTTTCACATTTTGGTAGCCCTTATTCGCCAGATATAGCATGAAAGCTCACTTTTGAGGGTCAAGACTGCCCCTATTTGAGACCTCTCGCGTATTAGGGAGCGCCTAGGTTAGTCATCTTATCCATCAATCTCTTGCCCCTGCACTTGGCCGAGCAGAGAAGAGAAAAGGTGTTCGTGCATACCCAAGGTATGGCCAAAGTAGCAACGGTGTGCCTTAGAGAGATAGCCTATGGCTCGCTGTGTAGTGTGTGAAAAATACATACTCAAAGGTCACCCTCAACAATCAGGGAAAGAAACTAGACTCCTAACACGGAGTTATCACCAGCCTAAGGATGCTGCAGAAGCAACTCGACTTGAACTAACCAAACTTAATGAACTAAAGCCGCTCAAAACGTGTTGATGAAACCACATTATAACAATGCGCAGGAAAAGTAGAAATGATAGCAATAATAGCATGTTCTTGCATAAAATAAAGATACCTTGCGAATCCATGGAACGGAAAAGCGTCATCCTAAAGCGATTGATCATCGAGCTTTGATCAGCACGAGCTTTGTATTCCTTGCTGGACAGTACGAAAGGGAGTGGATAGCAAGACATGAAAATTCCTCTACACGGAGGAGCGGCGGACACCAAACTAGACGAAATAAGGAAAAAAAGGAAGAGGGACGAGGGCTAGAACTCCCTCATTAAGGCACACAGACCCTGATAACAAGGAACCAGATACAAAATAAGCAAAGATTAGCTGGGATCAAGGCGGACTAAAGCCTCGAAAACAGCAAGAAAAAGGGTAATGACCCCGAAAGGGTGAGGAGGAAAGAATAGAGAGACCATGAGAAGATTGTGGCAAAGATAAGGGAGAATAGGAGTGATCATCCGACGTAGTAAGAGAAAAGGAATTAAAATCACCCGACAAGGTTGGGGAAAGAAAATGATACACACCCGACAGGGTCGGGGATGAAGAATGATGGTCACCCGACAGGGTCGGGGAAAGATCAGAAGCAGAGCCCAGGGATACCGGTAGAGAAGTATCAGAAGAAGTCCCAAAAATGGGATGAAAGGATGACATAGGCCGAGGCCTAAAATCATGAGAGAACGGAGGATCCGGAGGCTCCGGATGAGTGGAAAATGAAGAATGGGGTTTGCGGACTCGAAAAGAGAGCAGAAGATCATAGAAACATGATTAGAGGAAGGGAGGTACAACACCTAGGGTTGGGAGCTATCCAATAGAAAGGATGAACGAAAGGAAGAGGAAGAGGAAGAGGAAGAAGTGGACCCCTGAGTGCACAATTGACGGCCCTCAAACTTACGCCGCCGCCTCTTCTTAGTTGACACTTCTTTAACATGGATCCGCCTGACGCGGACTCAGACCTTCGGCCTTCTCAATCTGCAATGTCTCCTCAAATAATGGGCCCATCTGGCAGATAATCTAGCTCGGTCATGAATACACTGCTTCGTCGGGGCGGTTGCCCCTAGACACCCAGTGCTAACCATTGGCGGACATTCTTGGATAGATGACTCCTTGGGATGAACATCAGAAAATCGTGGAGCTTCATCACTCGGTATTAGCAGCATAAGATTCGGCATCTTCACTCGGTAATCGGGCATGAAGCATAACTTCCTTACCAGAAGAGCTGGAAAAAACTGAGGGAGAGTAATGAACGGCGTTGACGTGGTCGATTCACCAATAAACCGAGGAAGATTGCATAAGATGTGCGAAATGTCCTTGGAAAATGCAGAAGATACGGCCAATTGCCCCTTGAATAGGGAATCCACCAAGCTCTTGACAGCCGTACGAGTTAGCACAATCTGAGTAAAGAACCCTTCTTGGCCAGTGAACTGAACATCAATCGAGCGAGGAGTAATAACAACATCAATAGTGAATCCTCCGGCAAACAATGAGATTACCACCGGCCTCGCTTGTGAAGAAACTGGCACTAGTGCAAGGGAACCCTTCTTATCAACCGTCTCCAGAGGAAATTTAGGCTCATCATCCCCAATACAGCCAGGGACTAGGACTCGGATTGGCATGCGAGAAATAACATCCTGAATCTTGAAATGCACCATCGAAACCTGGCTTGGCTCATCATCTCCTTGGGGGCCAAACCCGTGGGGCACCAAAGATAATGCACACCCACTCCGTGGGGTGAAAAGAGATGGAGAAATGGAGGTAATAGGCTTGGAAGGCGTGGGTGAAGGTTTAGGAGGTGTAGAGGCCTTAGGTGGTGGAGAGATAGCGGCGATAATAGGCTTGGGTGGAGGCAAAGGCAAAGGTGGAGACATAGGAGGGGGTAAAGGCAAAGGCGGAGGTGTAGGTGTAAGGGTAGCTTGCTCAGACTCAGGTGAGAAGGGTAATGGTGGGGAAGGAAACATCGGTGGAGATAGTGGAAATGATGGAATATGGGCCTTCGGGAGAGGAGGCGGTGAAGATGATGGTGATGGTTGTAGGGGTAGTGGAGATGATGGAGCGGGTGATGTGGTCAATGGAGGTAGTGGAGATAGTGGAGGTGGTGAAAATGGAGAGGGTGAGGAAGGAGGTAAAGGGGAAATGGAAGGTTGTAGGACTCAACGTCGGCGTATTGACATGACACGCCGAGCGGCGTTGCGGGTAGGAGTAGTGGCGGTGGAAGTGGCGAAAGTGGAGGCACTAGCCTGAGCAAGGAACAGGGTAGGCGGAGTTTGTGGAGATGGGGTAAGAGATGTAGAAGGTGGTATAGATAATGGAACAGGTGACGGAGTGGGTGCATCGGTAGATGAGTGATCGCAGGGGTGCCCCTGGTCTTGTAGTGGAGACGGCTGCTTGGGCGACGACTGCTACTGCTGCTTGCTGCGGAGATTTAGAATAGCTTCATCCATGGCGGCCCAATCGATCATCTTATTATCTTCCAGGCCATAAACATACTCTCAGACTTCGGGACAATCCTCAACCAAATGCCCCTGCTGGCGATGGTAATCACAAAACTGAAGCATATCCCCGACCGCGGATCGACATGGCACAACTAGAGGGGGTGGTAACACATGAGTAGCCATCAAAGCCCTAAAAATATCTGAAAATCAATCCGACAATGGAGGATGATGAGGAGCCTACTTCGGGCAAGGTGGATGCCGAGGGGTATGGGAAGGTAATGGAGATGGAAGTGGAGAAGGAAGCGGGGGTTGCGAAGGCAAAGGCGCATGGCAACTAGTGGAATGACTCGGTGGAGGCATATGTGGAGCGGAAATGGAGGTGGGAGGTATGTGGATGGCATCTACCTACTCGGGGTGTGATGTTCCCTTGACCGGAGGGGAAGACAGAGGCGGAGACACATATGTGGGGGTGGAGGGCTGACTGTGGATGGCGGCAGATTGACTCATGGAGGGTTGACACGTGGAGGCATTTGGGTATGTGGGAGCGGAAGGCTGACTGGAAGAATAATATGCGGTGGATGGCTGACTCATGGAAGGCGATGGATAGGAGGCGTATGTGGGCGTAGAAGGTGGAGGAGACTCAGGGTCAAGGGAACCTAGGAGTTATTGGCGGATGAAGCGGGCTCGGCTATAAAGCTGTTGCTAGGAAGTGATATCATTCAAGGCTAAGATAAAGCAGTACTCGAGTGTTGTATTAGAAATGATCATTTTGATTTGTTCTCCCTCTGGAATATGCCCCGGGACTTGCGCGGCTAGGCGACGCCAGCGGTCAGCGAAGGTAGAGAACTCCTCATCGGGCTTCATCTTCTGATGGGCCAGATCAACCATGGAATACCTGGGCCCAACCTGGTTTTGAAACTGCTAAATAAACTTCTCTTGAACGGCTTGAAAATCCACAACTTGCACTTGCAAAAGAGAAAAGAACCAATCCCGAGCCGGGCCTTCCAACGACAGACCGAATAAATAGGTCATCAACCGTTGGTCATGTCGGAATTGGGCCGACTCATAAATGAACTCCTTCAAGTGCACATAGGGGTTACCAACTCCACCATAGCGACGATAAGTAGGAATTTGTGAATGCGGTGGAAGCTGAAGACCTTGGAATGCAAACGGGACACTCAAACAAGATTGGGGATCAATTAGACGTTGAAGTTCATCAAGCTGACGTTGGGCTTGAGCAATCATCTCCTCAATGGGGAGAGATCGAGAAGGATGCAAGCCAGCCTGAGCAAGAGATTGTGGATTTAGACCAGGGTTATGATATTGGGCCAGATAAAGAGATCCGGATTGAGAAGAAGGAAAGCCGATTCCAGGAGTGGAAGGATATGTGGGCCTGGAAGGATCATGAATGTGGGAATAAGAACTGATTGGGCCAGCAGCAACATGGGTAGAAAGAGCGGGCCTATTAAGAGAAGTTGGCCCATTAAGGGAATAAGAAGGCTCGCTAAAGGAAGAGGGTCCATTAAAAGAGCGAGGCCCATTGAAGGAATAAGGCCCACTAAGAGACTAGGACCCAGTAAGGGAAGATGGGCCACTCAAGAAAGATGACTCATCAAAGGAATGAGGCCCATTAGATGAATGGGGCCCGTTATGAGGATGAGGCCCATTAAGATAATTAGCAGTGAGTTTTTGGGCCTGGACCGGGTCCATTTGGCTAACAAGAGGTGATGAGTGGGCCATGAGATTCGCTTGTGAGTCAGAAGGGCCATGAGGAGATGGGCCCGCGTGGAAAGATGAATCCACGCAGGAATAGGAAGATGGGGATGAAGAAGGGTAATATACAGGAGGAAAATGGTGCTCCATAAAGGCAAATGGAGACTTTATACAGAAAAAATCAAGGGAATACAATGAGGGAAGTAAAAGGGCTAGAAAATCAGAGAGGGGGCTGACTCAATAATCCAAAGGGGAAAAAAGGATCTAGGACAATGTGACTGGACAAATGGACACACAGAATGAACTAGCCTAAGTGGGCCTAATGACAAAACCTATATGGATAGTGGGGATGCAACACAAAATGACACAAATGGGCTTGGACAAGCCCAAAAAACACAACCAATATGCAGGATTTCACCCCAGTCAACCAAGTTAATATGATGGGAAATATTTTATTGTAAAAATTTTGGTGGGCCTTTAAATGTCTTTAAATTAAGATTAATTCTCTCAATATAGGTATCCTATAGGGAATAAGGTCCAAACTTTGGGTTGACTAGGGTTAACTCCTTCACAACGTATGCAAATGCAAGCCTAAGGGGTGGAAAGGTACAACCGGCTCGGCGTCCGTGTGGGAATCCACGGCTCGCGGGGACTTATGGAGGTCCCGGATAAGACCACCTAGTCGAGCCCAAGGAATATGTGAGCGAGAGGGTCACTTACCGAGGGGAATGCAACTACAATATGTAAATATGCATGATCCTATGTGTACCGGAGTGCATGTAATTTCTAACCTAAAACTAGCAAATCAAGATATACTGAACACAAGCAAACATAACAAGATGGATGCAAACAAGATGAACAATATAAAGATATGAAATGCTATCTAAACATGAATATCCACACCAAGATCGCAAGAAACCATGGACAAAGTGATGGGCACTAGAGGTCCCACGTGATCGCTAAAAAAAGCTTATGATGTGGAAAATGGGGAGCGTGGTGTCACAAGTCACATAGACAAGCATATGTGCATAAGTGATAACATAATGTGCATATCAAGTGAACATCATGAACATGTGACTATGTAAACATGGTAGCATGATCATATAGCAAGACAAAGGTGATAAAAGATGTAAAAGAATACCGTGATCGCCACCAAGGAAGGATAACGCCAAAAGAATATAAAAGAGGAAACTAAGTGCATTGTGTACCTTAGAAAAAGAAGATGATCGTGCTTAATATTAAGGATGCGGGGACTATGTGGATTACCTCTCCTTGTCTTCCAGCCGGCTAGAAGGTAAGGGCCTCACTTTCCATGCTTTCCTGTGAAACAAACACAAAACATGAGGCAAAACCCATTAGAAAAAGCCCAGTGTAGAAATCTGCCCAAGTGCATAAAGTAGCATGAAAGATTGAGGGTAAACTTACCGGGGGCGGATTTTTAACCCATATGGAAGGGTGCAAACAATAGGTGTGTATATTGTGATGAGATTAACATGAAGAAATTGATTTAATATGACATGATGTATATAGATAAACAAGGTGGAAAAGTGCATGTCACAAGAAAAATTGTGCAAACAGTGTAAATTAGGTGCAAAGATTGATGCAAACAGTAGGGCAAATGAAGTCCAAATGGGGAGAAATTTTAGATGACAGAAGACTTGAGTGTTGTGAAGAAGTAAGAACAAGAATCCCTCCAAAAAGTGGTTGGGACAGAAAGTTAGACACTGGAGATTTGGTGAAAAATGCGAACTATGCAGAAAATGTAGAACAGTGCACAAAGTGGACTCAAAGAATGATGAATATCTCACAAGATAGAACACCAAAAGAGGAAAGAGTGGATGCTATGGAAAGGTGGGAATGTTGTGGTGAAACTAGGGTAAAAAGTAGGGTTTAAAACGGGGAACAGACTAGTGAAAAATGGGGTGGAAAACACAAGAAAATAGAAGGGTGCAGAACATGGGAGAAAAATTACTAAGTGTAAAAATAGAATCAAAGTACAAAACTCATGGACAAAAATATGCCTGAAGATGACGAGGTAATGAGCCCAAAACCAAGGAACACAAAGATTACACTTCCCTCTAGAGCCTGGAGTTTAAAGGATGGATCAAGAGTGCCCCACGTCCTCGCATCGGCGACGCAAACATGCCCCTATCGCAAGAAATCTGAGTTTCAGCAAAGTGCAGAACAGTGTGGCGAAACCTCAAAAGTTGGGGCTTGGAAGAGGGGGAAAAGATATGAGAAATAAGGTAAACATATAATCAACATGAAGCTAATACTCCCCTCTTTAAGATGGAGTCAAAGGAAGACGAAGAGGATGAAGCATGACTCCGCCCTGGCTTGATGAACAGGCCCTCGTCGCAAAGTTGTAGCAGAAAATCTGCAAACTATGATGATTTGCCAAAAGTAGGGGCAAAGTTAGGAGGGCAAGCGATGATGAAATCGAGCAAATAATGAATCAACGGAACGACAATACTTCCGTCTTTAGGCTAGGGTCAAAGGGTTGAGTAGAAAATCTGGCATGGCTTCGCCGTCGCCTTGAAAACACGCCCCCGTCGCACAGGAAATCTGGGCAGGTTTATATAGAAAAGTGGTGAAACCCCCAACTTTCTCCCACGATTCTAGAAGATAGAGTCCACCAAATCTCGAGATCTCTAGATCATTCTCGAGATAATAGTCAAGATAAGATGTAGGAGCAAACGAGACTCTTTTTAGTGGAAGGATGTGGAAGTTATGGCTCTTGGAAGAAGCCTCTGGAACCTAATCTGCATGAGTTTTTGTTGCACGAAATGCATAAAACCTAAACTTGCGGCCAAGATTCCAGGAGATATAGTCAATTAAAAATCATGCTCCAAATACCAAATACAAGATAATACAAAGGGGAAGACACAGCAACAAACGGGGCTCAATTTTGTGGAGTATTCTAAAAGATAGAGCCCTAACAAGGAGGCCCCGTTGCAAAGGTTCGACCTTAGAATCCGATGGCGAAGAAGACGGAGTTCAGGAACTTTTGGACTCTTTATTATATGGACGGTCTATCGCGTGACCGTTTATTGAATGGGGCGGTCTAGCAGTAGACCGCTCAGACCTGGGGTGATCGGGAGACGTTTGGCACAAAAACTGACTAGACGGTCATCCATAGACTATTTTTTGAATGAGGCGGTTCTAGGAAGACCATTTTATGACATTTTAAAAATAATAAAAATAAAATAAAAAATAAAAAATTAAAAGAAGTTATTGTTCATAAATGGTCAACTGTTGACCGTTTTATTCACGGGGCGGTCATCTTGTGACCGTTTACTCATAAGACGGTCAACTGTTGACCGTTTTGCTGCCAAGCTCGCGTGAGTTTGGGAATTGTAGCATATCGTGAAAACAGTGCAGATTTAGCAAAAGTGGTAGAATAAAAAATTGTAGATAACAGAAAAATGAACAACTTTCATGATGAGAGTAAGATAAAAAGAAGATCATAAGAGAGAGAAAATGAGGCAAGAACAGAGAGGAAAAATATCAGGAGACAGGTGAACAGTGTAGTCTGCCAGAAAAACGTGAATAACTTTAAATCGGTACCGAACTGGTCAATAACATAGAAGAAGAAATTATATAGATTTAAAAGATGAAAAGCTTTGGTGAAGGGCACATTTTCAATAGAGCAATATAAGGGGGGTGAAAAGGACCATTTTCAAGATTGCACAGTGAAAGTTGGCTGAATGCTTGAGGGAAGCCGGCATAAATGGGCCGTAAGTTGACTTGGAAGGCTGACAAGTGATAAGATAAACTCCAGGGCTCTAAGAAATCCTGATCTCCAAGGCTCAATGGGAATGGAACAATGAAATGAGCCCGAAATCCATCCAAGGTAGGCTTCAAAATAATGGGTAATTCGGGACATCAAAAATGACGAATAAGAAAAATGACTCGACTTGTGGGCTAAAAACGGGTGTCAACAGATGCCCCTCCTTGATGTCCGCTTTGCAAGGAAACGAGCGAAAGCGACGCAGAGGTGAAATTAAATGGAGATGGAGCGAAAGTGACAGCGACGTGAAATGGAGATGACGCAGAGATGAAGCGGAGAGAACTGATAAGCGGGCATCAAGGCAAAAGACACTCATTTTAACCAACAAGCGATAGGAATTCTCTCGAAAACGCCAAACTACCCACTCGTAATGGCTGACGCGGATGAGACATGTCTGGAGAACTAAACTAAATGAAAAGGAAAACACATGATCAACCTCATGGGGGACACAATCCCTCGGACCAATGAGGAGATCAGAATAAGCAGTAACGAAAATAAAAGGAGGCAGACTAAGCACAAGACAGGAATCACGTTGGCCAACCAGACCAAGCGGGAATAAGAAATCGTTCAAAATCAGAGTGGAATGGGGATCTCTTATCCAAGAGGACTGTAGTGTAATTAACCATTACTGAGGAACAACCTTGAACGGATCACGAGACGTGAGTGCTCAAAATGACATGATGCATGCGGGGCTAAAATAACAAAATCATCAAAACGAATGCAAAGAAAGCTAAAATAGAAAAGTACTCGAGAATAGTATTGCTAGATCGGCACAATCAGGGTCAAGACACTATCCGCAACCACGGCGTGCATGATAGAACCATCGTCCCCTAATTTTCCCAACCTAACGTCCTATCCGATGATTAAACATGTGCACCTAGATCATCATCGTTTTTGTTAGAGGGGAATGTGAGATCCTGGAACACATGAATGACCAGCCGGTTCTCGAGATAATATAACAATATAGATACCACATAGTAATGCAACAATGACTAGGGATAGAGAGCCATACCTGAATTACCTGCGCAGGCGAAATAGTATTCTGTGATTTTCATTTTCTGATTTTTATGGATTTTCATGTATAAGACAAATATGATAAAAAAGCAAGTATAAACATAGCGTAGATAACATAGCGATTAACTGAACGACAAACAACACGACATAACATAACGATCAAATGAAATAGGAGACAATGCAACATAACATAACAAAGGTAAACGAGTACATATGCAATGGCATGAACAGACAACATGCATGCATGAACACGGTGTGACAAGACAACAATGCGGTGGGACAACACACGGTTGGGACAAGAACATGACGAATGACCACACGGTTGGGACAAGAACATGGGACATAATGGGGTGACTAACAACATGTGCAAGACAACTAACAACACTTGGTGAGGGACAAAACAACATGTGTGGGACAACAGGGTGGGACATAAACACATGACAAGGACACGGCGGGACAAAAGATATAAACAAGTACACTCTTCAATCAAAACCCAAGATCAGAATGAAGCAGAACGGTCAGGTTCATAATCGTGAGGTAAAGTCCTCTCATAAAGATATGATCATTGTAAACAAAAGCTGAGAAGCACGTGAGCTTCAGAACATATCGAGAGAGTGGATCGAAGAAGGAAAGAACAAATCAAAGATGTGGACAGGAGGCAGAGCACAAAGATATAGCAAGGAATGCCTGAGTACTTACAACCTGCACACTTAGCAAATGGATGACATATCTGTCCTTAAAACAAATGCAAATACATGAAAAAAATAAATTTTTTAGATTTTTTTGTAAATTTTTTTTTGAATTTTTTAGATTTTCAATAGTGTTTCAGTTTTTTGGATTTTTTGAAGTATTTGATTTTTTAAGTTTTTGAAATATTTTTTTTTTGAAATTTTAAAGTATTTGATTTTTTTGAATTTTTGACAATATTTGATTTTTTTGGATTTTTTTGAAATATTTGATTTTTTTTAGACTTTTGGTAATATTTGATTTTTTTTTGATTTTGACATAGCAATCCGCAGCACCTAAAGACGGGCTCAAACTACTGGCCAGGGATCGTCGTTCCTAACCCTTTCATTAAAGGCTTCCCTTAAGCAGGGCATGTATGTGACGGTGGCTTACCACAACCAATCGCTTCTAAAGAACGGTGCCCTTACTAAGGCCATACCTGGGATACAACCCAGCCTAAGAGAGAGAAGCAGAAGAAAAATTGGAGACAAGCTTCGTGCAGGATGGGAGATATCAAGGCTCGAATTCCTTCCAGGGCACTACCTCTCAAAGGGATAGCCTATTGCACCGGGGCTTTGTGCCTTTGATTTTTAGACCCATATTTATCAGGCACGCATGCGACCGGACTCATGACATCCCGCGGGGAACTGTACTGTCACTCTTGCCATGCCTTTGATTCATAATTTTGCGTTGATTCATTTTCTCATTTTGGTAGCCCTTATTGGCCAGATATAGCATGAAAGCTCAGTTTTGAGGGTCAAGACTGCCCCTATTTGAGACCTCTCTCGTATTAGGGAGCGCCTAGGTTAGTCATCTTATCCATCAATCTCTCGCCCCTGCACTTGGCCGAGCAGAGAAGAGAAAAGGCCTTCGTGCATACCCAAAGTATGGCCAAAGTAGCAAAGGTGTGCCTTAGAGAGATAGGCTATGGCTCGCCGTGTAGTGTGTGAAAAATTCATACTCAAAGGTCACCCTCAACAATCAGGGAAAGAAACTAGACTCCTAACACAGAGTTATCACCAGCCTAAGGATGGTGCAGAAGCAACTTGACTTGAACTAACCAAACTTAATGAACTGAAGCCGCTTAAAACGTGTTGAGGAAACCACATTATAACCATGCGCAAGAGAAATAGAAATGGTAGCAATAATAGCATGTTCTTGCACAAAATAAAGATACCTTGCGAATCCATGGAACGGAAAAGCGACATCCTGAAGCGATTGATCATCGAGCTTTGATCAGCACGAGCTTTGTATTCCTTGCTTGACAGGACGAAAGGGAGTGGATAGCAAGGCATGAAAATTCCTCTACACGGAGGAGCGGCAGACACCAAACTAGATGAAATAAGGAAAAAAAGGAAGAGGGACGAGGGCTAGAACTCCCTCGTTAAGGCACACAGACCCTGATAACAAGGAACCAGATATATAATAAGCAAAGTTTAGCTGGGATCAAGGCGGACTAAAGCCTCGAAAACAGCAAGAAAAAGGGTAATGACCCCGAAAGGGTGAGGAGGAAAGAATAGAGAGACCATGAGAAGATTGTGGCAAAGATAACGGAGAAGAGGAGTGATCATCCGACGTAGTAAGAGAAAAGGAATTAAAATCACCCGACAAGGTTGGGGAAAGAAAATGATACACACCCGACAGGGTCGGGGATGAAGAATGATGGTCACCCGACAGGGTCGGGGAAAGATCAGAAGCAGAGCCCGGGGATACCGGTAGAGAAGTATCAGAAGAAGTCCCAAAAATGGGATGAAAGGATGACATAGGCCGAGGCCTGAAATCATTAGAGAACGGAGGATCCGGAGGCTCCGAATGAGTGGAAAATGAAGAATGGGGGTTTGCGGACTCGAAAAGAGAGCAGAAGATCATAGAAACATGATTAGACGAAGGGAAGTACAACACCTAGGGTTGGGAGCTATCCAATAGAAAGGATGAACGAAAGGAAGAGGAAGAGGAAGAAGTGGACCCCTGAGTGCATAATTGACGGCCCTCAAACTTACGCCGTCGCCACTTCTTAGTTGACACTTCTTTAACATGGATCCGCCTGACACAGACTCGGACCTTCGCCTTCTCAATCTGTAATGTCTCCTTAAATAACGGGCCCATCTGGCAGATAACGTAGCCCGGTCATGAATATGATGCTTCATCGGGGCGGTTGCCTCTAGACACCCAGTGCTAACCATTGGCGGACATTCTTAAATAGATGACTCCTTGGGATGAACATCAAAAAACCGTGCAGTTTCATCACTCGGTATTAGCAGCATAAGATTCGGCATCTTCACTCGGCAATCGGGCATGAAGCATTACTCCCTTACCAGAAGAGCAGGACAAAACTGAGGGAGACTAATGCACGGCGTTGACGTGGCCGATTCACCAATAAACCGAGGAAGATTGCATAAGTTGTGCGGAATGTCATTGGAAAATGTAGAAGATACGGCCAATTGCCCCTTGAATAGGGAATCCATCAAGCTCTTGGCAGCCATACGAGTTAGCGCAATCTGAGTAAAGAGCATTCTTGGCCAGTGAACGGAACATCAATCGAGCGAGGAGCAATAACAACATCAATAGTGAATCCTCCGGCAAAGAATGAGATTACCACCGGCCTCGCTTGTAAGGAAACTGACACTAGTGCAAGGGAACCCTTCTTATCAACCGTCTCCAAAGGAAATTTAGGCTCATCATCCCCAAAATAGCCAAGGACTAGGACTCGGATTGGCATGCGGAAATAACATCCTGAATCTTGAAATGCACCATCGAAACCTAGCTTGGCTCATCATCTCCTTGGGGGCCAAACCCAAGGGGCACCAAAGATAATGCACACCCACTCCGTAGGGTGAAAAGGGATGGAGAAGTGGAGGTAATTGGCTTGGAAGGAGTGGGTGAAGGTTTAGGAGGTGTAGAGGCCTTAGGCGGTAGAGGGATAGCGGCGATAAGAGGCTCAGGTGGAGGCAAAGGCAAAGGTGGAGGCATAAGAGGGGGTAAAGGCGAAGGCGGAGGTGTAGGTGAAGGGGTAGCTTGCTCGGACTCGGGCAAGAAGGGCAATGGTGGGGAAGGAAACAACGGTGGAGATAGTGGAAATGATGGAATATGGGCCTTCGGGAGAGGAGGCTGTAAAGATGATGGTGATGGCTGTAGGGGTAGTGGAGATGATGGAAAGGGTGATGTGGTCAATGGAGGTAGTGGAGGTGGTGAAAATGGAGAGGGTTAGGAAGGAGGTAAAGGGGAAATGGAAAGTTGTGGGACCCAATGTCGGCGTATTGGCATGACACGCCGAGCGGCGTTGGGGGTAGGAGTAGTGGCCGTGGAAGTGGCGGAAGTGGAGGCACTAGCCTGAGCAAGGGACAGGGTAGGCGGAGTTTGTGGAGATGGGGTAGGAGATGGAGAAGGTGGTATAGATAATGGAACAGGTGATGGAGTAGGTGCATCGGTAGATGACTGATCGCAGGGGTGGCCCTGGTCTTGTAGTGGAGACGGCTGCTTGGGCGGCGACTACTGCTGCTGCTTGCTGCGGAGATTTAGAATAGCTTCATGCATGGCGGCCCTATCGATCCTCTTTTTATCTTCCAGGCCATAAACAACTCTCAGAATTCGGGACAGTCCTCAACCAAATGCCCCTGATGGCGATGGTAATCACAAAATTGAAGCATATCACCGACCGCGGGTTGACAGGGCACAACTAGAGGAGGCGGCAACACATGAGTAGCCATCAAAGCCCTGAAAATATCTGAAAAACACTCCGGTAATGGAGGACGATGAGGAGCCTGCTTCGGGCAAGGTGGATGCCGAGGGGTATGGGAAGGTAATGGAGAAGGGAGTGGAGAAGGAAGCGGGGGTTACGAAGGCAAAGGCGCATGGAAACTAGTGGAATGACTCGATGGAGGCATATATGGAGTGGAAATGGAGGTGGGAGGTATGTGGACGGCATCTACCTACTCGGGGTGTGATGTTCCCTTGACCGGAGGGGAAGACACA
The DNA here is from genome assembly GCA_022559845.1 of Amorphophallus konjac. Lineage (NCBI taxonomy): Eukaryota > Viridiplantae > Streptophyta > Magnoliopsida > Alismatales > Araceae > Amorphophallus > Amorphophallus konjac. The sequence goes on along the minus strand of CM040124.1, from coordinate 117,354,569 downwards.
AGCGGAGAGACATATGTGGGGGTGGAGGGCTGACTGTGGATGGCGGCAGGTTGACTCATGGAGGGTTGACACGTGGAGGCATATGGGTATGTGGGAGCGGATGGCTGACTGGCAGAAGAATATGCGATGGATGGCTGACTCATGGAAGGCGATGGATAGGAGGCGTATGTGGGCGTAGAAGGTGGAGGAGACTCGGGGTCAAGGGAACCTAGGAGTTGTTGGCGGATGAAGCGGAATCGGCTATAAAGTTGTTGCCAGGAAGTGATATCATTCAAGACTAAGATAAAGCGGTACTCGAGTGTTGCATTAGAAATGATCATTTTGATTTGTTCTCCCTCTGGAATATGCCCCGGGACTTGCACAGCCAGGCGATGCCAACGGTCAGCGAAGGTAGAGAACTCCTCATCGAGCTTCATCTTCTCATGGGCCAGATCAACCATGGAATACTTGGGCCCAACCTGGTTTTGAAACTGCTGAATAAACTTCTCTTGAACGGCTTGAAAATCCACAACTTGCACTTGCGGAAGAGAAAAGAACCAATCCCGAGCCGGGCCTTCCAACGACAGACCGAATAAATAGGACATCAAGCGTTGGTCATGTCGGAATTGAGCCGACTCATAAATGAACTCCTTCAAGTGCACATAGGGGTTACCAACTCCACCATAGTGACGATAAGTAGGAATTTGTGAACGCAGTGGAAGCTGAAGACCTTGGAATGCAAACGGGACACTCAAACAAGATTGGGGATCAATTCGACGTTGAAGTTCATCAAGCTGACGTTGGGCTTGAGCAATCATCTCCTCAATGGAGAGAGATCGGGAAGGATGCAAGCCAGCCTGAGCAAGAGATTATGGATTTGGACCAGGGTTATGATATTGGGCCAGATACTCCTCCTCTACGTCGGCTGCCCCTCGCCTCCCCTTCGCCCAAGCTTTGAAGAAGAAAATCAACCGGGCCCCGCCCGGGCCGATCGTCGACTCCGCCCCGCCTCCTGCTCCGGTGCTTCCCATGGGTTTTGTGCCCCCCCCGGATCTTGGCATGCCTCTCAGGTTCCCTCAGCTCGTCCAGGCGCTTCATGTCCCCGGGCTTGAGCCTGCTTCGGGGCTCCGTGACCTTACTGCGGCTCATACGGCGTTTGTGGGCACCTCTGGCCTGGACCTCTCTAGGCCGCCCTCGAGGGTGGTTGGCGGAGCACCTCGGCGTTCCTTCCGGCGGTCCAACTCCACCTCCTCCTCGCGTGATCGTCAGTGCATGTTTGAGGACGCTGCTATTCCTCCCCGTCGCTCTCTTCGGCTCCAGTCTTCTTCGATGGCGCCCCCGCCGCTGGCCGCCTCTTCCTTCACGGACATGCCCGAGACCGACGGTTCAGAGGTCGACCCTCTTGATTGGCCTTTCTCTCCGGGTCGTCAGCGCAATGTCCGTTCTGTGTTCTCTTCCGATTCTGAAGGGGTCTTCGACGAAGATTCCTATTTGTAGGGGCTTTGTTTCTTCTGTGGGTTCTTGGGCTTTTTGTCTTTGCCCGCACTAGGGTTCTCTTGGCAGTGTTTTGCTTTCTTGGGCCTTTGGCCTTGTACGCTTCTTGGCCCTCATCGGGCGTTTCCCCCCCCCCCTTCTGTACCCCTTTCTCTTTTCTGCCTTCATATATGAAAATCGCTTGCCTGGTGGCCGGGATGGTGGTTTCATCTTCTTCCGCAATGAAGAGATGAACCCCCTCTCCCGTCTCCCCCCTTGCAAGTATCAACTTTAGTTAAAAAAAAAAAGAGATCCGACTAAGAAGAAGGAAAGCCGATTCCAGGAGTGGAAGTATATGTGGGACTGGAAGGATCATGAATATGGGAATAAGAACTGATTGGGCCAGCAACAACATGGGTAGAAGGAGCGGGCCTATTAAGAGAAGTAGGCCTATTAAGGGAATAAGAAGGCCCGCTAAATGAAGGGGGTCCATGAAAAGAGCGAGGCCCATTGAAGGAATAAGGCCCACTAAGAGACTGGGACCCAGTAAGGGAAGATGGGTCACTCAAGAAAGATGACTCATCAAAGGAATGAGGCCCATTAGATGAATGGGGCCCGTTATGAGGATGAAGCCCATTACGATGATTAGCAGTGAGTTTTTGGGCCTAGACCGGGTCCATTTAGCCAACAAGAGGTGATGAGTGGGCCATGAGATTTGCTTGTGAGTCAGAAGGGCCACGTGGAGATGGGCCCGCGTGGAAAGGGGAATCCACGCGGGAATAAGAAGATGGGGATGAAGAAAGGTAATATATAGGAGAAAAATGGCGCTCCATAAAGGCAAATGGAGACTTTATACAGGAAAAATCAAGGGAATACAATGAGGGAAGTAAAAGGACTCGAAAATTAGAGAGGGGGCTGACTCAATAATGTAAAGGGAAAAAAAGGATCCGGGACAATGTGACAAGACAAATGGACACACAGAATGAACTAGCCTAAGTGGGCCTAATGACAAAACCTATATGGATAGTGGGGATGCAACACAAAATGACACAAATGGGCTTGGACAAGCCCAAAAAACACAACCAATATGCAGGATTTCACCCCAGTCAACCAAGTTAATATGATGGGAAATATTTTATTGTAAAAATTTTGGTGGGCCTTTAAATGTCTTTAAATTAAGATTAATTCCCTCAAGATAGGTATCCTATAGGGAATAAGGTCCAAACTTTGGGTTGACTAGGGTTAACTCCTTCACAACGTATGAAAATGCAAGCCTAAGGGGTGAAAATGTACAACCGGCCCGGCGTCCGTGTGGGAATCCACAGCTTGCGGGGACTTATAGAGGTCCCATATAAGATCACCTAGTCGAGCCCAAGGAATATGGGAGCGAGAGGGTCACTTACCGAGGGGAATGCAACTATAATATCTAAATATGCATGATCCTATGTGCACCGGAGTGCATGCAATTTCTTGCCTAAAACTAGCAAATCAAGATATACTGAACACAAGCAAACATAACAAGATGGATGCAAACAAGATGAATAATATGAAGATATGAAATGCTATCTAAACATGAATATACACACCAAGATCGCAAGAAACCATGGACAAAGTGATGGGCACTAGAGGTCCCACCGTGATCGCCTAAAAAAGTTGATGATGTGAAAAATGTGGAGCGTGGTGTCACAAGTCACATAGACAAGCATATGTGCATAAGTGATAACATAATGTGCATATCAAGTGAACATCATGAACATGTGACTATGTAAACATGGTAGCATGATCATACAGCAAGACAAAAGTGATAAAAGATGTAAAAGAATACCGTGATCGCCACCAAGGAATGACAACGGCAAGAGAATATAAAAGAGGAAACTAAGTGCGTTGTGTACCTTTGAAAAAGAAGATGATCGCACTTAATATTAATGATGCAGAGACTATGTGGATTACCTCTCCTTGCCTTCCAGCTGGATAGAAGGTAAGGGCCTCACTTTCCATGCTTTCCTGCGAAAGAAACACATAACGAGAGGCAAAACCCATTAGAAAATACCAAGTGTAGAAATCTGTCCAGGTGCATAAAGTAGCATGAAACATTGAGGGAAAACCTACCGGGGGCGGGTTTTTTAACCCCTATGGAAGGGTGCAAACAATAGGTGTGTATATTGTGATGAGATTAATATGAAGAAATTTATTTAATATGACATGATGAACATAGATAAACAAGGTGCAAAAGTGTATGTCACAAGAAAAACTGTGCAAATAGTGTAAATTAGGTACAAAGACTGATCCAAACAGTAGGGCAAATGAAGTCCAAATGGGGAGAAATTTTAGATGACAGAAGACTTGAGTGTTTTGAAGAAGAACAAGAATCACTCCAAAAAGTGGTTGGGACAGAAAGTTATGACACCGGAGATTTGGCGAAAAATGCAGACTATGCAGAAAATGCAGAACAGTGCACAAAGTGGACTCAAAGAATGATGAATATCTCACAAGATAGAACACCAAAAGAGGAAAGAGTGGATGCTATGGAAAGGTGGGAATGTTGTGGTGAAACTAGGGTAAAAAGTAGGGTTTAAATTGAAGAAGAGACTAGTGAAAAATGGGGTGGAAAACACAAGAAAATAGAATGGTACAAAACATGGGAGCAAAATTACTGTGTAAAAATAGAATCCAAGTACAAAACTCATGGACAAAAATGTGCATGAAGATGACGAGGTAATGAGCCCAAAACCAAGGAACACAAAGATTATACTTCCCTCTAGAGCCTAGAGTTGAAAGGATGGATCAAGAGTGCCCCACGTCCTCGCACCGGCGACGCAAACATGCCCCCGTCGCAAGAAATCTGAGTTTCAGCAAAGCAGAACAGTGTGGCGAAACCTCAAAAGTTGGGGCTTGGAAGAGAGAGAAAAGATGTGAGAAATAAGGCAAACATATAATCAACGTGAAGCTAATACTCCCCTCTTCAAGATGGAGTCAAAGGAAGATGAAGAGGATGAATCGTGACTCCGCCCCGGCTTGATGAATAGGCCCTCGTCGTGAAGATGTAGCAGAAAATCAGCAAACTATGATGATTTGCCAAAAGTAGGGGCAAAGTTAAGAGGGCAAACGATGATGAAATCGAGCAAATAATGAATCAATGGAAAGACAATACTTCTCCATTAGGCTAGGGTCAAAGGGTTGAGTAGAAAATCTGGCATGGCTTCGCCGTCGCCTTGCAAACACGCCCCCGTCGCACAGGAAATCTGGGCAGGTTTATATAGAAAAGTGGTAAAACCCCCAACTTTCTCTCACGATTCCAGAAGATAGAGTCCACCAAATCTCGAGATCTCTAGATCATTCTCGAGATAATAGTCAAGATAAGATGTAGGAGCAAACTAGACTCTTTTTAGTGGAAGGATGTGGAAGTTATGATTCTTGGAAGAAGCCTCTGGAACCTAATCTGCAGGAGTTTTTGTTGCACGAAATACATAAAACCTTAACTTGCAGCCAAGATTCCAGGAGATATAGTCAATTAAAAATCGTGCTCCATATACCAAATTTAAGATAATACAAAGGGGAAGACACAGCAACAAACGGGGCTCAATTTCGTGGAGTATTCTAGAAGATAGAGCCCTAACAAGGAGGCCCCGTTACACAGGTTCGACCTTAGAATCCGGCGGTGAAGAAGACGGAGTTCAGGAACTTTTGGACTCCTTATTATATGGACAGTCTATCGCGTGACCGTTTATTGAATGGGGCGGTCTAGCAGTAGACCGCTCAGACCTGGGGCGACCGGGAGACGTTTGGCACAAAAATTGACTAAACGGTCATCCACAGACCATTTTTTGAATGAGGCGGTCCTAGGAAGACCGTTTTATGACATTTTAAAAATAATAAAAATTAAAAAATTAAAAAAGTTACTGTTCATAAATGGTCAACTATTGACCGTTTTATTCATGGGGCGGTCATCTTGTGACCGTTTACTCATAGGACGGTCAACTGTTGACCATTATGCTGCCAAGCTCACGTGACTTTGGAAATTAAAGCATATCTTGAAAACAATGTAGAATTAGCAAAAGTGGTAGAATAAGAAATTGTAGATAACTGAAAAATGAACAACTTTTATGAAGAGAGTAAGATAAAAAGATGATCATATAAGAGAGAAAATGAGGTATGAACAGAGAGGAAAAATATCGGGAGATAGGTGAACAGTGCAACGTGCCAAAAAAACGTGAATAACTTGACATCGGTACAGAAATGGCCAATGCCATAGAAGAAGAAATTGTAGAGATTTGAAATATGAACAACTTTGGTGAAGGGCACATTTTGAATAGGTTAATATAAGGGGGTGAAAAGGACCATTTTCAAGACTGCGTAGCGAAAGGGGGCTGAATGCTTGAGGGAAGTCGGCCTAAAAGGGTCATAAGTTGACTTGGAAAGCTGACAGGTGATAAGATAAACTCCAGGGCTCTAAGAAATCCTGATCTCCAAGGCTCAACGGGAGTGGAACAATGAAATGGGCCCGAAATCCATCCAAGGAAGGCTTCAAAACAATGGGTAATTCGGAACATCAAAAATGACGAATAAGAGAAATGACTCGACTTGTGGGCTAAAATCGGGAGTCAACAGTCGCCACCGATTCATGTCAAGCAGAGGTAAGTCGGTGTCGTCGTCACCGATTCAGCCAAGGAGAGGGAGGGAGTTGGTGGCGTCGCCACCGACTTACGCAGGGCTTCGCCGAATGAATTTATCAATAGATTAAGGGCCACAATTGTAGGATTTTACAGAGGAAGCCACATCGAAAGGGGCCTGGAGTCATTAGATGGCAGTTGAAGGGCTTAAGAATTTTGAGCGTTTATCAGAGTTAGAATTAAACCCTCCTTATTTTTTTTAGTTTGGTTTGATGTGCGAGGTTCATACTGAAGCACAATTATTCGGCTTCTGAATTTGTCGATTGAAGATGCAGAGCCCTTGCCACAGCCCAATAGCAAGCATGCGATATATGCATAATCCTTAATCAGTCATGAACAGTCTGAAAACAATCGGGCAGCATCTCCCCAGTACAGGGAATGCTCCCCTAATCAAGCAGATCAACACACGGGAAAACCGATGTTAAACCATAAACCAGTGAAAAGCCCCAGATGGGACTATCTCAGAACCCAAGATCAGCACATTGTGAATACTGAGGGCTAGCCCACTAAGGATTTGTGCAGATCGGGGAGAGGTTGCGGAAGGGTCGATATGTATCCAGTTAGACGGCGTTTTATATCCCACTCTGTGCAAGGGGCTTCCAGGGGAACATGTCATGGGGCGACAGACCCCCCGGAACCCAGAGTGAGGAGAGTGTGATAGAATGAGAGAAATGGTAAGTAGGGTTGTTCCCCTCCCCATTGGTGGGCTGGCGTATGTAGCTTGAGAAACAATCCGGCGTAATCAAGTGAGATCAATGCGTCCCAGAGAAATAGCTAGAAAGGCTGTCATTCGCCACAAGGCAGAGCTCAGATCAGGCAATCCTAGTCGGTGGATATGACTCGTACCTGTCTCAGGGTAAGGGGAGTTCGAAAGGGGGACAGAGGCCTCTGAAGCAAATCATCAAACACAAGAAGGGATATATAGTGACCATCGAGCAAACAAACGAACTGTCATTACAGGAGCTGTGGGAGCGCACCGATGCCTTTACAGCTGATGGAATGAACTAAAGGGCATCCGGCAGCCTCCTGTTCGTACCTTATTCTTTCGTTCGGCGGCGGGTAAACACATTCATGAACATCCAAACATATTGTTGAACCCCATGCACAAATGTATGCTAAGGAATTTTGATGATGATATAAATACCATGTGATTGTGTTCCATGTAAATAAATGCGTATGTGGTTTGTGGATGAGAAATGATATGCTTTAATTTCTTTATGGTTGAATGAAGCTCATTCCCATATCTTGCAATTGTTGAATGGGATGCCTTTAGTTCAAGAATTATGTGCCGAACTAGACTGACATTGTCTTGGCATTTGCACAGGGAGAGATGAAGACTGGGTGTGATTCAAGCCAATTCATGGAATTATCCTACTGTGCTTTGGGTTGATTCAGATTATGGTTGAATCATTTGATTCACTTAATGGTTGTGATGCAGGATCTCAAGTGTGTATTGAATGGCAATGAACATAAGGACCAATTGGAAACCTTCCAATTGGATCTTCACATGCATGTGGACCAACAAAATGGTAAGCTATTTTGGTTAAATGGTTGGAGGAGGCTTGTTGTGTGGATTGGATGAACGAATCCCTAGGTAATTCTCTATCCATACGTACCTTGTAAGTCTGTGATTTGGGGCAGGTATTACATAATTCTGTCATCCTTGCGTGTGTCTTTAATGTATCATCCTTTTAGAATTACCCCTGTGTGTGTCTTATTAAGTTTGCATTATGTTAGGAAAAGTGTCGACCCCATTGGTCGACACTTTGTCCAGGGGTCAGGTGGTTTCAGCTGGCCCTCTTATGTCTTTGAACATAGGGATAAAAAGTCGACCCAAAAGGTCGACCTTTTTATCACTAGGTTCTGTCTGGGTTCATTTTTCAGAACCCTAGACATAAGTGTCGACCCTCAAGGTCGACACTTATTCCGGTTCTTTCTGCCGTGGCTTGTTTCAATGCCACAGATAGAAAGTGTCGACCCCATGGGTCGACACTTTCTACGCTTGGTTCTGTTTGGGCTTTGTTTTATCTTGCCCGAATGCGAGTGTCGACCCATGGGGTCGACACTTTCCTGCAACCGAGAAATTCGCCGGTTCGCGCGACGACCGGTGCCCTAGCCCATTCCCCTCTTTTAGTGCTCGATCGTGATTGGCCCTTGGGGGATAATGTCCTCCACGTGTCCCCTCCATCCCTGGTGGTATAAATCAAATGTGATAGGGTTTATTGAAGTCGAGGGAAAGCATCTAATGATATATACATTTTTGGGTTTTGCAGGGAGAAAGAAGAAGAGGATGAAGCTTCATCTCCTTCATCTCGAGGGTGAGCTAGGTGCGATTCAAGGCTGAAGATGATGAAATCGCACCTAGCTAAAGGTGTCTTGCTGAAGCTCCACGGCTATATCTCCTCCAAACGATCAATGAGCTGAAGCCGGATTGAATAGAAGAAGAACCTCGATCGTCAATCTTTCAAGTGGCAACAACAACAAACCTGTTGATCATTCTACTGCGTGCTTCAACCAAAGTTTGACTGAAGAGAAGAAGAAACCCAGTTGCCCAAGAACCCTATTCCATCATTTTGATAAGGAGTCTTCTGAACCATTTTCTGTCCCTGCTTGTGGTTATCCTTTGTCTAGTTCATGTTCATTGAGCTTGCTTGTATATCTGTGATCCCTCCTTTAACTGAAAAAACTATGTGTGTGTTCGGAGCGGTGTCTCTGAGTGTGGATTGACTGTTGGGGTGTGTTCTCCGTCTTGGTGTGTGTGTGTGGTGCTGAGCACCGTGTTGAGGGTTCGCCCTTGTGTCTGTGCTGCTCTGTAGCGTGTCAAGCGTCGATCTCGTGTGTGTGTGGTTTGCTGCCGTCGAGCAGCGTGTGGTGTATTGGGGTTCGTCCCCGTGTGCTACCTCGTGTAGCGTTTTAGTGGAGCCTTATCGAGGTGGTGAGGGGTGGACGTAGGGTACCCGTCGTGGTCCCGAACCACCTAAAAAATCCTTGTGCATGTGTGATTGGTTGAGTGTTTGTTCTTTATCTTCTACCACCATTCACAGGATGGATTATTGATTATGTTGCACATTGATGCTAAATTTGTGAACGTATAATGCTAGTTCAAATTGACATCTCGCCATGTGTGATCTTGTCACTTGCATGTTCGGTGAGGTTTGATTTAGAAGCCTTTCAAGTTATTTTAATTGGTCTTAGTTTTTAGAGAGGGATCTATTCCCCCCCTCTAGATCCGTGCCACTACACTGTGGGACCCAACAATTGGTATCAGAGCCCGACTCTATCATATTAGATCAAACGATCTTCAGAGGGATCCTAGTGTAGTTTTGAATGATGAATGCTTCTTCAGATATTACTTCTTTGACTTTCTTACCCTTTTATAATGGTGATGACTTTAACTCATGACTGGGAAAACTGTGTAGGACCATAAATTCAATTGATCCAAACTTGTGGAAGTTAGTTAATGATGGTCCTCATAAGCTGCCTCGGGATGAGACCAAGTGGCCCAACCAAGACAAACTAAAGAGTCATGAAAATGCTACAATTTTGAGATTGCTAAAAAATTCTGTCAATACTAATAGGTTCACGTTCGTCTCCTCTTGTAGAACCGCCAAAGAACTTATGGCCAAGTTAATGCTAGCTCAAGAGAAGCAAGGACTGAGGGGATTAATGGCTGATGATATTTATCAGACTTGTGATGAAAGTGCTGAGGAGGTAAGCTCTAAATCCGATGAAGATGAATTGTCTTTTGAAGATTTGGTAGATGCTTATGAAGAATTATCAGAAAAATATAAATAGGTAAAATGTGAAAACAAAGCTTTGAAGAAGAAGTCTAATGAAAATATCCGTGACAATTCCTCTTGTGTGAAATGCATTGATCTAAGTTCAAAAATTGAAGAACTGGAAAAAGAAAATGAACTCTTGGCATGTAAAGTTACCTTGCTTGAGAAAAGTGAAAGAACTCTAAAGAACAAGTTAGATTCATTGTCAGATGATGAAAAAAATGTTTGATAAACTACTTGACTCTGAAATTGATGCCAAGTCCCTTCTGGACAAAAATGAGAACTCTGAGAAAGAAAACGATTTGCTGAAATCCAAACTTGAAAAACTAAAGCAATTGAATAGGACCATGTGTGAAAGACTTTTGACATTTGAAAAAGGCAAGTCCATGGCCTCTCAAGAGAGTGAGAATGTAAGTATTCTAGAATAGGAAATAGAATCTTACAAGATGATAAATGCCACTCTAAATGAAAAGGTCAGTTCCTGTGAAAATCAGATTATCTCATATGAACTTCATGTAGCATCTCTTCAATCTGAGAGATTTCTGACTTGAATAGGTCATTGGGAAAATTCGTGAGTGGGGAGGAGAATCTAAACAAACTCTTGGGAATTAAGGTGAACTTCCAAAGGGAAGGACTAGGATACAATCCTAGTAAAAAGGAAGCATTTAATCTGGAAAAAAAAACTTCATTTGTGCATACGTCTAGTTCCTCAAGCACACCAAATACCTCTTCCTCTGTCAAACAAAAGCCCATTATGCATGCAAAGAAACTTGATGTGAAATCCCAAGCTCCAAAACACAACAATACTTCATGTCACTATTGTGGTGAGCTTGGACATCTAATGCATGATTGTAGTTTAATGAAAGAGGATGACTTGAATGCCTATAAGATGCATGCCAATAGATTTCAAGCTGATCAGAATAGAGAAGTTGAATGTTTTCATTGTGGGAAAATGGGCCATACTATGAAAAATTGTTGGTTGTTAAATGTGAAACCCAGATTTCATAATCAAAATCAAAGACCCCCTAGATATTCACAAAAGTCCAATGCTTATGTTCAACTAAAGAAATTGAAACCACGTGTGTATTGTCATTACTGTGGTTATGCGGGACATCTAATGGATGATTGCTCCTTGTTGCACCTTGACGATCTGAATGGAAGGAAATTGTGGAGAGCCACAAATCGTGGTGCACCTAACCCCCAGGGACCCAAGATGGCTTGGGTTCCTAAAACATCAAAGTAAAGATTTTGTCTTGCAGGAATGCCTTGTGATGGAAGAAGCTGTCAATAGATTAAAACTCCTCCAAGGCAAGAAACTGATGAGCCTATGTGGTAATGCATTCCACTTTTACTTTCACGTGTGAATAACAATCGTTTACAATTATTCATAGAGCTTATCGGCTTCTACTCATGTTTTCTTGTGTGAATAACTATAAGTTTGCAGTTGTTCACAAAGCCTTCTCTTGCTACACTCGTCTCTTTTTGTGAATAAGAGTTGAATTTTACACATAGTTGAATTTTACGCATAGAGCACACACATCTTACATCCATACACATCACATCTTTTTGAACACTTGTGAATACAAATAAAAATTAGTCATCTGTCACTTTGATGTACAGACTTGCATATACTTCATATTCGTGTGCATGAATGCCATGATTCACCGGTATATAAAATGACGTCAGTGGAAAGGTGGATTAAGTCCACCTTGAAGCTTTCGTTTTGCGTGAGTGTGGTCTTCGGACTTACGTCCTCTGCCACGTACCGGTAATCAACTCGCTTGAATACACTATTTTGACTTGCTTGAGTGTATATCATATACATCCGTTTCTTTTTGAACTCTTCTACGACCAAACAACCTTGTTAAATAAACTTGCATTGATTCAAGCATGAATGCCTCATGACACATCTTAACAAGGTCATTTTGGTTTTTCAATCATGCATACACTTAGGGGGAGACAAAACCTTGAAAAGGCTAATTCATGTTCTACTATCTGTTCAATCACTCACTTCATATGGAACCTTGATACAACTGACTTCATTCAATAAGGATCTCTATTATTCCACTAAACACTTTTAAGGATTCTTAAACCCCTACATTAAAATCAATTGACTCGTGAGGAAAAAGCTGTCAGTCCCACCAAAAATTGAACAAGTGTGATTTGACATCGAGTACATCGAAAATCCCCCCTGAAATAAAGGAGGAAACTTGCATCGGAAAATGTCTTATCCACATTATCATAAATGACGATACCGAGTAGCCGGGAACTGCCCTTGAGACAAAGGGCATGCCTCATGTCAAAAGGCTACTCATGTTGCTATTTAAAATAAATACAAAATTGTATGGGACTATGCGAAGCTACCAAAAGTCGAGCATTTTGTATTGAAATGTAGGGAGGAGAGATTCTTGTTAGTGTTACTTAGAACATATGACTATCCATATGGCTTTGAAAGTCATTATTCATTGTTGTCATGTTGAATCTGAGCCTGATTGTTTGATTGTACTTCCTAAATTAGTTGATAATCAATGGTCAAGCAGTACGCCGAATTGTAAGCACAACCATGTTAATATGGTTCATGGACATGATCGCTCAAATCTATTGCATTCTTCTTATACTTGTCCCTAAGGGACCTTTATGCTTGATTTTATAACTATGTATGCTTGCTTGTCTGCCTACATGCTTAAAATGCATTATAAGACCTCAATTGTTGAACCCCCACAATTGAAGTACATAACTCACTTTGAATCTGCAATCCCACTCATATTCCCTGAATTTCCTCTAAAATGGATTTTGCTGAAGAGAAAACCATGTCGGTTTGATTGTTAAACTGAGTCGGTTAGAAACACTCCCATGTGACCAACTAAAAATTGTGATGGGTAAAAGGAATACAAATTCTGATTGAAATGTTTTTGTGTGTTGAGTTACTACTCTGACATTGTGTCCATTCCTCAGATTTTGTCTCATAATTCATTGACCACGAGTTCTGATGCACAGTGTTATTAGATTGCATTTGGTGACCCTAACATGTTTTAATCTTCAGTTTAGTGAAGTGCTCATAAGGAAGGAGATAAGGTAAGCAATCCTGGATTTACTGCTATTCATGAGGATGGAGTGTGCTCAATTGAGATTTGGTCTATTCTGTGCAACAATTCAGTTTCAATGATTTATGTTGGTTATTAGAAATGAAAGCTTGCATGTTTAATTGAATTGATCATCCAAGTGTGGGTATTTGATTTCCCTTGTCCAAAATCAACTTCTCTCAATTGAGCAACCCACATATTGCCCATTTTGTGTTTATCATTTTGTGGATATCAAGTTGGGTTCATTTGGCCTTCAATTCACTCCATTTCACTTGATTTTTCAAAGTGCAGAAGAAGTGTCGACCCCTAAGGTCGACACTCTTACCGTGTGTCCCTCTGTTTCTCGCCAAACAGAATCGTCTCCAAAATGTGTCGACCCACAAGGTCGACACTTTTGTTTCGGAACCCAGTTTGTGAACCGGATCGCCGGGTTCTCTTCTCACGCCATTTTCTTATATGGCTCGAACCCAAGGTCACTTGGCTCTCTTCTAGTCGAACCTAATCGAACCAAACCCCCTTTCTCTTCTCCTTAAACCCTTTCATCACCCATCCTCTCCTACCCTAACGTTCCATCCGCAACACCCCACGGATGATCCTCCACTTCCCAAGCCTCTACGGCTCCTCCTCTCCATTCCTCCTCCAGATCTCGTTTCTCTCCGTCCACCCCATCTCTTCCAAGAGCACCCTCCGGTGAGCGGCGACGTTCTCTCTTCGTCTTCTTATGGAAGCAGTCGCAGCGCCCTCCTTCGAAGCTCATTCTTTTGGAGTTGCTGCTGTTCGTGGCGTGAAGTCCAGACAGTCGGAGGAAGTCCTCCATCTGCTCGAGGGTCTCACTACTGTATCTACATCCTCCATCTACTATCCAAGCTGCACATATGGCACCCAAGAAGAGATCGGTGTTAGAAAGGGAGGAAGCCCGCATCCTAACAGAGCTACGATGCAAGGACAAAGAAGCCCAGGCTTAGACAAGGAAAAGGGCTGCTGAAATGAAAATGCTGGTTGAGAGAAAAGTGTTGCGACCTCGTGCTGTTTATTTTAGAAGCATCGAAACTGCTCTACCAAGGTTAGTAGAATTGTTGAGGAAACAGCCAAATTTGATTCCATTCATGACTGAGCACAGAAGAGTCTATCATTCACTAGTTCATCAGTTCTATGGAAATATGGTTGTAAAAAATGATGAGATGCACACAAAATTAGATGGGCATTCTGTTCCTTTAACTGCTCAATTGATAGGAAAAGCTCTAAATTTACCTTGGGATAGTGGGGTGATTTATGAAGAAGCCATTTATTCTGAAGAACTTGCATATGAACTAATGACGGATAAGGTAGCTACACCAGGGTGTGTACCGAAGCTCAATGCAAATGAATTCCCATCCCTTCAGAGAATTCTGCATCACATGATGACCACTATTCTATTGCCAAGATCAGGGTTTAGGGAACAAGTAACTGACATGCACAAATCTCTATTTGTACAAATCATGAGTGGAGAACCGGTTAACTTCCCAGTGGTGATGATGGAGTACATAACCAGCTGCAGGAAGTCCAAGAACCAAAATTTACCTTATGGAGCTGCTTTAACACCAATTTTTCAGTGCTTGCATATTGACTTGAGTCAGCAGGTCAGTCATCCAATTAAGGATGCCGACATCTATACTATCCCATCCATTTGCACCAACATGGGATATGAATTGATAAATGGTGTTCTTGTTTGTACTATTCCGTCACAGAAAGGTAAAGCCACGACAGCAGGGTCTGGGCAGAATGAAGGTGAAGATTATGAAGAACCCATCAGCAGAACTGCCAGAACCAGAGTGTCACAGGCTACATATTCAGCAGATACATCAATGAACACCAAATTTGATGAATTAGCAGATGAAGTTTGCAATGTCAAAGAATCAGTGGATGCCCTCACACAGGAAGTCAAAGAACTCAAGCTTCATAATGATACTTATCTTCAGAAGTTCGCTGCCATGGCCGACTCCATTGACTCACTCCATACTGCCATTGGCATTCAAAACTACAAGTTTGACGATCTCTCTGATTTTCTCAGGCGTCCTCGGACACTTCCTGACTCTCCTTGAAGCTTTAGCACCCTCCTTCTAATGGACAAGCTGATTGACTTTACCCCCTCTTACCACTTCCTTTTGTTGATGACAAAGGGGGAGATGAAATGTGTTGCCTTATGTCTTGCGTGGTTGTTATTTCTAAGTCATGTGTTGTTATGTTTATGTTTTGGTTATGTTTATGTGTCTTGTGACAATTGGTATCTTGATGTTAAATTTACTTGTGGACATGGTTGATGATCAAGTGATATTCTGTGGGAACATGAGTTTTGGAAATGTAAATCTTTTTGGTTATGGATTGCATGATATGGAGTGTGAATTGTGGATATGGATGCCTTAATTTTCTGTTGATGAGTTAATGTCGTTGGAATGCTAACATTGTTTCATGTCTAGAATGCTTGAATGTCGTTGGAATGCTAACATGGTTTCATGTCTAGAATGCTTGATGTGAGTTGAATTTTCCTGAAACACTTTTTATCTGTCGAGTCTATTTTGTCAATTGCACATAGTATTTGTCATCATCAAAAAGGGGGAGATTGTTGAACCCCATGCACAAATGTATGCTAAGGAATTTTGATGATGATATAAATACCATGTGATTGTGTTCCATGTAAATAAATGCATATGTGGTTTGCGGATGAGAAATGATATGCTTTAATTTCTTTATGGTTGAATGAAGCTCATTCCCATATCTTTTCAATTGTTGAATGGGATGCCTTTATTTCAAGAATTATATGCCGAACTAGACTGACATTGTCTTGGCATTTGCACAGGGAGAGATGAAGACTGGGTGTGATTCAAGCCAATTCATGGAATTATTCTTCTGTGCTTTTGGTTGATTAATATTATGGTTGAATTAATTGATTCACTTAATGGTTGTCATGCAGGATCTCAAGTGTGTATTGAATGGCAATGAACATAAGGACCAATTGGAAACCTTCCAATTGGATCTTCACATGCATGTGGACCAACAAAATGGTAAGCTATTTTGGTTGAATGGCTGGAGGAGGCTTGTTGTGTTGATTGGATGAACGAATCCCTAGATAATTCCATATCCATACCTACCTTGTAAGTCTGTGATTTGGGGCAGGTATTACTTAATTCTTTCATCCTTGCATGTGTCTTTAATGTATCATCCTTTTAGAATTACCTCTGTGTGTGTTTTATTAAGTTTGCATTATGTCAGGAAAAGTGTCGACCCCATGGGTCGACACTTTGTCCAAGGGTCAGGTGTTTTCAGCTGGCCCTCTTATGTCTTTGAATGTAGGGATAAAAAGTCGACCCAAATGGTCGACCTTTTTCTCACTAGGTTCTGTCTGGGTTCATTTTTCATAACCCTGGACATAAGTGTCGACCCTCAAGGTCGACACTTATTCCGGGTGTTTCTACCGTGGCTTGTTTCAATGCCACAGGTAGAAAGTGTCGACCCCATGGGTCGACACTTTCTATGCTGGGTTCTGTTTGGGCTTTGTTCTATCTTGCCCGAACACGAGTGTCGACCCATGGGGTCGACACTTTCCTGCAACCGTGAAATTCACCGGTTCGCACGGCAGCCGGTGCCCTAGCTCATTCCCCTCTTTTAGTGCTCGATCGTGATTGGCCCTTGGGGGATAATGTCATCCACGTGTCCCCTCCATCCCTGGTGGTATAAATCAAATGTGATTGGGTTTATTGAAGTCGAGGGAAAGCATCTAATGATATATACATTTTTGGGTTTTGCAGGGAGAAAGGAAGCAGAGGACGAAGATTCATCTCCTTCGTCTCGAGGGTGAGCTGGGTGCGATTCAACGCTGAAGATGATGAAATCCCACCTAGTTGAAGGTGTCTTGATGATGCTCCACGGCTATATCTCCTCCAAACGATCAATGAGCTAAAGCCGGATTGAATAGAACAAGAACCTCGATCGCCGATCTTTCAAGCTGCAACAACAACGAACCTATTGATGATTCTATTGCGTGCTTCAACCAAAGTCTGATTGAAGAGAAGAAGAAACCTAGTTGCCCAAGAACCCAGTTCCATCATTTTGATAAGGAGTCCTCTTAACCATTTTCCATCCCTGCTTGTGGTTATCCTTTGTCTAGTTCATGTTCATTGAGCTTGCTTTATATATCTGTGATCACTCCTTTAACTGAAAAAACTGTGTGTGTTCGGAGCGGTGTCTCCGAGTGTGGATTGACTGTTGGGGTGCGTCCCCCGTCTTGGTGTGTGTGTGTGGCGCTGAGCACCGTGTTGAGGGTTCGCCCTCGTGTCTGTGCTGCTCTGCAGCGTGTTGAGCGTTGAGCTCGTGTGTGTGTGGTTTGCTGCCGTCGAGCAGCGTGTGGTGTATTTGGGTTCGTCCCTGTGTACTACCTCATGTAGCATTTTAGTGAAGCGTCACCGAGGTGGTGAGGGGTGGACGTAGGGTACCCGTCATGGTCCCGAACCACCTAAAAAATCCTTGTGCATGTGTGATTGGTTGAGTGTCTGTTCCTTATCTTCTACGGCCATTCACATGATGGATTATTGATTATCTTGCACATTGATGCTAAATTTGTGAACGTATAATGCTAGTTCAAATTGCCATCTCTCCGTGTGTGATCTTGTCACTTGCATGTTCGGTGAGGTTTGATTGAGAAGCCTTTCAAGTTATTTTAATTGGTCTTAAATTTTAGAGAGGGAATCCCCCCCTCTAGATCCGTGCCACTACACTATAGGACCCAGCACATATAGATAATCGAACTGCATCGGTTGATAACACCATCGATGAAAATCGTAGCCCCTAGGGAGGGATTTATTGTCGCCCCGTAGGGCATGGCCATAGGCCATTTCCATAAACCGTCATAGTTTCCCCTTTGCCGAGTGATCCCATGATTCGTTGTGATTTTAGCCCCTGAGTGCCTCCTTACGACCGCGGGGGGGGGGGGGGGGGGGGGTTGAGGCCTTGAAGAAACTTAACGAAAGAAAGCACTAAAGGCAAAGCTAATTGAGAAAGAATTAGATAATGTATACAGCAACCGAGGAGCTCAACATTCTTTCATTCTTCTCTACAATTACATAAAAGGTAGGCAGGAGATACAATAATCAAAGGATTGAGGAGCATAACTAAAATAAAGAAAAGGAAGAGGATCAAACTGCGGAGAATACTAAAGAATAGAGTCCCCCGTATGGGAGCCTCACCTTCTTCCACTCTTCTCCCTCTTCGCCTCTCTCTTTGCTTCTCTCTTTTCTGCGTGCTTTCTGTGTGTTTTTTTTCTTGTTTTTTCTTCTCTCCTCTGCTTTTTTTTTTATCGAGCGCCAGGGCCCTATTTATAGAGGGGGGGCTGGAACAAGGTGCTAGATCATCAAAGGGATGGGTGAAGTGCCACCGACTCGTTGGCGCCAAATGCATCGCCGAATTAGCGGCGCTGTCGACTTCGCGTGGTGTTGCCGATTCACCATTCGCGTGCCACCGGATCAGCCGGTTCAGGCGCTGCCGATTCAATCTTCATGGGGCCACCGATTCACTTAGAGTGGCATTTCGGTAATTTTGGCTTTTTACCCCGAAATTGACCCGGTGAGAGCTTGTCATCTAGAGTGGCCCTAGAGTTGATGCAGTGGCCCAGGAATATGCTTCGAAGCCCTGATTTTGGGTTTCTGGTGATTTCCGGCATGTGCCGAACCCGTATCGGTTTTCTTAAGTTTTGTCCTGATTTGGCATTCGGCACGCCGATTTGTGCCGCGAACTCCACCCTGCAGACACGTGGAGAATCTTCTTTAGGAGGGCCACCCCTCGAAGCACTTTTGCCAATACTAGGTATTTCTATGGCCTCTTACGGACCATTCAAGCATTCCGCGTGTGCTACGCAGACTTCCCGGGTTTCCTGCTGATATCGCCTTCGGCACTAGATATCATGCTTTTGGGGTTGCTTTGCGCTTGTATAAAGCATCCTCATGGACCGGGTATCCATTTTGGAGATTTTCACCCTTATGGGACCACTTTTCGATCGCTTACGGACCACTTCGGTACTCCGAGCATCCTGATCGATTCACCTGGGTTTTCTGTTGATTTGGCCTTTGGCTCCCTATTCTAAGGAACTTGGGGCATTCCTTCACCTCGAGGGGGGGGGTTCTTTATTATATGGGAAACCACCTGGTACATTCTTGTCCAGATCAGACAGAGGGTGGAGGTACATCTGACATGATTGCTTCAGTACCTATTCATTAGCTCTGACCGTCATGCGGCCTTAGTGAGCTGTGGTAGACATTTTACCCCGAGATAATGAAATGTGGAGTCCCCGATACTTCTTATGAGGTGACATGAGGATTCAACGGTCTGAGTTGACCCGTTGTTGACTTTCAGTTGACTCCTTCGGGCATATAATTAATACGCAATAATATTTTAGGTGTCAATAAGTCCCCGTAAGCTTTGAGGCACTTGATGCCCATTTCGAGAGCCATCTGAAGCCCGATGATTAGAGATTCATACTCAGCTTTATTGTTGGTCAGGGATTTCATGAGAGTGCATGAGTTGTACAAAACTCCGCCCTGAGGAGTTAGGAAAATAATGCTGGCACCCGCCATGATGACTGTATTTTGATTATTTTGGGTAATCCCCCGGGAAGCGCCGTCAAAATAGAGCTCCAAACAGGGTACATTGGCTGTGAGGGCATCTTACTGCTGGTAATGCAAGACATCTCCAGTCTGTTCAACTGGCGCTGGTGACTGGCAAGCAAGGGACTCCTCGTCAGGGAGTTCCATGTTGAGAGGTGAATCATCCGGTACTGGATGGGCTGCCAAGAATTCAGCCATGCCATGTCCCTTTATTACTTTCTTGGGGACATAGGTGATATCATACTCCATTAACAGGAGAGCCCATTTTCCCAATCGGTCTGAGAGGACGGGCTGCCTGAGGAGGTATTTGAGTGGGTCGTGCTTGGATATAAGCTCAACCCGATGGGACAGGAGGTAATGCCGCAGCTTCTTGATGGCAAACACCAGTGCTAGGCAAACCTTCTCCATGGGGGAGTAGCGGTACTCAGCACCAATCAGTTTCCGACTGAGGTAATAGAGCGACTGCTCTTTACCGTCCTCATTGATCTGCGCCAATAGGGCTCCTAGCAAAGCGTCCATGGTGGCGATGTAGAGTATAAGGGGTTTTCCCTTGACTGGTGCCCCCAGGACTGGGGGAGTGAGGAGGTACTCCTTGATTTGCTTGAAAGCATTCTGGCATTCAGGGTCCCATACAAATGGGGCATCTTTCTTCATGAGCTTGCTGAAAGGCACACATTGACCGAAGAGATTGGAGATGAACCTTCGAATGTAGGCCAGTCTTCCTTGGAAGGACCTGAGCTCGGTGAGGTTCTAGGGTGGTGGAAGCTCCCGGATTGCCATGATCTTGCTGAGGTCCACCTTAATTCCTCGGCATCTGACGATGAAACCGAGAAACTTTCCGCTGGATACGCCAAAGGCGCATTTCATGGGGTCATCTTGTGCCCATATTGCTTAAGTCGATTGAAGACCTGGCGTAGATCATGTAGATGGTCTTCTCGCCTTTTGGTCTCGACGACGAGGTCGTCGACATAGCATTCTACGATGTTGTGCAACATTTCGTCGAATATTTTGGTTATGGCCCTTTGGTAAGTAGCGCCGACATTCTTCAAACCGAAGGGCATACATTTGTAATTGAAGATCCCTTTGGGGGATCGGAAGGCTATGTGGTTCTTGTCTTTGAGGGACATCTGGATCTAGTTATAACTGGACGACCCATCCATGAAAGATAAGGCTTCATGTCAAGTGGTCATATCGACCATGGTTTCTGTGATTGGGACTAGGAAGTCATCCTTTGGACATGCTTTATTGAGGTCTCGGAAGTCGACGCAGATGCGGACTTGACCACTTTTCTTCTTTACTTGGATGATGTTGGCGAGCCAGATTGGATAGATACATGGCTCGATGAGGACGACCTCCTCCATTTTGTTGACTTCGGCGGAGACTTGGAGTTCCAGCTCATGGCACATACGCCACTGCAGCTGTTTGACTGGAGTTGCTGAGGGAGAAATGGCCAGCTCATGCTCCGCCATGGAGGGGTCTAGCCCTGGAATCTCCTTGTATGTCCAGGTGAAGCAGTCTTTATATTCGAGCAGGAATTGCTTCTAGTCCCACCTTTCTGCTTTAGTGAGGAGAGCGCTGACGAAGGTTGGCTTGTGAGCTTCATCTTCACCCAAGTTGATTTCAACAAGTTCGTCAACGGTTGCCTTGTTGCCATCCTCCAGCTCAGGAGGAGCGGGTTGAAAGTCGATGAAGTCTTCATCATCAGTGTCAACTTTGTGTACTTTTTGATTTTCGAAGCCACTAGTCGACGCTGATGGAGCTGGGAAAGTGTTGTCAGTAGGCTTTGGCAAGGATTATTAGGAACCGCTAGCGCCTGGTTGGCAGTTGCCGATTGGTGCCATTGAAGTTTCTCTTGGGTTGCATGCTAAAGCTGACAACACTTCATGCCTAGTGCTCTGGGCACCTTCCTCATCGAGGAAGTTTTTCAAACTGGATTCTTTAACAGGCTGGGAGGCCGGGGGAGCTTCTTCAGCCCTAACGTCTTCACAAGAGGGCGGCGAAGACTAATTAATTACTTGAACTGGGGTGCTGGCCCTAGCGGGGAGCGAGATCAGGATCTCCTCTCCCTCGTCCCCGATGCTGATGAATTTTGTATCGACATTAGCTTGGTCACCGACTGGCTGTGCTAGGCCCATGACGTTGATCGCGTAGTAGACACGAATGTCCGAGTCTTGGTCATAGCTGAGTCCCCTGGTATCTTTGTGGGAGAAAGGGGGTTGCCCCCGGACCTGGGAAGGGGTCCACAACTGGCGGAAGTATCTTCGCTGTGAGGAACCTTGCCATTGGGAAATGTGTTGCTTCAGGCACATTTCTTGAATATGCTATGACAGGTCGTCTATTACTTGGACTGCTTCAGGGGTGTTGTCACGCCCCGAACCGATAGCAGCGGGAAGCAGTACTCGGAACGTGGCAGCGAAACATTCATGATTACAAGAGCAATAAATAAACACGAAATAATATTCAAACACATGGAGGCCATTAATTTGAGAAAAGTATGATTTTTATTGATATTTGGAAATTGAATTACAATTTAACCCAAAATTTTTTTAGAATACTCAAAAAGAAAAGAAAACAAGCAAAAGAAAATAGCAAGACACACTATAAACTAACTAGACTTAAGAAATTAAAAGACTCAGGTCTCACGCCTTTGGGTTCACTCGATCACATTGACCTGATCCCAGTTGCAAACGTTCCTTCTACCGCGTTACCTGAAAAGGATGAAAAAGGGGGTGGGGTGAGCGAGAAGCTCAGTAAAAATTACTCTCTATCATCAGGCAAATTCTAGTAATTAACCATTTTATGAATGCATGAATAATGCGAGAAACTCAAATAAGCAAACTAAGTAACCAATAAGATCAGAAGATAATCGATACATAAATGGAAAGGAATATTGCAAGTCGAGATATCAAGCACCATTAACAAGAACTTCCCAATAAATGGCCATTTCAAGTCAAGTCAAGTTGAGTCATGTCGCGTGAGCAAGTACTTCACGTTTTCAAGCATGAATAGCAAGTTTCACGAGAATGTGGAATGTCGTAGACTCACACGCTAGATAGTACTTGGTGACAATGCCACACCTAGTCATTTCACCTCCCCGGGGTACAAGTACATTTTGGGTGCTCCTCCCAGAACCAGACTGGGCCCTTAATATGATTGCCTTGGCATTGATTTGTTTGGATCGTAGATCCCACAAAATCTAGACATACAAGAATAATAATGGCCAAGAGTTCCAGATCAAGCTCATGGAATCAAGGTAAAATGCGTAAGAATATTGATTTTCTTGAGATTCCAAACAATAAGATCATTAATTGAGAGGAATAGTCATTCAAAGGAATGACTTTAGAATGGATAAATGTCACCAATAGACCTAACAATAGGTCAAAACTCGAGGTGCAATAGCCTGGATAGGCTAGAGTGGCTCACACATATCAAATCCATGAAAACAGCAATTTTCGGAAGGCTTGAATGTGAAACAGTCAGCAAAGGACCGCTAAGCTATAGAAACAGTCTAGCCAAGGCCGCTATCATAAAAAAAGGTCCCCCAAGGGCCGCTAAGCCCAAAAAATGGTCTGAGCATGGCCGCAACCCTTATAGAGTAGGGGCAGATCCTAAACTCACAATTTTCGTCGAATCGAGAGGGTTCAGGTCATAGGGTACAACCTGTCCGGTGTCCTAGTGGGAATCCTAGGCTCGCGGGGGCTTACGGAGGCCTTGGAACATGAACACCTAGTTCGGCGGAAGGAATATCCGACGGAGAGACATTCGATGTCCAAGATCAATTGTTCAAATCATCAAAAAGCGAGGTGATCGGTCTAATCGACACCACCAGAGTGGCACGTCCTTAAAACAAGTTCTAACTAAACATGCAGAGATAAATTTACAAGCTAAATGATTAAAACACATTTTTGTTTTCTACTCTCTTTTTAATCAAGTGATAATACATGAGGGATGATCATCAAAGGACAATATGCTAAAGAAAATTAAACTTAGATCAATTATTTCATAAGTCCTATTTATTAGTGGCTTTTTGTCATGAATTTAGTCTTAATAACATGCTGTCTACATAGGGAAACAAATCCTAACAAGCTAGAAAATAAGCAACATTTTTAATGAAACAGGATATAAAATGGTCTATAGATGGACCGCCAAGCACCTAAGACGGTCAGAGTATGACCTCTCAGGACCAGCGCAAATCCTCTTTTTCTTTTGAAAACCCACCGCCATAAAGCGGTCTATCGAGGGGCCGTTTTATGTAATAGATGGTCAGGATGGGGCCATTTTCCACATTAATATATATAAAAAAAAACAATGATCTATGTTAAAAATGGTCTATCGGGTGACCGCTTTTGACTTAGCGGTCCCTGTTAGGGCCGCAATTAAAGACATGAAGTGTTTCAACGGCGAACAACGACCGATCTGGATAAAAATGACAAATTCAATCGCAATACTCAATATAAATTGGGAAAACTACTACTGCTAGAAGGAGGACAAAAATTCGCACAAGATGGCATGGTTAATTAGAAAATTAACTAGCTAAACACAAACAACAGATCGATACAAATGGAACTAGCATGGTTAGTGCCCTAATTGACATGCTTCCAATAAAAATTGAAATACGAACTCCATACTAATCTAAAATTAGGGCTTCTGATGTCAAATGAAAGAGGACACGAAGGCGATCAAGCTATCATGCTTTAATTAAAGGTTGGCCCGAGAGAAACCTACATTAATTGAAGAAGAAAGAGACGACATGCAAAACCCTAATCCACGAACACGTCGTCAATCCTCGCCCTAATTCGCCCTCGATCGGCCGCCACAGGTCACGCCGCTAGTTGGGAGACCAAATAGAGGTCTAGGGCTGTGGAAGCCCTCTAGTTATAGGGTGTATGGAGGGTTCTAGCGATCAAATTGGACTCGAGAGTCTAACGGGGAAAACTTCACCGAGAATCTCACACTTTGACCAAATCCACACCGCCGCCATCGAGAGAAGGCTCTAGAGGCTAGGGTTTTGAAGGGAAAATGAGCTCCTAGGGTTAACCTTTCGATTGGGCCTAGTTTGGGCTCGTTTGGTTAAGAATTGGGCTCCAATTAAGCTGATTAAGGTTAATCTATTGAAATAACGAATTTGGCCATTAATTCCTTAATCCAGCCCAATTAAATTTTTATTGGGGGTCGACCCAGTTGACAATATTGTTTAACATTTCTTTCTCTAGAGGATTATATTTTTTTTCATATTTTTAGAAATTAGTCGAAACTTTGGCCTGCGGGTGAAATTCAATTAATTTAATTTATACCTATTAAATTTAAATCATCATAGAAAAATTCGATTGCATCTTTAAATATGATATTCTTTTTTTGGTTATTGTATAAAAATAATTATTTTTTTATTGATATAATTTTGGCCACTTTCAAAATAAATAATATTCTTTAACTAAGAAAATTATTGAAGTCATTAAATAGCAAGTTAATAATTTTAATCCATTCTAATATATCTTACGTTGAATTAGTAATTCGATTAGTCATTCTATTTTTACAAAAATTAGATTCCCTTTTCTTTTCTTTTATTTATTTCTTCACATGAGATTTAATAATTTAAGCGATAATTAACCGCACGTTCTTCATTTATTTCTATTTATCACATTTTATTTCAATACATATTTCAAAATTTTAATTTTATATTTTATTATTTAACCGGGGTGTTACAGGTGTCATCGGCTCGTTTAGACCAACCGAAGTCATCTTCTGGTGGGGCTTGCGGGGCCATGTCTCCCTTGTAGAAGATAATGGGCTTATCCTTATTAGCCTTCTTCTGGCTTTTGAGTTGTCGTTTGTAAGTATCGACAAATGTTATAAGTGGCTCAACCTCGTGCTCTTCTGATGCACATGAGAGATGGATGCAGTCTGGCGGCAAGCATATACTTTTGTCGATGGCTAGGCTAATAAGGTTAGCCTCAAAGTCAATTTTACGCCTCTCAGGACGATCTGGAGTTGACTTGGAGCTGAGGCGTAGCCACTGAAGCTGGGCCTTCTCCTTGCCAACGGAGAAGAGATCATCATCATCTTCCTCAGAGAGCCAACCATTGCTTTTGTTTTTGATCACTGGGTATGGGCTGAGTCCCCTGAAATAAAGTGCGACATCGGCAAGATGGCATTCTACTGGAGTGAATGGCGACAGGTCTGCAAGGACCGTATGTTGTTCTCCATCCTTTGCATATTTGATGCATTAGCGGAGGGTTGACATGATGACCCGATTTTCATGTAACCAGGGCCTGCCTAATAGTACCTTGTAGGAGGTGTTGGCTTCGATGATGTAGAATGTCACCTTGGAGGTGAAATCATCGAGCACCAGATCCACATCTACTTGATCGAGGACGTCCTCAGTATCTTGGTTGAAACCAGAGATCTTAACCGCTTGAACCTTCTGAAGGTATGGGGTCAAATGTAGAGTCTTGAATGTTTTTAGTGGCATGATGTTGACTGCAGCACCGGCGTCCACCAGTATTCGGTTTACCTCATGCCCATTAATTTTTCCCCTCATATAGAGAGGGCGATTATGGGACGGGTGAGAAAGTAACATGTCTTTCTCTGTGAAGGTGATTGTGGCCGCAAAGGCTTCGTAGGTCGATGCCTTCATTTTCACAGCATGTGCTTCATAGACTTCTGGTTCTTGGAGTATTTTGACAAGAGCTTCGCTTAGCTCCTTACTCCAAGCAATAGCTTCCCAGATTGTAGTGCTGGCGGGAAATCGCTTCATCTGGTGGAGGACCTTCTGGTCGGCTCGAGCATGAGCATCCTCCAATGATGGTAATATATTTGGATGAGTCTTGCGTGAACTATCGTGCTACGCCCCATCGGGGAGATGCTCCACCTTGCCTTTACCACCAAGATCGGACTGACTCTGATCGCCTATGGGCTCTTGGAACAAAGGCGCCAAGGATGGCTCTTCTGGGAGTGACTGGCGAGCCAGGTCATCCTTGGCAGACGGACCTGCTAGATCTTCAAAAGCGATCGAAACTATTGTAGGGACTAGAATGCTGGCAATGACCTCCTCCATGCCTGAGGGATCGAAGATGTTGGGCCCTTTCCGAATTTCAATCTCTAGAATGGGGGCAGGTTCTTCTCCTCGAAAGAGGATGATTCGCTCTAGATCGAAGGTGGACGGATGGAGAGGTAACTCGATGATTCTTCCATGACATCTACCGCATCCTCGGCCACGACCTCGACCTCGGCCTATATTTTTCGGCGTTAGTTGTAGCCCTAACGAGGCGGTAGTTCTTTGTCTGGTCTGAGAGGCCACCAGCTCACCTCGTCAAGAAGCATTGATGTTGTCCGGGGGTGGAATGGCCACCATATTGTAGGTGCAACCTCAAAGCATTTCTTTCAGTTGCTCTATGGTGATCTCCTTATCTTTGTAGAACAAGGAGAGTTCTTTTGGGATGAGGAGCCTCTCACCATTCTTGATCTTCTGGATCATCTCTTGGACCCAGCCTCTGAGGCGAGCTCGCTTATGCATTTCTTCCCACGGGATATAGCTATCAAGTGGGAGAGTGCCAAAGGGATGAGGTGGAATGTATTCCTCCAGGTCATCGATGAGCCGTTGTAGCCTTTGGAGAGTCGTTAGCTCAGTTGGTGACTGTAAGGCAGCTGCTTGCTCAGCTTGCTTCTTGAGCCGTCTTTTGAGGTTCTTCGTCTTATTCCTCTCCTTTCTCTTAGCGATGGCCGCCTCCAGGGGAGTAGGAGGGAGGGATACTAGAGATGGAGTTGACAAATCCCCAAGAGGATCTCCTCGAGCTAATGTCTTGATAGAGGGAGGTCGACGGCTTTTCTTTATCTGGATTTCAATCCAGGCACCTTCCGCTTGTTGTATCTAGAAGGTGGCATTGATCACCTGTTCGATGACCTCCAGTGGTAGTTCTTGGTATGCTGGGACTGGCATCTGAGAACGTATGCACGGATTGATGCCTTACCCACGGTGGCGAAGGGGGTAGCTTTTAATAAGCTAGTATATTGGGGCCGGTGTCTGAAGACGTATGTACAGTTTGATGCCTTACCCGCGGTGGCGAGGTTCTTTGTTGCGATGTAGGCTGTGGGGGGCTCGCTTGGAGTATTGCTCCTTAGCCTTGCCTTTACTATCTGGCTTGGAGCGGTGTCTAGTGGCAATTGACGGTGTAGTGGCGTATCGCGGCTCCTGGTGGTCACTCTGATTTCGTGCATTGACTGGGCCTTGTGGTGAAGGGCCAGGCTTGCTAGCCAGAGTCTCTGAAGACTCTGAAGATGCCTCCCTCACACGCAGGACTGTGCTGCAGGGCATATGGAGAGGATCCATCGGCTCGCCAGATGGACATACATGGCATAGTCGCGCCACGGTCTCACCCTGCTTTTGCTTCCCTTTCTTGTCTCCTGTTACAGAAGGTGGAGGCAGAGTAGGAGGGGAGCGAGAGGAGCTTGGGGCACCCATCATCATCTCGCTCACTAGGACATCCTCTCGGCTGAGAAGAACCCGGAGTAGTCTGGCGGTATCCTCCTTGGAGAGTGGAAGAGACTCCAACTCTTGCCAAGGCCGCCATTGTGAGGCCGAAGTGGCAAGAACTGGTTGACTGGTAGTTGGCGTTTGGGTATCTAGAGAGTTGAGGTGACAAAGGAATGAATCACGTTGATCAAGAAATCACTTGGCTCAGTCTCTTGACTGGCATCCCGCCTTCTTCAACCTCGCAGTCGCTCGAGAGCTTCTCGATTATCAGTTCAAAACTCGAGCCACTCCAGGACATGTCGATAAGGCAATCCGTGCCCATTTGCTTGAGGAGGATCTAGTTGATCTGGGGCGTTTCTGGCAATGCTCAGGGTTTCTTCAATAGCTTCTCGAAGCCTCAGAGTCGTCATAGAGTTCCCCTCAGCATCAATCTGCTCCCACTGGATCTGTTCCTGGATTAAGAGCTGAACATCCTCGCAGGATTCGATCACGTGACAAATTCTAGCGTGAGGGCAGTACTAGGGATGACTAAAGTCCTATTGAGTGTAATCTGCCGGTGGCTCACAGGCCATGATTTTCCCCCTCTCGATGAGGACATCGAAGAGCCGCTTGGTCCTTTCTTTTGGAAAGGAGAGAGGTCTACGGTCATGCCAGGGTCTCCACCCCAGATACCATAGTGAGTGCTCGCCTTCACTGGTGCTGGGCTCCTCTGCTTCAACATCAGAGACAGAGAATGTAGCCATCATGTGAATTACACTAGTTGTGTAGTGAATCACACGTGCTGTCTTAGCGGCTCTGGACCACGTAGGTTGTTTGCCCGGTTGGCGAGTAGACAAGAAGGGGGGGTTGAATTGTCTCCCAAGTGATATGGCAAATTTAAAGCTAACTTTGAACAATTAACAGGTTTAATGAGATTGATGAAAATAAACTAAACAGAGTAAACTAAGTTCTCTCAATCTCACCGAGCTCACTCGATCAATACAGAAGGAATTTTCGATTGAACACACAACCATAATGCAAACCACGAGACACAAGGATTTGAAGGTGGTTCGGGACCACGACGGGCTCCCTATGTTCACCCCTCACCAAACCGGTGAGGCTTCACTTGCTTGAAAACCAGCACGGGGATAACTCCCCAACACAGAGCCAAGCTCCAACACACACATAGGATGACGCCTGCATACACGGGGACACGCCCCAACACACACACGCAAGATAGACCTTGCACACACGGGGTACAACCCTTAACACACACAGAGACGGAGTCTCCAACATGATCTGATGACCGAATCAACAACACACACACACGCTGAAACAGTCGCAGCACCAAACACACACGACCGTATGCAAACGGTCACACACACACATAGAATATCCTTTCAGAAATGAACACAGTGTGAACAAAAAAATATAATAAGCCCAAAGCATGTTCTAAAAACTGAACCAAATAAAATCTATCAAGAGTAAAGCTCCCCCTTCTCGGAATGTTCAGGTTCTTCTTTATTCGTAGTCGGATGATGGTGATTTCAACGTCCTCTCGATCCTCTCTTTAATCTGCTCCACTTTCTCTTCTTGCACTAGCTCCAGAAATGCCTTGAAAGAGATGAAATCCTCTGCTCTTGAGCTCTTTCTTCCTTTCTCCCCTTTCTTCTCCTACAAGATGGAAAACATAAGCACATTAGGGTTCTCTCTCTTGAATTCGTAGCTCATATGTATGTATAAATAAAAGAGTGCATAAGACTAAGAATCCCCTTCTAGAACCCTCCAAAATGACCCTAGTATGTCTATCAAGAACCCAAGGGCAAATGGGTAAAAGATAGAACCCAAATGGATCAGGTTAGATGGTTTTTGAGTGAGATTCGTGAAGTCGGATCCGGAAGCCCGATGGAATCGGTCGACCAGAATTGGCCATCGGTCGACCGAACTGTTCAAACCTATAAAATAATCAGTTCTGTCTAGATCGGTGACGCGGTCGGCGTCGGAGGAAGGATCGACGGCAGC
This sequence comes from Amorphophallus konjac, assembly GCA_022559845.1. Classification (NCBI taxonomy): domain Eukaryota; kingdom Viridiplantae; phylum Streptophyta; class Magnoliopsida; order Alismatales; family Araceae; genus Amorphophallus; species Amorphophallus konjac. The sequence goes on along the minus strand of CM040124.1, from coordinate 117,324,482 downwards.
TCCGGGACGCGAACTGGAACGAATAACTACTACCTCGCGCAGCTCGGCCTCACACCGGACGGTCTCACACCGGGTGACTCGGGCACCGGTCAAACCATTGTTGTGGACTTGGGGTGCCACAATTATTAATTTAATCAATAGATATATATAGATATAGATATATATATAATACATATATAATATTATTTATAATTGATATATAATATATATATATATTTAATTCTCTCTAACAACTCTCTTTTTTATAATTAATAATATATATATATATTTTCAGACCTGTCTGTTGCACAATTCACGCAGGCAGAGGGCAGGTTGGCAGGCGGTCAACACGGGCTGGCAGACCAGCTGGTACGTGCCGCAGGTGTGGGGCATTGATGAGGGCGCGACAGGGCGCACGCAAGGGTGCTCACTGGCGCAGCGGTGGCGTGCGATGCCGGCGCACGCGTGCCGCAAGTGCGGGCATAGTGGGCTCGGTCACGTGCTGAGGCAGGCGTGGGCGGTTGGGAGGGCGCAGGCGGGGCCCCTGCTGGCGCGGGCGCGCCTGCGGGACCGGGCGCAGGAGCTTGCGGCGGGGCGATAGCGGTGTCGTGCGGCGGTGCGGGCGACGTTGGCAGCATCGGGCGTGGCGCTGGGATGGCTATTGCGGCCAGATGCAATTCAAATTTTGGCACGGGCGATGACGCCCGTGCCGCGAATGCGTATATATATATATATATATATATCTATCTTTTATTTTCTTCTCTCTCTCAACCGAGAGAGCTTCTTCTCCTTTTTTTCCCTTTTTTTTCTTTTTCTTTCTGCTGAGAGAAAGAACCCTTCTATTCTTTCTTTTTTTTTCAATTCTGACAAACAAAAAAAAGAAGGGGAGGTGACGGGGACGTCGGAGTCGACGGAGGCGCCGTTGTTGGGCTCTGATACCAAATTTGATGCGGTCGGCGTCAGAGGAAGGATCGACGGCAGCTCCGGGACGTGAACATGACTGGATAACCACTGCCTCCTGCAGCTCAACCTCACACCGGACGGTCTCACACCGAGCGACACTCTAATCTCACAAAGAGAAGGAGGAAAGGAAAAACACAAAGGGGCTTAGGTGCCTTACGTGATTGCAAAATCTTAAGCTTTTCATCATATGAAACACAACACCTTAGCCCCCTTTATATAGGAAAGACTATAACAACCATACCTTTAACCTTCACCTAATTGTATTTATACCCTAGCCTAATATAACAAAAGCCACCTACCAATATTTGACTTGTACCAAATAAAATAAAATACTTTGACTTTGGTGGTTTAATAATATAAATACCACCATAGTAAAATACACACAATACATAAACACATACGCAATACATACGTACTCAAGACGTCGAGTCTTCAAATGAGTCTCTGAGCCACAAGCTCGGTGTGGTCGGGGCAGTGTGGCGTCGGCTCCGAGTAGTGGGTCCGGTAGTGGGCCCGGTGTCCCCACCAATCGGTCGACCGAAACTCCTTGGTCGGTCGACCGAAATCTGCAAAACATCCAGATTACATGCAGTTCAGTCCTAATAAGCGGAAGATCAATCAAATAGGAAAGGGTTAATTGAAAAAACACACAACCAAGTATTCCTTGGAGTTTAATCAATATAGAAGCACATATGTTGACTTTCCACCAAGATTCACATTAATAGATTAAATAAAGACTCATGCTCAAAAGCTCCAAGAACGAAATGCAGAAAACATATTTGTTTGATGTTGAGCGAGCATGGGGTCGACTCCATCCTTTGATGGGTCAACGCTACGTGAAATGAAATAAAACCTAAGCAACCCCATGAGGAAAATGGTTTGAATTACAAAGAAAACATTTCTAGCCTATGTAGCTTCCATTACAAGATTTAACATGAAGTTCAAGCTAGAAAAAAATCAACCCCAAAGCTATGATCTCAATATGGAATTTGAATTCATACAAAAATGACTTGCACAATCACAGCTTTATCAAATTTACATTTCAAGCACTCTATGAACATTCACTTGGATTGGCAAAACCAAAACCAACACCTAGTGTTAAGGGGTCGAAACAATGAGAATTAAGCCTCTTTTAAGTACACATTCCACCACTAACACATGATACCATATAACCATGCATCCCTACAATGAATGAGCATCATTCAAGCAATTTGCTTCAGGACTTATGTGAAATACTTAAGCACATTGTAAGCCTTAAGAACCATGAAGAATATACGTGTAAACACAAGCAAAACTTAGTTTTCCTCAACCAAAAATTAAGAGCAATTAGCCATGCATTTTACCAAAGTACGAGTACCATTCAAATCACATTCATCAACTTTTATATAGATAGATTGAGCATATTGCAAGCCCAAACATATCATGTAGAAAATGCATGAAACACCCATTCAAGACTTTGAAAACCCATGTATGAATTGCATGAAACATAGAAGGGTCGACGCTAGCATGGGATGGGGTCGACTCCACTGAAGGAAAAATGCATGAAATGGCTTGATGACATATGGACAGGTTGACGCATAAGTGGAACAGGGTCGACGCATTCAGTCAAAATAGACCAACTAACCCATCATTAACCATTTGAAGGATTTTTAGAAGATTAAGGTCTTACTAGTTGTTCTTGAGGAAAATAAATGATTTACCACTTATTTTGAATTCTGGACAATAAGATTACTCATTGACGCATTCCTTTGAGTTCCAAGTGTGAATGATGAATTTTGATCCTGCAAGCCAAGATAATTAGAGCATAAGTTCCTCAATCACCAATCATTTATTTAACTTCAAAGTGTGATCCTTGAATCCATCCTTTAACTCATTAAACAAGTTGCGAACATCTTGCTCAATGAAACACACACACAAGCACACTCGATTTGTTGTCATTAAAACCCATGCACCAAAATCAACTAGGGGATGTAACAATCTCCCCCTTTTTGATGATGACAAAACGATGTGTGCGATAGTTCCAAAAGATCGAGTAGAAGCATTTCACTCAATGAAAACAGTCTAGAAATCATGTTAAGCAAGCATTGAGTTCACAAACCATTTAAGCATAAGCACACAAACATATTCTCCCCCTTAAGCACCCAAACATATTCTCCCCCTTTTTGTCATCAACAGCAAACGATTGACAATGGGGTTTTTAGAAATGATATGAACATGTGAGGCCTAAAGTTATGTGCAAGATGAAATGGATAATGTGATGTAGTTAAAAGTATGCACTATATGAATGCTAAAGATGCTAGATATGCATATATGCATAATATGACTTCTATCCATCAAATGCAAAGTGTATGTACTATGTTCAACCTATTCTACCTATGCACATGAGGTGCCAAAGTGAGAACAATTGCTATCTTGAAAAGACTATGCACATGATATATCAAGATGAAAATGAGCACCCTTACTTTTTCTCCCATTTGTTATCAACAACAACAAGATCAATGGGGAATGTATGAATAGGCAAGCAAACAAGCACAACTATCATGCATACAAATATTACAAATAGTAACTACCTCTGAATGAGGCACGGGTTAAGAAAAGAGTAAGTGATTTAAATTCAAAATGTAAGACATGAGGCATAACCAAGAGAGCTGTGCATTCATAACTAAAAGTACTGTATAAACCATGAATGTAAACAAATTCATAGAATATATACATCACAAGGAGAGCCAAAAGTGAAATGTGATGTAATGAATAATGAGCTTCAAAATATATGGATATTCAGATTTTCTTAAGAACACTAGAAGGTAATATCCTCTCTACACTTTCACTTTAGATCCTCGACTATCGATAACTGTGCACAAACCCATTTTTTTATTTTTCTTTTAATGGACTTCACTGTTTGGCATGAGTCTCCTCATATGTCTCAATGGGGATTCTCGACTACTTAGATTCGTCACACATTTTGATTTTTCTTGTGGATTTTTACTTCACCGTTCAACGCGAGTTTTCTCATTTATTTCAGTGAGAATTCCCAGCTACTAGGTTTGACATTCCAATTATTAATTAATATGGGGTAGGCAACTTTTTTCTCACGATTACTCTTTAATGTCTATGTAGAGATTCAAGTTCCCTTTAAAGTGTTGGAAAGAATATCTGATGCGGGACAGACACGCGACTCGACTCCAATTGAAATGTGATCCTTTGACTCTATGCAAACTCGCGATCGTCCCTTAGCGAGGGAAGCGTCGGATGTACACGGTTGAAAAATCGACAGTGAGCTAGGGTGGTCGGCTCTCTTTTCGTGCCCGGATCGGGTCACGGGACGGTATCTCTCTCTCACTCGCAGCAGTGAATAACAATAAATAGCGAGCTAAGTTACCCTATCATGCTCTCTAGCAGCGGCATATAAAGCATATACGAACTAAGCAAAGTGCCGAGTAAGGAGCAAACACGATACCTCCACGCTCTCGGCGTGGGGAAGACGACCCCGGCCGAACTGATACTCCTGGAACAATTATTACACAAATATTACAGTAATGAATATGAGTGCCCACTCCACGCAGGGAGGTAAAGGGCGACACAATGGGACCCGGGAGTAGCGGGTTCGGGTTGACGGGCAGCTTCTTGTAGGGCTTCGACGGCATGTGTACTCACTACCGTGGGACCCACGTGCTGGTCAGTGGGGCCGCGTGGGATCGGAGTGGCACCACTGTGGTGGGGACGCCCGGAGGGGCGCTCCCTCGGAAGGCGGCGCGCTAATTCACCGGCCGGAGGCCGGGCGGCTCCGTTCTTCACTCGTCGGAGTTGCTGCCCACGGATATGAACTGTTGTTTCAGACCCACGCGTCCCGACGAAATCCGCTGATGTGGTCACTCCCGACGTCGGATCGACGCACAAGAGGTACCGATGGAAAGCTGACTGGAAATCCTTTGATATATAACTGGAGAAAGAAATTTGAGTTTCCCACAGAAGGCCTTTGTCGAATTTTCAAGCTGCTGACTCACAGGATCTGAAAACTCAGGATGGAACCAGATTTTCCTTAGAGTTGGCATTGACTGCATTGTAGACCTTCGATTCAGCTTTTGAGCCCTTCATGAAAGTTGTAGAGGCCGAAGAGAGGAAAACGGGGATATATCTTATGAAGGGTTTGGTGGAAGTTTCAATTTTTTGGGGATTTTATACTGACCCGGGGTCGGATCTGGATAGCAGAGATAGAACTGAATTTGCAGGAAAGACACAATTCCTAAAAATAGGTAGAGGGCTTTTGAAATTCCAAGAAAATTTGTGGAGGATGGGGATGGTGGAAAGAACCTCCAATAAATTTGGGGATTCCAACAAAAATCAAAAAGGGGGTCGAAAGGGGGAAGAACTAAGCTTCTGCTACATAGATCTGAAAAAGGATAGATCAGGAAGACAGAAAGACACGAAAATGGAAAAATATAAAAAAAGGTGAAATGATGGAATAATTTTACTGGAGGTTGGGGATCAAGTGGGGAACCAAGCCTGAAAATCTCAACTCCAGATGATGTCGGAGTTGAGAGTTAAAATTCTTGTAGTGAACCTCTATCTAGCAGAACAAAACCTTGGACAGCACTTCGGAAGCGGCTTCGCGGCGGCTCGATGGCGGCACGAACGTCGGCGGCGGCACCAGAGATGAATCGAGAGATAGATGGGCTGAGATAGAAGGGGTTTCAACCCTGAAATCTTGAAGGAAGAGGAAGGAACCAGAGGAGAGAGAGGGGGGGCGCAAATCTGCTCCAATGAACATTCAATTTTTTCTTCTCATTAATTCTAACAAATGGAAATTACATGTCTTATACAATAAATGGAAAATGACCACTAATGCTCTCAGATCTAGGGTTGGGAGGGGTATACAAGGTATAGAACTAATTAGTTCTAATAGAATTTTTTTAAAAATTAAAATTTGGACCAAAATGGGGGGCGCCCCCTTGACTAGGTAGGTGTAAGGTAGGTGGCATCTTGGACTTTTTAGTCCATTTGTCTCCCTTGAATGGTCCAACCTTCTAGATGCCACCTGGGCTAGTTGACCAGCCCCACATGGACCCAAATGGTGCCACTTGGACCAATGAGAAAGGAGTGAGGGCTCCCTTGCTGGACCTATTGACATTTTACAGATAAACCTACAAAGACTTACAATTGTGTACCCATATAACACAAGGGTATACATACAAATATAAAAGGACATAAATGCAAATAAAATATGAATGGTCTTGCTTCGATATCCCCATCAATTCTCTCCGAGTGGGAAGAACTTGACCCCGTCAAGTAAAGGGGGCGACTGCTCGAGTAGCTCCGGCGGATCCGCCACCATACCAAGTAGCGCGGGTACGCTCCACCCCAAGTAATCGTCACCTGATCATTCCGTATATACTCGATATGCACAAGCTGCTGTGGGAACGTGGCTAGAGGTGGACACTCCGGGTGGGGTCACTCTCAAAGGGAGGAGGCGGCTCGAATACTCACTAGGAATCACCGCTGGGTCCCTATAGGTGACTAGATCCGGGGCATAGATGTAGAGCTGATCCCATACTCCTCGAGCGAGTCCACTCGCCTCTCACTCATAAGAGACCGACAACGAGCTTGCACAAGACACATACAAACTCACCAAGTACTAACACACATATGCAAACCACACAAATAAGTCACACAAAACAAACCACACAAAGAAGAAACAAACCGACTCATGCATTACCCTAGACTTAATGCAATGACATCACCCACCAGGTGGCCATCATCCAAGTGCCGCATCCTGAGTGTCGGTAGGATCCTCCAGACTTTCGTACTCATCAGCTAGTTCCGGGTCGACCTCATAGCTGACATGTACAAGTCCAGTAGGCGAGGCTTCTCCAACCCCTAGGGCTAGTGTGGCACGAGTGGGACATTGGTCAGAGATATGGCCAAACCCATGACAGTGGAAATACTACACCCGTGACCTACTGGTCTCTCCGATAAGAGGGCCCTTACCCTTATCCTCCCGATGGGCAGGGGGTGTAGGCAACAGAGGTAGGGCTATAGGTGCCGTGGGCAATAGGGGTGGGGGTGCTGATGCCAGAGGACGGGCAATGTGTGCCTGTGGTCGGGGTGGAGGTAGATCCCGGGGTGGGGGAGGGCGAGGCCGAGGAGTGAAATGCTCCTGACGGGTGGGCTCCTAAGATCGAGCCCTGGGGGCCCGCGGAGGTGGGCCTAAAGAGGGACGGGGCTCGGTAGTACGAAAGGGGGTGGGGCCCGACCGATGGCTAGGCTCAAACTCTCCCTCAAATTGCTCCAACTCGAGAGCAACCTGATATGCCTCTTCCAACATTTTGGCATTGCGGCGGAAAAGCTCTTACTGATAGTGTGGCCGTAAACCACGTCGAAAGCGGGAAACGGGCATGGTACTCTCCTCCGTGACACCACATCTCAGAAAGTACTCATCAAATTCAGCGATGTATTCAGAGATGGACCGGTCTCCCTGGCTAAGACTCTGCCACCTATCGACGAGTCGCTGACGGTACATCGGAAAAAGGTACTTTTGCCGAAGCTTAAGCTTCATTTCGCCACATGTAACATTCGGGGGCTCTAGCCGCTGAAATAACATGCTCTCTACATTCTTCCAATATGTTTGTGCCTGTCCCATGAGCTTCATGGTAGCGAATCAGATTCTTCGATGCTCCAACATATCATACCAATCAAAGTATCGGTCCATGCCGAACTCCCAATCTAGATAGAATTTCGGATCCAAAGACCCGTAAAAAATGGGAGGGTCCGCTCGCATGGTCTTAAGGACCCTATCGTCCTCCTCATCTCTCTATGGCTGGAGGCCACGACGGTGTTGACCATACCTCTCATAGGCGTTATCGGACCCATAGTCCTCCAGACCAAGGTCACGGTGCGGTAGTTCGGGAACCCGAGGAAGGGCGGGCGGAGGAGCCTGTGGTGGCGGAGGAGCATGTACGGACAGATCCTAGGCCACAATGGTGGGCTGGGCCTAGGCTATGGGAAGGGCTTGGCCTTGGGCAGCTGCCTAAACGGGTGCAGGTGGGCCCTGGGCCACCCTAAGAGGGTCTCAGTGTGGCATCCTATCCAACCGTCCGACCAGACCTTGGACGGATCTATCGGATGACTCCATCCGTTCCTCCATGGCGTTAAACCGACCATTTATACGGTCCGAGAAGCTCTTGAAGGTTGCCTCGGATTGGTCCATCCGGTCTACGAGGGCCATGATCGCCTCGCGCAAGGAATGAAGGTCTCCCGAGATGGTATCCCGTGGGTTGGCCATAGGTACAGGGCGATGGTATTGGGTACCTCGCCAAGTGGGCATGCAATGACACACGGACTAGGAGACACGGGCTAAGGCAAAGATGATGCACCCAGACTTAAACCAAGACTCAGTACGTGGCGGAGTTAATCGATCCAAAGATCACTCGTGCAAGTGTGCGGCCTTCCCGATAGGCGCAGCCTAATGTTCAGACAACACCTTTTTATATACCGGGTTATTGGGATGAAATGCAACCTAGACCGACTTACATGATGACTAGACGTAAATGACACTTTTTTTTGTTTTAAACACCCTAGACTCAACCTGGCTCTGATACCAAACCGATGCGGGATGGACACGCAACTCGACTCCAATTAAAATGTGATCCTTGGACTCTATGCAAACTCACGATCGTCCCTTAGCGAGGGAAGCGTCGGACGTGCACGGTTGAAAAACCGGCAGTGAGCTAGGGTGGTCGGCTCTCTTTTCGTGCCCGGATCGGGTCACGGGACGATATCTCTCTCTCGCTCGTAGCAGTGAATAACAATAAATAGAGAGCTAAGTTACCCTATCATGCTCTCTAGCAGCGGCATATAAACCATATATGAACTAAGTAAAGTGCCGAGTAAGGAGCGAACATGAAAGCTCCACGCTCTCGGCGTGGGGAAGATGACCCCGACCGAATTGATACTCCCGAAACAATTATTACACAAATATTACAGCAATGAATATGAGTGCCCACTCCACGTAGGGAGGTAAAGGATGACACAATGGGACCCGGGAGTAGCGAGTTCGGGATGACGGGTAGCTTCTTGTGGGGCTTCGGCGGCACGCGTACTCACGACCGTGTGACCCACGTGCTGGTCAGTGGGGCCGCATGGGACCGGAGTAGCACCACTGGGGTGGGGACGCCCGGAGGTTCGCTCCCTGGGAAGGCGACGCGCTGATTCACCGGCAGGAGGCCGGGCGGCTCCGTTCTTCACTCGTCGGAGTTGCTGCCCACGGATCTGAAGTGTTGTTTCAGACCTGCACGTCCCGATGAAATCTGCTGCTGCGGTCACTCCCGACGTCGGATCGATGTACAAGAGGTACCGATGGAAAGCTGACTGGAAATCCTTCGATCTATAGCTGGAGAGAGAAATTTGAGTTTCCCGCAGATGGCCTTTGTCGAATTTTCAAGCTGCTGACTCACAGGATCTGAAACTCAGGATGGAACCAAGTTTTCTTGAGAGTTGGCATTGACCGCATTCTAGACCTTCGATTCAGCTTTTCAGCCCTTCATGAAAGTTGTATAGGCCGAAGAGAGGAAAACGAGGATATATCTTATGAAGGGTTTGGTGGAAGTTGCGAGGTTTTGGGGATTTCATACTGACCCGGGGTCGGATCTGGATAGCAGAGATAGAACTAAATTTAGGGAAAATACATAATTTCTAAAAATAGGTAGAGGGCTTTTTAAATTCGAAGAAAATTTGTGGAGGATGGGGATGGTGGACAGAACCTCCAATAAATTTGGGGATTCCTGAAAAAAATCAAAAAGGGGGTCAAAATGGGGAAGAACTAAGCTTCTGCTACACAGATCTGAAAAGGGACAGATCAGGAAGACAGAAAGACACGAAAATAGAAAAATAGAAAAAGAAGGTGAAATGATGGGATAATTTTATTGGAGGTTAAGGATCAAGTGGGAAACCAACCCTAAAAATAACAACTCCAGATGATGTGGAAGTTGGGAATTAAAAATCTCGTAGTGAACCTCTATCTAGCAGAACAGAACGTTGGATAGCACTTCGGAAGCAGCTTCGCGACGGCTCGTAGGCGGCACGAACGGCGGCGGTGGCACCAGAGATGAATCTAGAGATAGAGGGGCTGAGATAGAAGGGGTTTCCACCCTGAAATCTTGAAGGAAGAGGAAGGAAGCAGAGGAGAGAGAGAGGGGGCGCAAATCTACTCCAATGCACATTCAATTTTTTCTTCTCATTAATTCTAACAAATGGAAATTACATGCCTTTTATAATAAATGAAAAATGACCACTAATGCCCTCAGATCTAGGTTTGGGAGGGGTATACAAGGTATAGAACTAATTAGTTCTAATAGAATTATTTTAAAAAATTAAAATTTGGACCAAAATGGGGGGCGCCCCCTTGACTAGGTAGGTGTAAGGTAGGTGGTATGTTGGACTTTTTAGTCCATTTGTCTCCCTTGAATGGTCCAACCTTCTAGATGCCACCTAGGCTAGTTGACCAGCCCCACATGGACCCAAATGGTGCCACTTGGACCAATGAGGAAGGAGTGAGGGCCCCCTTGCTGGACCTACTGACATTTTGCAGATAAACTCACAAAGACTTACAATTGTGTACCCATATAACACAAGGGTATACATACAAATATAAAAGAACATAAATGTAAACAAAATATGAACGGTCTTGCTTCGATGTCTCCATCAATATCTCAAATCCTTATCAATTAAAATCATTAAATTCATTATGTGCAAAGTGTGGGGGTAATGTTTTGCATGTATAGAATGAATTTGTCAAGACATAGTTATGACTCCCCTTAAATGTATGCACGGTCGGAATCAGATCCTCCCCCTTAGTGTATGACATGTATCACATATGAATAAAATCACTATATTGTTATTTATAAAGGAGGTAAAGTCTGACCAGTCAAGAAGTGGTTTTATAAACTAAATACATGCAAGCATGCAAGGATTTAGGAAAACATTCATGTAAGGTGATATGGAACCACACATGAGTCAAAGTATGCAATCTGCAGATGCCGGTATATGCAAAAGTGTGAATGATAAGCAAAAGCATCAATGAAATATCATGAAGTTTCTTATTGATCAACTTACAAAGCCCATGCTCTTGTTATGTTTGAAATGCATGATATGCCCTATATGCATGAATATGCAATATGCATCTTTTTGCGTATGTTCAGATGATCATGACATTCAAGCATTAATGAATCAAAGTATGCATGAGACTCAAATTCACAATGTATGCAAAATCTGTGAATGATATGCAAAAAATGCCAATGTAATCTTTTTATGTAGATTTTCAGTCTATATGAAGTCTTGACCTTTTCTACAAATTGTGCAATCTAGAACATTCAAGTAAGCATGAAACCAATAAATGCAGGAGATGCATTTTTCATTGAATCTAGAACTGAACCATGAGCATTTTATTTCAGACTTCAACATGAAGAATCATATTCTTTAGAACCCAAATGTTCAACCATGATCATTCAAAAATAGTATTGCATGAGATATAAGCTTCAGTTTGAACTTGATATGCCCTATATGTATGAGTGTGCAGAATACATTTTGATGAGCATGATCAAATGTCTAACATTCTTTTCAGCCTCTCCCTGAAAGCTCAAACAGAATTTTATAATCGAGCAAGACAAGTATTTGAATATCAATTGACAAGAAGAGAATTTTTGACACATTAAGCAGGTTATGACCTTTGCAAAGGAACTACACAAAGTCATTGAGCTGAAACTAAGCCATGATCATTCAAAAATATTTTTGCGGCAGCGAGCAAATAATTCAACATCTTAAAAACTTATGCCTTCTTGAAACAAGAAAATTTTCAGATTCAATTTGAAAGATATGCAAATCAAAGGCAAATTGATTTCATTCAAAAAATATGATTCCTAATTACCAAATAATTACGTTTCAGAATTTTGGTACTTGATGGAGGTCTTGATCCAAGAATCTAACTCTCGCATAGTGTTAGCTTCATGACAGACTTAATATGTCATTTCACATAACACCATTTGATATATCAAACATTCGTACAATGAGATCTTGTACGGTTTGTGAAGAAATGCAATTAAAACATAACAGAGTAGCAGAAGGAAAACATCAAAATCACCAAGTTTAACAATAAGGATAAGCAAGGTCGTAATTTTAACAAATGAGTGTGCCTTGTTCCTTTTTATTGGAACCCCTTTATTCTCTATTTATCTTAAGACACACCTGCATCAAGATCAACTCATTTGACAGTTTTAGGTACCCAAACTTTCTTGGGTCCCTGGAGGTTAGTTTCATTTTTGGCAAACACATTCTTCTTCTTTTTCATTGCCTCCATGTCATCATTTTCCATAATCCTGTAATTCTCAAGCACATGTCCATGGTTTTCACAATAGAAGCATTGAGGAGGAACAACTCTAGCAAAAGACTTCCTTTTATGAGCAAAAGAATTTTCAAAAGCATTCCATCTTTTATTTGTAAAAGTTCTAGATTTAGCAAAATTAAACCTAACAATCATCCTAGAAGTATGAACATCATTAGCTTTCTTTGACCAGCAATCTCTCATCATGTGGCCATACTTTCCACAGTGAAAATAACAAGGAGAAGTAGATCTACCGAATGATTTTTCATTATGAGCATGAGTTTTTCCAAAGAACTTTCCCATATAGGATGAAAACCTTTGAGCATGAAAAATATGTTTACTCCTGAATTTTCTATGAAAATCAAATTTAACATTCATAGCATGAGGATCATCATGTTGCTTTACAAAGTAAATTTTCATCACATGGCCAAACTTACCCTAATAAAGAAAAGAAATAATTCTTTGTCTCTTAAAAGTATATTTATCTTTGCATGCACATTGGTCATCTTTTTTCATGACATCATAATCATCCATGACATGGCCATACATATTGTTGGGTACCATAGAGCAGGTGACGAGGGCATCTCACAGCGGTCTCTTTGGCTCGGATCGCCTGCATCATTTTGAGGAAGCCCGGCTATGAGATCACATGTTATTTTCCTTTTCTTTGAGTCTTATCTTATGTACTTTCCTTTATTGAGTCATGTTATTTTATTCATTTCTCTTGTTATGCTTATTTGGGCCTTAGTACCTTACTTATGGGCCCATAGGCTTGAGTCTAGGATATGCTTGGTCTTTTGCCTAATTGTCAAGGGTACTTTGGTCATGTAAAGAGTGGATGCCTATATATAGGCCCCATCTCTCCTCATGTACTCAACGTTTGATTAATCAATTTGAATAGAAGCCTTTTCCAAATCTTACTCTCCTCCACCAAAGTTCTTCTCTCTCTCTCTCTCTCTCTCTCTCTCTCTCATATTATCTCTATCTCTCTCCTCAAAGAAGGGGGCGAACCCCTCTTTCTCTCCTCCTTCTCCCACCTACCACCTAACTCACCTCCCTCATTCAAAGCCCCCCCCAACTACCCACCATACCCATAACTCCACCCCAGCCCCCAAGGTAGCTTCCACCAATCCAAACCCCACCACTCAACCACCAACTACCCCATCCACTTCCCTAGGCACCTACCCACCTCCCCAAGGCTGAAGGAGCTTCTCCCAAGGCCCATTTTTGAATTTACCTCCCATCATACATCCCCCACAGCAGGCTTGGTCACCCAAAACCAGCCCCCACATCAGCCCAAAGTCGCCCTCCCCTTCCCTCTCCATTGCCCACCTTGTGCAGCCCTCCCCTTCCCCTACCCACTCCATCCAGCTCCAGCTCCCTTCACCCACCCCTCCTTGTTTCTCCAGCCACCACAACAGCCTTCCATCGACCCCCCTCCTCTCCCCACAGCCTTCAGCCACCCCAATCCCCCTACTACACCCTCACCACCCCTTCACTCATATCCTCTTTCATTTTTAGATCCAGTCCTGGTTGCAGGTAGCAGAGTAGCAGCAGGTTACAGAGGACACCACGTCGTCACCGAGGAGCTTCTAGTGACATATCATACATCGTTGGAATCGTCATCAAGTCAGATCTCCAACGGTGGTGGTCTCGCGACCATCCAAGCTCGGAGCTGTTCGGAGGAGCCGATCTCGCCGGACTGCACTTCTCGACTCCGGCAGGCAACCTCAGGCTGAGAGCAGAGGCTACCACTACCAGCTCGAGAAAGATCTGGGTGCCATCTTCGGAGGAAAGGAACTACGACCAGTCCTCTTTCAGTACCTGGAAGAAGGAAGTCAATCGCCCATTAGAGCCCTCAGTTCCAATTTTTCTCATCGAAGTGCGCAGGCTGCTCCCTGCTGTTCCAGGTTGGACCACAACCCAGTCTTCTGATCAGAAGTTTCTCCTCTGACCTCCTTTTGGAGACCCGTCAGTTCCTGCTCGAAGCTGTTCCAGCCACGGTCACGTCAACATCAATTTCGTCTCAATCATAGTTTGGTAGAGTTCGTGGCACCTTCTTCAATAGACTTCATCGGTTCTACACCAGACAGAAATAGAATCAATTAGTCCGGTTCCAGACTCTGTCCAGGTCAGCTACGACATCACGACATTCACCAAAAATTCATGCGTCATCCTTGGTCAGTGTAGAAAGTTTTGGCACTTGTTTCGGCTAATTCTGAGCTCGGCTGAGCCCGTGGCGGCGTCTTCATCAACAACCTGTCAGGCTGTTCCTGAAGCTAGCAGAACTGGCAAAGCTCTGCGAATTGGTTTTTCTCTTAGCTTTCCCCACCCCGCCTGGCCGTCTTATAGCCCCTCCCTTCGTGGAGGTAGTGTTTGACTGTAACACATTAACCCCAACCCCTTATCCCACCCTCCTGCATGAGGAGTAGTGTTGTACGTTATATATTCTCAGGTCAAGCGGCATCGACGCGGCGTGCCGCGTACCCACGCCTCCCCACTCGACCTCATCTTCGACCGGGATCGGTGTCTTCACACCGATCATGTGAGTGACTAGTCCCTACCTTGCTGTTCCATACTTTGCTAGTTTAGTATTGTCTTTTATGCCTGTCAGTCGGTGAGGGAGTGCTCGGACCCGTAATTGTTCGATTAGTGCGCCCGCCGTGGATTGTGAGTGAGAGCCACCCAACCCCACGCCCCGGCGTGCCAACTGCCCATGAAGTGGGGAATTCCCAGACCCTTAGGGGTCAGCCTAGTCTTTTGAATACTTGGGTCCCACCTCGGACCCTCGCCATCATCCCCCGGCCCCACCGGGTGATCGTATGTGCCGTGCGAGTGAGCCGCTAACGTGAGACTGTTGAAAGTGCTTGTATGCTTGTGGGTCTAAGCCCTAGTTTCAAAAAGTCTCTCATTTACATCTTTGGACTGTGCCACATCAAGTGGTATCAGAGCGGTCATAGGCTTGTTCTTACAAGTCTAGTCTTGGGTCGTCTTAACACTTGGTCATTCATAGGTGCATTCGCACACCCGTGCATAGCCCACCCAACTTTGCATGACCACTCGTAGTGGAACTCATTATCAAACCAATCCATCCTCTTCCAATTCCACAATGAATCACAATCCCCAAGGGAATCCCGCCAACAACGAGCATGAGCTTCCCGATCACATGAGATTCCTAGTGGAGGGTATGGCTAGTATCTTAGGACGGCTTGATGACATAACAACCCGGCTTGAGCAACTTGAAGAGAATAGGTCCGCCCCAAGGGTAGGTGATAGGAGGGCACCTCTCCAACATGAGGAACCAGCCATAGGAGAGCTCAACCTTTACCCTCCTCCCGAACTGGAAAGAGACCCACCTCCAAGGAGGAATGAAAGACCCCTCCGAGACAACCCGGATGACCACCTTATGAGACTTGTGAAAGTAGATGCCCCCACCTTTGACGGATCTCATCACCCAAGCATCTATTTAGATTGGGAGGCGGCTATGGACCAATATTTTGATTGGTACCCAATGACCGAGGATAGGAGAGTCCGGCTTGTAAAAATACAACTTACCAAATTAGCTAAAACTCATTGGATGAACATTGAGGCATTAAGGATAGTTATGAGGGAAGCTCCCATCACCACATGGGGGGCCATGAAAGAACAACCCAAACTCAAATATGTCCCTCCCTCCTACCATCAAAACCTCCTAGATGAGTGGCAAGCTTTAACCCAAGAAGGGAAGACTGTTATGGAGTACATTGAAAAGTTTGACTACTACTTCTTAAGTGTGGAGTCCAAGAGGACCTCGTCGTCACACTATCCCGCTTTAGGAATGGGCTTCAATTCCACATAAAAAAGGAGCTATTCATGCGTCAAGTGGCCACTCTAGAGCAAGCCTACCAAGTAGCCCGAGATGCCGAGAAATTTTCTCGATACACCCGAACGTTTCCCCCTCGGGGGATGGACCCAAAATCCATAGTACCTCGGACCAACCCCCCACCTCCTCAACGAGGTCTCCTTCCCACCCCCATGGGAGCTCCTCCCACCCGGGTAACCCCTCCTAGTGGCACCCCTCCTCCTCGCCCCACAAGTGGGCCCCCAAACCCCATTCCCAATAGACCAAATCCGGCACCCACTCTCCCTCACACTAGGGCTGCCCCAAACCACCAAAGTGGGCAGCAATGCTTTAGGTGCCTTGGGTATGGACATTTCGCCAATCAATTCCCCACCAAGGGCGCATCAAGCTTGCTCATTGAGGAGACAACCCCCTTGCCCCAAGATGAAGTTGTAGAAGAGGTTGAGGTGTATGAGGCCTCTCCCGATTGGGAGGAGGAGTATGAGAACCACTACATGGAGACCAATCAAGAACAAACCCCTCCATCTACCAACTCTCACCTTGGACTGGTTAGGTGCACCCTTACTCAAACCCAAGAACATGATTGGAGAAGAAACACCATCTTCCATACTTACATCCGGATATGGGGTCATGCTAGGAAAGTCATCTTGGACAACGGGAGTAGTGTGAATGTGGTGTCACCCGACACCATCAAACTTTTGGGCCTTACCATCTCCCCACATCCACACCCATATCGGGTAGCGTGGATTGATGCCACATCCGTACCCGTTAGTACTCATTGCCTTGTCCCCATCACATTCCAATCCTACCAAAGCCAAGTTTGGTGTGACATTCTACCAATGGAAGTTGGGAGTATACTCCTAGGGCGGCCTTGCATCTATGATGTAGATGCCACCTTCCTTGGAAGGACGAACGCTTGCATTTTCACTCATGAGGGGAAGAGAATCCAACTCAACCCCTCTCCACCCCGCTCCCTTCCCAAGAAGGCATCTCCCTCCCTTGATGGATCCCCTACCCCTCCCACTATTCCAAACTCACCAAACCCCAACCCACCAAGTCCTAATCCTAGTTTGACCATTGGGACTACTAGGAACCTACACCTCATCACTAGGAAAGAACTTGAGGAACAAGTCAACCA
This sequence comes from Amorphophallus konjac, assembly GCA_022559845.1. Lineage (NCBI taxonomy): Eukaryota > Viridiplantae > Streptophyta > Magnoliopsida > Alismatales > Araceae > Amorphophallus > Amorphophallus konjac. The sequence continues at coordinate 117,307,190 of CM040124.1, read as the reverse complement.
AGGGGGACAAGTGTGTGCCATTGTTATTTGCCTTGGGGAATCCACCCTAACCGACCCACACCCAATAGAAATTCAACAAATCCTTAAGGACTTCCATGATGTGTTCCCCGATGAACTTTCAGATAAGCTACCACCCATGCGCGATGTGCAACATGCCATCGACTTTGTGCCCGAGCTACCTTACCCAACCTCCCTCACTATCGCCTCAACCCCACCGAGCATGCTGAACTTAGGAGGCAAATTGAGAAGCTCATCAAGAAGGGCTTCCTCCGCATTAGCAAAAGCCCATGTGCCGTCCCGGCTCTCCTCACACCCAAAAAAATGGAACTTGGCGCATATGTGTGGATAGCCTGGCCATCAACAAAATCACGGACAAATATAGGTTTCCCATCCCTCGGCTAGATGGCATGCTAGACCTGCTTGCTGGAGCCACCATCTTCTCTAAAATCGATCTCAAAAGTGGCTACCACCAAGTTCGCATTAGGCCTGGGGACGAGTGGAAGACCGCCTTTAAAACTAAGGACGGTCTCTATGAATGGCTTGTCATGCCTTTCAGCCCTTCCAATGTACCAAGCACATTTATGGGCCTCATGATCGAGGTCCTCCGGCCCTTCACTGGCATCTTCCTTGTCGTCTACTTTGATGACATTCTCATATATATCCAAACCAAGGAAGCCCACCTTGATCATCTCAAACAAGTTTGCACCGTTCTTAGGAAAGAAAGTCTCTTTGCCAACCCCGAGAAGTGTCATTTCTTGACCAATCAATTAGCCTTCCTAGGATTTATTGTCTCATCCCAAGGGGTATCCATGGACCCCGAGAAGGTCCAAGCCATTCTTGAGTGGCCCGAGCCCAAGACCCTCCATGAGGCCCGAAGCTTTCATGGGCTAGCCACTTTCTATAGGAGATTCATCAGTGGGTTTAGCACTGTCACCGCTCTTATCACAGATTGTCTCAAGAAGGGCACTTTTGTGTGGACTAGGGCAGCCTCCAAAGCATTCCCAGAGCTCAAGGAAAATATGACCCAAGCCCCGGTCCTTTGCCTACCTTACTTCTCAAAAGTCTTCGAGGTCACTTGTGATGCATCCGGGGTAGGGATTGGAGGCATTCTTAGCCAAGAGGGTCACCTAGTAGCCTATTTTAGTGAGAAACTTTGTGAGGCTAAGACTAGGTACTCCACATATGACAAAGAGCTTTACGCTGTGGTTCAATCCCTTCGGCATTGGAGGCACTATCTCCTACCCAAGGAGTTTGTGATCTTCTCAGACCACGAGGTCTTGAAGTACCTCAACACCCAACAAAAACTCAATGCCCGCCATACCCGTTGGGTAGAATACATTCAAGCCTATACCTTTGTCCTCAAGTACAAGATGGGTAGTGAGAACCGCGCCGCCGATGCTTTAAGTAGGCGGGTAGCCTTACTTTCCACTATCCAGGTGGAAGTCACCGGGTTTGAGAGAATCAAAAGAGAATATCCAAATTGCCCCGACTTTGATACTCACTACAACACCCTCTCCACTCAGCCCCACAAGGAACATGAGGGATTCATACTCCAAGAGGGGTATCTTTTCAAGGGAGCTAGGCTATGTATACCCCGGACTTCACTACGAGACTTCTTAGTTTGGGAGTAACACAATGGTGGCCTAGCTGGTCACTTTGGGGTCCAAAAAACCATAGAGCTAGTTGAGAGGCAATTACATTGGCCCAGTCTCAAGAAGGATGTAGCACACATAGTTGGACAATGTCGCATTTGTGCCTCAGCCAAGCAAGTGAGGCAAAACACTAGGCTTTACACACCCCTTCCCATCCCAGATCGACCTTGGGAGGATTTGAGCATGGACTTTATCATTGGCCTACCTAGGACCTTACACAAACATGATTCCATCTTCGTCGTTGTTGACAGGTTCTCTAGGATGGCCCACTTTATCCCATGTGCCAAGACTTCGGATGCTTCTAGGGTCGCCCAATTGTTCTTTGATGAGGTGGTCTGACTCCATGGACTACCTAAAACCATTGTGTCCGACCGAGATGTGAAATTCACCAGTTATTTTTGGAAAACTCTCTGGCATCTAATGGGAACCCTCCTCAAATTCTCCACCGCTTATCATCCTCAAACAGATGGCTAGACAGAGGTCGTCAACCGAAGCCTTGGGAACTTGCTCCGTTGTCTTGTAGGGGACCACCCTAGGAATTGGGATCTCCTCTTATCTCAGGCCGAGTTTGCCTACAATGATTCCGTCAATAGGTCCATAGGCAAGAGTCCATTTGAGGTAGTACATGGTTATAGGCCTAGAAAACCCTCAGATCTTATTCCCCTTCCCCCACATGCTAGAGTGTCAGTCTCAGCTGAGTCCTTTGCACAGCATATCAAAGAGTTGCATGATGACATCTGCAAGCATATAGGGAAGAGCAACGAGGCTTACAAAAGACGCGCAGATGCTCATCGGCGTCACTGTGAGTTCCAAGTGGGAGACTCGATGATGGTGAGGACGGAGCGGCTCCTTCCGGGGCCTACCTCCAAGTTGAGGGCACGAGGGTCGGGACCCTTTCGAATTCTGAGACGACTAGGCAGTAACGCTTATGAGCTGGACCTACCTGAGGGTTTTCGGATACACCCTACCTTTAACGTGGCAGACCTGGTACCCTACAAGGGCCCTGCGGTGGGACCTAGTGAGGAGCTTGAGCCTTTACCCTCCCTTGAGAGAGACACCCACGGTGTGACTCTACCTCCTAGCTTGAGAGGCCAATGTGAGCAAGTGGAGGCAATACTGGATGAGCAGAGTACCATTACCAGGAACAGGGTATGCCAGCGTTACCTAGTGAGGTGGAAGGGTTGTTCCCCGACCGAGGATACTTGGGTGAGCTGGAAAGACCTGCTGCGCCTTGACCCGGATATTTTGGTGCACTACCACAGTCAGGTGGACCCATACTCGACGGGGTCGAGTTCTTCGCACCCCGGGGAATTTGATGAGGGTATCTCACAGCGCTCTCTTTGGCTCGGATTGCCTGCATCATTTTGAGGAAGCCCGGCTATGAGATCACATGTTATTTTCTTTTCTTTGAGTCATATCTTATGTACTTTCCTTTATTGAGTCATGTTGTTTTAGTCATTTCTCTTGTTATGCTTATTTGGGCCTTAGTACTTTAGTTATGGGCCCATAGGCTTGAGTCTAGGATATGCTTGGTCTTTTGCCTAATTGTCAAGGGTACTTTGGTCATGTAAAGAGTGGATGCCTATATATAGGCCCCATCTCTCCTCATGTACTCAACTTTTGATGAATCAATTTGAATAGAAGCCTTTTCCAAATCTTACTCTCCTCCACCAAAGTTCTTCTCTCTCTCTCTCTCTCACCTCAAAGAAGGGGGCGAACCCCTCTTTCTCTCCTCCTTCTCCCACCTACCACCTAACTCACCTCCCTCATTCAAAGACCCCGCCAACTACCCACCACCCCCATAACTCCACCCCAGCCCCCAAGGTAGCTTCCACCAATCCAAACCCCACCACTCAACCACCAATTAACTCATCCACTTCCCTAGGCACCTACCCACCTCCCCAAGGCTGAAGGAGCTTCTCCCAAGGCCCATTTTTGAATTTCCCTCCCATCATACATCCCCCACAGCATGCTTGGTCACCCAAAACCAGCCCCCACACCAGCCCAAAGTCGCCCTCCCCTTCCCTCTCCATTGCCCACCTTGTGCAGCCCTCCACTTCCCCTACCCACTCTAGCCAGCTCCAGCTCCCTTCACCTACCCCTCCTTGTTTCTCCAGCCACCAAAACAGCCCTCCATCGACCTCCCTCCTCTCCCCACAGCCTTCAGCCACTCCAATCCCCCTACTACACCCTCACCACCCCTTCACTCATATCCTCTTTCATTTTCAGATCCAGTCCTGAGCAGGTAGCAGAGTAGCAGCAGGTTGCAGAGGACACCACGTCGTCACCGGGGAGCTTATGGCAACATATCATACATCGTTGGAATCATCATCAAGTCATATTTCCAACGGTGTTGGTCCCGCGACCATCCATGCTCGGAGCTGTTCGGAGGAGCCGATCTCGCCGGACTGCACTTCCCAACTCCGGCAGGCAACCTCAGGCTGCGAGCAGAGGCTACCACGACCAGCTCAGGAAAGATCTGGGTGCCATCTTCGGAGGGAAGAAACTACGACCAGTCGTCTTTCAGTACCAGGAAGAAGGTAGTCAATCGCCCACCCGAGCCCTCGGTTCCAATGTTTCTCGTCGAAGTGCGCACGCTGCTCCCTGCTGTTTCAGGTTGGACCACCACCCAGTCTTCTGATCAGAAGTTTCTCCTCCGACCTTCTTTTGGAGCCCCGTTAGTTCCTGCTCGAAGCTTTTCTAGACACGGTCGCGTCAACACCAAGTTCGTCTCAATCAGAGTTCGGTAGAGTTTGTGGCACCTTCTGCAACAGACCTCATTGGTTCTGCACCAGATAGAAATGGAATCAATCAGTCCAGTTCTAGACTCTTTCCAGGTCAGCCACGCCATCACGACATTCACCAAAAATTCATGCGTCATCCTGGATAAGTGTAGAAAGTTTTGGCACTGGTTTCGGCAAATTCCGAGCTTGTCTGAGCCTGTGGCGGCATCTTCAACAACAACCTGTCAGGCTGTTCCTGAAGCTGGCAGAACCGGCAAAGCTCGGCGAATTGGTTTCTCTCTTAGTTTTCCCCACCCCTCCTGGCTGGCTTATAGCCCCTCCCTGCGTGGAGGTAGTGTTTGACTGTAACACATTAACCCCAACCCCTTATCCCACCCTCCTGCATGAGGAGTAGTGTTGTACGTTTTATATTCTCAGGTCAAGTAGCATCGACGCGGCGTGCGGGTGCGTACCCACGCCTCCCCGCTCACCCTCGTCTTCGGCTAGGATCGGTGTCTTCACACCAATCAGGTGAGTGACTGGTCCCTACCTTGCTGTTCCATGCTTTGCTAGTTTAGTATTGTCTTTTATGCCCGTCGGTCGGTGAGGGAGTGCTCGGACCCGTAATTATTCGATTAGTGCGCCCGCCGTGGATTGTGAGTGAGAGCCACCCAACCCCACGCCTCGGCGTGCCAACTACCCACGAAGTTGAGAATTCCCAGACCTTAGGGGTCAGCCTAAGCCCACCTAGTCCTTTGAATATTTGGGTCCCACCTCGGACCCTCGCCATCATCCCCCGGCCCCACTGGGTGATCATATGTGCCGTGCGAGTGAGCCGCTAACGTGAGACTGTTGAAAGTGCCTGTATGCTTGCGGGTCTATGCCCTAGGTTCAACAAGTCTCTCATTTGCATCTTTGGGCTGTGCCACATCAGCAGGAAGACGGATCTAGAGGGGGGTGAATATATCCCTCTATAAAAATTCAAGTCCAATTTATAACACAAACGCCACATAGTGGAAACTTAGCAAACATTTAATTTATGATGATGTATATTCAGATTAACACGATATGTTCACTCAACTGGTAGATAGATGAACTAAACTAAACGGTGTATGTGTGTGTGTGTGAAACTAAGATCAATGTGAAGCACAGTAATCAAACCATCTTGTGAATGGAGGTAGAAGATATGGAACAATCACACAAGCATTCACAAGGATACAATGATTTTTAAGGTGGTTCGGGACCACGACTGGGTCCCTACGTCCACCCCTCACTCAACTGAGTGAGGCATCCTCAACACGCTGCGAATGCAGCAAACACGGGGATTTCTCCCCACACACACGGGGTAAAAACCCCAACACGCACGCTGCGAATGCAGCAAACACCGGGATTTCTCCCCACACACACGGGGTAAAAACCCCAACACACACACTGTGAATGTAGCAAACATGGGGACGTGCCCCAAACCACACGTGGATATCCACCGCACAAAACAGCGCTCAAGCGTCAACACAAACACTTGGAGAATCCACTCTCCGAACACCCACACAACATATTCTTCCAGAAATCTATGAAACGAAGACAAATAGATACAATGAACCCCAAACAAATTCGAAGGATGGAAACTAAGAAGATATAGCAAGTGTAAAGCTCCCCCTTCTATGATTCTTCTGGTTCTTCTTTGGCTCGTTGTTGGATGATCACGGAGTCATCATCATCTTGCTCCACTCATCATTTTGCTCCCTTTTCTCTTCTATCACGAGCTCCAAAAACATTACTCTCTCCAAAAATTGATGACCATGCATGCATGAACTAAATGCACGTGGTGAAATGCAGATATGGACAATATAGACATGCAGAGTGCAAATAGAATGATCAAATGTGATTGACTCCAAGCAATTTAAATGTAGATACATGCAATATAGCTCCCCCTTTTTATTTAAAAGGATGGGTTAGGTGTTAGAAAAATTGCAGTTGAGTCAATACAACCAAAGTGTTCATGAATAACACCTAGGGGATTGTACAAGCATGTAGAAGAATCGTGCATAAGCCAATGCAGTCATTTCAATTTTTAGAATACATATTAAGTGAAATTACCAAGTGTATAAGTGAATAACATGAAAATAGGCATTAGCCATAAGGATACTAAGATTTTCAGTTCAACATAGGAGTAATTACACAGACTGTATTTCAATCTAGAGAACAGCATATTGGAGGCTTCGCTCTGTCTCAATGAATTCCTCTCCAGAATTTTTCAACTCATAAATTTTTACAAAGGCAATCTGAATTTTTCTAATAGTGATCATGTTCAATCTACTCCTTTTTACGTGAGGAGACACATGGAGCATATGCCAGACTCTCCGGTTACTCAGAGCATTAACCATCTCACCTCAATTGAGCAGAGATACTTCAGTACAACATTTTTCAAAATAAATCATATCACGTCTCAGGTGACATGCATCCAATCTACTTAGTGAGACTGAGCATTGCTCTGCCATTCATTTTCTTTTTCAGATTCTTTTTATAAAAAAAATAGGCAGGTAACTTTTTCCTCAACTACCTCTTCAACATACATGCAACAAGTTTAAAATCTCTAGAGTGTTGAAAAGAAATTCATATATCCTTATGTAAAACACTCAATTTCACATATCGTGCATGAAGTGTGCGAATTTGATTTACCATGTATACGAAAAATTTTCATGAACACATAATAGTGCAACTCCCCCTACATCGATGCACTTATCAACATATTTACTCCCCCTGAGTGTGTAACATGATACACACCAGTGATGACTCAGATGGAACATTATTTATCAAGAAAGCGTAAAGTCATAAAAGATTAAAGGATGGGGGTTGTTTACCATATACATAAACATGCAAGCACACAGTGGGAAAACATACAATATGTAATGCAAAATGTAATGTGATGCAAAAGCAAGATGCAAAAGCTTTATTTTTATAACATTATGACAGATTGCACAAGAAGGCATTCAGATTTAAATGATGAACAACAAACATTTTCCATATCATGACTTTTATGAACAAGGGTGTAGAAATGATCAAAATCAAGCAATACAACTCAATTATTTTCAGAAATTGTTCAAAAATAGATTTTAAATTGATACAGCTCAGTTCAAGAATTCATTCACAAATCATCCATTTGATTTCTCCGAGTTCTGGTACGAGACGGAGAACTTAGGTCTGAAGAGCACCTCACGCGTAGTGAGAGTTTTCAGGTGGACATAGGGAGCCTGATCCACCCTTCCACTACACACCATTTGAGATATCAGAAACGCAGTTAAGCTCAAATGTGATATCAGACATGCAGTTCCAATAAAGAATGAGTCATAAAGTGTAACAACCAAGAGGAAAACATTAAGAACTGATAAACCTAATACAGAAATGTAGAATTTTGGGGTTCTTCGAAACCGAGGGTGTCTTGATTTATTTGTTGTACCCTGATTTTATTTTTCTTTTGCTCCAAGGCACACCTCCACAGAAAATAACTCATTTTGCAGATTTTGGAACCCAAACCTTTTTGGGCCCCTGTGAGTTAGTGACATTTCCACCAAAAATTCTGTTCATTTTCAATGCATTCAAATCATCAAGTTTCATCAATGAACAATCATGCATAGCATGTCCTAATTCACCATAGTAATGACAACAACCAAACGAGTTCACAGTTTTCTTATATGCATAAGCATTAAATTTTTGTGATTTAACAAAAGTGTTTTTATTTTCAACATATAAAATTTTCTTCTTTTTGACATGATGGTTGTCATTTTTCTTTTGAAAGCAAGTTTTCAACAAATGACCATATTTCCCACAATAGTAACAATGTAATAGAGCAACTCTTCCATATGGTCTTCTTTCATGTACATGGGAATTTTCAAAGTTAGCTTTTCTATTCGAGAACATTCTTGATCTTTTGAAATCATTCATTTTCTTGCATGCTCCCAGTTCATCATATTTCAAGGCAAGACAATCATGTATCATATGACTAATTTTACCACAATAAAAATATGAGATTTTACTTGTGGATGCATGTGTGTGAGCAACATGATTGTGCTTCCTAGCATTGGCATTTGTACAAGGAGAGTTATTTTTCAACTTTGAATCTTGATTCAATTTTTGCTTAACATCATATTTTTGGGTTTTGTTTTTAGCATGCTGAACCGAGTGAGCGTTTGATGAACTAGTTACATCCGACCTCGAGACAAATGATGTATACAGTTTGTTTTTAATTTTTTTTTTGCTCACCGGATTATAGCCTGCCCCTCTCTTTGAAAAGTAACCTTTGTTCTCAAAATTTTATCTAGGTTATCTTTCCCCTTGACAAATTTAGATAGGGATGCATTCAAATCAACAATTTCAGATTCAAGAGATGCAATGTGTAGTTCATAACTAGATGTCTCCTGTTCACTACAGACAGCACATTCATTCAACATTTTATTTGTAATTTTATAGCTTTCAATTTATTGTTCTATCACATGCACTTTTTCATATTCATCAACATTGACAGTAAAGGATTTTCCTTTTTCTAGAATGAACAATCTTTCAGACATGACATTGTTCAACAGTTTCAATTTTTCATTTTCTTTTGCAAGTTCAGAACATTTGTCACATGAAGAATTTTCTGACTTCTTTTTGATTTTTCTATTTTCAGCCTTAACCATCTTATACTTATCAACCAGCTCTTCATAAGCATTCATCAATTCTTCATAACTAAATTCATCTTCATCATCAGAATCAAAATTTATCTTTGAACTTTCCTTGCTTGTTGTGTCCACCTTATCACCCATGAAGCACAGATCGTCCAGCTTTATCTCTTGAGCCTTGATCAATCCATCCATGATTTCCTTCGCCCTTTCACATGAAGAAACAAATTGATATATATCAATGTTCACAGTAGCTTTTAATAATCTTAAAACTATAATATTATCATAGTTTTTCAATTTATCTTCATAAGATCATCTAGTCTCATCCAAAGGCAATTTGTTGGGTCCATGATAAATCAGTTTCCAAAGATTAGGATTAACAGATTTTATAGCACTACATAATCTGCCCAACCATGAATTAAAATCAGAACCAGTAAAGACAGGTAAACAATTCATAGAGATTTGATCAACATAAAAATTCATGATTGATAATGCACTAGGACCACTTTGTACATCGTTAGATTTGTAGGGTGCAAGGCAGGGATCTAAAGGGGGGTGAATAGATCCCCTTCTAAAAGGTTACTTTGATTAAAAACTTGGCCAAATTACAAATGAACATAATAGAAAATAACTAGCAGACTGTGCTGCTTACTTGGTTCATCCAGAGACAATGTCGAACAGTTAATAGATGAAGAAATGAATAGCTCATGCACTTAAGTAATGTTTCTGCCAGACACACTTTCTAACACATAGTAAGCAGCGGAACAGGTATCGATCCAGTTATTCACGAGACCGAAACTCAGAACTCAGATACAAGCTTTGAGCAACTCAATCAGTGATTAAGGCAATTAACAGTTAGAGCTAGAACCAAAAGACACTACAAAAAAGTATAGTTATAGGGGCAGTTTATTTAGAGACATTTAGTAAAACTGCCTCAAAATTATCGTAAATAGAGGCATTTTATATTTAATATTACCTCTAACAAAATTTAATTTTATTCTTTACTTAAAACTCTTTATATGGGCGTTATAAAATTGCCTCAAAATATTTACACAGGAGAAGAGCAATCGAGTAAAATCCCCGAAAAATGTTTTGCCTGCACGCCACCAACTCCCACATAAACTTAACTACCCCTCCGTCGATCGACTTTCGATCCTTCCGGCATGCGGAATCCCCCTTATCCATCTTCCCCACCACTCCGCCTCCTCTCACCTCCTGGCACCCGCCTCCCGTGAGCCGCGGACTCTTCCTCATCATCTTCTCCCTCCGCCTCTCTGCCTCCTTAACCTCCGATGTGGATCCATCTAATCCTTGACACCTTTGCCTCATCACCTCCCTAGCCCCCTTCTTCTCAACCTTTGGTGTGGACTGTTCCTCAGCAGCCGCAGGAGGCACCCAGCCTTACTCGATCGACACCGACCATGGGTCCTAGCCTCCACTGGCGTCGAGCGACGCTCCCAGACCATTCCCGTGTCGCTCTTGCTCTACTGCGACACCACTACATTGCTCGTCATCGCCCCTGCACCTACGTCAACTCATAACCTGCAAGCACCGAATCCTACTCACCTACGAGGCTGTGAAGGTACAAGACAGCCCTGGCCTCGATCTATCTTCTCCTCCACCTCTCCACCTCCTCACCTCCAGTGCAGAATCTTCCTCCATCTTCTCCTTCACCCCTCTACTTCCTCTCCTCCGTGGCCCCCTTCTCTCGCCTCACTCCTCCTCAACAGCTGCAGGAGCCGCCGGGCCTAGCCGCAATGACGTGGGACGAGCGCGCACATGAGAATGTCGACGGCGGCGTCCGGTGCGAACCTATGAGTACAGCCTTATGGCACTACGCTCCATGCAGGGAGGGGATCACGGGGAAGGGATTGATCAATAAAAAATTACCCTCACCCAGGAGGGGGGAGCAAGGGGAAGGGAGATGGGCCTACTGCCCTGTGTCTGTCCTGCTGGAAAGAGCAGACTTGTTCTGAACGGTACGTTGCACACAAAGATCAGAAAAGGATGCCGCTTGCGCCCAGACGAAGCTTGAGATGTGCAGAGGTGCTCCTGAAAGTTTGGCATCGTTCTGCGGTCACAAGAGCGTAGGGAAGGTCATGGAGGACGGCCTGCATGAATCTGTCCCGTAGGACAGGTCTGCGCAGTTGGCGTACAAAGGCTGGTACGCTCTCCACAGAGCACAAAATGAAGCGAGACCTGTGTTGATGGATTCCTGACAGGAGCCTCTACGTGCCCTCATAAGATGAGAACCATCTGATCACTGAGCGGGGCGTGGTCGTCACTGTGGTGATCCTTTATCTTCAGGGTGAGCAGACAGGTAGGGGCAGGATGCTCGGGGTGGTACGCCAAGCACAAGGATCGGAACCTGATCAAACCACTTGGGATGGCTTCGGAACGTCTAGAGGTACGCCTGCGAGGAAGGGCCAGACCAAAAGATCAACGGGGAGAGCATGGTGCCATCTGCAAAGTCGCATCACTACCTGGGCAAACAGATTCGCATAGGCCTGGCGCAGTCGTACGAAAAAGGATGCCCCGATCTGTGCCGAGGTCGAAACGACGTGAGACCACTTCTGGAGCGAATTAGACTCGGAGCAGAACAAACCCACAAAAGAGGATTTGCGCTGATTCACACCTTGGTCATCAGCATAGCTTATGCAAATCGGGTCTCGGAACCTGACCTGGATCTGCAGGCAGCAGAGTAGAGAGATCTTTCAAAGCCGAGGACGACGACGAGGGCACGCGGTGGCTCCGTGGACGAGTCTGGAGGATGGGGGTGCGTGGGATTTTAGGAGAGGCGTGGTTAGGGTTAGGGTTTACGGCTGTGCGAAGGTGGGATGGGGAAGAAAGGGGCGCGGCTGGGTTTGCTTGGGAGGGAAAGGAATAATTAGTTTTGGTATTTTTTTGAAAGGGATGGAGGATTTTTAGGGGAATTAGGATTGATTTGAGAAATAGGTGGAAGGATTGGAGGGCTACGATTTGATTAGAGAGGTATTAGGAAAGGGATAATAGAGAAAGGTGGAGGTTGGGTAACTTGATGAGGAAAGAGAAGAGAGAATCAAAGAGGATAACGACTGATGTGGCAAGGTGGGAAAGAGAAGGTGGGGGAAGGTGGCTATGACCTGGAGAGAGAGGAGAGAGGGGCTGGTCAACCAAGGGTGGTGGGGGGAAGAGAGAGAAGATAGAGAGAGAGAGAGAGTTGCGCACACAATCTAGGAGAGAGAGAGGGAGAGAAAAATTGCACAAGCAATCAATTTTCAAAATTCCATTCTTCACTAACTCAAATGAGGCGCTTTGGTCCTCTATTTATAGGAGAGGCCAAGGGTTACAAAAGAAAATTGTTGTCCCTAATAAATGAAAAATGACCCCGCTATCCGAGGAGGTGACATTAAGCTACCTATGACCGTTAACCAGAGCCACTAGTTAATCTAGCCTTTTGGGCCCAATTAGCTGACCCATTAAGAACTAAATGCTACTAAAAGGAAAATTACATCATAATAAAAAGAGAAAAGCCCAAATTTTGATGGGCCCGGCCTATTGGGCGATGGGACGAGAGCGACCTCTCCACCAAATAGGTTGGGTCACTAGGCCCCCATCTAGATGTCCCCATCATACCCACCCAGTTGGAAAAGATTCGACCCCGAATCTTAAAGTGGGGTAGCACGATCGTGAAAATCGCTGGAGGGTAAGACCAAGGCTCGGGGGAAACGATCATGTGGCAGATGCTGGGGTGATGCTTCTCATAGGCTGTGCAGAACTCATGCCACACGGGATCAACATGGGGCAGCTCCGGCGGTCGGTGAAGGGCGTCGAGATGGACCGATGGAACCGCCGCGGCCACCAGGTCGGCCTTGGGGCCGTCATGCTGTTGGGTGGCCAGTTCTTGTATGTTGATAGCCGGATCTTGGTCGATGAGGGTCGGAGCTGAATCCACCCACTCGAGCTCTTGCTCTTCGTACCGGGCAATCAACTCCGGGTCCAGCTCGTAGATCTCCTCCGGTATAGGCTCTTCTTCCGGTAGTGACTCCTAGCTCCGTTGGAGGGGGAGTTGCGGGTGGAACGGGAACACATGCCGGTTGGGGAGGCTGAAGGGTAGTGTAAGGTGGCTCATTGTGGACCTCCGGTTGGGGAGACTGGCTGGGGTAAACAGGCTGCCGGTGAGAAAATAGTGGGTCGACGTGGGCTATTCTTCGATCGATGCGGGCCTAGAGGGAGCCCAACCCTACTGATATCTCCCCGAACTTGGCCATGACAATGGCAAATGAGGTGGGATCCATCAGGAATTGAGGGCGTAGTCACACACGGTCTAGGACCCGACTTTGATAGAACAAGTAACTGAACATGCTCTGATACCAAATTTGACGCGGGACAAGCGCGCACATGAGAATGTTGACGGCGGCGTCCGTTGCGAACATGTGAATACAGCCTTATGGCACTATGCTCCACGCAAGGAGGGGATCACGGGGACGGGATTGATCAATACAAAACTATCCTCACTCAGGAGGGGGGAGCAAGGGGAGGGGAGATGGGCCTGCTGCCCTGTGTCTGTCCTGCTGGACAAAGCTGACTTGTTCCGAACGGTACGCTACACATAGAGATCAGAAAAGGATGCCGCTTGCGTCCAGACGAAGCTTGAGAAGTGTAGAGGCGCTCATGAAAGTTTGGCGTCGTTCTGAGGTCGCACGAGGGCAGGGCAGGTCATGGAGGATGGCCTGCCCGAATCTATCTCACAGGACAGGTCTGCACAGTCGGCGTGCAGAGGCTGGTATGCTCTCCACAGAGCTCAGAATGAAGCGAGACCTACGGGGATGGATACCTGACAAGAGCCTATATGTGCCCTCAAATGATGAGAACCATCTGATCACCAAGCGGGGCGTGGTTATCACAGTGGTGAGCCTCTATCTTCTGGGCAAGCAGACAGATAGGGACAGAATGCTCGGGGTGGTACGCCAAGCACAGAGATCGGAACGTGATCAAACCACTTGGGATGGCTTCGAGACGTCTATAGGTACGCCTACAAGGAAGAGCCCGACCAAAAGATCAATGGGGAGGGCGTGGTGCGTTCTGCAAAGTTGCATCACTACCTGGGCAAATAGATTCGCATAGGCCTTGCGCAGTCGTACAAAAAGGGACGCCCGATATGTGCCTTGCTCAAAACAATGTGAGACCACTTCTGGAGCGAAGTAGACTCAGAGTAGAAAAAACCCACAGAAGATGGTTTGTGCTGATTCACGCCATGGTCATCCGTATAGCTTCTGCAAGTCGGGTCTCAGAACCTGACCCGGATCTGCAGGTAGCAGAGTAGAGAGATCTTCCAAAGCCGAGGATGAAGACGTCGACGAGGGCTCGCGGTGGGTCCGTGGATCATTCTGGAGGATGGGGGTGCGTGGGAGGCTGTGGGGAAGGGGCTGATGGTGGCTGGGGGCATGGGATTTTAGGAGAGGAGCGGTTAGGGTTACGATTTAGGGCTGTGCGAAGGTGGGCTGGGGAAGAAAGGGGCGCGGCTGGGTTTGCATGGGAGGGAAAGGAATACTTAGTTTTAGTATTTTTTTGAAAGGGCTGGAGGATTTTTAGGGGAATTAGCATTGATTTGAGGAAAAGGTGGAAGGATTGGAGGGCTACGATGATGCGGGACGGGACCACGGACACGACAAGCTCGCGATCGTCCCTTAACGAGGGAAGCGTCGGATGTGCGCGGTTGAGAAACCGGCAATGAGCTAGGGTGGTCGGCTCTCTTTTGCGCCCGGATCGGGTCACGGGACGGCTTCGCTCTCTCTCGCAGTAGTGATATTATAAATTGAAGGCGAGCTAGGTATCCCTACACATGCTCTCTAGCAGCGGCATAAACAAGCATATAAAGAATTAAGCCAATGCCAAGTGTAAGAGTGAAGGCGATACCTCCACGCTCTCGGCGTGGCGAAGACGGCACCCGGCCAAAGCTCGTACTCCCGGGAACTTAGTACATTATGTTTACAGCAGTACCAATAAGCCCACTCCACGCAGGGAGGTAAAGCGCGACACAAGTGGGCCCGGGAGGACCAAGTTCGGGTCGACGGGCGGTTTCGGGCAATGCTTCGGCTTCACGCGTACTCGTGCTAGTGGGGGCCCACGTGTTGACCGGAGGGGTCGTGTGGGGCCTGATGACTCCTCTGCTGTGGAGACACCTGGAAAGCGTTCCCCTGGGATGGCGAGCTGCTGGAACGACCGCTGGACGCCGGGCGGCCCTCGGACGACGCTCGCGGGAACTCGGCCACGAATCTGAAAATTCTGTTTGCAGGCGCGCGACTCGGAGAAAACTGCTGCTGCGATCAGCCCCATCGTCGGAATGCGACAAGGTTAGCGCCGTTGGAAAACTGACTCAGAATACTTCGACGTAGGAGTCTTCAAAAAAAAATAATCAGATCTGTATTTCTGATCATGTATTTTACAAGCTTTCTGGAATCTGGCCAGAACTGCAGGGGCAGGTTCTGACTTCTCTGAAGATCGACGTTGACCGGGGAGAAGACCTCCGAATCTGGAAATAATATCTTCAGCAAAGTTGAAGATCTCTGAGAGAGGAATCCGGGAATATTTTTGGTTTTCTGATTGGAGACGAAATGGATTTTCTGAGATTTTTTTACTAGACCTGGGTCGGATCTGGGAAACTGTGGGCAGACTGTTCTTGGGAACTTGGACGAAATTTGAAAAATACCTAGAGACCTTATCAAAAATTAAGAAAATTCCTGGTGGTAGATATATGTGGACAGAACTCCCAATAAATTTGGGCGACCCAACAGAAATCAAAAGATGGTTCGAATGGGGTAAACTCAGAGCTGATGAACAGTAAACAGAACCAGGACAGATCTGGAACTTGGACTTGGACGAAAATCAAAAAATAGCTAAAGGATGAATTTTGACGTGATTTTTGTTGTGGGGATAAGGGTTCTATAGGGGAACCAACCCTGAAATTTTGAGCTTCAGAAGACGAAGGGAGTGATAGCAGGAATTCTGAGAAGAAGGGTCTGTCCTGGGTGGACAGAACACCGAAACCGTTGGCGACGACGCGTCGGAGGCGAGACGATGGCGGCGGCGATCACCGGAGTTGCTTCAGATGCTGGAGGGGATCAAGGGGGAAGGGATTACACTCTAGAAAGGGGAGAGGGGGTGGAGGAACCAGGGAGAGAGAGGGGAGGGGCGCAAGCTTCCTTGGGGGCAAATGCCTTTTTTCTATTCATTAATTCATTCAATATGAAAAATACAACCTTATATAGGATGCCAACCAAACTCAACCTCAACCCTTGGATCTAGGGGTTAGGATTGAAGGGCTGGGATACAATGTGAATCACACTTTTAATACATTAGTTTAATCTAATTTGACCATACTTATTCAACCTTGGACTAGATCCATTCAAACACCACCTAACTAGCCTAATAAGGCCAAAAGAGGGGGCGCCCCCTTCATGGGCCTCTCTTGGGCCTAGGCTGGTCCAAGGCCAGCCAACCCAATCCACACCCATGCTTGGTCCATGGGTTCTCCCATCTAGATAGCCCATGAGAGGGAGTGGCCCAATTGGGCCTTAAATGGCTCTTATGGTCCATAAGGGTGGCATAAGGTCCAATATGATAATCACTCCTAATGGACTCTACTAAGGTAACCTAGTAATGGACTTGACATAACAAATGGCCCATTGGCTTGATATAAGCCTTACAAGGAGCCCAAAAGAAAGAAATTACACAATTACAATCTTATACAAGCCATAACACACAAATACACTTCACCCGTGTATGGAAATCGCCTTTGATGCCCCATCATACGATTTTATTAGAGAGGGATTAGGAAAGAGATAATAGAAAATGGTGGAGATTGGGTAACTAGATGAGGAAAGAGAAGAGAGAATCAAGGAGGATAATGGCTGATGTGGCAAGGTGGGAAAGAGAAGGTACGGGAAGGTGGCTGCGACCTGGAGAGAGAGGAGAGAGGGGCTGGTCGACCAAGGGTGGTGGGGGGAAGAGAGAGAAGATAGAGAGAGAGAGGTGCACATACAATCTAGGAGAGAGAGAGGGAGAGAAAAATTGCACAAGCAATCAATTTTCAAAATTCCATTCTTCACTAACTCAAATGAGGCCCTTTGGTCCTCTATTTATAGGAGAGGTCAAGGGTTACAAAAGACAATTGTTGTCCCTAATAAATGAAAAATGACCCCGCTATCTGAGGAGGTGACATTAAGCTACCTATGACCGTTAACCAGAGCCACTAGTTAATCTAGCCTTTTCAGCCCAATTAGCTGACCCATTAAGAACTAAATGCTACTAAAAGGAAAATTACATCATAATAAAAAGAGAAAAGCCCAAATTTTGATGGGCCCGGCCTATTGGGCCATGGGACGGGAGCGACCTCTCCACCAAACAGGTTGGGTCACTAGGCCCCCATCTAGATGTCCCCATCATACCCCCCTGGTTGGAAAAGATTCGACCCCGAATCTTAAAGTGGGGTAGCACGATCGTGAAAATCACTGGAGGGTAAGCCCAAGGCTCGGGGGAAACGATCATGTGGCAGATGCTTCTCATAGGCCGTGCAGAACTCATGCCACACGAGATCAACATGGGGCAGCTCCGGCGGTCGGTGAAGGCCGTCGAGATGGATCGATGGAACCGCCACGGCCACCAGGTCATCCTTGGGGCCATCATGCTCTTGGGTGGCCAGTTCTTGTGTGTTGATAGCCGGATCTTGGTCGATGAGGGTCGGAGCCGAATCCACCCACTCGAGCTCTTGCTCTTCGTACCGGGCAATCAACTCCGGGTCCAGCTCGTAGATCTCCTCCGGTATAGGCTCTTCTTCCGGTAGTGACTCCTAGCTCCGTTGGAGGGGGAGTTGTGGGTGGAAAGGGAACACATGCCAGCTGGGGAGGCTGAAGGGTAGTGTAAGGTGGCTCATTGTTGACCTCCGGTTGGGGAGACTGGATGGGGTAAACAGGATGCTGGTGAGAAAATAGTGGGTCGACGTGGGCTATTCTTCGATCGATGCGGGCCTCGAGGGAGCCCAACCCTAATGATATCTCCCCGAACTTGGCCATGACAATGGCAAATGAGGTGGGATGCATCAGGCATTGAGGGCGTAGTCGCACACGGCCTAGGACCCGACTTGGATAGAACAAGTCACTGAACTTGCTCTGATACCAAATTTGACGCGAGACGAGCGCTCACATGAGAATGTCGATGGCGGTGTCCATTGCGAACCTGTGAATACAGCCTTATGGCACTACGCTCCACGCAAGGAGGGGATCACGGGGACGGGATTGTTCAATACAAAACTATCCTCACTCAGGAGGAGGGAGCAAGGGGAAGGGAGATGGGCCTGCTGCCCTGTGTCTGTCCTGCTGGACAAAGCTGACTTGTTCTGAACGGTACGCTACACAGAGAGATCAGAAAAGGATGCCGCTTGTGACCAGATGAAGCTTGAGAAGTGCAGAGGCGCTCCTGAAAGTTTGGCATCATTCTGAGGTCGCAAGAGGGCAGGGCAGGTCGCGAAGGACGGCCTGCGTGAATCTGTCCCGCAGGACAGGTCTTCACAGTCGGCGTGCAGAGGCTGGTATGCTCTCCACAGAGCTCAGAATGAAGCGAGACCTACGGGGATGGATGCCTGACAAGAGCCTATATGTGCCCTCAAATGATGAGAACCATCCGATCACCAAGCGGGGCGTGGTCGTCACTATGGTGAGCCTCTGTATTCTGGGCAAGCAGACAGACAGGGATAGGATGCTCGGGGTGGTACGCCAAGCATAGAGATCGGAACGTGATCAAACCACTTGGGATGGCTTTGGGATGTCTATAGGTACGCCTGCGAGGAAGAGCCCAACCAAAAGATCAATGGGGAGGGCGTGGTGCGATCTGCAAAGTTGCATCACTACCTGGGCGAATAGATTCATTCGCATAGGCCTTGCGCAGTCGTACAAAAAGGGACGCCCGATCTGTGCCTAGGTCGAAACAATGTGAGACCACTTCTGGAGCGAAGTAGACTCAGAGTAGAAAAAACCCACAGAAGAGGGTTTGTGCTGATTCACGCCATGGTCATCCGTATAGCGTCTGCAACTCGGGTCTTAGAACCTGACCCGGACCTGCAGGTAGCAGAGTAGAGAGATCTTCCTAAGCAGAGGATGAAGACTACGACGAGGGCTCGCGGTGGCTCCGTGGACGAGTCTGGAGGATGGGGGTGCGTGGGAGGCTGTGATTTTAGGAGAGGCGCGGTTAGGGTTACGGTTTAGGGCTGTGCGAAGGTGGGCTGGGGA
Source organism: Amorphophallus konjac (assembly GCA_022559845.1). Classification (NCBI taxonomy): domain Eukaryota; kingdom Viridiplantae; phylum Streptophyta; class Magnoliopsida; order Alismatales; family Araceae; genus Amorphophallus; species Amorphophallus konjac. The sequence goes on along the minus strand of CM040124.1, from coordinate 117,287,892 downwards.
AGAAAGGGGTGCGGTTGGCTTTACATGGGAGGGAAAGGAATAATTAGTTTTAGTATTTTTTTGAAAGGGCTGGAGGATTTTTAAGGGAATTAGGATTGATTTGAGGAAAAGGTGGAAGGATTGGAGGGCTACAATTTGATTAGAGAGGGATTAGGAAAGAGATAATAGAGAAAGGTGTTGATTGGGTAACTAGATGAGGAAAGAGAAGAGAAAATCAAGGATAACGGCTGATGTGGCAAGGTGGGAAGGAGAAGGTACGGGAAGGTGGCTGCGACCTGGAGAGAGAGGAGAGAGGGGCTGGTCGACCAAGGGTGGTGGGGGGAAGAGAGAGAAGATAGAGAGAGAGAGAGGTGCACACATAATCTAGGAGAGAGAGAGGGAGAGAAAAATTGCACAAGCAATCAATTTTCAAAATTCCATTCTTCACTAACTCAAATTAGGCCCTTTGGTCCTCTATTTATAGGAGAGGTCAAGGGTTACAAAAGACAATTGTTGTCCCTATCAAATGAAAAATGACCCCGCTATCCGAGGAGGTGACATTAAGCTACCTATGTCCTTTAACTAGACCCACTAGCTAATCTAGCCTTTTGGGCCTAATTAGCTGACCCATTAAGAACTAAATGCTACTAAAAGGAAAATTACATCATAATAAAAAGAGAAAAGCCCAAAATTTGACGGACCCGGCCTAATGGGCCATGGGACAGGAGCGACCTCTCCACCAAACGGGTTGGGCCACTAGGCCCCCATCTAGATGTCCCCATCACGCAATAGCCCTCGGGCTCTTCCTCAGCTTTGCTGCAGTTGCCCACCCTCCGCAGGGCCTAGCCACAACTGGGGTTGGGCGACACAAGGTTATAGATTACCTTTGGCGCTCTATCTTTGAACTCAGACGATGAAATGACTCATGTCATCTTGCATTTTATCAAGGATAGGTAACCATGATCCGATCCTTTGGTTCTTCTGCAACTCTATTGTGTTTCTGTTTTGTCTGGATGCCCTCCATTATTTCTCAGAAAAGAATTGCACTTTGGTGCATCTTGTAGCTGATTTTCCTATTTCTGGATTTGAACGTAAACTACTTTGGCCTGGGGCTTCCTCACTATGATGCTGTTGATGATAAGTTGATTGTCAAGAGTGCAGAAGCCACACTCAAGTAAGGTTAACCTGGTGTTATTAGTTTATTTTAGACTTGTGTGATTTTAAATGAATGGAGGTTATAAGATTCCTAAATTTTTATTTAAAGATATGGATCAACTTAACTGTCATTTCATTTGTTTGCTTTGTTTCTTTATCATATGAGAAGTTTGGGTGTGTGTCAAAAGTTGGCAACTGGACCTCTTTCTTGTATATAAAAGTTCCCCTCACTTGAAATGCTCATTGCACTCTTTAGACCATGTTTGTTCTGAATGGCCCATCTTCCAAGTCTACCAAACATGCAAATAGGGATGCAAATGTGTTAGTGGAATGAGAAATGTGTTTCTTGCTCTTGTTCGGATGAAATTAAATAAATGGAATTGTAGTTAATCATATCTGTCTGATCCAATTAATTTTTTCTATCAAACTTGGATTTCTCAGAAAATGGTGCATCTCTTATCTGTAATAATATATTAGATGTTGGATGCAAACTGCATCCAATGGTTGGATATATATTTTGGGAAGGGAGAATAATGAGTGTTAGAAGGGGTTTGGGGTGGGAACTGATAACTAATTGAGGTCACTCTTCAATTCCCCCATACCTGCACCCCCTCTCACCCCATAGAAATTTACTGTGCACTTGGAGCTGATATGGGACCAAAGTCCCTGCTCATGTCCCTGGATCCATTATGGACTAAAATCCTTTTTTATGTCCTTGGATCCGATGTGGGCTACAGTCCCTCCTCATGTCCCCTATGCAACCACCAAACAGTGACTCCACTCCCACATATATTGGACAGCAATAAAGTTTGGGGAAGTACAACTTACATAAAATATTCATTTTGGAGCCCTTTCTTTGCTTTTCCATTGGAGTTGGCATCTTCTTGGTCTCTCCTAGTAGTTGGCCGCATATCATGGGAGTCCCACATCAAATCCCTGTTTGTGCACAGTAGGATCTAGTGGGGGGTGAATAGATCCTCTTATAAAAATTATACCCAATTTAAAAAGGCCAAGTTCAAACTAGACAGAAACAAGGATTACAGATTACTGTACCTACAAAGTAGCTAACAGAACTAACAGTAACATTGACTGCTAAACATCTGAATTGAGCTGGAATGCAGATGACTAGTTGGTAGTTCAGATAGAATTAAAATCAAACACCTGGCAGTGCGCTAGTACTGAACAAGAGTTAAACTCAAGCTAATAGAAATCTGATCGGAATAATGCAACAGATATCAACTTAGCAGCTAAAGGTTCATGCAGAGCTAGTGTCAAACACTTAACAGATGGTGGCTAAGCTGATCAGACATTCAAGGCAGAGACGATAACATGTAAGCTGGGTTTAGTTTGGCAGGCAGTTCGGACATCCACACTACTGCAGCAGCACTCAAGGCAGAGACGATAACATGTAAGTTGTTCTGAATCCAATTTAAATAACATGATGGAGACATGAGGTGCTGTTTAGACAACTCCATATCATCAAGAAGATCCCTTTCATCAGTTCCATTTCCATGTGACTGGTCAATAGTTGATGATAGTTTTTTTAGCAATATTGACATCATCATTAATACTGAGCAGATCCAAATCTTTGTTTAAATTCAACATCTTATCGCTGAAAGTGGCAGATGAGTCGAGTAAATGGACCAATTTGCTGGCTTCATTCCTTATCTTTGTGTAAGCTCTCAAAAGTTCAGCATAAGAAAGAAGTGAATCTTTTGTAGGAAATGAAGGGTCAGGTCATGCCAACAGGTCCAGGAGCCAGTGTCTGAGAGGATCTAGACGGCCAATAAAACTTTCATGCACCTGAGAAATGTCTTTGCTTTTATGTTTCTTAAACCAAGCAATAAGGACCAAGGAAGCAACCTGCCTTCGCACCCCAGATAAAGAGGTAACATCATTCCACAAAGAATCAACCACCACTTGTAGAGAAACCTCAGGCAACGTGGAGGCAAAAACAATGCCATGGCTGTGGCTACTCATGTACGATTGACAGATTTCTCATTGTCAGCATCGAATATGATTTTTCATGGAAATCATGTGAGAGTCATCCACTTTTTCCTGAAGAACACCTCCTCTGGAAGAATTAGAAGTAACATTTCCATGGTTTTCATTCTCATAATTTGTAGCTCTCATCTTAGCAGCAGCCCTAAAACGACTCTTCTGAGGTAGGGCAATCGACCAATAGATTTTTGCAGCATCCATAGTTCAACCCACTGGGGTAGTTGCAAGTTGTATCCAAGCAAAAAAATATGACTTTGCAGCTACTTTCAGATCTCCCTCTAGGCACTGAAGACGGAGGTCCCAAACCCTCTCTGAACAATGAATAATTTCTTCATTTGATTCAAGAAGCAAGTTCTGGAAAACAATCCTCAATGTGTCACCTAAAATTGAAGAATGCCATATACTCGCCATAGGTTCTGAAGAACTCCTCCTTAAACAAACCTCAAGAAGCCGCTCATAAGGATTATCGTCATGCTTCACATCGCCATGTTCATCAACTGCAGAGATCTCATTGAGATCAAATTTCTTCTTCATAACTGTTTCTGATATTCCTTGCATCTTGAGAAGCATCTCTAGTTGTCAATATATCTCTGCTAACAAATTCATTACACTGCTCGTGGATGGGTTCAGATTATCCAAGTAAAGAAAGATATCCCAGAGCAACATAACCTCTGCACGCAAGGTCTCTCCTTTGAGGGGCACTAAAGCTGCAGTTGTGGGTATTAGGGCCTCTACAGCAACTACCCTTACATCATCATCTGCATCCTCAAGCCCAATTTTACAGGTAGGCAGAACATATCCAAGTAGATCTTGAAGCACGTCCTAGCACACAACAATTAGATATCTAATTCCAAGTAGGCTCCCATGATGAATTTCCCATTCTTGCCTGCATCTATAGCAAGACATGCTGTGTCTCATGCACTAAAGATGGGTGCATGTACTTATGTACTGCTCCAAGAGCTTAGTGCACATGTTTTAGTAATGCAAGCACACACAGGAAATGAATAACACAATCTTGAAGGAATTCCCAGTTCTTGATCCATGAATATCTTGTTAGCTTAATTAGTTTCATAAGCCTGTTATTGTGGGAGATGTGACATATTATGGTGTACTGAAGAATATAATAGAACTCAACTATAATCAAGCTGGAAGGGTTGTATTATTCAAGTGTGATTGGGTTGATGTTTTAAATCCAGAAAGAGGAGTGAAAAAAGATGAATTTGGCCACACTCTTGTGAACTTAAGAAGGCTTTGTTATGGGGGTCAACAATTGTTAGATGAGCCCTTTATTTTTGCTAATCAAGTTCAGCAAGTGTTCTACATAGAAGACCCTCTTGATGTGGATTAGCATTTTGTGAGAAGAATAGATCCGCGTGACTTCTTTGATATGGAAACTATGTCAATAGAAGATGGCATTGGCAACAATATGCAAGAAAGCGTCAGATTCGATGTACAAGAAGCAGATGCAGACATGACTTTAGTACCTAATGAAACTAATGACTTTGATGACCTTAGTTTGGTTAGGCAGATATGGATGGGGAAATAGTTGACATGTTATTGACAAATGTACAAAATCAAGTAATAGGTGTTGATGGTGAATATGTGATTGATGAAGAGGATGACTAATATATACTATAACTATTGTTATGATGTTTTCATTAGTGTTAATCTATCGGTCATTAAATATTCAATTTTGATGTTTGCCTTCGTTTTATCTTTCTGTTCTTAATTATATTGTCCTATATCTGACATTCTTTGTTTGCATTTAGTCTATAATGTTTGTCATGATTGGTAGGCTAAGATAATATGAAGCGCAGCAAGCATACATCTTCAGATTCAACAAGGGTCACAAGATCTAAGCTTACCTCCAACTTCCAATAGAAATCCTTCCAACTGACCTCTTAAAAGATGATATTCATCCTCAAGAAGGAGGACAAGATATACCTATGAGGCCAATGGTACGGGAAGATCCATTAAACTCGGGAAGAGATGCTATTGAGTCAAGCTCCTTACATCTTGGAGAGGACTCCTCTACTGTAGAAAAAGAAAGTTGTATAAATAATGACTCTAATCTCATAAATATTTAATGGTGTTAAAATTTATATTATTGACATGCTAAATTCTCTTTTTTTCATATCTTTATTAGGTGTTAGAAGTGATCGCCGGACAGGTGGTTCAACACATTGCAAGGATATTTAGACTTTGAGTGAACGTGAAAAAATTCCTATCAAGATTCATGAGTATGCACAACCGATAAATGGGAATACCTCTAAATTGTCAAACTTTCTTGGCACACTTATAAGGCAACATGGTTTGTTAAATGGCACGGATTTGAGACATGTGGACAAGACAATTAAAGATGATATCTGGGAGGATGTTAAGGTAAGAAGAAGTAATTGATGTTTTTAAATTTTATTATTTTTTCAATTCACATAGAAGGAAACATTGTCATGTAGAGCCGCTTTGACTTTGATGGTGATTGTAAGGATTGGGTTTTAAAGTCAATTGCAAAGAAAAGAAGAGCTTGGAAGACAACAATTAAGTCAAACTATTATAATCGCTTTGAGAATTATGAGGATAGAGTGAGAGCTTGTCAAGATAGTAAGATTGATTTAGATCAATTAAAGGAAGCTCTTGATTTTTGGAATTCAGAGAAAGGACAGGTATCTACTACAATGTTCTTCATAATTATAAGAGTTATTGCTAATCTATTCACTTTTCTAAATCAGGCCATCAGTATAAAGAATAAGGTAAACCGTGCATAACAAAAAATTTCGCACACCTCAGGTACCAGAAGTTTTGCTAGGGTAAGAGAGCTGGAGGTATGCACTTTATACTTGTGACTATTTATTATATTTTGTCCGTGAACCAAAATCATTTGCTAAACTAAGCCAATAAATGATGCCAATATGAATATGATTAGTGGCTACCAAACACATACCATTTAGTAATTGGTTTAGTGATGATCTATTTTACTATTGAACATTTTTATTAGAGAAAGAAGATGCCAAATGGTGAAATCCTCATAGAGCTCATATATTCATGGTAACACGTACACATAAGAATGGGAATCTTGCGGACGAGGCATCTGCTGAAATAATTGTAAGTGTCTTTTTAAATATTTCATTTGTTCTGATTTATTTATGTTTGTGTGCAACTAATTTATTATTTTAAATACTTATTTATTTTTTTAATCTTATAAGTCACGTATCCAAGAATTATACTATGAACAACTTGGGGGATCTCAAATAATGGAGACAGTCTCAAGAAATGATGTATTTTCTCAAGTCATGGGAGCAGATGGACGTAGTTGGGTTAGGACAATTGGGATGGGCCCTACACCATCAAAGGTGTTTGGTGATAAAACCAGTCAGTCATGTTACAACTAGAGAGAGAGTTTCTACTAATATAGAGGAAGTATAGAAAATGCGAGAAGAGATGAAAGTACTGCAAACTACATTAGAGTCCCTTGGGCATTGTTTGATGGGAGTACTACAAAATGGTGGAGAGAGTACAAGTAACATCAATATCAATGACATGCTAGGTGCTTTGAATTTCCCAATGACTAATATGTAGGTAATTTGAAAATATATCTTTGAATGTCATATATTAATATGAACATAGCTCACTTCTTTTATGTTGATTTAATAGGATTCAAATGCCACCATGAATATGACTGATATTCGATCTCCACATGAGCATTCATCCTCTTAAGCATGCAACGTAGAACAAAATCAAGAGGTAAAATATATATATATAGAAGATTGCTTACTTGTATTATAGTTGCCAACATTCTCAATAATTTGAAATATAAATTTTTGGACAAATGTTTATTAACATTATTTAATCTAAATTTCAGAGACCCTCTTTGTTAATAAGTAGAGGAAAGAGTCCTCAAGCATGTAATCAGAGTGTAAATTAACAATAGTTTAGATCATTGCTTTATTACATTTCTAATTTTTGAATTTTTTATATTTGGAATCTGGTCATTTCATTTGTTTAACTAAGATTCTTTTATAGACTGTTGAAGATGTCTTTTTAAAGAGTTGGACTGAACTTGATATTGTGGTAGCTTCTGGGATCGTTGTTAGTAGAGATTCAGAAAAGAAAGTTGGAGGAGTGGAGCTAGGAGAATTTTTTTGTGAAGTGTCTTTTGAAATACCTATACAACCATCAGCACCACTTATTCGACCATACAATGATGTCAGAACAATTGGAGATGCCACTGGAAAAACAATAGCATGGCTAAGAACACATGTAATGACTTTCATCTCTTTTACATTTCTACTTTAGCTTAAGGAATGTAGTTAAAGTCTTTTAATTTGAGTTATTACTTTTTATTTGTCATTTTATTTACAGGTTGAAAGGAAAAGAACTTGAAGATGATGATAACATGAGTTTTTTTATTAGGTTGCACATTTTGATCACTTCATGTTATAGATGGATGAGAGAGAGAGAATTTATAAATCTTACTATAGAGATATAACATTGTTTTAAATTTCTAGATTGTCATATAAAAAGTTGTGAACTAATCTTTTATTGTTGGTTGTATATGTAGTTAGTTTGACATATCTTTTATTTCTGCATTCATATAGTTCAAATATCCCTCTGATAAAAAAGTTGTGAAACTGGCTACTTCTGTGTGTAGGTGAGTGCTGTCGATATGGCCCTTAGAGATAGTAGGCTAGGGATCTCCTAGTTAGGTGCAAGAGAATACAAACCTCACCCCCCCCCCCGCACACACACAAATGAAAAAAAGCATACCAAAATACCACAAGTAGGTTGTTTTTTTTCATGGGCGCATACAGTCTCAAGATTTCAAGAGGGAGAGGGAGATATGAGTTGGAGATCGTATTGCCTCCTAGAAGGGTAAGCTGCTCTCAGCTGGGGGCACATGGGTACTATCAAAAACATTACTTCCAAATAGTGCTATATATTTCTGTCCATTTTCAAGGCACCTAAAATTCTTTGTTGTAGGATTGAGTCCTGGAGAGCATCTTTTTTCTGAAAAGGCAAAGGACTGTAAGAGAAAGAAGTGCATCCCATTGCTTGGAAGATGTGTGTAGATGTAAGGAAGAAGGTGTGCTTCAAGAAGTCTATTGTGGTGTCTTTTACCATTGGAATACTTAGTTGAAGTTAACAAAAGCACTAACATTTTTTAAGAGTTGTCAAAGTTTGGTGAATTTTGCTTTTACTGGTTTTGCTCAGTTTTCCACCTGAATTGAAGATTTTCTTGACATTTCTGAATATTGGATTACCAGTCTCAACAGCATAAGCTTATGCCTATGCTGGTATCCACATATGCTTTCCACTTTGTAACTCTTTACATGGTTGAGAAATATACTAAAATGAAGAAAACCCATGATGAACATATTGTCAGTGATGTCCATGCTCTTGGGTTGTATTTTTTAATCTTCCCAGATGCCAATGCCATATGATCTACATTTTGATGTTCATTTTTGCTTTTCCTGCATGAGTACACTACATTTTAATGATAAATCTACATCACTATTACCAGTGGAGCTGATAATGCAATCTGCCTCAATTTTTTTACAATGTCGGTGTAACACCCCGAGATCCGATCCTCAATTTATGGGTATTTTTTTTCTTTATCGCACCCCAAAGCATTACTTCGTACGTATCGCGAAAGCACAATATATAAATATGCATACATTCGCATGAGAGAGAAACCACAATTACAGGAAATATAAATATCATCCCAACCATTCATAACTTTCAAAAGAGAGTACATGACCAATGTTCCAGAATAAACATGAGTCATCATAGGCTCTCGCCCCGTAATCATACATATAAGAGAAACATTCATCCACAGCATACCCAACCGAACTATGATCTAGTACTATTCCTCAGCTACAGCCTCCTCCTCAACCACCTCCTCTATGTCTCCTGAAACGTGTGTCACAACGGGGTGAGTGTGAAGGTCAATAGGTAGCCTATACAAATCGGGGTTAACTCACATCTATATAACCAAATTATATACATAATTCAGATGTTAATAATAGTATAAAGTATTCATTATCCTCTACTTAAAATAACTCATATGAGGAAAATACACATTCTTTAATTACCATATACGATACCCATGCATGTATCAAAACCACGGTAAAAAGGCAGTTACACATTATCACATTCTTATGAGTTTCACATTCTCATTATTCATGGAACCAAATAGCTGCCGCAATCACAGGAGGCCCACACACAAACGAACGAATGAAAGAGTACTGTGCAGACCCGAGAGTGAACTCCCACCTAGATTCTTGTGGCCTAGTGGCGTTACGTATCGCCGTCCCACAAAGGCCGCCCCACAATGGGACCGAAGACTGAATCAATAGGATTTTAATTCCAGAGGCCCACAGCAAAGACCGCCCCACAAAGGGATCGAAGTTTGAAATTTGATTTCAGAGGCCCACAGCAAGGACCGCCCCACAAAGGGACCGAAGTCTGAATTTTGATTCCAGAGGCCCACAGCAAGGACCGCCCCACAAAGGGACCGAAGTCTGAATTTTGATTCCAGAGTCGTCCCACAAAGGAACCGAAGTCCTATCTCACATAATGTTGTTGTTTCCATTCATAACATTCATATCGTATTCACATTCACATTCATACGCATTTTCTTACAAATACTAGCATGATACTTTTATCATAGCAAGCATGCATCCAAATGGTTTAAGTGAACAAATCACAATCACAAGCTTATTTGTTGTCGAACATGATCAAGTTATCGAATAAAAGAGGACAAGTTTATTTCTAGGTTACACATGCGTACAAAACAAAACATAACCACAAGTGCAGAATTTCCGTGAGCATGAAATTTTTACAGTGGGCTACTAACTTATCCTTCTAAAATTTTCTAATTTTTCAGATTTTTCTGAATTAATATGACCTCTCAAAACTCTCTTTTTCCACGTTTCTGGTGTTGTGCCCCTGTGGTCATTTGAGTCATCATGCGGTCACTTAGGTCATTCGACATCATCATATGGTCATTTGAGTTATTTGATATTCTTGGTTTTGATAATGGCTAAACACTATTAGTCATTGTTATTTTTCACTCTTATATGACTGACATATGTGATGTTTTGTTCATAACAGATATGCAAATGAATGGACAAGGAATTGAGTGGAGTTGGCAAAAGTGAAAGCTCAATGACAAGTTAAGGTCGATGCACAAAGAAGCATAACCAAGAAAACCCAAAGTCAAAGACATAGTTGACACCTTCTAGACTGTCAAGGGTGATGCTACAGACATGAATGGGGTGCTAAAGGACTTAAGCGACTGAGCTAAGAAGGTTAACGGACCGACCCAAGAATACCCGGGGTCTGCCCAGCTGGCGATCGACCGCCAGCACAGGGGCGGTCGACCGCCCCTGCTAGTAACCGCCAGGCTGCAGCTTTCTCAGTGGCGATCGACCGCCAGCCAGTAGCGGTCGACCGGAATTCCCAGGGAACATCCGTCTATAACGTTTCTCAGTAGCGGTCGACCGCTCGAAGCTGTAGGTCGACCGCTGGCCCCGATGCAACCATGTTTGACTTCGATTTCCACCTTGAGGCCAGCCCCTTTCCTTAGATTTTTTTAATCAAAACTCACCTAATCTCCCATGATTTGTGGATCTGGTCTGGGGGATGTCTATGGACCATTCAAAGTCTATAAAACCAACACATGGAAGGTTAGAAATCCTAATGCTTCAAGGGGATTCAAGGGAGGCTGCAAGGGTGTGTTTAAGGGAGAGGAGTTCGAGTACTGTAGCCGTGAACAGTACTCCGGGAAGAAGTTCTTCATCAGATCCCCAAGTGATTCAAGCTACTAAAAGAGGAGATCAAGCCCAAGCCAAGAGAAGATAATGTTGCATCCTTCATCCTCTTCATCATCTCAAGGGTGATCTAAACTGCATCCTCAAATCTCTTCATCAACTCAAGAAGATGAAAAGGAAGATCGAAACTACATTCATAGTCTTCCTCATCAACTAGAAGAGATTCAAGGAAGATCATCTCTCAAGGAAGAAGACACCATCGAAGCATCAGATTCAAGCTCCTGCAACTCAGATAAGATCTTTCTACTTTGAGCATATTCTATATCTTGTTTGAGCGATTTCGTATTTGTTCTCTTTTCATTTCTTTCAAATAATTGAAACTGAAGATCGTCCCTACCGGTGGTTAGTAAGAAGGCAATCGGAAGTTGTCCGATCTGCGGTGTTGACGTCCCCACCGGTGGTTAGTAGGAAGGCAATCGGAGGCCTTTCCGATTTGCGGTTCAGTGCGAGACACTAGTGGAGCCTCATCGGATTTGGTGAGAGGTGGACGTAAGACTGGGGATTCAGTCCGAACCAGCTTAAAATCCTTTGTGTTGTGGTTTGATTGTGCGATTGATATGTTTTAGATGCATGCTTAGGTTCAATCTTCATATTGTGAAATCATATTTCTAAGCAAATCATTTTATATATCGCTAAGCTAGTTGTATTCCGCAGTAATTATTTTGACTAGCCTTATAGAGGGTTGTATTGCGAAAAGAGAGGCAGATATATTCACCCGTCCCCTCTAGATCCGCTATCCACTACACAACAAGTGGTATCAGAGCCTAATCTCTCATTATGGGGTCCAACGACCTTGAGGAAATTGGTGGATCAGCGTCCAAGGGTTTTCTACCTGAAGGATATTCTGTGAACATGCCTTCTTATTTTACTGGTGCTAATTATCCCTATTGGAAACATCGTATGCAGGTGTCCATTCGCGCCCAAGACTACGACCTTTGGTGAGTGATCAGCAAAGGTCCGTATGAGCTGCCGGATGATGAGGACCTGTGGACCAAAGAACAAATAAGGCAATCCACTGTCAACTGGAGTGCTAAACACATCATGCAATGCTCACTCCATCCAGTTGAATTCTCAAGAGTGGCTACCTGCGCATCTGCAAAACTAATGTGGGACAAGCTAGAGGTAATCTACGAAGGAACCTCTGAGGTACGAGAAACAAAAGCTAACATTTTAGTTTCTGAATATGAAATGTTCCGCATGAAGCCTGATGAGTCAATTCATGATATGTATGCCCGATTAATTGTGCTTACTAATAGTTTGACTAATTTGGGAAAGAAATATTCAGAGCATGAAATTGTAAAAAAAATTCTCAGATCGTTAACTCCAGCATGGCACACGAAGGCAACCGTGGTTGAAGAATCCAGAGATCTCGCAACAACTAAGGTAGATGAACTCATTGGATCATTGATGACCTATGAGATCAATCTCAAGAACAAAGAGGCTGAGGCACCTAAGAAGAAGTCCCTAGCTCTTAAAGCAGGACCCAGCGGTCAAGGCTCTTCTGATGAAGGTGAGGATTCGGGAAGTGAGCGAGATGAGGATGACGTAGCCATGCTCACGCATAAGTTCAAAAAATTCCTGAGAAAGGAAGGTAAGAGCTTCACGAGAGGAAGGTCAAAGGTAAGAAATGGTTTCAAATCTAATTCTGAAAACTCTAAGAAATCTGATAAAATCATTTACTATTCTTGCAACAAACTAGGGCATTTTAAGAATGATTGTCCCGACAGATTCAGAAAAGCCAACAAATGGAAGGGCAAGAAGAAGAACAAGGCCATGGTGTCCACATGGAGCGATGAAGAGAAAAGTGATGACGGAACTAGCTCCTCGGACAAAGAAAAAGAAGATCTCTATCTTATGGCCAAAGGTGATGAAGAAACTGAGGTAAATTCTCAATTTGAAGATTATATAATTGATGATTGGGAGGAAGCATATATACAACTCATGGAAAAATATGAAATGTACAAAAAGGAGAATAAATCATTGAAAAAGAAAATTAACTCATTTGTGCATGATCATGAAATAAATGTCAAGAATGCTTCACTTGAAACTGAAATTGAGGATCTTAAGAAAATGATTAAGGATTTGGAAGGGGGAAGAAAAGAAATGACTGACTTGGAAACTGAAAATGAAAATTTGAGAAATGAGATTGATTGCATCAAGCTAAAAATGCAGAGCTATGAAAAGAACAGCAAATTGAGTAATGAGAAGTACGAAGCTGTCAAACAAGTCAACATTCAACTTCTTCAAAATATTGAAAACCTACAAAAAGAGTTGAAGGATAAACAACAATCTTTAGAAAAGTTTGTGGATGGAAGACAAAACCTACATGCATTGCTAGGAACTAGAATGAACCACAACAAAGATGGGTTGGGTTTTCATCCAACAAACAAAAGGCCATTTGGGCTAAAAACTGTCACATTTGTTGCATCTTCCGAAGCTTCCACCTCAAACACAACTCCCACACAAAACCAGCAAAAACAAAAGGAGAAAGGGAAAGAAAAGATTGAAGAGGCAGTCACTGAAATTCCCAAAAAGTCTGTCCAAAAGCCTAAGAAAGGTCGACCTTCCCCGCAGCATAGGTCAACACTTCCTCGGCCATTGCATGCTCAATCTTCCAGATATCACCATAACTGGATTGCACATTCATATAGGCCAATACCATCATATTCTTGGGGCAATTGTGACCTCGGTGTACATCAATCCCATAGGTGGCAAAACGATCATTTTCAACTCAAAACCAACCAACCACCTCTATGGCTTAAGAAGCAAAATTCATCAAACATCCACAAACTCCAACCAAGAGCCTCCAAACAGAAAATGAATGTCAAGATTGAAAAGAAAAATCAAATCCCTGCTCTAAGCAAACAAAACATGAATGTTAAGAAGGTTTGGATTCCAAAAGAAATGGTTTCATATTTTGAAAATTTGAAAAGTTTGATGGGACCCAAATTTGGTTGGGTTCCAAACACCATTGCTTAATTGCTTGTGCAAGAATGTCTTGCAGCCATGCATAACAGGTGGTACCTTGATAGCGGCTATTCAAGACACATGATTGGAGACAAATCAAAATTTTGTCTCTTGGAGGAAAAGGAAGGAGGATACATCACATTTGGAGGGAACAACAAGGGAAAAATCATTGGAACAGGTAATGTATGTAAGAATCTCTCTAACTCTATTGGAAATGTGTTGTTAGTTGAAGGATTGAAATATAACTTGCTCAGCATAAGTCAATTATGTGATAAAGGTCACAAAGTGTTGTTTGATTCTCATGAATGTAAAATCTTTGAACCAAAATCTGACAAGGTAAAATTTTCTGGTAAGAGAGTCAACAATGTTTACATGATTGACTTAGATGATCCTGCTTATTCAAACCTTTATCTTGCTGCACCAAAATCTGAGATTGCTTGGCTATGGTATCGTAGATTAGGACATGCTAGCTACAGTGTCTTACATAAACTGTTAAAGCATTCAATGGTGAAAGGGTTGCCTGAATTATCATTTAAACAAAAAAATAAGTTGTGTGATGCATGTGCCCTAAATAAACAAACAGAAAAATCTTTCAAATGAAGATCTGAAAATACATCATCCAAACCACTCGAGCTAATTCATATGGACCTGTTTGGCCCAACCAGAACTGCTAGCTTAAGTGGTAGAAAATATGGATATGTCTTGGTGGATGACTTTTCTCGGTTCATATGGGTTTTCTTTCTCACACATAAAAATGATACTTTTGATGAGTTTCAGGCACTCTACATGAAGATAAAGCAGGACGGTGAGTTTAAAATTTCTAAGATTCAATCTGACCATGGTGGTGAATTTGAAAATGCTAACTTCTATAATCTTTGCAAGGTCGAAGGTATTTCACACCGGTTTTCTTCACCAAGAATCCCAGAGCAAAACAGTGTAGTTGAAAGGAGAAACCGAACACTTGTAGAGATGGCAAGAACCATGCTTGATGAACGGCAACTTCCAAGGAGATTTTGGGCTGAAGCAGTAAACTCAGCATGTTACATTATCAACCGCTCTATGGTAAGGCCACACACTAAAAAGACTCCTTATGAGTTGCTGAAAGGTAAAAAGCCATCTCTCTCACATATGAAAGTATTTGGATCTAAATGCTTCATCCACAATAATGACAAACGAGACTTAGATAAATTCGAGCCCAAGAGCGATGAAGGTATATTCCTTGGATATTCTGATAGATCTAGGACTTATAGAATTTATAATATCAAGAGTCAAACTGTGGAAGAATCACCCCATGTTTCCTTTGATGAATATCATGATGATTCTAACAATGATAACTCTTGCAGGAAAAATGATTAAGATGGGGAATTCCTAAGCATGAAGGACAAGAGTGATCCTCCACAAGAAGAAACAAAAGAAGATGGTGACCAAGCTGAATCAAGCAATGCAAGGATCAAGCTCCAGGAGAAGGTAATGATTCTACAAACATTCGAATTCTTAAGGATCATCCTTTAGAAAATGCCATTGGTAGCTTGAATGACCCACCTAGAATAAGGTCACATTTTAGAATTATAGAAGAATTAGATCAACTTGCTCTTGTCTCTCAGCTTGAACCCAAAAACATTGATGAAATATTAAAAGATGAAAACTGGATAAATTCAATGCAAGACGAGTTAAACCAGTTTGAAAGAAACTAAGTTTGGCATCTTGTTCCTAGACCTTCATCATAATCTGTCATTGGCACTAAATGGGTCTTTAGAAACAAACTCAGTGAGGATGGCAAAATAATAAGAAACAATGCTAGATTGGTGGCTCAAGGGTATAATCAAGAGTTTGGGGTAGACTTTGATGAATCTTATGCCCTAGTTGCTAGACTTGAGGCCATCAGAATTTTACTTGACTTTGCATGCTCCCTTAGAATTGAATAAAGCTGTATCAAATGGATGTAAAAAGTACTTTCTTGAATGGCTTGATCAAAGAAGAAGTCTATGTTGAGCAGCCCCCTGGCTTTGAGAATTCTAACCATGCAGATTTTGTATACAAGCTAGACATGGCACTTTATGGACTTAAGCAAGCACCAAGAGCTTGGTATGAGAGACTAAGCTCATTCCTCATTGAAAAAGGGTACACACGAGGTAAGGTAGACCAAACACTTTTCACCAAGAAGCAAGGTAAGAACATCTTGATTGTTCAAATTTATGTTGATGATATTGTGTTTGGCTCTACTAAATATGAAATGTGTCAGGAATTTACTAACCTCATGACTAGCGAATTTGAGATGAGCATAATGGGAGAACTTCAATTCTTTCTCGGTTTGCAGGTCAACCAAGGACAAGATGGTTGCTTCATAAGTCAAGTCAAATACATCAAGGAGCTGCTGAAAAGATTTGACATGACAAACAATAAAATTATTGCAACTCCTATGAGCACTACAACATCATTGGATTCGGATCAAAATGGTAAATTAGTGGATGCAAAGATCTATAGAGGTATGATCGGCTCTTTCCTTTACTTGACTACATCCCGACCAGATATCCAGTTTAGTGTATGCCTTTGTGCTAGATTTCAAGCTAGTCTTAGAGAATCCCACTTGACTGCCGTCAAACGTATCCTTAGATATCTTGTCGGCACTCAAGATTTGGGATTGTGGTATCCGTCGTCATGTGACTTATCTCTTATATCTTATTCTGATGCGGACTACGCTGGATGCAAGCTGGATCGTAAGAGTACTAATGGCTATTGCCAGTTTCTGGGCGGGTGTTTAGTTTCTTGGGCCTCCAAGAAACAACACTCGGTTGCCCTCTCAACCGCAGAGGCAAAATATGTTACTGCGGGGAGCTGTGGCACCCAAGTGTTGTGGATTAAACACCAACTCCAAGACTACTTAGTGGATCTTGGTTGTGTCTCGATTCTGTGTGATAACACTAGTGCTATCAACCTTACAAAAAATCCAGTCCAACACTCTAGGACTAAGCATATTGAGATTAGGCATCACTTCATTAGAGATGAGGTCGGTAAGAAAAATTTTGCACTGCATTTTGTTGATACTCTAAATCAAATTGCTGATCTTTTCACCAAGCCCTTGTGTAATGACATGTTTTCGACACTCAGAAGGGAGCTTAGTCTTTGTCGACCTCAGGCCAATAAAATTTGAAATGATGATCTTGTTCAATTAGTTGTGTGTTTTTGCAGATTGGTGTTCATGCATTGTTTATATGTCAATATGTCATTTTGCATATGTGTCGCACTGCATGTAGATGCATAATAATGAATTGAGTTCATGTTCATAATGCATTGCATGGTTTGTGTAGCATCATTCTTGCATGGCCATGGTATATCAAATGTTGATGTATGGAAAGGCAGGTTATGCTTGCCTAGAAGCACTCAATATGCGTGAGGTTTCACCTCCGCTAAGTACCATGTGCCATTGTCGCATATAGGCCATATAGTAAGGGGGAGTTGTCTTTTTGCAACATTCATGCATAAGTTTCATCCTCATTCTGTTGCATCTAATAAGTGTACAACCATGTTTGGATCATGCATTCCATCCTACATGGTTCTAGTCAATCTCTCCTTGATAATTATCTTTTCACTTGCAAACATAACTCCTTGAGTGCATTCCTTGCATATCCTTAGGGGGAGTCTTGCTGTCTTTCTTAATCTCTTGCAATCTGTGCTTCCATGACTTATAGTCTGAATATGAGATCATGAGACCGACAGAACTACGACGTAAGAGCTTTCTATTATATGCCCTGATGATTGTCCATCCAATGAAAATGGTTCAGCTTTAATGATTTTCTTGAAGTTCAAAAATATTTATTCTGAAATCATCTATGTTCTGTGGTTTTAATAGACCTTAACTAGAGATTGTATATTGTGCTTTGCATGACTATCCTGATATCTGAAAATTCAAAATTCATGACCATCTTGGTGATACACTCAGGCTTAATATTGTTCTTAAACATCTTGATAAGCTGGAATTCTTAAAAATCTATTTGACAGAGCAATGATATTGTTGCATGGAGAAATATGTCACGTCATCAAATCAAATGACAAATGATATGTCATGATGTGCCCCTGTTATCTCTGTCTTAATTATATTTGGACTCTAGGCAGAGCACTGGCATAATTGCTGAGAAATATATCTTCTCATCACAGAAATGAGATCGGATATGTCATGACGTGACTTTGCTATCTCTGTTCATTCTGAAGCATAACCGTCAGTCTTGCCAAATACCTAGGGACACTGGCATCTAAACAACGTGTATTCTTACGGCTAGGAGGCATGTACTAGACTTGATTGCTCGTAAAATATGAGTCATGTGCCATCAAATTCCAAAGATATTGAAAATCAAATTTGTTGAACTCAGCAAATTCCATGCTTTAGTCATGATTGTTTAGCCTCAATACTAGTTTGTCTGTTATTCCCTTTGTAGTTATTGAATATGGATATATAAGACAAGGGAAGGTTAAACACTGCCATGATATGCACATTTGGTTCATTTCTATTAAATCTTGGATGTAGCTATTTTTCGAACTCTGTTGATGATCTTAGATTTCATTAGCTTTGAACCATATATGTTGCTCGCGGTATGTTTCAGGTTTGCATATAATGGCTTGCTCTCCACTCTCATTCGGTTCTGGTCTCTCAGACATTAGTCCCCTTCTCTATCTTAACCCTCCTTTTTACTGCTGTCAAAGGGGGAGAAGAATTCTTTGTGTGAGTCCTTTGTAAGAGTTATGCTTTGTCGCATTATCAAAGGGGGAGAGTGAAATGTGGACGGGGGAGAGAACCTTGTGATCTTTGAGTCTGCATATATGTGATAGGGGTTTGTGCATAGCATTCACATAAACATGCTTTGATCAACCATGCATTCATATCCGCATTCACATGTTTCCCTATCATGGATATTGAGCTGCACTTGTCGCATATGTCATACACTTTGCCATCTTGGATATTACTGTCACATAATGACTCACAGTGTTGCCATCATCAAAAAGGGGGAGAATGTTATGACCCTGCGGACATTTGAGTCATCTTGCGGTCACTTGGGTCATTCGACATCATCATATGGTCATTTGAGTTATTTGATATTCTTAGTTTTGATAATAGCTAAACACTATTAGTCATTGTTATTTTTTACTCTTATATGACTGACATATGTGATGTTTTGTTAATAACAAATATGCAAATGAATGGACAAGGAATTGAGTGGAGTTGGCAAAAGTGAAAGCTCAATGACAAGTTAAGGTCGATGCACAAAGAAGCATAACCAAGAGAACCTAAAGTCAAAGACTCAGTTGACACCTTTTAAACTGTCAAGGGTGATGCTACAGACATGAATGGGGTGCTAAAGGACTTAAGCGACTGAGCTAAGAAGGTTAATGGACCGACCCGAGAATACCCGGGGTCTGCTTAGCTGGCGGTCGACCGCCCCTGCCAGCAACCACCAGGCTGTAGCTCTCTCAGTGGCGGTCGACCGCCAGCCAGTAGCGGTCGACCAAAAATCCCATGGAACAATCATCTACATCGTTTCTCAGTAGCGGTCGACCGCCCAAAGCTGTAGGTCGACCGCCAGCCCCGATGCAGCCATGTTTGACTTCGATTTCCACTTCGAGGCCAGCCCCTTTCCTTAGATTTGTTTAATCAGAACTCACCTAACTCCCATGATTTGTGGATCTGGTCTGGGGGATGTCTATGGACCATTCAAAGTCTATAAAACCAACACAAGGAGGGTTAGAAACCCTAATGCTTCAAGGGGATTGAAGGGAGGATTCAAGGGTGTGTTCAAGGGAGAGGAGTTCGAGTACTGTAGCCGTGAACAGTACTCCGGGAAGAAGTTCTTCATCAAGTCCCCAAGTGATTCAAGCTACTGGAAGAGGAGATCAAGCCCAAGCCAAGAGAAGATAAAGCTGCATCCTTCATCCTCTTCATCATCTCAAGGGTGATCTAAACTGCATCCTCAAATCTCTTCATCAACTCAAGAAGATCAAAAGGAAGATCCAAGCTACATCCATAGTCTTCCTCATCAACTAGAAGAGATTCAAGGAAGATCATCTCTCAAGGAAGAAGACACCATCGAAGCATCAGATTCAAGCTCCTGTAACTCAGACAAGATCTTTCTACTTTGAGCATATTCTATATCTTGTTTGAGCGATTTCGTATTTATTCTCTTTTTATTTCTTTCAAACAATTGAAATTGAAGATCGTCCCTACCGGTGGTTAGAAGGAAGGCAATCGAAAGTTGTCTGATCTGCGATGTTGATGTACCTACCGGTGGTTAGTAGGAAGGCAATCGGAGGCCTTTCCGATTTGGGGTTCAGCGCGAGGCACTAGTGGAGCCTCACCGGATTTGGTGAGGGGTAGACGTAGGACTGGGAATTCAGTCCGAACCACCTTAAAATCTTTTGTGTTGTGGTTTGATTGTGCGATTGATATATTTTAGATGCATGCTTAGGTTCAATCTTCATATTGTGAAATCATATTTCTAAGCAACTCATTTTATACATCGCTAAGCTAGTTGTATTCCGCTGTAATTATTTTTGACTAGCCTTATAGAGGGTTGTATTACGAAAAGAGGGGCAGATCTATTCACCCCTCCCCTCTAGATCCGCTGTCCACTACACAACATCTGGAAATTGGTCCAGTGTGCTCAGGGTGTCGACCTGTCCAAAGGAAGTGTCGACCTGTCAACCCTACACATGGGTAGAAAACAAACCATAACTTCAAGTGCAGAATTTATATAAGCATGGAATTTTTACTGTGGGTTACCAACTTACCCTTCTTCCATTTTCTAATTTTTTAGATTTTTCTAAATTAATATGACCACTCAAAACTCTCTTTTTCCACGTTTTTGGAAATTGGGGACAGCATTCTCAGGGTGTTGACACATCCAGGGTATGTGTCGACACATTCAGGGGGAAGTGTCAACACGTCCATGGGCAGTGTCAGCACATCCGGCAGTTTCCAAAGAGGAAGTGTCGACACATCCAGGGTATGTGTCGACACATTCAGGGGGAAGTGTTAGCACGTCCATGGACAGTGTCAGCACATCTAACAGTTTCTAAAGAAGAAGTGTCGACACGTCCAGGGTATGTGTCGACACATTCAGGGAGAAGTGTCAGCACGTCCATGGGCAGTGTCAACACATCTAACAGTTTCCAAAGAGGAAGTGTCGACACGTCCAGGGTATGTGTCGACACATTCAGGGGGAAGTGTCAGCACGTCCATGGGCAGTGTCAGCACATCTAATAGTTTCTAAAGAGGAAGTGTCGACACGTCCAGGGTATGTGTCGACACATTCAGGGAGAAGTGTCAGCACGTCCAGGGGAAGTGTCAGCATGTTCATGGGATGTGTCAGCACATTCATGGGAATGTGTCAGCACATTCGTGGCCAGTGTCAGCACATTCATGAGAATGTGTCAGCACATTCGTGGGCAGTGTCGACAACACCCAATATTTTCAATTAAAATTCTGAGAAACCTCTTAAAAACATATAACTTGATGGAAAAACTAGTAAATAGACTTGGTAGCCAATCCCACATGCCCTTAATCCCTCTTTGGCATATAGAAACTACTTTAAAATCATTTTAATGCTCCATTGATCCGTAAGATTTGAGGATAGGTGCCTACCTTTGAGACGTTAACCGACGATCCGGGGATAATATCCACACCCCATATCTACCTCAGCTTTACCCTTCGATCCGGGGATGAGATCCACACCCCAGACCCACCCGAGGCTCTTGCCCGCTGTCCTAGGACTTCTAGGTTCGCCCCCCCTTCGCAGGACCAAGGTCCCTCACCTCTCCTCTCTTTCAAGTGAAACCGTAGATGGTGAATCTTGAGGATAGGTGTTGCTAAAGGCTGACCACCCTTGGAACCCTATTCTTTATATAGGTTTCAAGCCTCCCAAGGCCTTTCCCATGTCTAGCAAGGTTCAGCCCAGCCCCAAGATCGCTGGTTTTAAGGAGGGGTTAAATATTAAGCACCCCTTTGGTTTGAACCGTGGTGACCCTTCGTCTACACGGTCATATATGCGAATGTGCATACTTTTCTGTTATGATTTAGGTAGAGATTCCTGCATATGAAATGAAGAGGACTTCAAGGTCTAACTTTTAGTGTTGGCTTCATCAAATTTCATCAACGCAAGCGTGAGTTATGATTTTTGCAATATTAACATTATTTCCCCTCTATTTCAGTCGCGACCCTTCGTCTACCTAGTCTTAAATGCGAGTGGGCGTGCTTTCCTGTTGGGATTTGGATTTAGATGTCTTCAGATGAAATCTAAAGGGCTTTAATATCTAACTTTGTGTTATGGTTTCATCAAATTTCAGTATTCCTATCCCGAGTTATGATTTTTGCAAATTTATCCTTCATTCTCCCTCGTTCCAGCTGTGACCTTTCAGTAGCCCTACACAATTCGGATATAACTATAATGTCCAGGCAGAATTTGGCCTCGACCTCAACAGAGAAGTTGTATCTAACATCCTACTCAAAATTTTGGCTTTGGGTTTAGGTCATTTTATTAACCACATGCGAAGTTATTAATTTCCCATTAAATACCTTCGAATTTCATCAACAGTCACACCCCTTCGTGACAGCTGTCAACCAAAGGGTTTTGGGCCCATGTTCTGTTGCGAATTGGGCTTCTTCCCCAACAGAGAAGTTTGGGCTAAGGGCCCAAGCTTTCTAACGAGCCTGGTTTCATCCTTTTCTGATCTTCACATGTTAAGTTACGGATTTTCTAAGGATTCTTAATTAATCTATCTAGATTTCTGGCCCGTTGGGTTCATGGGTCCGAATCATACCTGATTGGGCTAGTGCCCATTTGGCGGTCATAACATTCTCTCCCCCTTAAAATAATTTCATCCTCGAAATTGAATTGAAAAAAAACTCCCTTTCAAGGAAAATTACTTACCGAATAGTTGGGGGTATTCCCGGTGCATCTTGTCCTCCGGCTCCCATGTTGCCTCCTCGGAATGAGAATTCCTCCATAAGACTTTCATCAGTCAGATGATTTTATTTCTCAATACCTGTTTCTTCCAGTCTATGATCTTGCTGGGCTGCTCCACATAAGATTAGTCTGCTCGAATCTCTAGAGGCTCGTACTGTATAACATGCAAGGTATCCAGGATGTACTTCCTGAGCATAGAGACGTGAAAGATCGGATGTACATGTGATAGAGCAAGCGGAAGTGCAAGTTGATAAGCCACTTCGCCAATCCTTTGCAGAATCTTTAAAGGTCCGATATATATAGGACTGAGCTTGCCCCTCCTTCCGAACCGCGTGACTCCCTTGGTAGGAGACACCTTTAGGAACACATGGTCTCCTTCTACAAATGTTAACTCTCTCCGTCGCTGGTCTACATAACTTTTCTGATGGCTCTGGGCTGTGAGGAGTCGTTGCCTGATCATAGATATTTTCTCTGAGCAATCCTATACCAACTGTGGTCTGAATAGCTATTTTTCTCCAGCTTCATACAAACACACCGGTGATCTACATGGCCGCCCGTAGAGTGCTTCATAAGGTGACATTCCGATGGCAGAATGGTAACTATTGTTGTATGCAAATTCTATCAGGGGTAAATGATCATCCTAATTCCCCCTCATTCAATACTACATGCCCTCAGCATATCTTCTAGAGTCTGGATAGTGCGCTCAGATTGCCCATCTGTCTGAGGGTGAAATGCCGAGCTGAGCCACAATTCTGTCCCCATAGCTTGCTACAAACTCTTCCAAAACCTTGATGTGAATCAGGGGTCCCGATCAGAGATGATAGATAAGGGTGCACTATGTAATCGAATGATCTCAGTGATGAATAGTTTCACTAGGGATTCGATTGGAGTCTGCTTGTTGACAGGCAGAAAGTGTGTAGTCTTGGTAAATCTGTCCACAATCACCCATATGGTATCATGCTTCCTCCTAGTCATGGGTAGACCAATCACAAAGTCCATGGTGATTTGTTCCCATTTCCATTGTGCCATCTCAATGGTCTGGAGAGGTCTGCCAGGTCTTTGATGCTTAATTTTCACCTACTGGCAAGTGAGACATTGGACACGAACTCCGCTATGTCTCGCTTCATTCTTGGCCACCAATACATCCTCTTCATGTCTTGAAACATCTTGGTGCTTCCGGGATGGATGGAGAACTTTGATCCGTGAGCTTCCTGCATCAACTCCTTTTCAGTTCCACATCATCTGGTACATAGATCCTCTCTTGGAACATGATCAGCCCATCAATTTCCACATGGATGTCCTCATTGTTCAGCAGTTTCTGCAATGCCATATCCTGCTTTTGAACCTCAGTAATTCTGCCTAAGTATGTAGGCCTAGCTGACAACCCAGCCAAGAGACCGAATTATTTCCTTTTCTTGGGTCGTGATTCAATCACACCCTCCATCATATTCCATTCTTGATGCAAGCTCAACGCCATCAATTTATGACTGAGAGCATCTGTCACCACATTCAGCTTGCCTAGATGGTACTGTAAGGCGAAGTCATAGTCCTTCAATAGTTCGAACCACCTTCTTTGCCTCAAATTGAGTTCCTTCTAAGTCAATATATATTTGAGGCTCTGATGGTCGGTGAAGACCTCAAACCGAACTCCATATTAATAATGTCTCCAGATGCACAAAGCATGAACCACTGCTGCCATTTCAAGGTCATGAGTGGAGTAATTCTTCTCATGGTCCTTCAATTGTCTCGAGGCATAGGCAATCACTCGGCCATTCTGCATTAGTACACAGTCGAGGCCGATCCTGGAGGCATCTATATAAATAGTGAAGCCGTCATTCCCTTGGGGGAGTGCCAACACTGGGGCTGAAGTCAACTTTTCCTTGAGCATCTGAAAACTATCTTCACACTCCTCTGACCAGATAAATTTTGCTCCCTTCTTGGTCAACTTGGTCATGGGGGCTGCAATGGTGGAGAAGCGTTCAATGAACCGACGGTAGTATCCAGCCAGACCAAGGAAGCTTCTGATCTCCATGACTATCTTCGGTGCTTCCCACTTTGTCACTGCTTCAACCTTGCTAGGGTCCATAGATATGCCATTCCCGGATATAACATGTTCGAGAAACATAACCTGATCTAGCCAAAATTCACACTTTCTGAATTTGGTATAGAATTTGTTCTCCCTGAGGGTCTGCAGGGAATATATCAGGATGTCGTCTATAAAGACCACAACAAACTGATCTAGATAAGGGCGGAAGATATGATTCATCTGCTCCATGAATACTGTCGGTGCATTGGTCAGCCCAAATGGTACTACCAAGACTCGTAGTGACCATATCGAGTCCTGAATGCCGTCTTCGACACATCTTCGGGCTTGATTCTGATTTGATGATAACCCATCCTCAGATCAATTTTGGAGAAGACCTTGGCAGATGACAGCTGGTCAAATAATTCTTCAATTCTCGACAGAGGATACTTGTTCTTAATGGTGGCTTGATTAAGCTTGCGGTAATCAATCCACAGCCGCATAGCCCCATCCTTCTTCCGCACAAATAGGATTGGTGCTCCCCATGGAGACACACTGGGCCTAATGAAGCCTTTGTCTAGTAGTTCCTACAATTACTTCCTGAGTTTGGCAAGCTCTGCCGGAGCCATCCTGTACGGTGGAATGGAGATAGGTGTAGTGCCCGGCACCAGCTCAATTGAGAAACCCGCCTCTCGAACAGGTGGTAGTCTCGGTAGATCCTCGGGAAATACATCAGGAAATTCTCGGACCACATCCAAGTCTTCCAAAATCTTGACGGTGCCTTCTTCAATTACCACACTAGCCAAGAAATAGCCACACCCTTTGCTAATTAGCTTGGAGGCCCTGATGGCTGACACCATCATTCTCCCCGACTTACTTTTCGGGAATTGGAAGAAGAATGTCTCTTTTCCCGGCTTCTGAAAGATCACTCTCTTCCGACGGTAGTCTAAGAGAGCACAGTCTTTGTCTAACCAATCCATTCCTAGAATAAGGTCAAAGTCATTCATATCTAGGATGTATGCTTCCCCCAGCAATATCCTCCCATTGATGTTAACTTCTATAGTAGGGATCACAAGCTTGGTGTGGACTTGTTTCCCGGTTGGTGTGCTAACTATCATTTCCCCGAAGAATGTGGCTTGGGGTCTGTTCTTTAGTTGATTAGCAAAACTGGTGGATATGAATGTGTGTGTAGCCCCCGGGTCGAACAAGACCTTTGCATAAATATTATCCACAACGAGTGTACCTTCAGCCACGGTAGGGGTGTTGTCTGCCTCCTCTTGCATCAGTGCATAGACTCACCCTCTGTATTGAATCTTCTCCTACTGAGGTATTGGCTTTTGCTGAGCCTTCTTGGGGCAGTTCCTCGCAATATGTCCGGCCTCGCTGCATTCACAGCACTTGCCTTTTGTCCTCCAGCATTCCTGTCCCGGATGGTTGTGATGGGGACATCACCCAGGGTTCCCTCTCACTCGACACCTCTCTCCTTCCCGGAGACGGGTAGGATGCGGCTTCACGACTTGATAGGTCCACGTCGACACCAGGGCGTTCTACTTGGATCATATTGATGTATTTTCCCCTTTTGGCTTGAGTCATTTTGATGTATTTGCCTTTGTTTTGAGTCATGTCCCTAGGTTATCACGTTATTTTCCTATGTTTGTATCTTCATGTTAGGCTAGAGTGTCATATGAGCCCAATTAAATGGGCCTGGCCCAGGGGCGCCCTCTCCCTTCCCCACCTCCTTACTTATTTGTTTTTGCACTTATCTCAGGGACTTCTATGTAATTGTTGGGATCCCTATAAATAGGACCCCAACTCCACTTGAGAGGACTAATGAAAGATTGATAGAATTTGCCAAGCAATTGTGCACCTCCCCCTTTTTTCTCTAGCTCTCTCTCTCTCTCTCTTCTTCTCTCTCTCACTAAAGGGGGCGAACCCCTCTCTCTCTCCTCCCCCTCTCTCTCTCTCCCTTGGGCGAACCTGCCCCTTCCCCTTCCCCCCCCCCTTGCCACATCATCAGCCAACTCACCCCCTCCATCATCCCTCTCCTAGCTGCGGCCCTCTCACCCCTCCACCCTCTTAGACCTCCTCATCCCCTGCTCCACTCCTCTCACCATTCATGAACATCCCTTCCCCATCTACCATCACACCACCATTCCCACTATTGCTAACCTCCACTTCCAATAACCTAGTTCCACCACCATCCTTTCCACTTTGCCCAAGTCTGCAGGTGACAGAGAAAGGGTCGACTTGCAGAAGCATTCACGGATTCATACCATAACGTCTGAAGGCGTACCATACCTTTCTGGAAAGGTCGTCCAATCCGCTTTGCAGGCGAGGTGATCCCATCCCGTTCTGAGCTTGGGGCTGTCCGGGAGAACCATTCTCCCCCGACTGCGCTGGGCTCCCTCTATAGAGTACCTGAACCCCGTTAGGAGCTGCACCACGACAAACGAGGATGACTCAGGCCAAGAGCCCTTCTACAAAGTTCTTCCTCTACCAGTCCTCTGTCAGAATCAAGAAGCAGAACCGCGTTCGGCGTCCGGAGACCAAAGTTACCATTTTTCTCCTTCGGCTGTGCGAGTCTGCCTCCCACAATCTGCAACGACCTTCCTCCACTCTTCTGACCCCCCCAGTCCTCTCCGACATGAGACGGCTTCCACGCTAGTTTTACTGCAAAGAGGGATCGTCCACGGTTCCAGAAACTCTGACGGATCGTGATTCGGAGTCCAGAAGCGGCCGGGGAACTCTCTGTAACCTGCTGCGTAAGATTAGAAGCCGTCAGTCCCAGATTCTGTCACCCTGTTCGAACCTCTGCCGCGGCCAGCAACGACATCAGAAGAATTCAAAATAATTCTGAGACGTTCAGGTTCCTTGTACGAGAAGATCCCCTCTGGTCTCATCATCGGCAAAATTCCTGATTGGGATCTACGGCTGCTACACCGACTGACTGTCACCTTTCACAGCAAGCAAGTCGAATTGGCAGCGGTTCCTTCTCTCGGGTTTCTCAGTGAATCTCCCCTCCCCGCCTGGCTTGCTTAACGCCCCTCCCTGCGTGGAGGTAGTGTTTGATTGTATCAGTAAGAACCCCACCCCAAGTCCACCCTCCTGTGTGAGGCGTAGTGATTGTAACCTTTTAAAACAGGTCAAGCTTCATCGGCGCAGTGTGCGGGGAACCCACACTTCCCCGCTCGCCCTCGTCTCCGAACGGGGTTGGTTTCTTCAAACCAACCAGGGTAAGCTCTGACCTTTGCTCCGTATTTTGGTGCTTGTTCATTTAATATCCGTAGAAATCACTCCGTTGAACAAGAGAGAGAGCGTCCGACCCCGCGTGCTCCCCTTACGAGCGATCACCGTGGGCTGTGAGAGAGAGGGACCTAGTGCCCCAATTGGCATCGGTCAGCCTCTTAAGTGTGGGCCTTGTACCCTTGGGAGGGCAACCCTAGCCTTGCTGGCACTCTACCAGCAAGGGTCTTGTTCCATCACCTCCCCTTAGCATCATTTAGTCACTTCGGGCTCGTGTGTGTGCGACGGCGAATTGGCCCCAATCTAGGACTTGATTGCTATGTGATTGTGTTTGCAGAATAGGTCCTAAGTTTCTATTTTCTTGCTGCATTCCCCTTTAGTTGTTTCACATCAGTTGGTATCAGAGCAAGTTTTAGACTTGTCTCTACAAGCCTAGGTCCTAGGGTCTTTGCATTTTCATCATCCGTGTGAATGTCCACCCGTAGTGGTACCTTGTACCGAGCTGACCCCTCTACCTCGGTCCCCCCCATGAATCCCAAATCCCAAGGTGACCCAAACATCCCTAGGGAGGCTCCCCAAGCTCCGATGGATCGGCTTGAGGCTGCCATTCAAGCCCTCTCGGAGCAGATGATGGTTTTTCCACCCGCCTAGAGAGGCTCGAGGAAGTTAGGGCCCCACCTATGAACCATGCCCAAAGGGCACCCCCTCCACGAGTTGAACTTGATAGGGCGGACCTAGAGAATGACTTCTACCGTGAGTATGAGAGGCCCCGCCAGCCTCGACATCTTGATAGGCGACCGTGAGAAGACCCGGATGATTATCTCGTGAGGATGATCAAGGTAGAGGCTCCAAACTTTGATGGGTCCCATAACCCACATGTCTACTTAGAATGGGGGAGTGCCATGGACCAATACTATGATTGGTACCCCATGGCGGAAGATAGGAGAGTTAGGTTGGCTAAGATGCACCTCACTAAACTAGCCAAGAGCTACTGGATGAGTGTGGAAAGTAGGAAGAGGATTAGGCGGGAGGAGCCCATTCATACCTGGGAAGACATGAAAGCCCAACTTAGGTTCAAGTACCTCCCCAACTCCTACACCCAAACTCTCTTAGATGAGTGGCAATGCCTCACCTAAGAGGGAAAAACCGTGGTAGAATACATTGAACTGTTTGACTCCTACCTTTTAAAGTGTGGAGTACATGAAGAATTGGCCGTCACCCTATCACGATTTAGGAATGGTCTCCACCCACACATCAAGAGAGAACTAATTATGAGGGATGTGGATTCCCTTGCGATGGCTTATCAAATAGCCCGTGATACGGAGAGATTTTCTAGGAATCCTAGATTTGCCTCCCCCCGCCCAGCTGAGTCCAAAAATATGGGTCCCCGGCCCAACCTTCCTCCCCTACTGAAGACCCCTATCCCTAGTGGGGGAACTCCTTCTCGGCCTTATCAACAACCCGCCAACCCCACTCCTACAAGGGCTACTCCACCCAACACTCCTCCCCGAAGAGAGGAAACCCCCAAAAGAACAACCCCAGGGAGTAGCTCAGTGAAATGCTTTCAGTGTCATGGTTATGGCCACATCGCTTCCCAATGTCCATCCAAAGGACTGTCCAGTCTTATCATTGAAGGAGGGCCTACCCCACCCTAAGAAGAGCATGAGAGTATAGTAGAGGAGTATGAGGCTGCCCTAGGATGGGAAGAGGAGTATGAGGAACACCTCTATGAAACAAGCTTGGACCATGACCTTCCTCCCACCAACTCCCACCTAGGTGTAATTAGGTGCACCCTCACAAAACCACAAGAAGAAGACTGGCGAAGGACCTCCATTTTTCACACCTACCTCAAGATGGGGAGCCATGTTAGGAAAGTAATCCTAGACAATGGGAGTTGCGTCAACGCCGTGTCTCCTGACACTGTCAAGCTTCTTGGGCTTACTACCACACCCCACCCCAAACCATATCGGGTCTCTTGGATTAACAATCACTCCATCCCGGTCAACACTTGTTGCCTTGTACCCATCACCTTCTCATCCTATCAAGGCCAAGTTTGGTGTGACATTATCCCATGGAGGTAGGGAGCATCCTGCTAGGGAGGCCTTGGATTTATGATGTCAATGCAACCATCTTTGGGAAGACGAACACGTGCACCTTTGAACATGAGGGGAAAACCATCGGCCTCCACCCATCACCACCACGGAAGGAAACCCCCTTCAAAGGGATTCTCCCTTCACCGCAACATAAACCACCTCAAAATCCAGGGGTCCCAGCCCCACCAACCCAACCAGCCCTCCAAGAACCTACCCATAAAGAGCCAGCTGGAAAAGCCATAAGCTTGCATATCATCACAAGGAAAGAGCTGGAAGAAGAGGTAGCTCAAAGGACACCCCTGTGTGCGGTAGTCTTATGCCTTGGAGAGCCAACCCCCTCCAACCCCCACCCTGTGGAAGTACACCCTCTCTTGGAAGAATTTAAGGATGTGTTCCCCGATGAGCTGCCTGATCAACTACCACCTATGAGGGATGTTCAACATGCTATTGACCTCGTCCCAAGAGTCACCCTCCCAAACCTTCCCCACTATCGCCTCAACCCCACGGAGCATGCTGAATTAAAGAGGCAGGTGGAGGAACTCATCAGGAAAGGCTTTCTCCGCCTTAGCAAAAGCCCGTGTGCTGTCCCGGCCCTTCTCACACCCAAGAAGGATGGGACATGGCGAATGTGTATCGATAGCAGGGCCATCAACAAAATTACCGTCAAATACAGGTTCCCCATACCGAGGCTTGACGATATGCTTGACATGCTTGCCGGAGCCACCATCTTTTCCAAAATAGATCTTAAGAGTGGCTACCATCAGGTTAGGATAAGGCCAGGAGATGAATGGAAAACGACCTTTAAAACCAAAGATGGACTGTATGAATGGCTAGTGATGCCTTTTGGACTATCAAATGCCCCAAGCACCTTTATGCGCCTCATGACAGAGGTCCTTAGGCCCTACATTGGAGTCTTCCTAGTTGTCTATTTTGACGATATCCTTATCTACAGCCAGTCCAAGGAAGACCATCTCAACCATCTTAGGCAAATCTGCACTACCCTTAGGAGAGAGAGCCTCTTTGCCAACTTGGGAAAATGTCATTTCATGACTGAATCCATCACTTTCCTTGGGTATGTGGTCTCCACCAAGGGAGTGTCCATAGACCCCGAAAAGGTCCAGGCTATCCTTGACTGGCCAGAGCCCCGCACTCTCCATGAGGTCCGGAGTTTCCATGGGTTGGCCACTTTCTATCGGAGATTTATCCGTGGGTTCAGCATGGTCACTGCCCCCATCACAGATTGCCTTAAAAAGGGGACGCTTTTGAGGACCAAGTCTGCTTCTAGGGCCTTCCAAGAGCTCAAGGAAAGAATGACCCAAGCCCCGGTATTATGCCTCCCTGACTTTTCCAAGGTCTTTGAGGTGACTTGTGATGCCTCCGGGGTAGGGATTGGCGGGATCCTCAGCCAAGAGGGACACCCAGTGGCCTACTTTAGTGAAAAACTATGTGATGTCAGGATGAAATACTCCACCTATGACAAAGAGTTTTATGCCGTGGTTCAGTCCCTTCGGCATTGGAGACATTATCTCTTGCCCAAAGAGTTTGTAATCTTTTCTGACCACGAGGCCCTAAAATATCTCAACTCCCAACAGAAGCTGAACGCCCAACATGCCCGCTGGGTCAAATACATCCAGTCCTACACTTTTGTAATCAAGCATAAAGCTGGGAGTGAGAATCGTGCCGCAGATGCACTCAGTAGGAGGGTCTCCTTGTTGACCACCATTCAGGTGGAAGTCATAGGGTTTGAAAAACTCAGGGAAGAGTACTCTGATTGCCCGGACTTTGGTCCTATCCATACCACCCTGTCCACCCACTCACCTAGGGAACACCAAGGTTTCATCTTAGAGGACGGGTTCATTTTCAAAGGCCATAGACTTTGCATACCTAGGACCTCCCTACGGGATTTCCTAGTCTGGGAGTTGCATGCAGGAGGACTGGCTGGACATTTTGGGGTGCACAAGACCATTACTATGGTTGAGGGTCAGTTCTACTGGCCAAGTCTCAAGAGGGATGTAGCCAAAATTGTGGGACAGTGTCGCATATGTGCCTTAGCCAAACAGACAAAACAGAACACTGGCCTATACACCCCACTCCCTATCCCTGATCGTCCATGGCAGGACTTAAGCATGGACTTTGTCTTGGGCCTACCTAGAACTCAGAAGAAGCATGATTCAATCTTTGTCGTAGTGGATAGGTTTTCCAAGATGGCCCATTTCATCCCCTATTCTAAAACCTCCGATGCCTCCCATGTGTCCCGCCTATTCTTCGATGAGGTAGTTCGCCTCCATGGCCTACCCAAGACCATCATTTCTGATAGGGATGTCAAATTCACTAGCTATTTCTGAAAAACCCTCTGGCACCTAATGGGGACCCTTCTAAAATTTTCCACGGCCTATCACCCTCAAACCGATGGCCAGACTGAAGTCGTTAATAGGAGTCTCGGAAATCTCCTTCGGTGCCTTGTTGAGGATCGCCCAGGGAATTGGGATCTCATTCTACCCCAGGCTGAGTTTGCATACAACAACTCAGTGAATAGGTCAATAGGGATGAGCCCATTTGAAGCTGTGCATGGGTACAAGCCTAGAAAGCCTACAGATCTCATTCCTTTACCCCCACATGCTAGAGTGTCTATTGGTGCTGAGTCTTTTGCCCAACACATGAAAGAATTGCATGAGGAAATCCGCAAACACATTAACAAAAGCAATGAGGTGTATAAGAAATCGGCCGATTCCCATCGACGCCACCAGGAGTTTCGCGTAGGTGACTTCGTGATGGTGAGAACTGAGAGACTTTTCCCGGAAAATTTCTCCAAATTGAGGTCACGTGGATCAGGTCCCTTCCAGGTTCTGAGGAGGATCGGTACAAATGCTTACGTGTTGGACCTCCCCAAGGAGTACGAAGTAAGTCCCACATTCTATGTGGCTGACTTGGTGCCATACAGGTGTCCCACGGTGACACCTAGTGAGGAACTTGAGCCTGTTCCACCTCTTGAGAGAGCCACCACCCATGAGAGAGCTCCACCAGTCCAGAGGGGCCAACGGGAGCAAATAGAGCGGATATTGGATGAACAGGTCACTGTCACCCAGAGCAAAGCAAACGAGCGATACTTGGTCAGGTGGAAGGGCCGGCCCCCTTCAGATGATTCATGGGTGAGCAGGGAGGATCTTCAGCAGCTAGACCCCGACCTCCTGGAGCATTATCGCAGTCGAGTGGACCCTTTCTCGACAGAGTCGAGCTCTTCACAGCCCGAGGCAGTTGATGGGGGCATCACCCAGGGTTCCCTCTGGCTCGACACCTCTCTCCCTCCCGGAGACGGGTAGGATGCGGCTTCACGACTTGATAGGTCCACGTCGACACCAGGGCGTTCTACTTGGATCATATTGATGTATTTTCTCTTTTTGGCTTGAGTCATTTTGATGTATTTGCCTTTGTTTTGAGTCATGTCCCTAGGTTATCATGTTATTTACCTATGTTTGTATCTTCATGTTAGGCTAGAGTGTCATATGGGCCCAATTAAATGGGCCTGGCCCAGGGGCGCCCTCTCCCTTCCCCACCTCCTTGCTTATTTGCTTTTTGCACTTATCTCAGGGACTTCTATGTAATTATTGGGATCCTTATAAATAGGACCCCAACTCCACTTGAGAGGACTAATGAAAGATTGATAGAATTTGCCAAGCAATTGTGCACCTCCCCCTTTTTTCTCTAGCTCTCTCTCTCTCTTCTTCTCTCTCTCACTAAAGGGGGCGAACCCCTCTCTCTCCTCCCCCTCTCTCTCTCTCCCTTGGGCGAACCTGCCCCTTCCCCTTCCCCCCCCCTTGCCACATCATCAGCCAACTCACCCCCTCCATCATCCCTCTCCTAGCTGCGGCCCTCTCACCCCTCCACCCTCTTAGACCTCCTCATCCCCTGCTCCACCCCTCTCACCATTCCTGAACATCCCTCCCCCATCTACCATCACACCACCATTCCCACTATTGCTAACCTCCACTTCCAATAACCTAGTTCCACCACCATCCTTTTCCACTTTGCCCAAGTCTGCAGGTGGCAGAGAAAGGGTCGACTTACAGAAGCATTCACAGATTCATATGGCAAAGTCTGAAGGCGTACCATACCTTTCTGGAAAGGTCGTCCAATCAGCTTTGCAGGCGAGGTGATCCCATCCCGTTCTGAGTTTGGGGCTGTCCGGGAGAACCATTCTCCCCCGACTGCGCTGGGCTCCCTCTGCAGAGTACCTGAACCCGGTTAGGAGCTACACCACGACAAACGGCGGAAGACTCAGGCCAAGATCCATTCTACAAAGTTCTTCCTCCTCCAGTCCTCTGTCAGAATCAAGAAGCAGAACCACGTTCGGCATCCGGAGGCCAAAGTTACCATTTTTCTCCCTCGGCTGCGCGAGTCTGCCTCCCACAGTCTGCAACAACATTCTTCCACTCTTCTGAACCCCCCAGTCCGCTCTGACATCAGACGGCTTCCCCGCCAGCTTTACTGCAAAGAGGGCTCGTCCACGGTTCCAGAAACTCCAGCGGATCGTGATTCGGAGTCCAGAAACGGCCGGGGCACTCTCTGCAACCTGCTGTGTAAGATTAGAAGCTGTCAGTCCAAGATTCTGTCACCCTGTTCGAACCTCCGCCGCGGCCAGCAACGACATCAGAAGAATTCAACATAATTTTGAGGCGTTCAGGTTCCTTGTACGAGAAGATACCCTCTGGTCTCGTCATCGGCAAAATTCCTGATTGGGATCTAGGGCTGCTACACCGACTGACTGTCACCTTTCACAGCAAGCAAGTCGAATTGGCAGCGGTTCCTTCTCTCGGGTTTCTCAGCGAATCTCCCCTCCCCGCCTGGCTGGCTTAACGCCCCTCCTTGCGTGGATGTAGTGTTTGATTGTATCAGTAAGAACCCCACCCCAAGTCCACCCTCCTGTGTGAGGCGTAGTGATTGTAACCTTTTAAAACATGTCAAGCTTCATCGGCGCAGTGTGCGGGGAACCCACACTTCCCCGCTCACCCTCGTCTCCGAACGGGGTTGGTTTCTTCAAACCAACCAGGGTAAGCTCTGACCTTTGCTCCATATGTTCGTGCTTGTTCATTTAATATCCGTAGAAATCGCTCCGTTGAGAAAGAGAGAGAGCGTCCGACCCCGCGTGCTCCCCTTACGAGCGGTCACCGTGGGCTGTGAGAGAGAGGGACCTAGTGCCCCAATTGGCACCAGCCATCCCCTTAATTGTGGGCCTCGTACCCTTGGGAGGGCAACCCTAGCCTTGCTGGCACTCTACCAGCAAGGGTCTTGTTCCATCACCTCCCCTTAGCATCATTTAGTCACTTCGGGCTCGTGTGTGTGCGACGGTGAATTGGCCCCAATCTAGGACTTGATTGCTATGTGATTGTGTTTGCGGAATAGGTCCTAAGTTTCTATTTTCTTGCTGCATTCCCCTTTAGTTGTTTCACATCAGTTGGTATCAGAGCAAGTTTTAGACTTGTCTCTACAAGCCTAGGTCCTAGGGTCTTTGCATTTTCATCATCCGTGTGCATGTCCACCCGTAGTGGTACCTTGTACCGAGCTGACCCCTCTACCTCGGCCCCCCCCATGAATCCCAATTCCCAAGGTGACCCAAACATCTCTAGGGAGGCTCCCCAAGCTCCGATGGATCGGCTTGAGGCTGCCATTCAAGCCCTCTCGGAGCAGATGAATGGTTTTTCCACCCGCCTAGAGTGGCTCGAGGAAGTTAGGGCCCCACCGTGGACTTGATTGCTATGTTATTGTGTTTGCGGAATATGTCCTAAGTTTCTGTTTGCCTGCTGCATTCCCCTTTAGTTGGTTCACATCAGGTTGTGCCCACTGTGGACACAAAATGGAACCCCCGATTTGTCCCTCGGTACTGGCTCCTGGCGTGCCACTTTCCCTTTGTCCTGCCTTCCTCCTGCCTGCATAGGTATTTTGCCCATCTTCTTCTGCTCCTCGGTGAACCTACACATAGGTATCCATTAGAACCTAACTCTATATGTTTCTTACTTTTTTTAAGGTTTTGATTATTACCTTGCGTTCTCTTGCTTGGCCAGGTGAGCAAGCATCAGTGCCATAGTGTAGGAGTCAGGGTCTTGGGTAGCCACATAACATCGGACGCTACTACGTAGACCGTTGATGAATTTCTTCACCTTTTGACACGCCTCATCGAATATGTGAGGAGCATACTGGCCTAGAGCAGAAAATCTAGCCTCATAGTCTGCTATTGACATGCTTCCTTGTTCGAGGCTCAAGAATTCTTGCTCCTTAGAATCTCGCACATGTTCAGGGAAGTACTTTTCTCGGAAGACAGCTAGAAACTCCTCCCATAATATGTTGCCACCATGGTAGTCCGCGAAGGTGGTCCTCATCTTGGCCTTCCACCAAAAGTCAGCTTGATCTTGTAATACATAGGTCGCCATATTCACCTTCTCCTCCTCAGGACATCCCATTACGTGAAATTTCTTCTCCATTTCGTTGAGCCATGATTCAACCTCTGGATGGCTCACCCCCTTAAAAATAGGAGGCACCAATCTCATGAACCGATCAAGCGCCGGCATGTCGTGACGTGGTGCGGGCGCGGGCTGCTACAGCATCTGTTGTTGCATGGCCTGCATCAGCCCTTGGAAGCTCTGCATAAACCCCTCCAGATTAATTCTCGCATTGGGCACCTGTCCGCCGCTAACTGCCAGAGCATGGACAACCCCGTCATTCGCCCCATTTGGGTCATCTACCCCAGATCCCCTCTCATCTGCCTAGGGAAGATCCCTTTGCCTTCTTGGCGGCATAATTCTGAGAAACAAACAACTGTTAAGTGAGAGGGTTTTTAACTGGCTTCAAATACACTCTACCCTTTTCCCACTCTAGCCTATCTCTTCTCCTACTACTTGGACATTTGGAATGGTTGTGACCATGGTTTGCCTCTCGTGCTTTGATACCACTCTGTAACGCCCCGAGATCCGATCCTCAATTTATGGGCATTTTTTTCTTTATCAGACCCGAAGTATTACTTCGTACGTATCGCGAAAGCACAATGTATAAATATGCATACATTCACATGAGAGAGAAACCACAATTATAGGAAATGTAAATATCATCCTAACCATTTATAACTTTCAAAAGAGAGTACATGACCAATGTTCCAGAATAAATATGAGTCCTCATAGGCTCCCACCCCGTAATCATACAGATAAGAGAAACATTCATCCACAGCATACCCAAGCGAACTATGATGTAGCACTATTCCTCAGCTGCAGCCTCCTCCTCAACCACCTCCTCTATGTCTCTTGAAATGTGTGTCACAAAGGGGTGAGTGTGACGCTCAGTAGGCAACCTAAACAAACCGGGGTTAACTCACATCTATATAACCAAATTATATGAATAATTTAGATGTTAATAATAGCATAAACTATTCATTATCCTCTACTTAAAATAACTCATATGAGGAAAATACACATTCTTTAACTAACATATATGATACCCATGCATGTATCAAAACCACGGTAAAAAGGTAGTTAGACATTATCACATTCTTATGAGTTTCACATTCTCATTATTCATGTAACCAAACAGCTGTCGCAATCACAGGAGGCCCACACACAAACGAACGAACGAAAGAGTACTGCGCAGACCCGAGAACGAACTCCCACCTAGATTCTTGTGGCCTAGTGGCATTACGTATCACCGTCCCACAAAGGCTGCCCCACAATGGGACTGAAGACTGAATCAATAGGATTTTAATTCCAGAGGCCCACAGCAAGGACATCCCCACAAAGGGACCGAAGTATGAAATATGATTCCAGAGGCCCACAGCAAGGACAACCCCACAAAGGGACCGGAGTCTGAATTTTGATTCTAGAGGCCCACAGTAAGGACCGTGCCACAAAGGGACCGAAGTCTGAATTTTGATTCTAGGGTCATCCCACAAAGGAACCGAAGTCCTATCTCACAGAATGTTGTTGTTTCCATTCATAACATTCATATCATATTCACATTCACATTCATACGCATTTTTTTACAAATACTAGCATGATTCTTTTATCATAGCAAGCATGCATCCAAATGGTTTAAGTGAACAAATCACAATCACAAGCTTATTTATTGTCGAACATGATCAGGTTATCGAATAAAAGAGGACATGTTTATTTTTAGGTTACACATGCGTACAAAACAAAACATAACCACAAGTGCAGAATTTCCGTAAGCATGAAATTTTTACAGTGAGCTACTAACTTATCCTTCTATCATTTCTAATTTTTCAGATTTTTCTGAATTAATATGACCTCTCAAAACTCTCTTTTTCCACGTTTCTGAAAATTGGTCCAATGTGCTCAGGGTGTCGACCTGTCTAAAGAAAGTGTCGACCTGTCAACCCTACACATGGGTAGAAAATAAACTATAACTTCAAGTGCAGAATTTATATGAGCATGGAATTTTTACTGTGGGTTACCAACTTACCCTTCTTTCATTTTCTAATTTTTCAGATTTTTCTAAATTAATATGACCACTCAAAACTCTCTTTTTCCACGTTTCTGGAAATTGGGGACAGCATTCTCAGGGTGTTGACACATCCAGGGTATGTGTCGACACATTCAGGGGGAAGTGTCAGCATGTCCATGGGCAGTGTCAGCACATCCGACAGTTTCCAAAGAGGAAGTGTCGACACATCCATGGTATGTGTCGACACATTCAGGGGGAAGTGTCAGCACGTCCATGGGCAGTGTCAGCACATCTGACAGTTTATAAAGAGGAAGTGTCGACACGTCCAGGGTATGTGTCGACACATTCAGGGGGAAGTGTCAGCACGTCCATGGGCAGTATCAGCACATCTAACAGTTTCTAAAGAGGAAGTGTCGACACGTCCAGGGTATGTGTCGACACATTCAGGGGGAAGTGTCAGCACGTCCATGGGCAGTGTCAACACATCTAACAATTTCTAAAGAGGAAGTGTCGACACGTCGAGGGTATGTGTCAACACATTCAGGGGGAAGTGTCAGCACGTCTAGGGGAGGTGTCAGCACGTTCATGGGATGTGTCAGCACATTCATGGGAATGTGTCAGCACATTCGTGGGCAGTGTCAGCACATTCATGAGAATGTGTCAGCACATTCGTGGGCAGTGTCGACACCACCCAATATTTTTAATTAAAATTCCGAGAAACCTCTCAAAAATACATAACTTGATGGAAAAACCAGTAAATAGACTTGGTAGCCAATCCCACATGCCCTTAATCCCTCTTTGGCATATAGAAACTACTTTAAAATCATTTTAATGCTCCATTGACCCCTAAGACTTGAGGATATGTGCCTACCTTTGAGACGTTAACCAACGATCTGGGGATAATATCCACACCCAAGATCCACCTCAGCTTTACCCTTCGATCCGGGGATGATATCCACACCCCAGACCAACCCGAGGCTCTTGCCTGCTGTCCTAGGACTTGTAGGTTCGCCCCCCCTTCGCAGGGCCAATGTCCCTCACCTCTCCTCTCTTTCAAGTGAAACCGTAGATGGTGAATGTTGAGGATATGTGTTGCTAAAGGCTGACCACCCTTGGAACACACTTCTTTGTATAGGTTTCAAGCCTCCCAAGGCCTTTCCCACGTCTAGCAAGGTTCAGCCCAGCCCCAAGGTCGCTGGTTTTAAGGAGGGGTTAAATATTAAGCACCCCTTCAGTTTGAACCACGGTGACCCTTCATCTACCCAGTCATATATGCGAATGGGCGTACTTTTAGGTTAGGATTTACGTTAAGCTGTCTTCACATAAAATAAAGAGGACTTCCAGATCTAACTTTTAGTTTTAATTTCATCAAATTTCATCAATGCAAGCGTGAGTTATGATTTTTTCAATATTAACGTTATTTCCCCTCTATTTCAATCGCGACCCTTCGTCTACCTGGTCATAAATGTGAGTGGGCTTGCTCTCCTGTTGGGATTTGAATTTAGATGTCTTCAGATGAAATCTAGAGGGCTTTAATATCTAACTTTGGGTCATGGTTTCATCAAATTTAGTATCCCTATCCCGAGTTATGATTTTTGAAAATTTATCCTTCATTCTCCCTCGTTCTAGCTGCGACCTTTCAGTAGCCCGAGACAATTCGGGTATAACTATGATGTCCAGGCAGAATTTGGCCTTGACCTCAACAGAGAAGTTGTATCTAACACCCTACTCAAAATTTTGGCTTTGGTTTCAGGTCATTTCATTAACCACGGGTGAAGTTAGGAATTTCCCATTAATTACCTTCGAATTTCCCCAACAGTCACACCCCTTCGTGACAGCTATTAACCAAAGGCTTTTGGGCCCAAGTTCTGATGCGAATTGGGCTTCTTCCCCAACAGAGAAGTTTCGCCTAAGGGCCCAAGCTTTCTAACGAGCCTGGTTTCATCATTTTCTGATCTTTCTATGTTAAGTTACGGATTTTCTAAGGATTCTTAATTAATCTATCTAGATTTCTGGCCCGTTGGGTTCATGGGTCCGAATCATACCCGATTGGGCTAGTGCCCATTTGGCGGTCATAACAGTCGGAATAATAATGTAATCATGGACTTTATCTGAAGCCTCAAAACCTTCAGGAAAAGCATTGGGACTGGTAAGCCCATAAAGCTGAGTTGTAGCTG
Organism: Amorphophallus konjac; assembly: GCA_022559845.1. Taxonomy (NCBI): domain Eukaryota; kingdom Viridiplantae; phylum Streptophyta; class Magnoliopsida; order Alismatales; family Araceae; genus Amorphophallus; species Amorphophallus konjac. The sequence goes on along the minus strand of CM040124.1, from coordinate 117,247,032 downwards.
CTGGCCCAAACTTGGATGACTCTGAAGCTATACAATGATGGGAATGGTCACGGGGTGGACTCGAATTGTTCCTTCTCCATCATGTTTTCCCCTTCAGCCATTTCATCTTTCGAAGATGACATAATTTGTAAAGCAAATTGGTGGACAACATCCACATGCCCTCCATGACTGTTCCACCCAATATGGGGTCCAGATCCAGCAGGCCGCCTCAGGTGACTCTAAACTTTACAAATTTGGCAGTTCCCAGCTTCTTCCCTTTCGAGTACAACTTTATTGCAGTGGCCAAAGGGTTCTGATCAAATTTTTTTGAAAGGAGCGAGGATAGTATTCTTTGCCTTCTGGGCATTTTTTTTTCTGATGTGCCAAAACTTTGACCTCTGCCTTTAAGGCTTGCTTCTCTGTCTCCAGCAGAAGGCATCGGCCATCAGAATTTGCTGAACTTGCCAATATGCCAGCCATCTCGCTGTTAGGCTTTCTATTGTTTTCATGAATTTTAGAAATTCATGTCTCCAAGTTAGATTTTATTTTTATATTTTTTTAAAGGGGTTTCTTGCATTGAGGAAGAGCAGTATCCTTATCAACCCCTAACCCAGAGAGAGATTTTCTGTGATCTCAAATTTTCATTTTCACATTCAACCACATGATCATGTTGAGCTTTGATCTATATTTTTTTGTAGCCTAGTTTCCATACAGTAACCTAGAAACTTCATCATGCAAAATTTTGTTCAATCAGCTTTGATAATTGCTGGTTCCAAAGGATGTTTAATTTTCTATGTTTCATATAAACTTCACTAATTTTTTTGGCTTACCTTTTGGCTAGTAATTGGTGGTTCTACTTGATCATATACTCTCTAGTTTTTCACATTTCTTACGAATAGTTCTGTACAGATGGTAGCAAGCTATTGGACAAGATAATATTTTACTTACAAAGATGTTGACATTGGTCAACTGTTCTGCCTAGTAAACCCCGTTTCTAAAATGTTCAGAAAATGGTACACACGCACACATAAATATATATGTAATTATTTTTGAAAGTATAATTGTCCCTTGATTATCTGAGATTTATGACCTCTAAGTATAAGGCATGAACACGAGATTTCTGATTCAACTTGGGTTGATATCAGATAATCCACATAAGTTATTTTTCCATGTCCATGTAAAAATGGTATTAGCTGTAGCGGCAAATAAATGTTAGATTTTATGATAATGAATTCTGTGATAAAAAAACACATCTGAATTATGGTTCACATTCACACATGATTCCGCATGTTTCCAGCTTCTGGTTATCATGAGTGTTTTCCATTTTCGACTTCTGGTGACCACGCATGTTTTCTGTTTTCAATTTTCTGAAGGTTTGTCTAGAAAACTCGATAGAAAGGCTTGATTATCTTAGTGTCTCCTTTGGACTAACTTGGGAGCTGTATCACTTCTGGAGGAAGCACAAATTTGCTCCCTTCTACATCAGTCAAGTTCCAGTTATTGCCCCCATAGAATGATTAATTTTCTTTTAATATGCTTATGCTATATGTGCCAATGTTTATTCCTTTTCTGTGCAAAAATGTTATCAGAATGTACACTTGCATGATTGTAAAGCCACTGAACAACAATGAGGTAGATGATGGTGGTGCTAGTGAATATGGCTTTAAGCTTCCATTTTATCAGTGTAAGTTCCTGACAAAGTTTACTTTTTCAACCTTATGTTACCCATAAGTTGGTTGATTCAAACTTGCCATTTGATGGACTGCTTCCAGATTTTAGACGATGGTTTATCTGGTTGCTGCCTTCCACCTATAAGTCTATGGATTATAATGATGTAACACCACCTTGGGGGTGATAGCCACTAGACCGATGAACCTTGGATCTAGACTTGCAAGCAATCAACCTTGAGCGGCGGACTCACTCTAGCGGACCGACTCGCGTAGCGTTCACGGTTGCTCGTAGGTAAAGCAGCGATGGTGGGAAGGGTCCGAGGTGGGACCTCACTATTCCAGGGGTATGGCTAGCTTGGGACAGACCCCAATGGACCAGGGATGCCTAATTTCATGGGCAGCTAGCATGCCAAGGGCGTGGGATGTAGGGAGCTCTTGCCTCACTCCACGGTGGTCACTCGCGTTGTTGAATTCAAGATCGAGCACTCAACTCACCGACCGACGGCCCACTAGCAGCAATACTAAGCTAAGCAAAGAGTGAACCAACAGAGAAGTGTGGTCAGGTGGTCACCTGATCGGCGTGAAAATGCCGATCCCTACCGGAGATGAAGGTGAGCGAGGAAGCGTGGCTACCCACACGCTACACCGATGATGCTTCGGTCGACGACCTGCTTATACATTCACTACTCCCTCGCAGAGGGATTGATCAAGGGGTGGGGGAATTAAATGTACACCCAAAACTACCTCCATGCAGGGAGGGGCTGTAAGCCGACTAGGCGGGGAGGGGAGATCGGTGTGGCCGAAAGAGATCAGTACTCGGTCTACGTAGACTGAGTCATGCCTGGCTGACGGTAGCAATCACCTTGTCGGAGGTATAACTCTCTGCTGGGACGTCTGACAGAGGTGGGGTTAGCGTTTATGGAGAGATGATCAAATTTAGAATCACCAAGTGGAAGAATCGCCATAATTTGAGCTCAAACAAAGCCAGGCCGCCGAATCTCGCGGAGCTACGCAGGTGACAATTCTGGCTGACCAGAGAGCTCTTTGTTGAGATTGTACTCTCAGCTGGGGCATCAGATTGTGGCGGGACCAAGGCCGCTGCGTCTGTGGACGTGTCTTCTTCGAGTAGAATTCAGAGTGGTCACTAGGAGAGGTCGGAGCAGTGTGCGAGGTGACGAGAGGTGGAAGGGTATCCGAATTGGTTCTGCTGGACTAACCTGCGTACTCCGGGGAGAAATGCTGGAACGTGGTGCTCCGGTGCTCAAATGACTCCCTTCTTCTTGGGTCTAGTAGAGGACTTGTAGAAGATGTCCTCCTAAGAAGGGCGGGCCAAGAACTTCACTGATCTGATCGTGAGGTCTTCTGCAAGTTGCCTCTGGCTATCAGCTAGAGATGATCTGCGCAGTCTGGCGAGGATGGCTCCACCGGACAGCACAGACGTTGGATGGAGGCAGGACCACCTCGCCTGTGAAGCTGCTTGGACGAGCTTTCCACCAATATAATATACGCCGCTTGAATCTTCGAGGTGATGTCGAGGTCCAGCCTGCAACTCGTGCCTCTACTATTGCCAGCGAACTGGGCTCAGCAAGGTGGTGATAGGTGATGATATGGGTGGCAAGGGGCGAAGGTACAGCAATAGGGTGAGAGGCTAATGGTTGTGGAAGGTGGAGGGGGATGTTGGGGGTTGATGGGGGGCTGAGAAGTGTAAGGGAAGGCGGAGCTGGGGCTGGGGATGAAGTGGAGATGGATCTAGGTGGTGGGGTGCAATATGCTCATAGGTGTATGGGAGAAGGGAGCTAGTCGACCATCCAAGGGGAGGGGGTGAGGATTGCGACCAAGGTGAGGGAAGGGGGAATGGGAAAGGGTGGGAGAGGTCCCCAAGCAGTGGAGGAGTGATGGATGGGCTTGGGGAAGAGGAAGGGGTGCTTTGGGAGGTGAAGAGTTGCTTGGGGAAGAGGAAGGGTTGCTTGGGAGAATGAAGGGGTGCCTAGGGGGTGGAGATTCTACCTTGGGGTTGGAGGGGAATATAATGGATGTATGGGGAAGGGGGGAGGGATCTTAATGGGAAGTGAATGGGGGAGGAGAGAGAAGAATTTCAAAATTGGGGGGGGGAGGAGAGAGAAAGGGTCACCCCTTAGAGAGAGAGAGAGGGAGTTTCTCACTCCATGGAACAATCAAACTGGATTTCAATTTCTTCTTAAACTATTTATTAGCTTCAAATGGAGAAAATGGGGTCCTATATATAGGCATCCCACATTTTACTATAAGTCCCTGACTTTTGGACCAATGACCTGACTAACCAAGGGGAAAGGAGGCACCCCTGGACTAGCCCACAAGTTGGGCCCAATTAGCTAATCTAATGGCCCAATTGACATATGACTTATGTAAATGACTCTCTTAACCTAGGTACTTGGCTCAAATAAAAGAAAAATTACATAATTGTGACTCAAATAAAATATTAAATTACATGTCATGACTCATAAAAATGTGGCGAACAAGATGACGCACAGCTGGCGAGCGACGGGATCCTCGAAAAATATGGAATGGTCGGGGATGTCCCCATCATGCCCCCAGAGTGGGGAGAACTTGACTCCGTCGAGTATGGGTCCACTAGGGAAGTGGTTCCCCAAGGCAGCTCCGGGTGAACCACGCTCTCCTGACTCAACCCTGCGTCCTTAGCTGGGGGACGGCGCTTCAGCTTCTCAAGGTGGCACGGGCACACCCTCTTGCCAGCGATGGTATCTTGCTTGCCTAATATTGCCTCCGTGTGCACACGTCGGGCTCTTAGGCTGATATGAGGTGGCACTCCAAGGGTGTCTCTCTCAAAGGTAAGCATAGGCTTGCGGCACTCACTAGGATGCCGCGGTGCCCTTAGAGGGTGCCGGGTCTGCCACATGGGAAGTGGGGTATATCCCATAATCCATCTATAAGTCCAACCCATAAACCGTGTTGTCAAAACAACTCAGAATTTGGGAAGGTCTAAGTCCTCGTGCCCTCGATTTGGAGGTGACCCTAGGGTAGAGCCACTCCAATCTCACCATCACTAGTTTGCCTGCTTGGGATCCCAAGTGGCACTCGTGAGCTTTTGCCCGCTTTTCGTGAAACTCACTGCTCGTTGCTGGATGCTTGCTTGAATGCGTATGCCATGCACTATGATGTGGTGTGGGTGTGAAGACTACAGAGTGCAAGGGTGGGCCAGGACAACCGAATATGGACGGATCATGTGTTAGGGGCTCATTAAATTTGACTGACTTGGGGGGGCCGGGGCATCCATAGGTGACTCTGTCATGCATGAATGCAAATGTCGGGGGGCCAAGGCATCCATGTAGGTACCTATCATGTACTAGATCCATAGTGGTGACGATGATGGGTAGGAGAGGACCGACACATTTGAAGGTAGACTAGCCATGCATTCTACCTAAAGTGATATGTGTGGGATGACCTAACCTTCTAACCATGCCGAATGATGTGATGTGCCAAGACAAATGCTTTCCTAACCTGGAAATGACATTGATGTGTAGGAGTATGGTTTGGCATTGGAGCTTCCATTCAAAAGGGTCGAAGGGGTCTAGGAAGGTGGACATCATGGGGAGAGGCACTTCCTTGTTCCCTAGGTGTAGATCTTCCTTGGTCATAGCTACCCTTGTGTCACTCGGGACTTGGGAGAGGTAGGCTTGGTCCATCATGGTGGGTGAGGGTAGGAAGGAGTGGGTGGTAAGTGATGTGGGTGGGCCACATGGGTTCTCGGGCTCCCATTGGGAGGGGTCAAAAGGATCAACATAAGTGTACCCATGGGAAAAGAGCTCTAAGTTTATCTCATCAACCTCAAGGTCCTCATAATATGGTGGTGGATCATCCTCCTCTAATGAAGAAATTGGGCCGAAGTCTTTGGTGGGTGGGTCGACCATGAGGGGATGGCTTGACTTTCTACCCGATATAAGGAACTCCAATTCGAAGATAAGGTCGGGCCCATCAGGTGTAGAGAGGAATAGCAGAAGGTCGCCAGTGTAGCAACCAACGGTGCAAATTGAGGTGATAGACCCAACACATTGGTGTAGATGGTCAAGGTTTCTAGGTTGGTTGACCACTGTGGTCAACATGCCGGTCAACTTCATTTGCCATACTAAGCCCTTAAGAAGATCTCATAATGTCTCCACTTGGTAAGATGATTGGATGGTGGTGTGATAGGAGAGGGGCACTAGAGGGAGGTGTCGCTCCATGGGTAGAGGGTATGAGTGCAAGCTATGGAGGACGGGGTCTACCTTGAGCCATTTAAGTAGGGGCCCATCTATGGTTATGGTGCTATGTGTGAAGGTTTGTGGCTCTTGAAGGTCCAGGCTTTGTGAAGTGGGGGAGGTTTGAGGCTCGTCCTTACCATTGGTGTGCACTTGGGTTTCCTCGATGGTAGGGAAGATGATATCCTCTACCAAGGGGATGTGAAGGTCTTTTGTGGGAGGGGTGATGATGATTGGCGCATGGTGCACCCGGGGTGCTGGGCAAAGGGGGACTTGGGCTAGGATGGGGAGGGGAAGTAGTGGAGGCTTAGGACATGGTAGAGTTGGGGTACGGAGTGGGAGATGGGTTGGGTGAGGAGACTTGGGTTGGTTGGTCTTGGGAGGTGTGTCCCTTATGGAGGATGATGGAGAGGTGGAGGCCAGTTGGGTTTGGGTGTGGGTTGGATAAGGGAGTTTGGGTTCGGGGGTGGCTGCCCTCATGCGGGGAACCGGGTCAGTTAAGGGTCTCTTGCCCTTGGGGCCGGCCGGCTGTGGAGGGGTGGAAGTGGGTCGCCCTTGGTTTTAGGGAAAATTAGTGGGGGTTGGGTGGTGGAGTGTAGAGGTGTTGGTCGGGGTAGGAGGTGATGGGTGTTGTGGAGGTTGGGCCTTTATGGTGGCCTTGAACTAGCTGGGAGAGAAAGGAGGAGTGGTAGTGCTCCTCGGGCTATGGCTCTCCGAGTAGGAAGGTGGACGTTGGGGATTGTAGATCTACCAAAGTTCTACCTTCATCTTCTCCCAAAAGTCTATGGGTTCTTGCCTTCTAACCGCCCTAAGACCCACTATGTGGTTCCATTCTTTCTTGGCTTGAGGTGAAAGCTGCCCCTTGGCAATGTTGACTCTTTTGTGTCCATATACCCAAGTCCTCTCAAAGTGTTTTTCCATGGTAGCCTCCCACTTTACATAGGCTCTAGGGCTCGATCCATCAAAGTGAAGGTCCTCATCTAGAATGATGTCCAAGAGTAGTAGGTCGATTCGTGGAGGGCCGAGTTGTATGGAATTGACCAAAGAGGGGTAGCCATGATGACGCACCGGCTAATGAATGCAAATGCGCCCTAGGACTAGACTTAGTAGAGACAAGTCTAAAACTTGCTCTGATACCAATTTGATGTGACACCACCTTGGGGGTGATAGCCACTAGACCGATGCACCTTGGACCTAGACTTGCAAGGAATCAACCTTGAACGTCGGACTCACTCTAGCGGACCGACTAGCATAGCGTTCACGGTTGCTCGTAGGCAAACCAACGATGGTGGGACCTCACTATTCCAGGGGTATGGCTACCTTGGGATGGACCCCAATTGACCAGGGATGCCCAATTTCACGGGCGGCTAGCATGCCAAGGGCGTGGGATGTAGGGAGCTCTCGCCTCACTCTGCAGTGGTCACTCACGTTGTTGAATTCAAGATCAAGCACTCAACTCACCGACTGAAGGCCCACTAGCAGCAATACTAAGCTAAGAAAAGGGTGAACCAGCAGAGAAGTGTGGTCAGGTGCTCACCTGATCGGCATGAAAACACCAATCCCGACCGGAGACGAAGGCATGCGGGGAAGCGTGGCTACCAGCACGCCGCGCCGATGATGCTTCGGTCGAAGACCTGCTAATACATTCACTACTCCCTTGCAGAGGCGTTGATCAAGGGGTAGGGGAATTGAATTTACACACAAAACTACCTCCACGCAGGGAGGGACTGTAAGCCGGCTAGGCGGGGAGGGGAGATCGGTGTGGCCGAAGGAGATCAGCACTCGGTCTACGCAGAGTGAGTCACTGCCCTGGCTGACTGCAACCATCACCTTGTCGGAGGTAGAACTCTCTGCTGGGACGTTCGACGGAGGCAGGGTTAGTGTCTCTGGAAAGCTGATCGAATTTAGAATCACAAAGAGGAAGAATCGCTGTATTCCGAGCTCAGACGAAGCCAGGCTGCCGAATCTCGCGGAGCTACGTAGGTGACAATTCTGGCTGACTAGAGAGCTCTTTGTTGGGATCGTACTCTCAACTGGGGCGTCAGATTGAGGCGAGAGCAGAGCCGTTACGTCTGTGGATGAGTCTTCTTCGATCAGAATCCAGAGTGGACCCAGGAGTGGTTGGAGCAGAGCGCGAGGTGATGAGAGGTGGAAGGTTATCCAAACTGGTTCTGCTAGACTAACCTGCGCACTACGGGGAGAAATGCTGGAACGTGGTGCTCCAGTGCTCAAACGACTCCCTTCTACTTAGGTCTGGTAGAGGACTTGCATAAGATGTCCTCCTCGAAAGGGCGCGCCAAGAACTTCACTGATCTAATCGTGAGGTCTTCTGCATGTCACCTCTGCCTGTTAGCTAGAGATGATCTGTGCATTCTGGCGAGGATGGCTCCACCGGATAGCATGGACGTCCGATGGTGGCGGGCCCACCTTGCCTACAAAGCAGCTTGGAAGAGCTTTCCATCAATATAAGATATGCTACTTGAATCCTTGAGGTGATGCCGGGGTTTAGCCTGCAACTCGTGCCTCTGTAGCTGCCTGCGAACTGGGCTCAGCAGGGTGGTGATAGGTGATGATAGGGGTGGCAAGGGGCGAAGGTACAGCAAGGGGGTGAGGGGCTAATTGCTGTGGAAGGTGGAGGGGGATGTTGGGGGTTGATGGGGGGCTAAGAATTACAAGGGAGGGCGGAGCTAGGGCTGGGAATGAAGTTGATATGGATCAGGGTGGTGCGGTGCAATCTACTCACAAGTGTATGGGAGGGGAAGGGAGCTGGTCGACCAACAAAGGGTAGGGGGTGAGGAGTGCGACCAAGGTGGGGTAAGGGGGAATGTGAGAGGGTGAGAGAGGTCCCAAAGGGGTGGAGGAGTGATGGCTGGGCTTGGGGAAGAGGGAGGGGTGCTTTGGGAGGTGAAGAGTTGCTTGGGGAAGAGGAAGGGTTGCTTGGGAGAATGAAGGGGTGCCTAGGAGGTGGAGATTCTACCTTAAGGTTGGAGGGGAATTGAATGGATGTATAGGGAAGGGGGAGGGGTCTTAATGGGAAGTGAATGGGGGAGGAGAGAGAAGAATTTCAAAATTGGGGGGGAGGAAAGAGAAAGGGTCGCCCCTTAGAGAGAGGGAGAGAGAGGGAGAGAGAGAGAGAGGGAGGGAGTTTCTCACTCCAAGGAATAATCAAACTGGATTTCAATTTCTTCTTCAACTATTCATTAGCTTCAAATGGATGAAATAGGGTCCTATATATAGACATCCCACATTTTACAATAAGTCCCTGACTTTTGGACCAATGACCAGACTAACTAAGGGGAAACGGGGCGCCCTTGGACTAGCCTACAAGTTGGGCCCAAGTAGATAATCTAATGGCCCAATTGACATATGACTTATGTAAATGACTCTCTTAACCTAGGTACTTGACTCAAATAAAAGGAAAATTACATAATTGTGACTCAAATAAAATATAAAAATTACATGCTATGACTCATAAAAATGTGGCGAACAAGATGACGCACTGTTGGCGAGTGACGGGATTCTCGAAAAATATGGAATGGTCAGGGATGTCCCCATCATAAAAGCTTGCAATGAGGTTCCCCCCTCCTTTACCCACTCACTTCCCCACAAACACAAACAAGGAAAAACATGTTACAATATTTTTTTAATGCTTTGTCTGCATGTATGGTCTTGTGCCAGCATTTTTGCTCCAAAGATTAGCTTCAGGGAGGATGAGGAATCTACAACTACTGTATCAGTGTAGGCCTCAGGACTTTTGAGAGGCCTCTTGTCAGCACAAGATATGAAACAGTAACAAGTTTACACTACTGATGCCAAGAGTGTAGGCCATCATTGGGTAAGATATTGCCATGTCTTCAAAATAACGTGATACAGTTTGGTTGTATTAATGAATTCATGATTAAATAAGGTCTCAAATTGATTCTTAACCAAGTGCCAAGAAATGCAAGGTCCTTAAATTATTGTAGCGAGCATGATGGTAGATAGCGTGATGTCAAGAAAATCCAAAATGTTATAATGCGGCTATCAATATTTTTATCTTATCATATTTATCTGCTAAAAATTTTGGATCTTGTGAATAGTCTGTACCAACCAATTTGCTCAGAACTATGGGCTTCACCACTTTAATCTTATTGTTCACATTTATTTACAGCTTGCTTTAGGTAAATGCTGTTGTCAAAAATTCATTACATAGTGAATGATGATGATTCCATATTTGAATTACTCTAGTTATATGCTCACTTAAAATGTATACATCTGTGTTCTACAGATTATGGATCTCGTTCTAATTCTTGCTCGCGAGTACTTCATGGAGAATGTTCCTGTAACATTATCTGCTGTCCAAGCTTCTATTTGCTATGCATGGGTTTGCAGTATAAAGACATCGTGTATGTTCAGGTAATTTTTCAGCATTGAATTTCTGTAATGATGTGTAGTAACCTTTTTTTTTGAAATTCAATGTTGCAGTATCTGTGTTTGATACAAGAATATGTGAATACCCTTTGTATATTTTATTGACCATGGACATGCTGATTTGTGCACTTCAAAGAGAGAAATGAAGTTAGAAAGGACACATATATTTCATTTATTTAAAAAGACACTCAAGAAAATCTACAAATTCCTTTTTGCTGCTATGACCAAGAAGATGGATTCACCTTGACCAAAGTAAGTAAAAGCTATTAGTAGACCCACTTTTCTTCAAGTTTACCTTCACTGATGGAAGTTTCCAGTAGAGTATTTAAAGACTCCCTTGTGTTTGCCTTTGGGCCTTTATGGTAGGGTTTTGCTCAGTCATTCTTGTTATAAAGAAAAAAACCACGTGCTTTCAAAAAGTGATCAGTGCACGAAGTGTCAAGCATGATTGGTATTTTCTCTGGGAAGTATCGTGGATTTTTAGATAGCCTGCACTTTTATTCTCCTAATTTTAGAAACAATAGAAAGAACAATCTATAAATCCAAGGCTCATCTTTGAATTCCAATATTGGGGCCCATGAAGGGAGCTTTTATTACTCCCCATGAGGGTTGCAGAAATCTCCCTAGAACAGTCTTTTTGAAAACATCATACACTACACAAGCACTTGCCAAGTTAACTGCCAACTTGGAGTAGGAGTATTGAATGACATCATTTACTTTCTAAACATTGAATTGTCATCATTCACCTGATGTTTCTATGTGTCAAAGATTGTGATGACCCCGCTCCGTACGTCTGTCAATGAAGATCTTGAAGCAGGATCCAGGGAAGTGATGGTGAGGAATCCTACTTTTTGGAATACTTTTTTTTTATCAAAGCTGAAATACTCACTCTCTTTCAGACTTGCTATAGTAAGAACTAATCTTACTCATGGAGCTATTTGCAGGAGAAAATGAAAGCAAAAAACTCGATGTTGGGAGAACCTGATGATCCTATTACACAAATTGGCTTAGAAACTTCTCTGCAAATCAGAGCTGTTAGCATGCCACCGAGCAACATCATCAGTGTACCGGCCACAAAACCAAAGAAATGAAAACTTGGAACAGGTGACGAAATGAATGGGGGTAAAAAGAAGACCAGAGCAAGCACAGCAAAATGAAGAAGAGAACTATGTGATGCCACTTAACAAACATCAGATATAATTATTCAAAATATGTTGCTGAGATCTGATGCCTCCCCTTTGTGACATCGATTGAGGTAGGTTGATCTAACTTCCAGAACCATGTGTAAAATTTTTATAAAAGTTGGACTTCATTTGATTCGCCAAAGCTGCATCATAGAAACACTATCCATTGTCAGATATTTCTACACCGGCTTAAATGGTTTATTTGAATTCCTTACGACAAAACCTTCTCTTACATCCCTGAATTACATTCTTTGGCCCTTAAAATATTCTAATTAGGTGTAAGCCTACCCTGTTTACTCTGAAGATCAGGATAATTTTCATTATACCAGACATGTTTACTTTCTCGAGACTGTAGTCTTGAGTAATTTGCTATCTATATGACTTTCTTAATGGTCATCAATAATTGGCCCTGAAGAATCTGTCCTTCATGAAATAGAATGGTTATACATTGAAGAATATTTTTTTGTATGGAACTATCAGAAGATCAATATATCTTATGCATGGTCCTATAAAGAGGTTAGCTGTGGATACAACACTTAGAGCGGCGGCACCATATCAAAAGTTACGTAGGGAGAATGATATCCACAAAACAGGAAAATTTTTATGGAGAAAATTGATATGAGAGCCAAGAGGATGGCATGGAAAGCAGCAAGACTGGTTTGCCCATATCATTCCAGAAATGTTTATCAAATTTTTTGATTCCATAATAGCTCAGCTGAAATAGTTTGAATAACAATTTATTAAACTCAGCAGATTTCCCAAAAATTCAGTCGACTTACTTGAGAATCAGTCGACTGACTTTCAGTCACGTCGACTGAATTGGGTTGAACTCGACTAACTTTTCCTTAGGTTGGCAGATTTCATTGTCACCTTGCATCATTTGTGCCTTATGTAATGCATTTATCTTTTTTATCATATAGTTCCTCATGTTAAGGTTGTTTTTTATCAGGCACTGGTTAAGGTCATGGCTAAACAAGGATATCAATTATAACTGATGACCCAATGACCAAGCTATTCATTAAATATTTAGTCAGATTTTTGATACAGTTTCTAACTATGTGTGCAATTTTTTTAGAATGTGTGCACTTTTTTAAATTGATGTTCAAAAACTAGAGGGAGGCTTTAATTCTTTAGAATGTGTGCAATTTTTTTAATTGATGTAGAGTGGTATCACTGCCTCCAATCCCCAAAAAAAAGCACATTTAGAGAAGAGTTTTGAATCCTGATTTTCGATCATACTGGAGCTTTTTTTTCTCTCATAGGATTAGGCATTTTTTTGTGATAGCATATAAACTTTTAGCTACATACTACATTGCAGGCAACTATACTGTTGCAGTGATTGCATCTACACATACTTCTAATAACTATCTAAGTCGTACTATCCTTGTTGGTTGATTCTGTCATAGAGTCCAAATAATTTTCTCTTTGTGTAATATATCATGTGTCATGAGAAGTTTTCAGGAAATTTTAATAAATAAGTGAAGTTTTGAACTGATCATGAGAAACAATTGTTCTACATCTTGAAATTTTCCTAGTGGTGTAAAGTCTATGGAAAGAGGATTTTGAACACTGATCTCACCCATTTGTCATGAAACAGCAAAAGAGCAAGAGTGGGGAATCCAAAAACTGAGATGTTCAGGGATTTTATTAGATCTTGCAGAAGTATGTCTAATTGGTGCCTTGGTACTTAACGATATTTTTTTGATCTACACAACCATCTGCCGTTTGATTCTATTGTTGACCTTCAAAGGAAGGTATAGTCAAATTCTAACAGGCCATCCTGTTTATCTTCTATGGAAGACTTCTTATGCACTAATATCATTGGGCTTGTGTTTGAAGAATATTCTTGTCATATTGCCAATACATCCAAAAGTCAATCTTCTGATCTAGTGTGTACTTGTATATAGTCAATTGACAGTAATGCATGCCAGTATTACGGTCGGTCATACAGTCCAGTCAAGGCCAGCATAAACTCAGGCCACATTTATTTATCTAAAGCCAGATAGAAGTTTCATCATCCTGATTCGCTTAGGCTGAATTTATTTATTTAAATTCAGATACAAATTTCATCAACCTGCTTCAGTCACCTATACATCCACACTTGTGCTCTAGTATTACTGGAGACAGAGGCAAGGCAAATGGTTTAAGGCTCTCTTCAAATGGACCCACTGCAAGAGGCATAGTTCACTTGTTTCTATCAGTTTTATATTATCCTTGAAAATGGCATATTATACTGGACCCTTATCTAAGTGCTGAAAAATGACTGGGAATAAACACATTCCCCACAAAATTAAATAACACAAAAAATAGTAAACATTCCATTTGATTCTTGGGTGTAGTTTTCATTTTTACGTCATCTGTTGACTCGTTGGCTTGTTACAGCCATTCGTTCCATAATACATTCTGAAATCAACAATTAGGACATCAAGTATGCCAATGCTGGCCAATAGTCGTTGTTGTCATACTTTGATATGACAATGACATTTTCCTAGATATCCTGCTTGTCTTATTATAACCCTAAAATGCAAAATGGAATTAGAGTTCATCTACTTTTAGAAAGTCAATAAAACCCTTCTTAAACTCTGGTTTGAAATACATTCATTTCTTAAAATTACTATGACTCCTATCATTGGTTTTTGGGATCTAATATTAAAGCAAGATGCCTCCTATAGTGAGCAGGGCCCCTCTATGCTGATAACAGCCCTAAAGTGGTAGCAGATGGACTTGATGTAGGTTGCAAGAGCCTCCTTCTCATCCCTTGCTTCTTTTAAAGTGCTTTCCTTTGAGTGAAGGTAGCATAATAAGTTTTGGTCCTGATTTTGTACATTCTGATATAGTGGTTCACATGATATACATGTTAGGGGTTCAAGAGGCTATGATTGTAATGCCCCGAGATCCGATCTCCAAATTATGGGTATTTTTTTTTCATCGAACCTCGAGACATTACTTCGTCTGTATCGCGGAAGCACAAATATATAAACATGCATATACACGCATGAGAGAGAGAGAAACAACAGATTACAAGAAATGTAGGTAACATCTCAACCATTCATACTTTCCAAAGAGGGTACATTTACATTGTTCCAGATTGAACATGAGTTCACATAGGCCCACCACCCCATATACATGTAAGAGAGACATTCATCCATAGCATCCCCAGACGAACTATGAACTAGCACTACTCCTCAGCAGTAGCCTCCTCGTGAACCTCCTTCTCTATGTCTCCTAAAAACGTGTGTCACAAAGGTGTGAGTGTTATGCTCAGTAGGCAACCTAAACAAACCGGGGTTAACTCGCATCTATATAGCCAAATTATACACATAATTCATATGTTAATAATAGCATGTAATCCATTCATTATCATCTGCTTAAAATAACTTCATATAAGGAAAATACATATTCTTCAATCATATAAGGTACCCATGCATGCGCTAAAAACTATAGTGAATGAGCAACTACACTATAATATCTTGGGTCTTTCATATCTTTATCGGAGAGCTTTCAGATCGCTTTTGTGGGTCCTGAGTTGTGTTTCACGATGCACGTGAGTTTTTCTCTCGTACTAGTTACGGAACTCAGTGGAGAGTTCATTGTTACATTCATTGACTCGAGGATGCTACAGTTGCATTGTATTCTTTTCGAGGATCGTTTAGACTATTTTTTCGTATTTTTCTGAATTAGTGAATTTTTGGGCTAAAAATCAGATTTTACGAAAATTGGAAAATTTCCTAATTTCCTTTTCCATTTCTTCTCTCTTTCTCTTTCCTCTCTCCTCACCGCCGCTCACTTCCTCTGTAGCACCCCGAAATTTTAAAATGATAAATATTAATATTTACCCTAAAACAAATATGGGTAATAAAAAAAATTGATAAAGGAAATGGTCTAAATAGAAAATGAGCCTACACATTTATTAAAAGGTTATAAATAATTGAGTAAAAGATATTTGATCCAACCCGACTCTGATACCTGAGTCGTCGATGGAAATTAATGAGGTAGATAAATAAAGATAAAAGAAATAAGGACCCTATAAGCATGAAGAGTCCAACTAGTTAAAACTTATTATGACATTAACATACATGATTGAACATGCCTTAATAAAAGATAAAGAACTATCACATGTTAATGACCAACCCAATATATATATATATATAATTAGTGGGCCTTAATAACGCATTAGGCTTAACACATGTACAAGACCATAGCCCAACTCGGTAGGGTTAAATTTTTTAAATGAACTTTTGTTAATGGACTTTGAGACTCTAAATGGGTAAAAGAACTAGGGCTACGTAATGACTTTTTAGGGTGTATATATATTAATACTATTATAAGGTGTTTAAGTCATGTACGTAAAGCTCTTTCATGATCGAACGTTGCATGGATTTGGGGTTCGAATGAGAAACAGAAGGGAGCGGAGGATTTGGCCATATAAAGGGGATTAACATGGAAAGGTTAAAACCCAAACGGATACTACAATAGAAGGCTTAATCCAACTAGGATTGCATACAGTAAACCCTATCTATAGAGACCCTCCATGCGATGGCAGGGCCATCGTGCTCCGTTGTGCTACTGCCATCCTAGCGTCGGTGACGTCATCCTCGTCTTCCTCTTCGTCCGTCGTCCATTGCTGCCGTTGCTGAACGAAGGGCGAACGACCTCTTTTCTTCCCTCTGCTACAGTGGCTATGCACTGCTATTGCTGTTATTAGAGGGGGAAACATCTCTCTCTGCCGTCATCTCCTCTACTACCGCAGTTGCCGTATTGCTGCTGTCGTGCCCGCGGACGTTCGCTGCGGTGGTGCTGCTTCTACTGTTAGAGCAGTGAAGCTTCTTCTTCCTCTCCGTTCCTGCTGCTGTATTTGCAGAGAAAGCTGCAGCAGTTGCCGTTGTTCATCGTCGTCCCCATCATAATAATTCTTCTCTTCTTGTCTGTCTGAGCATCAACGAGAGGTAGGCAATCTCTCAAGCCAAACTGTTAGTTAATCTGCATAATTTATGCATGTTTCTTGTTAAAGTTTGTAGTTTCACGTGAAGTTAACAAAGTAAACGTATGATTAAAGAATTTTTTAACCGTGTAACCACATTACAAAATTCTAGATAAATATAATTATGGGATCCCCATGATTATTCCTAAATTTTCGTGCATATAAATGTTGTATTAACTATAAACATTAATTAGTTAAACAATTTAATATGTTTTAACTATATACTCGGTGAATTATAAAAATTACTGTAGCTTGATAGTTATGGGATTTTGCCTTAACGATTTGTTCGTGGCCGTTGGAGTGTCCTTTGGCCATGAAATTTTATGGGAGCGTTATTGGGGTAGAGACCGAGATAGTGAGAGTGGTTACATCTAATTTTGTGCCCACTATCTCAAGATCCCCCATCTCTCAACGAAAAATTACTTTGAACGTCTAGTTAGGTAGAGTTTTTCGAGCCCGTCATTTCGATATATAGAACGCGTGATTCCGACGTGTGTATGTCGAGAACATGAGGTTTGAAGATCGACACTTTTATTGAAATGACGACAAGCTCAATGGCGTCAAATTCTTTTGACGGCATCGTGCAAGGTCGTTGAATTATTTAATATATATATATATATATATATATATATATATAACTTGTAATTATATCTTTGAAAATCCATATCTACTAAACTATGCAACATAAAATTATAAAAAATATATTTTTGGAATCCTTGAATTTTTCTCCTAATTAACATATATTCTATTTTTCTAAATTATTTTATATAAATAAATATGTCTTTGAATGTATATTTTTAAATTTATTCAATTAAATAGATATTAATGTGAATTCTTGTTAAATGAATTAAGTTAAAAATCATAAAATTAACGTCTCTCCAAGATGATGCTAATTAATAAATGACGCCACCTACGGGCGTCAATTAATATAAGTTTATTTAATTATAGTTAGTTATAAAATTGGATGGACGTGAATTCTATAATTAACGTATTCATGTTCTCACCGTTTTCTTCCGATTTTGACCCATATCTCGGGTCTTTTGGCACTCTCATCTTACGTCCGTAGATGGAGTCCATGTTTCATGATTGGTTCACGTTATATACCTCAACTCTCGGTGACATGCGAGCCCTCCGTTGGACATTCCGTTCCTTCGGACTGGCAAGTTAGTCATTGGGACCTCCGTAAGTCTCCTCGCAGCCTTGGATTCCCTCAAGACCGACTGAGCTGGTTGTACCTAATCACCCAGATTTCCAGAATGTCATAGTTTTCATATGGTTTATTGATATATCATCCTTATTACAAGTTTTATCCCTGAACTCTATGTTCCATGAAATCTATCTTAATGTTCTTACATGTTTGAACCTTAAAATTCTTGGTCATTAATATGGAATTAGTCTAGACTAAATGTCAGGGGCTATGGGTCCCACTAAAATGACATTTTAAATGCTACAGGTCCTGATCTGACCCTATTGGGCGAGACAAAGTCCAAACGTTACCGGTATACGATGATCGGGTGCTGGCATTCACCACCTATAGTCGTCTATAACTTATTTCCATGAGGGGTGGTCATATCGTCGTGATTTTCCCCTTAAGTGCATTGGCCAATCCTAGGTAGTGCTAGATGTGCAAACACTCTCGTGATAGTGATGATCGGGAGTAATTGCCATCATAGTACACAATCCTATGTAGTGCTAGATGTGCAAACGCTCTCGTGATAGTGATGATTAGGAGTAATTGCCATCTTAATACACAATCCTATATAGTGCTAGGTGTGCAAACGCTCTTGTGATAGTGATGATTGGGAGTACTGCCATCATAGTACATCTCTCCACAACTTATTGTTCGTCATGAAATAATCTTGAATTGCCTTATTGGAGGGGTCATCATATCGTCGTGATATTCCCTTAGTGTTTTGGCAAATGCTATATAGTGCTTGAAGAAGTAATTGTTCCACTTCTATATCGATCATCGTAAATGTTCTTGAATTACCCCCATTGATAGTACACGTTATCTTGTCACGAAGATCCTTCATAATAATGGATACATTGAAGCTCTCGTGATAGTGTTCGTCATAGAGAGATGAATGTTATATTTCCTCATGAATACTCTTGACCTAGCTTCAGAAAGTACTTCTTAAGATCTTGCTATGCTCTCTTGATTGTCATTGTCCTTACTCTTCATGAGTGTATCTAGCATCTTGCTTACTCATTTTTTTATATAGTTCTTGAATTTATCTCATGTCATTATAGTTCTCGATTTCTATATCTTGCATGACGTGCATGAGCATGTTAAACTGTAATTGACTTAAAGCTAGCTTGGAGCATGAGATATTAAGTCCTACTGAGCGTTCGCTCACCCTGCGTTTTCCAATATTTTTCAGGTAATGACCTTATTGACGACGAGACCGAACATGATGGGCAAGGGCAAGAGTGAAGTGAACTCTGACATCTAGATGAACCGTCTAGTCTGGTTATCTTGCATCTTATGTCTCATTATAGTTTTTCTTTATTGAGTCTTTTCGTTTATTATGCGCCCGAATACGTAAAGAACTTATATTTGAAATGAAATTTGTTATTTGTCCAAATTATGTTTTGTGGAAATGACTATGCTCTGATTGACATGACTGTTTAACTGCCACGTTCCGAGCAAATGACACGTTCCGCTGCTATCGGTTCGGGGCGTGACAGAAGGTGGTATTAGAGCCTAGGCTTTCTAAATCCCTAGGTCATCAAGTCCAAGTCCTAGATTTAGTTATCCTTGTCAGTTATCCTATAAGAACCCCGTGAGATTTGGGTAGAGCTATGGGCTAACTAATAAAATATGTTTCATCTACGCTAGATTAATGTCAAGATATAAGTAATCATTAATTTAAAACTTGTTGTGTAGACAAAAAATGGCTAACTCTGTAAACCTATCGCATCAGTAACTGCATGAATCGGATATGGTGAGCATAGCACTTAACATGTTATGCCAATAACCTAGCTGAAATACATGTTTTAGATATGGTAATCTTACCCCACTAATTTTTTTAAAGAAAATTATGTGAATTTGGGGACCAAATTCTTCTAAGTGGGGGAGGGTGTAGCACCCAGAAATTTTAAGATGATAAATATTAATATTTACCCTAAAACAAATATGGGTAATAATAAAAAAAAATTGATAAACGAAATGGTCTAAATAGAAAATGAGCCTACACATTTATTAAAAGGTTATAAATAATTGAGTAAAAGTTATTTGATCCAACCCGACTCTGATACCTGAGTCGTCGATGGAAATTAATGAGGTAGATAAATAAAGATAAAGGAAATAAGGACCCTATAAGCATGAAGAGTTCAACTAGTTAAAAGTTATTGTGACATTAACATACATGATTGAACATGCCTTAATAAAAGATAAAGAACTATCACATGTTAATGACCAACCCAATATATATATATATATATATATATATAATTAGTGGGCCTTAATAACGCATTAGGCTTAACACATGTACAAGACCATAGCCCAACCCGGTAGGGTTAAAAATTTGAAATGAACTTTTGTTAATGGACTTTGAGACTCTAAATGGGTAAAATAACTAGGGCTACATAATGATATTTTAGGGTGTATATATATTAATACTATTATAAGGTGTTTAAGTCATGTACGTAAAGCTCTTTCATGATCGAACGTTGCATGGATTTGGGGTTCGAATGAGAAACGGAAGGGAGCGAAGGATTTGGCCATATAAAGGGGATTAACATGGAAAGGTTAAAACCCAAATGGATACTACAATAGAAGGCTTAATCCGACTTGGATTGCATACAGTAAACCCTATATATAGAGACCCTCCAGGCGATGGCAGGGCTATCGTACTCCGTTGTGCTGCTGCCATCCCAGCGTCGGTGACGTCGTCCTCGTCTTCCTCTTCGTCCGTCGTCCATTGTTGCCGTTGCTGAACGAAGGGCGAACGGCCTCTTTTCTTCCCTCTGCTATAGTGGCTATGCACTGCTATTGCCGTTATTAGAGGGGGAAACATCTCCCTCTCCTGTCATCTCCTCTACTACCGTAGTTGCCGTATTGCTACTGCCGTGCCCGCGGACGTTGGCTGCGGTGGTGCTGCTTCTGCTGTTAGAGCAGTGAAGCTTCTTCTTCCTCTCCGTTCCTGCTGCTGTATTTACAGAGAAAGCTGCAGCAGTTGCCGTTGTTCATCGTCGTCCCCATCCTAATAATTTTTCTTCTTCTTGTCTGTCTCACCATCAACGAGAGGTATGCAATCTCTCAAGCCAAACTGTTAGTTAATCTGCATAATTTATGCATGTTTCTTGTTAAAGTTTATAGTTTCATGTGAAGTTAACAAAGTAAACGCATGATTAAAGAATTTTTTAACCGTGTAACCACATTACAAAATTCTAGATAAATATAATTATGGGATCCCCATGATTATTCCTAAATTTTCGTGCATATAAATGTTGTATTAACTATAAACATTAATTAGTTAAACAATTTAAAATGTTTTAACTATATACTCGGTGAATTAGAAAAATTACTGTAGCTTGATAGTTATGGGATTTTGCCTTAACGATTTGTTCGTGGCCGTCGGAGTGTCCTTTGGCCATGAAATTTTATGGGAGCGTTATTGGGGTAGAGACCGAGATAGTGAGAGTGGTTACATCTTTTTTCGTGCCCACTATCTCAAGATCCCCCATCTCTCAACGAAAAATTACTTTGAACGTCTAGTTAGGTAGAGTTTTTCGAGCCCGTCATTTCGATATATAGAACGCGTGATTCCGACGTGTGTATGTCGAGAACATGAGGTTTGAAGATCGACACTTTTATTGAAATGACGACAAGCTCAATGGCGTCAAATTCTTTTGACGGCATCGTGCAAGGTCGTTGAACTATTTATATATATATATATATATATATATATATATATAACTTGTAATTATATCTTTGAAAATCCATATCTACTAAACTATGCAACATAAAATTATAAAAAATATAATTTTGGAATCCTTGAAATTTTCTCCTAATTATCATTATTTTTCTAAATTATTTTATATAAATAAATATGTCTTTGAATGTATATTTTTAAAATTATTCAATTAAATAGATATTAATGTGAATTCTTGTTAAATGAATTAAGTTAAAAATCATAAAATTAACGTCCCTCCAAGAGGATGCTAATTAATAAATGACGCCACCCACGGGTGTCAATTAATATAAGTTTATTTAATTATAGTTAGTTATAAAATTGGATGGACGTGAATTCTATAATTAACGCATTCATGTTCTCACCGTTTTCTTCCGGTTTTGACCAATATCTCGGGTCTTTTGGCACTCTCATCTCACGTCCGAAGATGGAGTCCATGTTTCATGATTGGTTCACGTAATATACCTCAACTCTCGGTGACATACGAGCCCTCCGTTGAACATTCCATTCCTTCGGACTGGCAAGTTAGTCATTGGGACCTCCGTAAGTCTCCTCGCAGCCTTGGATTCCCTCAAGGTCGACTAAGCTGGTTGTACCTAATCACCCAGATTTCCAAAATGTCATGGTTTTCATATGGTTTATTGATATATCATCCTTATTACAAGTTCTATCCTTGAACTCTATGTTCCATGAAATCTATCTTAGTGTTCTTACATGTTTGAACCATGAAATTCTTGGCCATTAATATGGAATTAGTCTAGACTAAATGTCAGGGGCTATGGGTCCCACTAAAATGATATTTTAAATGCTACAGGTCCTGATCTGACCCTATTGGGCGAGGCAAAGTCCAAACGTTACCGGTATATGATGATCGGGTGCTGGCATTCACCACCTATAGTCGTCTATAACTTATTTCCATGAGGGGTGGTCATATCGTCGTGATTTTCCCCTTAGTGCATTGGCCAATCCTGTGTAGTGCTAGATGTGCAAACGCTCTCGTGATAGTGATGATCGGGAGTAATTTCCATCATAGTACACAATCCTATGTAGTGCTAGATGTGCAAACGCTCTCGTGATAGTGATGATCGGGAGTAATTGCCATCTTAGTACACAATCCTATATAGTACTAGGTGTGTAAACGCTCTTGTGATAGTGATGTTCGGGAGTACTGCCATCATAGTACATCTCTCCACAACTTATTGTTCGTCATGAAAAGATCCTAAATTACCTTATTGAAGGGGTCATCATATCGTCGTGATATTCCCTTAGTGTCTTGGCAAATGCTATATAGTGCCTGTAGAAGTAATTGTTCTACTTCTATATCAATCATCATAAATATTCTTGAATTACCCCCATTGATAGTACACGTTATCTTGTCATGAAGATCCTTCATAATAATGGATACATTGAAGCTCTCGTGATAGTGTTCGTCATAGAGAGATGAATGTTATATTTCCTCATGAATGCTCTTGACCTAGCTTCAGAAAGTACTTGTTAAGATCTTGCTATGCTCTCTTGATTGTCATTGTCCTTACTCTTCATGAGTGTATCTAGCATCTTGCTTACTCATTTTTTTTATATAGTTCTTGAATTTATCTCGTGTCATTATAGTTCTCAATTTCTATATCTTGCATGACCTGCATGAGCATGTTTTTTTTTATGTAGTTCTTGAATTTATCTCGTGTCATTATAGTTCTCAATTTCTATATCTTGCATGACCTGCATGAGCATGTTAAACTGTAATTGTCTTAAAGCTAGCTTGGAGCGTGAGATATTAAGTCCTATTGAGCGTTCGCTCACCCTCCGTTTTCCAATATTTTTCAGGTAATGACCTTAGTGATGATGAGATCGAACATGATGGGCAAGGGCAAGAGTGAAGTGAACTCTGACATCTAGATGAACCGTCTAGTCTGGTTATCTTGCCTCTTATGTCTCATTATAGTGTCTTTTCGTTTATTATGGGCCCGAATATGTAAAGAACTTATATTTGAAATGAAATTTATTATTTGTCTAAATTATGTTTTGTGGAAATGACTATGCTCTGATTGACATGACTGTTTAACTGCCACGTTCGAGTAAACGACACGTTCCGCTACTATCGGTTCGGGGCGTGACATCCTCTCTCTCATCCTCTCTCCTCTCTTCTCCTCTCTCTGTGGGGCGCGCGACCGTGGCGAGGTGGACGAGGCAGGGACGTCGTGGAGTTGATCTGGCGCGTGATGAGGCGACGAATGGAGCGTGGTGTTGGTGCAATCCCTCGGTGGATTCAAAGTCGATGTGACAGGCTCGTGAGATGGTTTTCAGCATGGTTTAGTCATGTCGACGTGCTAGAACTTCGGTGGAGGTAGGGAGATGGATGCCCTACTCCTGTTCTACGTTTCCCCGTGATTTCGAGCTAAACGGTGTGAGTACAAGCGGGTTCTGCCTTATTTTGGGAAAAGCATGCTTTAGGGGGTGTGAGACATGTTCGCCTTTTTGTGCGACAGTTTCTAGCCTAATTAGTGTTATTTCAATTCCTGGCATGTTAGCATTCCACTCCCGCTGGTTTTATTGCGATTGGTTGTCATTTGGGACCGGTGTGAGCCTGGGAACCCATGTGACTCATTTAGGGTCGATTCGGTAGAATCGCCCATTTCTTACGTTTTTTATGTCGTTTGGATCCCTTCCAGTCTGTGGAAGGGTTGTTTCCCCGTCGTTTAGACACGATTGGGGCATGGAACGGCCGAGATTGGCCATGCCCCTGTTTCTCTCGTCGTGACACCCTTGCGGTCATTCCTGCGACCGTTTGCATCCTTCTAGCGGCCTAGTGGGTGACCGCTAGGCTGCGTTGGGTGTCAAGTCAGTTTTATGTCGGTTCAGGTCTTCGCAGTCACGCGATTGACCGTTTGCGTCGGCTAGCGGCCTATTGGAGGACCGCTAAGCCTTGTCTGGCAGTTCAGAGTTAGACCGCTTAGATTTCAGTGTTAGGTCAGTTTGGCCAAACGGTCTTGCGATAAACCGTAAGGTTGGTCTTGGCGGTCAATCGATAGACCGCTAACCATCGTCTATGTCGGTTTGAGGGTTTTTAAGTCGGTTGGGCTAGCAATCCTAGCCCCGACCGCTTAGTGGCTTTTGGTGGTTTAGTATATGACCGCTAAGCTCTGTTTGACCGGTTAAGTCAGTTTCACTGTAGGGAGTTTGATTGGGTCTAGCGGGTAGGTAGATGACCGCTAGGGTCACCTTGCGGCCCTGCGATAGATTGCATGCTCCTGTGTTTTTGTAGTTGTTTGGCTAGCGGCCTTCTAGCTGACCGCTTGGTCTTCTGGCGGTCAAGCATGTGATCGTTTAGTCCCATTGTTCTGTTTTCTTTATATTTGGCCTCCATTTGTCTTGGCTTGACCTTGTGATTTGTCCGTAGTCCCGTGGATGTCTTGGACGTCCTATGAGGGCGATGACCATGTTGTGAGGTAGCCGGGAGTGCCATTATATCGAGCTGTGTTCCGTGATGCTTCAGAGTCATGATTGGTTTCTGGTCAACCCGGTTGTGATCCAGTGGTTGACATGTGACCTCGTGGATGTCTCAGTGGTCATATATGGATCGAGACACAGTTTTGGATGCTTTGAGGTACTATCTTACCTTGATTTGTGTGTCCATGTGCTTTGAGAGTCTCGGTGATCCCTCATGTCTCTGTGATTCGTGTTATGCAGATGTGTGGATCCGACTGTCCTGTGCCGTTTCCTTTACATGTGTTTCATTGTGACCTTGACTTAGGGAGTAGGCTGATTAACACCGTGAGCTGTGATGTGTGACGATCTTGACCCTGAGTCTTGTGACTCAAGGATCATTGTGTCAGCAGGTCTAGTTGTCTGTCCTGAGTCTGGTGGTAGTCTAGTATGCTACCTTATTTCTTGTGTTTGTGCTTCGCAGTACGTGTAATAGTGCGTGCTTAGCCTGTCCGTACTTCAGCACTAATGTTTGGAGTCTCTGTGTGTCTAGTGAGCCTCCACTAGTCATAGCTTGACGACACATTCCTGTGAGTCGGCCCACCTGGGAGTGGTGGCGGGGCGAGTTTTCGATATACGATTTTTAGGCTAGTTTCCGTGGACTCCCTTGCCTTGCGATACCATCCTACTGGGGGGGGGAACTAGCTAGAGACTTGGCTCAAGGTATTGAGCTTGTGTTGTGCACACGTGGTCAGGGGCGTTTGGACGAGCGTCGACAGGCGTGACCCTGACTAGTCACTCGTTGCTGAGGTGCTGTTGCGCCTCGTTTCTGTAGTTCTATTGCTCCTTGTACTAGGTACTGTTGTTCCTTGTACTTGGGTTATGAGTGTCTCAGTTACCACCGTTCTCGATGTGTGGGAGATACTTGTGGCACAGTTTAAGACGTCAGTGGACACATCTGGCGGTTCTTCTAGTGAGGAAATGCTTCTATCACTTGACACATAACTCTTGTGACGTGTGTTTTCGTCATTGGTTTCTGAGTAGCCGGTGCGTGGCTTTACTCGAGGTCTAGTTTTGTGTAGCGTACACGATGGTGAGTTCGTGTATGTTCGTGCTTTGGCTGTGTAGGTCTTTTATAGAGTTTTTTTTCCTATTTTGGTAGGCTTCAGCTTTGGACCTTGTGCTTTGTCGACGGATCGGTAACGCCTGACTTGGTGAGATCGGGGTTCACCTTTCTGTTGCTGTTTGGATTAGCTTAGAGAGCCGTGGTTTGATCAGCTACAGTGTTTCTGGTTAGTACAACTTTACTCTTTCCATTAGTTATCTTTACTCCTACTTTTTATAGGTTTACTTTGTAGCGTAGTACTGCTGTTACTTCTGTTCTTCCAGCTTTACTGTTTAGTGTGTTACTGCGTTGTTTCCAATGGGGATCTGCATGAACCCTATTGAGCTAGTGACACGAGGCTCACCCCTGCTTTTCCGGTGTGGTCGTTCTTGTTACGTTTGGTTCGCGGCGCAGTGCGTCAGTTCGTAATTGCCAGTGTTACCTGCGTCGGGCTTCTCCCGACTTCAGTGTACATTTTCTCTTCTATTGGACTTTACTCGTCTTTAATTTGGACTGGACTCTGTTGATTTAAATTGTTAATTGAAAAAGTAATTTTATTCCCGCTATTTTAGCAAACCTGATAATTGAAATATTAATTGCTTACTGCTTTATCTACGACTTCAATGTACCACACACACTCCTTTTATCCCTTCGGAGCTTTACCGCTCTTGGGAGGCCTCGCAGGATCCAAGTTTATCGGGTTTACTCGGTATCTAGACCCTGGGTCGTCACAGTTGGTATCAGAGCCAAGTTGTGTGAAAGTACATGAGAATTCGAGATGGCCGTGCACATTCTTATGTTGCTTTGGTCGTCCTAGCTTGAAGTTTGTTCAGCCCCTGAGGTGTTAAGCTTGTGTTGAGGTGGTCGATTAGATGCCTTGTTTGAGAGAATGCTCGGGTGAACCTAGGATTTTCCTTCCTGGTGAGCTACTGTTAGTCGAGCTTGATTCTTCTCCTCTTGTTTGGTGGTGTCTTTTCGACGTAAGCCTTGGAAGTGCTGTCTTTGTGAAGCCTTTGTCTTGTGTCTGGTTAAGTGTGGACTGTATTAGTTCTGAGCCTGATCTGCTTTTTGTTCGACGGTTGCTTGGCTTTGGACCCAGATTTTATGTTTGGGAGTTGTTGTGCACCGTGGTCGATGTGCCGTGTTTGGTGGCTGTTGTATTGTGAAGGTTTAGTAATCGTTCCAAGATGTGAGGATAAGCTGAGACAGGTGTTCTTTGTGCTTTGTGCTGAAGCTGGTGCTCTTCTTGGTTTACACTTTGGCGACTTGTGATCGGTTGTTAGCAGGATCCGTGCTTGAGGCGTGGTACATTAAAGTTTATGAATTGCGATGGCGCTGAGTGTGTGCTGAGATGCGGATGCCGAGTTGTTCTTGATGCCTCTATGCGTGTGTTGAGCGTGCAGCGGAAGCGTGTGTGGGCTTGTAACGCATGGTTTAGGATCGTGAAGTTGGAAGATTCTGGCTGGCCGAGAGGTTTATTTCCTCGATGTGACTTCATATTGGCTATGTGTGCCTTGATGTTATTGGTTGTTGTGCCATTGTTCGGAGATATTTTGGTTGTTGGCACTGGCGTATGAGAGGATTAGGGAAATCTGTCAGCATGTTTGCTGGTTGAGTACTCTTTCCTTCCTCTATAACTTTTTCTTGGATGTTGTGCTCTCGAGACGTGATCGTGGTCCTTGAGATGCGTTCTCCGAGATTATTGTTGTTATCATTGTGGGTCCTTGTTGGTGAGGTGTTCGCAGTGTGACTTGTTTGTGTGAGCCGTGTGTTCAGCTGTAATTGTGCCTTGATGTAACACAGCCTGCAGTTGTGTCCCGTGGTTCTGTGTTCAGAACGGAGCCGGGATCCTACAAGTGTTGTTGTCCTTGTTGTTGCTATTTGTTGGTGGTCGTGTTCAGCTTGGGAGGATTTCCCTGTGAGTCTGATTTGGCATTGTGTGGACCGAGGTCTTCTCGATTGGTTTTGCTGTACTCTTCTGTCATGGTGGAGTTAGTATGCGACTCGAATCGGATGTAATGTCTGAGTGAGGACTGACTTGATTGTGCTCGTGGTCTAGTGCTGTCGTTGGCGTTCTGCGTGCCAGATTTGTTGTTCTTGGTGCGAAAGCCGATGGTTTGAGCTGTCAGTTGAGGACTATGTTTCCCTATTTAAGTTGATGCTTGTTGTGTTTGCCGTGTGTTTTATCAGTAGCTATTTTCGTGGCATGGGTCGTGTCTCTTTTCCCTGTGAGTTGGAAGTGACGTTGCCTTGTTTCGGAGGTGTCGGACTTGTCTTCACTTCGGTGCCGTGCTTGTTCTTTGGATCGATTTGCCTTGAGATCCAGAGCGTGTGCCTGTGATTGTAGTCTGGTTGTGTTCCTCTGAATTGTGTTTTTCAAGAATCATGTTATCGTGTTTTATGGTTTGAGGCTTGGCTGATGCTTGGAGAGCGTAGCCAGCGTTTCAATTATTCTTCCCTTGTTCACTTGTTAGCTCCTTGAATTTCAAGGATGAAATTTCTGTAAGGGGGGAGGACTATAATATCTTGGGTCTTTCGGATCTTTATCGGAGAGCTTTCGGATGACTTTTGTGGGTCCTGAGTTATGTTTTATGATCCGCGTGAGTTTTTCTCTCGTACTAGTTACGGAGCCTAGTGGAGAGTTCACTATTGCATTCATTGTCTCGAGGATGCTACAATTGCGTTGCATTCTTTCCGAGGATCGTTTAGACTATTTTTTCGTATTTTTCTGAATTAGTGAATTTTCGGGCTAAAAATTAGATTTTACGGAAATTACAAAATTTCCTAATTTCCTTTTCTATTTCTTCTTTCTTTCTCCTTCCTCTCTCCTCACCACCGCTCACTTCCTCTCTCTCATTCTCTCTCCTCTCTTCTCCTCTCTCCGCAGGGCACGCGACCGTGGCGAGGTGGACGAGGCAGGGACGTCGTGGAGTTGGTCTGGCGCGTGATGGGGCGACGAATGGAGCGTGGCGATGGCGTGATCCCTCGGTGGATTCAAAGCTGACATGATAGGCTCATGAGATGGTTTTCGGCGTGGTTTAGTCGTTTTGACGCGCTAGAACTTCGGTGGAGGAAGGGAGATGGATCCCCTACTCCTGTCCTACGTTTCCCCGCGATTTTGAGCTAAACGGTGTGAGAACGAGCGGGTTCTGCCTTGTTTTGGGTAAAGCATGCTTTGGGGGGTGTGAGACATGTTCGCCTTTCTTGGTGAGGATTTCTAGCCTAATTAGTGTTATTTCAATCTCTGACATGTTAGCATTCCATTCCCGCTGGTTTTATTGCGATTGGTTGTCATTTGGGACCGGTGTGAGCCCGGGAACCCATGTGACTCATTTAGGGTCGATTCGGTAGAATCGCTTGTTTCTTACGTTTTTGATGTCGTTTGGATCCCTTCCAGTCTATGGAAGGCTTGTATCATGCTTAGGGTTGTTTCACCGTCGTTTAGATGCGATTGGGGCGTGGAATGGCTAGGATCGGCCATTCCCCTGTTTCTCCCGCCGTGACGCCCTTGTGGTCGTTCCAACGACTATTTGCATCCTTCTAGCGGCCCAGCGGGTGACTGCTAGGCTGCGTTGGGCGTCGAGTCAGTTTTATGTCAGTTCAGGTCTTCGCGGTCACGCGATTGACCATTTGCGTCGGCTAGCGGCCTATCGGAGGACCATTAAGCCTTGTATGGCAGTTCAGAGTTAGACCGCTTAGATTTCAATGTTAGGTCACTTTGGCCAAACGGTCTTGCGATAGACCTTACGGCTGGTCTTGGCTATCAATCGATAGACCGCCAAACGCTGTCTATGTCGGTTCGAGTGTTTTTAAGTCGGTTGGGCTAGCGGTCCTAGCCCCGACCGCTTAGTGGCTTTTGGCGCTTTAGTATATCACCGCTAAGCTCTGTTTGACCAGTTAAGTCGATTTCACTGTAGGGATTTTTACTGGGTCTAGCGGGCAAGTAGATGACAGCTAGGGTCACCTTGCGGCCCTGCGATAGATCGCATGCTCCTGTGTTTTTGTAGTTGTTTGGCTAGCGGCCTTCTGGCTGACCGCTTGGTCTTCCTGGCGGTCAGGCATGTGACCGTTTAGTCCCATTGTTCTGTTTTCTTTATGTTTGGCCTCCATTTGTCTTGGCTTGACCTTGTGGTTTACCCGTAGTCCCGTGAATGTCTTGGACATCCTATGAGGGCGATGACCATGTTGTGAGGTAGCCGGGAGTGCCATTATATCGAGCTGTGTTTCGTGATGCTTCAGAGTCATGATTGGTTTCTGGTCAACCCGGTTGTGATACAGTTGTTGACATGTCACCTCGTGGATGTCTCAGTGGTGCTATATGGATCGAGACACGATTTTGGACCCCTTGAGGTACTATCTCACCTCGATTTGCGTGTCCATGTGATTTGAGAGTCTCGGTGATCCCTCATGTCTCCGTGATTCATGTTATGCGGATGTGTGGGTCCGGTTGTTCTATGCTGTTTCCTTTACATGTGTTTCATCGTGACCTTGGCTTAGTGACTAGGTTGATTAATAACGTGAGCTGTGATGTGTGACGATCTTGACCCCGAGTCTTGTGACTCAATGATCGTTGTGTCAGCAGGTCTAGTTGTCCATCCTAAGTCTGGTGGCAATTTGGTACGCTACCTTTTTTCTTGTGTTTGTGCTTCACAGTACGTGTAACAATGCGTGCTTAGCCTGTTCGTACTTCAGCACTTATGTTTTGGACTCTCTTTGTGCCTAGTGAGCCTCCACTAGTCGTAGTCTGACGACACGTTCCTGTGTGTCGGCCCACCTGGGAGTGGTGGCGGGGCGAGTTTTTGATATACAGTTTTTAGGCTAGTTTCCGTGGATTCCCTTGCCTTCCGGTAGCGTCCTGCTGGGCATTGAGCTTGTGTTGTGCACATGTGGTCAGGGGCGTTTGGACGAGCACCAACGGGCGTGACCTTGACTAGTCACTCGTTTCTAAGGTGCTGTTGCTCCTTGTTTCTGTAGTTCTGTTGCAACTCATACTAGGTACTGTTGTTCCTTATACTTGGGTTGTGAGTGTCTCAGTTACCACCGTTCTCGGTGTGTGGGAGATACTTGTGGCATGGTGTAAGACGTCTGTGGACGCATCTGGCTGTTCTTCAAGTGAGGAGGTGCTTCTGTCACTTGACACATAACTCTTGTGATGTGTGTTTTCGTCGTTGGTTTTCGAGGAGCCGGTGCGTGGCTTTACTCGAGGTCCAATCTTGTGTAGCGTACACGACGATGAGTTCGTGTATGTTCGTGCTTTGGCTGTGTAGGTCTTTTATAGAGCTTTTTTTCCTATTTTGGTAGGCTTCAGTTTTGGAGCTTGTGCTTTGTCGACGGATCGGTAACGCCCGACATGGTGAGATCGGGGTTCGCCTTTCTGTGGCTGTTTGGAGTAGCTTAGAGAGCCGTGGTTCCATCGGCTGCCGTGTTTCTGGTTAGTACGGCTTTACTCTTTCTTTTAGTTATCTTTACTCCTACTTTTTACAACTTTACTTTGTAGCGTAATACTGCTATTACTTCTGTTCTTCCTGCTTTATTGTTTAGCATGTTACTACATTGTTTCCAGTGGGGATCTGTGTGACCCCTACTGAGCCAGTGACACAAGGCTCACCCCTACTTTTCATGTGTGGTCGTTCTTCTTCTACTTGGTTCGTGGCGTGGTGCGTTAGTTCGTAGTTGCCAGCGTTACCTGCGTCGGGCTTCCCCCGACTTCAGTGTACGTTTTCTCTTCTGTTGGACTGTACTCGTCTTTAATTTGGACTAGACTCTATTAATTTAAATTGTTAATTAAAAAAGTAATTTTATTTCTTCTACTTTAGCAAACCTGATCATTAAAATATTAATTGCTTACTGCTTTATCTAGGACTTCAATGTACCACACACACTCCTTTTATCCCTTCGGAGCTTTACCGCTCTTGGGAGGCCTCACAGGATCCAAGTGTTATCGGGTTTACTCGATATTCGGACCCTGGGTTGTCACATACACATTATCACATTTTCGTTAGACATGGGAGTAAATAGCTACCACAAACATAAGAGGCCCTACACACATAAACGAACGAACGAACGAAAGAGTAATGCGCAGACCCGAGAGCGAACTCCCACCTAGACTCATGTAGCCCACATAGTTCTGCCGTTCCACAGAACAATCGGACGAATCATAGGTTTTTCACCTAGACTCCTGCTGCATGGGGCTTTACGTTCCGTCGTCCCCCGAGTTCTGGGGCGCTCCAATTCTCTGTCCCTCAGAACGAACCAGCCGAATCAATAGGATTTTTGACCAGGGCATTACGTATCACCATCCCTTGGGATCTTTTACTTCCGCGGCGTTACGTATCGCCGTCCCGTAGAAAGGGCCGCCGCAAAAAGGGACTGAAGTCCTATCTCACATAATGCTGGTGTTTCCATTCATAACATTCACATCGTATTCGCATTCATACTCATTTTACAAATACTAGTATGATACTTTATCATAACATGCATGCTTCCAATAGTTTAAGTGGGCTAAACATACTTATATGCTGACTGGTGCAGAACAGTGCATGATCAGGTTACTATATAAAAAGAACAGGTTTATCCTTCTAGGCTACATATGCACAGAAAATGATTTATATCTGAAAGTACATAATTTTTTTTACTGTGGGTTACTAACTTAGCCTTCTGCCATTTTTTAAATTTTCAGATTTTTACGAATTAATATACCCCCTCAAAATTCTCTTTGTCTCAGTTTCTGGAAATTGGGACAGACCCACAGGTGCATCGACCTGTACCATGCACAGACCTTCCCATGGCTAATACTACATGCACAGACCTCACTTTGGCCTGGGTAAAACATGCACCGACCTCAGTTGGCCTGTGGAAAACATGCACCGACCTCACTATGGTATGGGGAAAACATGCACCGACCTTAATTATGCTTGGACCAAAACATGCTCCGACCTTACCTATGCATGGATCAAATGTGCACCGACCTTAGTTATGCTTGGACCAAACATGCACCGACCTTACCTATGCATGGACCAAAAGTGCACCGACCTTAGTTATACTTGGGCCAAACATGCACCGACCTTAGTTATGCTTGGACCAAAACATGCACCGACCTTACCTATGCCTACACCAAATGTGCACCGACCTTAGTTATGCTTGGACCAAACGTGCATCGACCTTACCTATGCATGGACCAAATGTGCACCGACCTTAGCGATGCTTGGACCAAACGTGCACCGACCTTATCTATGCATGGACAAACTACGCACCGACCTTAGTTATGCTTGGACCAAACATGCAACAACCTTAGTTATGCTTGGACCAAAACATGCATCGACCTTACCTGTGTATGGACCAAATGTGCACCAACCTTAGTTATACTTGGACCAAACATGCACCAACGTTACCTATGCACCGACCAAATGTGCACCGACCTTAGCGATGCTTGGACCAAACGTGCACCGACCTTAGTTATGCTTGGACCAAAACATGCACCGACCTTACCTGTGTATGGACCAAACGTGCACCGACCTTAGTTATGCTTGGACCAAACATGCACCGACCTTACCTATGCATGGACCAAATGTGCACCGACCTTAGCGATGCTTGGACCAAACGTGCACCGACCTTAGTTATGCTTGGACCAAACGTGCACCAACCTTAGTTATGCTTGGACCAAAACATACACCGACCTTACCTCTGTATGGACCAAATGTGCACTGACCTTAGTTAGGCTTGGACCAAACATGCACCGACCTTTCCTGTGCATGGACCAAATGTGCACCGACCTTAGCGATGCTTGGACCAAACGTGCACCGACCTTAGTTATGCTTGGACCAAAACATGCACTGACCTTACCTATGCAGGGACCAAATGTGCACCGACCTTAGCGATGTTTGGACCAAACGTTTACCGACCTTATCTATGCATGGACCAAATATGCATCGACCTTAGTTATGTTTGGACCAGACATGCACCGACCTTACTATAGCCTGGGCCAAACGTGCATTGATCTTACTATGAACAATACCAAATGTGCACCGACCTTACTATGAACAATACCAAATGTGTGTTGACCATACCAGGGACTGTTCTGACCATATGAAATATGTACAGACCTTGCTATGAACTATATGAAATATGCACAGACCTTGCTATGATCAATATGAAATATGCACAGACCTTACCATGAACAATACCAAATGTGCGTTGACCATACCAAGGACTGTGCCATATGTGTGTTGACCATACTAGGGACTGTTCCGACCTTAGAGGCTCAGAGGAAACTCTTGAAAGCCCGAAACTTGATGAAACCAAAAACCAAAAATGAACATGGTAGTGGTCCCCACATGCCCTTATTCCCTCTGTAAGGTGTAGAAAATATATTTTTAAAACCATTCTAATGCATCATTGACCCCTAAAGTTTGAGGTTAGGTGCCTACCTTTGAGATGATAACCGATGATCTAGTGATGAAATCCACACCCCAGATTCACCTAAAGCTTTTCCTTCCGATCTAGGGATGAGATGCACACCCCAGATCCACCCAAGACTTCGCTGCAGGTTCACCCTTTACGAAATGCCAAGGTTCCTCACTTCTCTTCCTTACCCAAGAGAAACCGTAGGTGGTGGATGTTGAGGATAGGTGTTGCTAAAGGCTGATCACCCTTGGAACCCACTTCTTTATATATGTTTCAAGCCTCCCAAGGCCTTTCCCACGTCCAGCAAGGTTCATCACAGCCCCAAGGTCGCTGGCTTAATGAGGGGTTAATGCTAAGTATCCCTTCGGGTTTGAACAGGTGTGACCCTTCAACCGCTGATCATAAATGCTAGTGGGCGCACTTTTTTGTTGGGAATTAGGTTGGGATGTCTTCATATGAAATGAAGAGGACTTCTAGATATAACTCTCAGTCATGGTGTCATCGAATTTCATCAACTCTAGCGTGAGTTATGATTTTCACAATTTAATCATTATTCCTCCTCTATTCCAGTCGTGACCCTTCGTCTACCTGGTCATAAATGTGAGTGGGCACATTCTTCCAGTGGAATTTGGATTGGGATGTCTTCAGATGAAATAAATAGGACTTCTTGATCTAACCTTGGGTTGTGTTTTCATCAAATTTCCTCATTCGTAGCCCGAGTTATGATTTTCTCAATATTATCATTTATTCCCATTTATTCCAGTTGCGACCTTTCGGTAGCCCGAGGTAATCCGGGTATAATTCTAGCATCCAGGCAGTATTTGGCCTCAACCTCAACGTAGAATATGTGGCTGATATCCAATACAAAATTATGGCCTTAGTTCAGGTCATTTCATTAATCACAGACAAAGTTATGAATTTCCCATTAATTATGTATGAATTCGCTCAACAGTCACACCTCTTTGTGATAGTTGGCAGCAATAGGCTCAGGACCATGGGTTCTGATGCGAATTGGGTTTCCACCTCAACAAAAGAGTTTCGGTCAAGGGCCCAACCTTTCTAATGGGCCAACTTTCATCTCATTTGGTTGACATTGGGCCGAGATATCCTTATTTCAACAGGTGAGCATTTATCTGTAACTATTTCGACCCATTATCATAAACTCCTTATTATCTCCTATTAGGCCTATTATTCAGAAGTTATACTCTTCACCAAAATTGTTCCTTACCCAATGGTCGTCGTATGGGCTTTAGTTTCACCTAATTTTGATTTTCCTTTGTTAAGTTATGAATTTTCTAAGGGCTCTTCAATAATCTATCTAGATTTCTAGCTCATTGAGTTCATGGGCCTTAATTTTACACGATTGGGCCAGTGCCCAATTGGTGGTCATAACAATGATTATATTCATAAACTGCAATTTACATGATATAGTGATTCATTAGTTGAATTATATATGATAGTGAACATATAGCATTTGCCTGATTTATATACTTGTAGTCCTTTGCACAAATTGTGAACTTAGGCTCAACTGATGCTGTATCAGTACATGGTTTAATTATTGAAATGGGTGATGTGTGTATTCGACCATAAAATTCTGAATTGATTGTGGTTATTTATTGGGCATGTTATTTTTTTTTTTGTATGTGTTAACTAATAGGTATGCTTCTCTATGCCAGGGTGGTCAAAGCAACTAGTGGCATGGAGCTTGAACTGTTGTGGTCAAAACAAGTATTACTCTTTTAGGTAATGAAGTCTAAAAATTTTGGCTCCCTAACTAACTGACTTTTTGAGTGACATTGTAAATGAGATTTATGTATGCAACTACTACCTATCCATTTCCCCTAAAATATTTTGATGCAGACATTGATGAGGGTTGAAAAAGCATTGAATTTAAGTAAGCATAAGGATTGGTACAAGATATTGGGCATCTCAAGGACTACCTCCATCGTCGAAATTAAACGTGCTTACAAAAAGCTTACTCTGCAGTGCCATCCAAAAGAGAATGTAGATTGCAATGCATTGGTAGAGAAGAATGCAAGTGCCATGGTCACATGTCAAACCGTCCAGCTAATTGATTTCCCTTACTATTTGTTCACTAGCAAGAAAATGTTTGTACCTAAATAGCACCAAAGGGAAACTATTTTTTATATTTTAGTCACAAAGTGAAAAATTGAGCCCCCATGGTCTGAGTTATATTTCAAAGTCATGGATGTTATATCTTTTGTAATTGGGATATTTTCATGATCTTATTTTATAATACAGCTCTATTAAGACATTGCTTTTATCAATGAGTAGCATGCCTTATTTATATTTTTGTTAAAAGGTAGACAATTGATATACACGTGTGTTGTATAATGGTGGGTGCTTGCGTATGCCAATGAATTAAAAAGAATAGGATCTGTATATTAATTGCATGCTAGGAATGTTGACTTTAATTTTTACATTTTGGATGGTTATTTTTGAGGCAATATTTTGAAACTGGAGCCCCTATACATTAGTTGTTTGGGGCACTTTGGGGAATAAAATGCCCCTAAAACACATTATTTCAAGTGATTATTTTAGGGTGGTTTTAAGAAGATAATCTTTAAAATAGGTTATTTGGGACAGTTTGAAGGAGGAATTGCCCTTAAAACATGCATATTAGAGGCATTTGATCATCAGAATTGCCCCTGTTAGAATATTTAGGGGTAAATTTTTAGTGCCTCTAATGACAAAACTAGGGGCATTTTTTTAAAAAGTGCCCCAAAAGCCTTTAGGGACTGAGGCAATAGGGGGACATTTTAAATTGCCCCTAAAATTAATCAAACTA
Source organism: Amorphophallus konjac (assembly GCA_022559845.1). Classification (NCBI taxonomy): domain Eukaryota; kingdom Viridiplantae; phylum Streptophyta; class Magnoliopsida; order Alismatales; family Araceae; genus Amorphophallus; species Amorphophallus konjac. Next base: position 117,209,917 of record CM040124.1, on the reverse strand, counting down.
CCCCTATAGGTTTTTAGGGCATTTATCTCCATTTTTTAGGGCAGTTTTGAAATGCCCTGAAGGTTTATTTTCTTGTAGTGAGAGAGAGTGAAAATCCAGAAGCATCGGTTATTACAAAACTCAGATCAGACGCTTGAGATATACGAAGATGCTCAATAGCTCAATCAAACAGCTCGTGAAGGAGGTGGAAGAAAGGGACCGATCACACAAATTCAAACCATGGCACAGAGTTTTTTAGATGGTTCGGTCTGTTACCCACAGACCTACGTCCATCCCTCACTAAAATGTGAGTGAGGCTTCCGCTAACTCACAGCTTGAGCCGCTGAGCATTACAGTTTGCTTACACCACTGAGCAACACGGCTTGCTATCCGCTGAGCCTTACAGCTTTGCTACCCGCTGAGCTTCACAGCTTGCTAACCCAAGGAATCAATCCTTGATGCTGAGCAACACAGCTTGCTATAAGAACGAGGAACCAAAGAAAGCAAAACAATAGGAAATTAAGAACAAAAATAGGAAGAATATAGCTCTTGCAGGAGCAACTTGGCTTGACCTAATCCAGAGGCCAACACCGATCTGATCTAATCTTCAATATGCTCTGGCTGCTTCTTAATCACTTTCTCTCAAACAAACTCTCTTTCTTTTTCTTCTCACGATCTTTCTTTTCTCATGGCTACTATCACTCTCTTTACGAAGCTTACACTCTTTTCTTTTCTTCTGATCTCACTCTCACTGGCTTGCCTTCCACTTCTTATGGTGGTCTCTCTTTCTCAGATTGCTACACTTCTTTTATTTGGTAGCACTGATTCAATTCCTCTCCCCGCAGCCTCTTTTGTAGCCACACTATCTTTCAAAAAAAGACGTCCCTTATTTGTAGAACAAGGGTGCCAGAAATCCTTTTGGATAGATCGATTTGATACAGCTTTTCCCATTGGTCCACGTGACAGGATGTGGGAAAGTTCTTCTGATAGACTGCCTCGGATCACATGCCAATCATTGCTTCCTAGGTTCGCATGCCACCCATTTTCTCTTCCTGAGATCACGTGCCAGTGATTTACTAAGATCAGGTCCGAGCTCCCTTATCGGATCTTGATTTAAGTTAAGGGATTCAGAGTTGGATTGTCTGAAGCATCGACCTCACTGGAAAAAGTTAATACAGCTGCATCGACCTTTGACTTAGTGCATCTAGACACCATTCTGATGCTCTGACCTTCTGGCTTAAGGCAGTGCTTCGGTGTGCTCTTCTGCTGCTTCATCCTTCTTTCGCTGATGCTGCTTTGTTCAACTGCTATGGACTTGGCTATTGGAGCCCTTTAGTTTCTCTTGATGGTTATAGACTGAATTTCACTGGGGGTCAATCAATTACTTCTCCTGCATCGACCTTATGCTAGTGTAGATGCAAGATGCATTGACCTGTCTCTGTCCAGATAGAAGATTTACTCTTGCACCGACCAGTCAAAGCAATGGTCGAACTACTGCATCGACCTATGTCACCAGATCAACACTTGGGAACTTTGTGCATCGACCTTGCTAATAGATCTTGAAATAACTACGTCGACCTTTCTTCAAGTGGACCAGAGGTGCATCGACCTTTCATTCTTAACTTGCTTAAGTGCATCGACCTGATGTCACCAAGCTTTGTTCAGCTACGTCAACCTGATCAAAATGGGAATGCCAGATGCATCGACTTGACCAGTATGAAGAGCTTGTTGCATTGACCTGATCAACTTCTTCCTTTAGGTGCATCAACTTGTTTCTTTATACTGCTTGCTCAATACGTTGATGCATCGAGTCCACTGGCTATTGCTTCGACCTGATGAACGTGAGACTTTTCAGATGCATCGACCTTACAAGGCGCAAGACCCATTTTGCATCGGCCCTGATATCAACTGGAGTCAACTTTCAGTGTCGACACTTTCTTCATGACTTTTTGAATTATCTTTAGACCATGTTCTGACATAATACATACTTCTATATATATATTATGAGATCATTAATAAATGCATCAAAGCCTTATATATAATGAGATCATGAACAAATGCATCAAGGCCTATACAACAATAACACGTAAGATCTCATCAAAACATAAGACCTCATCAATACCACATTCACACTCAGACTCATGAAAAGTCATAATGGTTGACATCAGCAGTGGTTGACATCATCAAAATCTTAGGGACACAACAATCTCTCCCTTTTTGATGATGGCAACACTATTAGTCATTACAATAAATTCATCATGATGATCACTGTGGCAGTCATGCAGTCATGAATATATAGTGCAAGCAGTCATGAATATACAATGCAAACTAGTATGGAATATGCAAGAGCATGCAACATCTCCCACACATCTCCCAAACATCACACAATTAATAATGACTCACAAAGTATTCTCCCCCTTTGACAACATCAAAAAGAATGAACAATCATACACAATTACAGATCATGTGAGATTATTTTCTCTTTTTGAAAACAAAAACAATCTCCCCCTTTGACAAAGTAGAAATTTTGGAGTGGATATATAAGGGCTGAAGATAAAATGCTTTAGAGATATTGTCATTGAATCAAGAAGTGATGAACCACATTAATCAGTAGCTGATATTAAGATGGATGCAGTGACACAATGAATATGATGTGAACAAGGAAGAGATTTTCAGCAGAGATGAAAACTGAACACAGTGATTCCAACAGAAGTTTCAAATGATTAAGTAATTCAAGAGGGTTTTCAATAAGATACCAATTTCATAAATCTAAAATTGAAGATTTTTTAGACTCTTCCATTATAAGGGATTATGAACTGAATCTTATTGAACAGCATGGTTTAACTCTTATGTATACAGAGTTTGTCAATAAAGTTATGTACTCATATCTGAAATCAAGTTTTAATAAAAATAAACCAAGCCCTTACATTTACATCTTATTTAACCTCCCTTCATCTTACTCATTCAATTTCAATGACTTCTTTAGAAGTTACATTCATTAGTATTGTGGTTAAACAACCATGAAAATTTCTGATTTGATTCCTGAGGTTCAACACTTTTCCTTTTCAATTAGTTTCAGATTTTTTTTTTGTTCAAACAACAATTTTCATTGAGAAATTCATGAGTAATTTAGTTTAGTACATACCTTGTAACCAGAGGATACACGTTGTTTAGATGTCAGTATCCCTAAGCACTTGGCATGACTAACTGTCATGCTTCAAATTGAACAGAGATATCAGTAGTGTAGCTTCTGACATGAGGCACAACACATCTTAGGTGAAGTGACCCTGTTACTCACCACACAATGTCATTGCTCTACCATACTATTCTCTGATTTTGCAATAATTTTTCAACAGAGATAACTATAGCACTTCATGACACAGTCTATTTTAGACATGGTTTCTCGGTAGCCATTGTCATTACTTTGACATAAATTTACCCTTAGGTACTTTCCATATCTTTCAGATGTTTAAAAAATAATACTCACTATATGTATCTCAACCAAAGAAAATCATGATTTCAGACTTCTAAGATTTTAGAGGGTTTTACATGACATAACATGAAGCAGCTGGTTAAAGTTTATTAAATTTGACTCAGATATTTTCAAGATATTCATAACCAAACTCAATGAATATATTAAACTTAAACCAATCTGATCTTTTTAGACATTCATAATCCTGTATAACAGAAGATTCCTAGATATAATATTTTTCATATTTATGGTCAAGGTATACAAATTGAAATCTTCCTAACTTCCAGGCAAATCAAAGGAATTTCAGGAGCAGTAAATTTTATACATAGAAGAAGAAACCAAAGGAATGCAACATGTGTATGAATGACTGAGATGGCAATCAAAACCAAGTAGATAGCTGACGATGAATAAAGAATACCAAGCTCAGAGATGTGGCAGAAGTAGCCATGAGAGCAAAAGCAGATAATTTCAAAGAGATAGTCATAAAATCAATCAAGTGGCTGACATGACATGCTTTCAGGGTGAATTCCTCAAGGAATTGCCAGACATCAAGGATATTGAACTTTAAGAGAGAATTAGATATGATAAGATTGGAAGAAAATTATGATCATGAGATGCGAGACAATGCAAGAATTTTCATGAAAGACTTCCCCCAGCCAATTACAGGAATAACACATGGTCAAATCCAGAGCCATGAAAGCAATGAGCTCAAACAAAATTTCAGAACTGATAGAAGTGGAAATCAGATGAGAATTTGAATGAAGAGTCGACTTGAATTAAGTGAGGAGTCGACCTTAAGACTTTCTCACAATGGATGATGACTGTGGACAGAAAGATTTTCATGACATCGATCAATTAAGATCACAACCATGAGATAGCTCAATCCGAAGATGTGAACAACGGTTGACCGAAATGAGTGGTTTGGTCGACCGAAATAGATAGTAATGAAATAACAGACATAGAGCATAGGTCATTGAAATCTTCTCAGATTACAGGTCGATCAAGAAGATTTTCAAAAGCAGCCAATATATCACTATAAACAGCAACAAGAACATGCACCATGTGTGAGAAACTTGAAGCTCAAACATGTGACAGAGGTGGCCAAGAGTGCATCAGGTGGATAGGAATTGAAGGGATACAACAATTGAAGCCTAATCAGGTAGCAGATATGACACACTTTCAGGTGACTTAAAGAATAGCAAGCTCCTCCTCGGCAAATGGAAGAGCAACTCTCAATGATTCTATAACCATGAGTAGAATGTGCTCAATCAATTTTAGAACAGATAGAATTAGCTAGGTCGACCTGGTCTAGCAGTAGATCGACCTGCTGGAGTGAATTGAATTTTACTTCAGAGATTTCAAATATTGGTGGAGTTGAATGGATTTCACTTAAATTTGCAACACATGCCACCAACCAATAAGATTACTATCAAGAGAGCAGCTCATACTGAAGATGGGAGCATCGGTTGACCGAACTAAACAATGCATGAACTATGAGACAGATAAACAAATTTTCAACTAAACAGTCCAAGAACTTGACATATGCTCTCTCCTTGAATGTATGCATGAGCTATCAATCAAAATGTATCAGATTCAAAATATGATATCCATGAAGAATGAATACAAACAGTGATCAACCATTAGTGTGCATATGAGCAACCTACTGCACATGAACGAACTCTAGAATGTAGGAACTCCCCTTTTATGAATGCACTTCAAACATCAAATATGACATGAAGACCATGTAGGGAGTTGATTGATCTAAACACATATGCATATGCATGAGACACAAAATTGCCTTGACTGACTCCCCTTGTCTATATGTATTATATGACTAAACTCTGAATGCAGCATATGCAATGAAAACTATGCAGGGAGTTTAATGCATTATGATCATGAACAATTAGACTGCTCTATGTGAAATTTGACTTATGGTACCAGGTAGAGGACTTGGTCAAAAGATCACCTCACACATAGTAAGAACTTCAAGATATATCACATCTGCCCTTCAGTACCTTAGGAATTATATACCATAGAGGTCATGCAAGACAATGTAGTGTAAATACAGTCCTATGTGCATCTCAATTTTTGTTGACAGTTTATCAAGCACATATGTATGCAACTGAATTTTTCACAACTATGCATGACAATGCAAATTGTATGTGCATAATATGTTCAATGATCATGCAAGATTTCAGATGCATATGTGAAGATCTATACAACTTAAATTATTTTACACAACCAGAGTTATTCAATTCATATTAATCATGAATATGCATGAATCTTAATTGACATATGCTATGTAATTCACTCTCAATCTAATGTATGCACAGATGAGTCAACATATGCATTGAGAAACTCATGAAAAATAATGCAAATAACATATGTAGATGTAAACATGTAAATTCATGCAATCCAAATTATTTCAGCTCCCCCTTAAGTATGCAGTTAAAAGGGTAAAAACATGAATGAAGACATGATATTTTAACTGACAAATTTAAAAACATGATATGCAACTTAACTGGAAAAGAGTTATTGAAAATGCAAGACTTGGGGTTTTACCATACATAGGTGCCTTGGCCTTATTTAACCCCTCTTTATTTTCCTTCTTCAAGGCACACATGCAAATCAAAGCTCATTTTCTGTACATAGGTACCCAAGAGTTCTTGGGTCATTCATGGTTAGTAACACCTCTCCTAGATGTTCTCCAAGAATTCAGAGCATTTAAATCATCATGTTTCAGTAGGTAACAATTAAACATCGAATGCCCATGAAAACCACAATAATGACAACAACCTAGTTTCTTTACAGGTTTCTGATAAGTATGTTTTCTGAGATTCTGTAAATGACAAGGTTTGTTATCATTTTTATTATGAACATTTCTTTTCTGCCAATAGTCCTTGATTGTATGGCCATACTTTCCACAATTGAAATATGAGACATAATTTTTCCTACCAATAGCCATCCAACATTCAAAGATTTTGTGGCCAAGCTTTCCATAATTGAAGCACTCAGAATGTCTACCTTTTGAGGCAAGTTTATTTCCGTCAAAAATATGTTGGTTTACAGGATGTTTGACATGTTTAGCATGAGAGTGAGGTTTTCTTTGTCCTCTAGCATACTAGCATTGCGTGACATTATGTCCTACTTTACCACAGCAAAAGCAATGAATTGTTCTTTTCTGAACACTAGGATTATTAACATGACTCCTCTTAGCATGTATTCTATTTTGCTCAACTTTTTGCAAGATAGAACAATTATTCATCATATGGCAAGATTTCCCACAATAGAAACATGCAATACTCTTTCTCTTAGCAGTAAGGAATTTCTTAGCCTGAGAATTTCTATCATGCATTCTATCTTTTTTCTTCATGACAAAACAGTTATGCATAAGATGTCCATGCTTACCATAATAAAAGCAATCGGCATCAGTTTGTTTTAAAACATGGGATTTCACATAAGAGTTCTTAGAGTGCATGCCATTGAATTTTATTTTCTATTGTTGTTGCAGATTGTTTTTGGTTTTCCATTTTTTATTTTCTTTTTGAATTTTAGTTGCAACAAATTGTTTTGGGGATTGACTAGAGGTACCAGCCACTTATGAGCTTCGTACAAAGGTGGTGATAGCTGGTTCCTAATAGTCTTCTTATTTCCAGAAATATAGCCTATCCCCTCTCTTTGAGCATTCACATCATCTTCCAATGTTTCTTTGCCTTTAATAAGTTTAGACATCAAGATATTCAAATCATGAATGTCATTTTGGAGTGAGGAGATGTGCAAATTTGAATTAGCCAGTTCTTCCTCACTTTTACCTACCTTATCATTCAACATGGCATTGATGGTTTTATAACTTTCAATTTCTTGCATCAGTGCATTTTCTCTGTCAAGTTCATCATCAGATAAACATTTTCCTTTTTCCAAGGTAAGTAGCCTTTCAGACATAGTAGAGTTCAACTGCTTTAATTCTCTCAAGAAAGCAATCAGCTTCTTATTTATTTCCTCATCAATCAAACATGCATCAACTGATTGTTTCAATTTCAAGTAATTTTCGCATGACGAGTTTAAACTATTCTGATCAATTTTCTTTTTCAATTTTTTATTTTAGATTTCATTTTTATATACATATCAGAAAGCTCTTCATACATTTTCATCAATTAATCTAAGGAAAGTTCTTAGGATCCAGAACATACCTGAGATAATGAATCCTCATTTAGATTATTGCTGTGATCATCTCCACCGGCCATCAGACACTTTTGTTCTTCCTTCTTCTCATGGACTACAATTATTTTGTCCAGAATTTCCTTTCCGAATGTGCATCTGAAAACAAAAGGGAACATGTCAATATCAACTGCAGCCTTCAAGATATTAAGAACTATGATGTTATCACAGTTCTTTAATCTATCCTCATTAGACCACTTGGTCTGATCATGAGGTATCTGATGTGGGCCGTTAGATACAAGACACCATGGGTTAAAATCAATGGAGTTCATGTAAACACATAGGCCGCCTAGCCAAGCACTGAAGTTAGTACCATCGAATGTAGGTGGATGACCCATTGAGACAATCAACAAATAGTTTCAAAGCAATACGCTGAAGACAACAATGCACCAAAAATAGCCGGATCCTCTGCACATCGTTGGATCTAAAGAATCAAAGACTCGCTCTGATACCAATTGTAGGGTGCAAGGCAGGGATCTAAAGGGGGGTGAACAGATCCCATTATAAAAGGTTGCTTTGATTAAAAACTTGGCCAAATTACAAATGACCAGAATAGAAAATAACCAGCAAACTGTGCTGCTTACTTGGTTCATCCAGAGACAATGTCAAACAGTTAATAGATGAAGAAATGAATAGCTCATGCACTTAAGCAATGTTTCTGCCAGACACACTTTCTAACACTTAGTAAGCAGCGAAACAGGTATCGATCTAGTTAATCACGAGACCGAAACTCAGAACTTAGATACAAGCTTTGAGTAACTCAATCAGTGATTAAGGTAATTAATAGTTAGAGCTAGAACCAACGGAGAGAGTAAAAATTCAGAAGCAACGGTTCTTACAAAACTCAGATTAGACGCTTGAGATATATGAAGATGCTCAATAGCTCAATAAAACAGCTCGTGAAGAAGGTAGAATAAAGGGACCGATCACACAAATTCAAACCACGCACAGAGATTTTTAGATGGTTCGATCTGTTACCCATAGACCAATGTCCATCCCCCATTCAAATCTGAGTGAGGCTTCTGCTGACTCACAGCTTGAACCGTTGAGCATTACAGCTTGCTTACACCGCCGAGCAACACAGCTTGCTATCCGCTAAGCCTTACAGCTTTGCTACCACTGAGCTTCACAGCTTGCTAACCCAAGGAATCAATCCTTGCTGCTGAGCAACATAGCTTGCTATAAGAACGAGGAACCAAAGAAAGCAAAACAATAGGAAATTAAGAACGAAAATAGGAAGAATATAGCTCTCGCAGGAGCAACTTGGCTTGGATCTGATCCAGAGGCCAACACCGATCTGATCTGATTTTCAAGATGCTCTGGCTGCTTCTTAATCACTTTTCTCTCAAACACTCTCTCTTTCTTTTTCTTCTCATGATCTTTCTTTTCTTATGGCTGCTCTCACTCTCTTTACGAAGCTTATACTCTTTTCTTTTCTTCTAATCTCACTCTCACTGGCTTGCCTTCCACTTCTTATGGTGGACTCTCTTTCTCAGATGGCTACACTTCTTTTCTTTGGTAGCACTAATTCAATTCCTCTCCCCACAGCCTCTTTTGTAGCCACAGTATCTTTCGAAAAAAGATGTCCCTTATTAATAGAACAGGGGTGCTGGAAATCCTTTTGGATAGACCGATTTGATACAGCTTTTCCCATTGGTCCACATGGCATGAGGCTGGAAAGTTCTTCTGATAGAGTGCCTCGGATCACATGCCAATCATTGCTTCCTAGGTTCGCGTGCCACTCATTTTCCCTTCCTGAGATCGCGTGCCCGTGATTTACTAACATCAGGTTCAAGCTCCCTTATCGGATCTGGATTTAAGTTAAGGGATTCAGAGTTGGATTGTCTGAAGCATCGACCTCACTGGAAACAGTTAATACAGCTGCATCGACCTTTGAGTTAGTGCATCTAGACACTATTCTGATGCTCTGACCTTCTGGCTTAAGGCAGTGCTTTGGTGTGCTCTTCTGCTGCTTTGTCCTTCTTTTGCTGTTGCTGCTTTGTTCAACTGCTATGGACTTGGCTATTGGAGCCCTTGAGTTTCTCTTGATGGTTGTAGACTGAATTTCACTAGGGTCAGTCAATTACTTCTGCTGCATCGACCTTCTGCTAGTGTAGATGCAAGATGCATTGACATGTCTCTCTCCAGATAGAAGATTTGCTTCTGCACCGACCTGTCAAAGCAATGGTCGAACTACTGCATCGACCTGTGTCACCAAATCAACACTTGATAACTTTGTGCATCGACCTTACTAAGAGATCTTTAAATAACTACATCGACCTTTCTTATGAGGGACCAGAGGTCCATCGACCTTTCGTTCTTAACTTGCTTAAGTGCATCGACCTGATGTCACCAAGCTTTGTTCAGCTATGTCAACCTGATCAAAATGGGAATGCTAGATGCATTGACCTGACCAGTATGAAGAGCTTGTTGCATCGACCTGATCAACTTCTTCCTTCAGGTACATCGACTTGTTTCTTTATACAACCTGCTCAATACGCTGATGCATCGAGTCCACTAGCTATTGCTTCGACCTGATGAACATGAGACTTTTCAGATGTATCGACCTTACTAGGCGCAAGACCCATTCCGCATCGACCCTGATATCAACTGGAGTCAACTTTCAGTGTCGACACTCTCTTCATGACTTTTTGAATTATCTTAAGAACCTATTCTCACATAATATATACTTCTATATATATATGATGAGATCATTAATAAATGCATCGAAGCCTTATATATAATGAGATCATGAACAAATGCATCAAGGCATATACAACAATAACACGTAAGATCTCATCAAAACCTAAGACCTCATCAATACCACATTCACACTCAGACTCATGAAAAGACATAATGGTTGACGTCATCAATGGTTGACATCATCAAAACCTTAAGGACACAATAAGATCTATGAATAACAGAGCCTGGTTCTGATACCAATTGTTAGGTCCCATAGTACAGAAAGACGGATCTAGAGGGGGGCTGAAAAGATCCCTCTATAAAAATTTAAGTCCAATTTAAAACACAAACGCCACACAACAGAACTTAGCAAACGCTTAATATATGTTGATATATATTCAGATTAACATGATATGTTCACTCAACCGGTAGATAGATGAACTGAACTAAATGGTGTGTGTGTGTGTGAAACTACGATCAATGTGAAGCACAGTAATCAAACCATCCTATGAATGGAGGTAGAAGATATGGAACAATCACATAGGCATTCACAAGGACACAATGTTTTTTAAGGTGGTTCGGCACCACGATGGGCTCCCTACGTCCACCCCTCACTCAACTAAGTGAGGCTTCCTCAACACGCTGCGAATGTAGCAAACACGGGGATTTCTCCCCACACACACGTGGTATAAACCCCAACACACACGCTGCGAATGCAGCAAACACAAGTATGTCTCCCCACACACACGGGGTAAAAACCCCAACACACACGCTGTGAATGCAACAAACACGGGGATTTCTCCCCACACACATGGGGTAAAATCCCCAAAACACACGCTGCGAATGTAGCAAACACGGGGATGTGCCTCAAACCACACGCGGATATCCACCGCACAAAACGACGCTCAAGAGTCAACACAAACACTCGGAGAATCCACTCTCCGAACACCCACACAACATATTCTTCCAAAAATTTATGAAACGAAGACAAATAGATACAATGAACCCCAAACAAATTCGAAGGACGGAAACTAAGAAGATATAGCAAGTGTAAAGCTCCCCCTTCTATGATTCTTCTAGTTCTCCTTTGGCTCGTTGTCGGATGATCACAGAGTCATCATCATCTTACTCCACACATCATTCTGCATCATTCTCTTTTATCACGAGCTCTAAAATCTCTCCAAGTAGATCAAAATCACCTTGCAAGAGCTCCTCCTTGTTTTCCCCCTTTTCTTCTCCTACAAGATAGAAAGACATAAGCATTAGAGTTCTTATTTCGCAAACTCGGAGTGCGCATATATATATAACAAAGAGTGAACAAAAGACCCATAAACCCCTCCCAAAGTGTGTTAAAAACACCCTCATATGACTAGGAAACTTTGGGGGGTATTATGGTAAAGTTTCAAGGTGTTTTGAATGGGTTTTAATGAGTTTCGCAACTTCTTTGCCGGAAGGGGTCGACCTTGGGGGTCGACCCCCACATTTTCTGCACTTAAAACTAACCCAGCCAGAACACTCGCAAAAGAGTGTCGATCCCTTTTTCTGGCTAGTCTATCTGTTGTGCAGACAGACCATAGCCTAGGAGGGGTTGACCCCTCCCCTGTAGGGTCTGAAAAAAACATTTTAAGCCCCTTTAAGCAATTAAACTCCAATGGGATAAATGTCACCAAAGTCCCTTGATTCCGGATGATTAATTTTTATGGTTTGAACCTGCAAAACCATAAAAAAACCAAATTAGTATGGATTTCAAATTCATATTACCTCCTCCTCTATAACTAGCATTCCTTGAATGAAAATGAACAATTTAGCATGCATATCAAGTTGGAATACTATCATCTCAAATGTTATGATCTCTAGAGTTAAAATGTGAGTTCAAAACATAAAAACTTGCACGTTCACAAGTTTACCAATTAGCCAGTCAAACACACCACCCACATTAGTATAGCATTTAACTCAATAACTTCAAGCCTTATACAACATGAGTTTTCACCTTAAAATAACCACACTATTAAATCTCCACAACCATGTATCAATGTCAAACTTTATAGCAAGAAGATAAGGAGATTCAAGCACATGAAAACCTAAAGAACCATTCAAGCACAAGGCCAAGCGACAATACCACAATAAAAGCATTCAACATTAGACTTCAATTATTGAGATCTATTTGGCATGGTGCATTTTGTGTTGACATTTTTATGTTTCTCAAAACCACTTTCAGAAGTTTTCATTTGAGCAATAGGTGGAGGTGCTTTGGAAGTGCTGAGAATTTCGGAAGCATGAACAAATGAGGTTTTCAATTTATTTTTAAATATTTTTTTATTCATAGGTGAATATCCAATACCTTCTCTTTGAAAATTTATTTTGATACCAAGCATTTTGTCAAAAGTTTGTTTTCCTTTAACAAATATTGACAAATCATCTTTTAACCTTTGCACCTCTTCTTCTAGAGAAGAAACATGTAATTCGGCACTTGTCATTTCTTCTTCGCATGCACACACTTTACCATTTAACAAACAATTCATAGATTTGAAGTTTGCATTTTGCTCCATGACTTCCTTGTTTTCAACATTTATAGAATGCAGTCTTTCAGTTAACTTTTCAAAGACTTTTTCAGTTTCAACAAACTTTAAAATCTTTGCATGCAACTGTTCATTCTCACACATTAACAACAAATTCTCTTTTTCAATCCTATCAAAACTTTTCAATCTACTCTTAAGCAGGGAATTCTGAATTAGCATTGCACCATTTTTATTTTTAAGATCTTCATTTTCAATCATGATACTCTTGCTATCAATTTCAGTATCAAGAATCTTTTCAAATATTTTTTCATTATCTAATAGGGAAGCTAGCTTACTTCTCAAGCATTCTTCTATTTTCTCAAGCATGAAGATTTTAGACAACAAAGATTTGTTATGCTCACGTAATTCATGACATTCATTTTCAGATGCAAGAGTGTTATCAGAATTTTCAATCAAAGCATCTTCTTTACGCATTTCAAAAATTTCTTCTTCAAGCAAATCTATCTTAGATTACATAAAATCATTTTGACTTTCTAAACATTCATTTTCTGAGTTTAGATCTTTAATTTTGGATTCTAGCAATTTATATTTTTCACAAGAAGAATTAGCATGCACATTTTCACATGGAGCAGAAGTATGCATAATATCTTCAAGTTTATTTTTCAATTTCTTATTTTTAGATTTGTATTTCTTACATCTGTCATGCATTTCAGCATATGCTAATTGTCATTATTCAATTGAGAGTTCTTCAGAGTCAGAAATTACCTCATTTGAGCTCTCCTTACCATGAGCCATCAAGCCTGAATCAACTTACGGATTTTTTGCATTTGCTTCATATATAGCTAGTTTATCTCACAAATCTCTGGCTGACCTGCGAAAAGAAATTCGGGAAAGAACTTCAGACTCTATGCTATTCTTTAAAATATTCAAAGCCTTAACATTAACATCATTTTTCTTTTTGTGCTTATCATTTCATTTTGTTTCATTTGGGGGAAGTTCATGTGGACCTTCACATATAACTTCCCAGATTTCACGTTCAATTAAACCAAGGTAGGCACACATCTTATTTCTCCAAGAAATGTTGTTATTACCATTATAACGAGGAGGAAGAGTAAACAAACAACTACCAGACATGTTGCTCAAGAAACTCGCCAACATGGAGCTCTCTATAGGTCGTTAGACCTCAAGAAAATAGAGTCGTGGCTCTGATACCAATTGTTGGTCAGGTTGGCGAGTAGACAAGAGGGGGGGTTGAATTATCTCCCAAGTGATATGACAAATTTAAAGCCAACTTTGAACAATTAACATGTTTAATGAGATTGATGAAAATAAACTAAACAGAGTAAACTAAGTTCTCTCAATTTCACCGATATCACTTGATCAATACAGAAGGAATATTCGATTGAACACACAACCACAATGTAAACCACAAGACACAAGGATTTTAAGGTGATTCGGGACCACGACGGGCTTCCTACGTCCACCCCTCAACAAACCAGTGAGGCTTCACTCGTTGAAAAACTAGCATGGGGATAACTCCCCAACACGGAGCCAAGCTCCAACACACACGCAGGACGACGCCTGCACACACGGGGACAGTCCCCAACACACACACGCAGGACAGACCCTACACACACGGGGTACAACCCCAAACACACACGGAGACGGAGTCTCCAACACGATCCAACGACCGGATCAACAACACACCCACACATGTTGCAATAGTCGCAGCACAAAACACACATGACCGTATGCAAACGGTCACACACACACATAATATCCTTTCAAAAATGAACACAGTGTGCATAAATAAATACAATAAGCACAGACCATGTTCTAAAAATTGAACCAAATAAAATCTATCAAGAGTAAAGCTCCCCCTTCTAGGAATGTTCAAGTTATTCTTGATTTGTAGTCGGATGATGGTAATTTCAGCGTCCTCTCGATCCTCTCTTCAATCTGCTCCACTTTCTCTTCTTGCACTAGCTCCAGAAATGCCTTGAAAGAGATGACATCCTCTGCTCTTGAGCCCTTTCTTCCTTTCTCCCCTTTATTCTCCTACAAGATAGAAAACATAAGCACATTACGGTTTCCTCTCTCAAATTCATAGCTCATATGTATGTATAAATAAGAGAGTGCATAAGACCAATAAACCCCTTCTAGAACCCTCAAAATGACCCTAGTATGTCTATCAAGAACCGAGGGGCGAATGGGTAAAAGATAGAACCCATATGGATCGGGTTAGATGGGTTTTGAGTGAGATTCGTCAAGCTAGATCCGGATGCACGACGGAATCGGTCGACCGGAACTGGCCATCGATCGACCGAACTGTGTAGACCTGTAAACCAATCAGTTCTGGATAGATCGATCGACCGAAACTCCTTTGTCGGTGGACCGAAATCTGCAAAACATCCAGATTACATGTAGTTCAGTCCTAATAAGCGAAAGATCAATCAAATAGGAAAGGGTTAATTGATAAAACACACAACCAAGTATTCCTGGGAGTTTAATCAATATAAAAGCACATATCAACCACTTTCCTCCAAGATTCACATGAATAGATTAAATAAAGATTCAAGCTCAAAAGCTCTAAGAACGAAATTTAGAAAACACATTTGTTTGATGCTGAGCCAGCATGGGGTCGACTCCATCCTTTGATGGGTCGACGCTGTGTGAAATGGAATAAAACCTCAACAGCCCCATGAGGAAAATGGTTTGAATTTCAAATCAAATATTTCTAGCCTATGTACCTTCCATTACAAGATTTAACATGAAGTTCAAGCTATAACAAAATTAACCCCAAAGCTATGATCTCAATATGGAATTTGAATTCATACAAAAAGGACTTGCACAATCACAGCTTTATCAAAGTTACATTTCAAGCACTCTATGAACATTCACTTGGATTGGCAAAACAAAAACCAACACCCAGTGCTAAGGGGTCGAAACAGTGAGAATTAAGCCTCTTTTAAGCACACATTCCACCACTAACACATGATACCATATAACCATGCATCCCTGCAATGACTGAGCATCATTCAAGTAATTTGCTTCAGGACTTATGTGAAATACTTAAGCACATTATAAGCCTTAAGAACCATGAAGAATATACATGTAAACACAAGCAAAACTCAGTTTTCCTCAACCAAAAATTAAGAGCAGTTAGCCATTCATTTTACCAAAGTATGAGCACCATTCAAATCACATTCATCAAGTTTTATATTGATTGATTGAGCATATTGCAAGCCCAAATATCTCATGTAGAAAATGCATGAAACACACATTTAAGACTTTGAAAACCCATGTATGAATTGCATGAAACATAGAAGGGTCGACGCAAGCATGGGATGGGGTTGACTCCATTGAAGGAAAAATGCATAAAATGGCTTGATGACATATGGACAAGTCGACGCATAAGTGGAACAGGGTTGACACATTCGGTCAAAACAGACCAACTAGCCCATCATTAACCATTTGAAGATATTGAGAAGATTGAGGTCTTACCAGTGGTTCTTGAGGAAAATAAATGATTTACCAATTATTTTGAATTTTGGACAATAAGATTACTCATTGACGCATTCCTTTGAGTTCCAAGTGTGAACGATGAATTTTGATCCTGCAAGCCAAGATAGTCAAAGCATAAGTTTCTCAATCACCAATCATCCATTTGACTTCCAAGTGTGATACTTGAAGCCATCCTTTAACTCATTAAATAAGTTGTGAACATGTTGCTCAATGAAACACACACACAAGCACACTCGGTTTGTTATCATTAAAACCCAAGCACCAAAATCAACTAGGGGATGTAACAATCTCCCCCTTTTTGATGATGACAAAATGATATGTACGAGAGTTCCAAAAGATAGAGTAGAAGTATTTCACTCAATGAAAATAGTTTAGCAATCATGTTAAGCAAGCATTGAGTTCACAAACATATTAAGCATAAGCACACAAACATATTCTCCCCCTTACGCACCCAAACATATTCTCCCCCTTTTTGTCATCAACAACAAACGATTGAGAATGGGGTTATTAGAAATGGTATGAACATGTGAGACCTAAAGATATGTGCAAGATGAACTGGATAATGTGATGTAATTCAATGTATGCACTATATGAATGCTAAAGATGCCAGATATGCAGATATACACAATATGAGTTCTATCCATCAAATGCAAAGTGTATGCACTATGTTCAACCTATTCTACCCATGGACATGAGGTGCCAAAGTGAGCACAATTGCTATCTTGAAAAGACTATGCACACGATATATCAAGATGAAAATGAGCACCCTTACTTTTTCTCCCATTTGTTATCAACAACAACAAGATCAATGGGGAATGTATGAACAGGCAAGCACACAAGCACAACTATCATGCACACAAATATTACAAATAGTAACTCCCCCTGAATGAGGCACGGGTTAAGAAAAGAGCTAGTGATTCAAATTCAAAATGTAAGACATGAGGCATAACCAAGAGAGTTGTGCATTCATAACTTAAAGTACTGCATAAACCATGAATGTAAAGAGTTTCATAGAATACATACATCACAAGGATACCCAAAAGTGAAATGTGATGCCATGAATAATAACCTTCAAAATATATGGATATTCAGATTTTCTTAAGAACACTAGAAGGTAATCTTCTCTCTACACTTCCACTTTAGATCCTCGACTATCGGTAGCTTCGCACAACCCCATTTTTTTAGTTTTCTTTTAATAGACTTCATCGTTTAGCGCGAGTCTCCTCATATGTCTCAATGGGGATTCTTGGCTGCTTGGATTCGTAACACATTTTGATTTTTCTTGTGGATTTTTGCTTCACTGTTCGAAGCGAGTTTCTTCATTTATTTCAGTGGGGATTCCCGGCTACTAGGTTCGACATTCCACATATTAATTAATGTAGGGTAGGCAGCTTTTTTCTCATGATTAGTCTTTAATGTCTATGTAGAGATTCAAGTTCCCTTTAAAGTGTTGGAAAGAATTTCTCAAATCCTTATCAATTAAAGCCATTAAATTCATTATGTGCAAAGTGTGGTGATACTGTTTTGCATGTATAGAATGAATTTGTCAAGACATAGTTCTGACTCTCCCTAAATGTATGTACGGTTAGAATCAAATCCTCCCCCTTAGTGTATGTCATGTATCACATATGAATAAAATCACTGTATTGTTATTTATAAAGTAGGTAAAGCCTTAGAACAGTCAAGAAGTGGTTTTATAAACTAAATACATACAAGCATGCAAAGATTTAGGAAAACATTCATGCAAGGTGATATGGAGCCCCACATGAGTCAAAGTATGAAATATGTAGATGCCAGTATATGGAAAAATGTGAATGATAAGCAAAAGCATCAATGAAATATCATGAAGTTTCTTATTGATCAACTTGCAAAGCCCAAGCTCTTGTTATGTTTGAAATGCATGATATGCCCTATATGCATGAATATGCAATATGCATCTTTTTGCATATGTTCAGATGATCATGACATTCAAACATTAATGAATCAAAATATGCATGAGACTCAAATTCACAATGTATGCAAAATCTGTGAATGATATGCAAAAATGCCAATGCAATCTTTTTATGCAAATTTTCAGTCTATATGAAGTCTTGACCTTATCTACAAATTGTGCAGTCTAGAACATTCAAGTAAGCATGAAATCAATAAATGCAGGAGATGAATTTTTCAATGAATCTAGAACTAAACCATGCGAATTTTATTTCAGACTTCGACATAAAGAATCATATTCTTTAGAACCCAAATGTTCAACCATGATCATTCAAAAGTAGTATTGCATAAGATATGAGCTTCAGTTCAGACATGATATGCCCTATATGTATGAGTGTGCAGAATGCATTTTGATGAGCATGATCAAATGTCTAACTTTCTTTTCAGCCTCTCCCTGAAAACTAAAACAGAATTTGATAATCGAGCAAGACAAGTATTTGAATATCAATGGACAAGAAGAGAATTTTTGACACATTAAGCAGCTTATGACCTTTGCAAAGCAACCACACAAAGTCATTGAGCTGAAAATAAGCCATGATCATTCAAAAATATTTTTGCAGCAGTGAGCGAATAATTTCACATCTTAGAATTTTTTGCCTTCTTGAAACAAGAAAATTTTCAGATTCAATTTGAAAGCTATGCAAATGAAAAGCAAATTGATTTTATTTTAAAAACATGATTCCTTCTAAGCCAAACAATTGAGTTTGGAAATTTTGGTACTTGGCGGAGGTCTTGATCCAATTAGCTAACTCCCGTATAGTGTTAGCTTCCTGACAGATATAATCTATTATTTCACATAACACCATTTGATATACCAAACATTCGTACAATGAGATCTTGTATGGCTTGTGAAGAAATGTAATTAAAACATAATAGAGTAGCATAAGGAAAACATCAAAATCACCAAGTTTGACAATAAGGATAAGCAAGGTCGGGATTTTACCAATGAGTATGCCTTGTTCATTTTTATTGGGACCCATTTATTCTCTATTTATCTCAAGGCACACCTGCATCAAGATCAACTCATTTGACAGTTTTAGGTACCCAAACTTTCTTGGGTCCCTAGAGGTTAGTTTCATTTTTGGCAAACACATTCTTCTTCTTTTTCATTTCCTCCATGTCATCATTTTCCATGATCCCGCAATTCTCAAGCACACGTCCATGGTTTCCACAATAAAAGCATTGAGGAGGAACAACTCTAGCAAAAGACTTCCTTTTATGAGCAAAAGAATTTTCAAAAGCATTCCATCTTTTATTTGTAAAAGCTCTAGATTTAGCAAAATTAAACCTAGCATTCATCCTAGAAGCATGAACATCATTAGGTTTCTTTGACCAACAATCTCTCATCATGTGGCCATACATTCCACAGTGAAAACAACAAGGAGATGTAGATCTATCGAATGATTTTTTATTATGAGCAGAAGTTTTTCCAAAGAACTTTTCCTTATAGGATGAAAACCTTTGAGCATGAAAAATATGTTTACTTCTAAATTTTCTTTGAAAATCAAATTTAACATTCATAGCATGAGGATTATCATGTTGCTTTACAAAGTAATTTTCCATCACATGGCCAAACTTACCACAATAAAGACAAGAAACATTTCTTTGTCTCTTAAAAGCATATTTATCTTTGCATGCACGTTGGTCATCTTTTTTCATGACATCACAATCATCCATGACATGGCCATACATACCAAAATAAAAGCATTCAACATTAAACTTCAATTTTTGAGATCTATTTGGCATGGTGGGTTTTGTGTAAACATTTTTCTTTTTATCAAAACCACTTTCAGATTTTTTCATTTGAGTAATAGGAGGAGGTGCATTGGAAGTGCTGGGAATTTTGGAAGCATGAACAAATGAGGTTTTTATTTTATTTTTAAATAATTATTTATTCATAGGGGAATATCTAATGCCTTCTCTTTGAAAATTTATTTTGACACCAAGTATTTTGACCAAAGTTTCTTTTCCTTTAACAAATCTTGACAAATCATCTTTTAACATTTACATAATTTCTTGTAGAACAGAAATATGTAATTCGGCACTTGTCATTTCTTCTTTGCTTGCACACACTTTATCATTCAAAAAAAATCATAGATTTGAAGTTTGCATTTTCATCCATGACTTCCTTGTTTTCAACATTTATAGAATGCAGCTTTTCAGTTAGCTTTTCTAGGACTTTTTTAGTTTCATCAAGCTTTGAAATCTTTACACGCAACTATTCATTCTGACACTTTAACAATGAATTCTCTCTTTCAATCCTATCAAAACTTTTCAATCTACTCTCAAGTAAGGAATTCGGAATTAACATTGCACCATTTTTCTTTTTAAGATCTTCATTTTCAATCATGGTGCTTTTGATATCAATTTCAGTATCAAGAAGCTTTTCAAACATTTTTTCATCATCTGATAATGAAGCTAGCTTACTTCTCAAGCATTCTTCTATTTTCTCAAGCCTGAACATTTTAGACAATAAAGATTTGTTATGCTCACGTAATTCATGACATTCATTTTCAGATGCAATAGTGTTATCTGAATTCTCAATCAAAGCATCTTCTTTACGCATTTCCAAATTTTCTTCTTCAAGCAAATCTATCTTATATTCCATAAAATCATTTTGACTTTATAAACATTCATTTTCTGAATCTAGATCTTTAATTTTGGATTCTAGCCATTTGTATTTTTCACAAGAATAATTAGCATGCACATTTTCACATGGAGCAGACGTATGCATAATATCATCAAGTTTCTTTTTCAGTTTCTTATTTTCAGATTTGTATTTCTTACATCTGTCATGTATTTCAGCATATGCTAATTGCTATTCTTCAATTGAGAGTTCTTCGGAGTCAGAAATTACCTCATTTGAGCTCTCCTTACCATGAGCCATCAAGCCTGAATCAACTTGCAGATTTTCTGCATTTGCTTCATACATAGCCAGTTTATCCCATAAATCTCTGGCTGACATGCAAGAAGAAATTTGAGAAAGAACATCAGACTCTATGCTATTCCTTAAAATATTGAAAGCCTTAACATTAACATCATTTTTCTTTTTGTGCTTATCATTTCATTTTGTTTCATTTGGTTGAAGTTCATGTGGACCTTCACATATAACTTCCCAAATTTCACGTTCATTTAAACCAAGATAGGCACACATCTTATTTCTCCAAGAAATGTAGTTATTACCATTATAATGATGAGGAAGAGTAAACAAACAACTACCAGACATGTTGCTCAAGAAACTCGCCAATAGGAATCTCTCTATAGGTCGTTAGACCTCAAGAAAATAGAGTCGTGGCTCTGATACCAATTGTTGGCCCAGTTGGCGAGTAGACAAAAAGGGGGGGTTGACTCAAGCGATGCAGGATTTCGACATCAAGTGGGATGTTAGGGCGTGAGCGGCACTAGGGTTTTCTCCTGGCGTTGACTTCCGATCATCGCTGCCCCTGGGGGGCCTCCGATGCCCCCCTCGGCCTCCCCCCGCCCACTACTCCCTTGCCCATTCCTCCCCCAGATAAGGCCCCAGGTTTGAGAAGATCATTTGCTGAGGTCCTTTCTTCGTCCATGTCGCCGCCGGTTGTCCATGGTATAGTGCACGATCCTGCTGTGACGGATAGTGGCGAACCAGCTATTTTCTTCAGCAAAGAGGAGATATCGACGTCTCTATAACCCTTTTCATTCTCCCTTGTTGCTCGCACACCTCGTGGCAGGCCAGCATTTTCTGAAATCAGATCTCATCTTCTCAATAGGTGTGGCTTTAAGGAAGATTTTATGATTAGTGCGCTTGATTCTCGGCATCTTCTGCTTCATTTTTGGAGTTATGACAACTATATTCAGCTTCTGTTGTGGGAATCTCCTTTTGTCCATGGTCGGCTGTTTAAGTTCTTCAAGTGGACTATGGATTTTTCTCCATCCGCGGATTCGCCCATTCTTCCTGTCTGGATTACGTTTCCTGGGCTCCCTGTTAATTTTTTTCTTGAGCCAATGCTATGTTCGATAGCTGGTAACATTGGTCGGGTCCTAAAGATCGATCCGTCTACTTTGAATCTTTCTAACACTATGGTTGCTCGTGTCTGTATTGAGCTGGATGTATCGAAGCCTCACCCTCCATGGGTGTGGATTGGCTTTTTGGGGGGAGGCGCTTGGCAAGAAGTTTCTTATCCTGAGCTCCCGAAATTCTATTCCTCATGTGCTGGGCTTGGCCATAATATGGAAGCTTGTAAATAGAAAAGGAATCCGCCCCGACCTTGCAAAGTTCCGAAGCCTACCCCCGTTCGCCCGCAAACTAGTCTCACCATTAAGCCTAAATCTTTTTGGCAGCCGGTTGTATCCAAGAAGGATGCGGAAGACATAGACAATGCTACTGAGGATGCCCATCTTTCCGTCCCTGTTGAAAGTGCTTTGATTGTCCATTCAATCAGCTCGGAATTAGTGAAAACTGCTGAGCCTCATTCGGGAATTCCTGCTGTGCAGATTTGTCACTCTCAGGAGGGGGATCCTGTATTGAGGCAACTGATTGCTGCTTCGGAGGGGTCTGTTCCTGCTTGAGATCCCACCTCTACACCATTAGAGTCTAGTTCTGATTGCTAACTCCTCCTCTTTGAAGCCTACTGGTATTCTTTAGGAAAAATCCATGGCCCCAGCTACTTTATTGACGGATCAGGCCACATTGGTTAATTCTCAGCTGGAGCTCCCTTCATCCCAAAGTGTTGTTCAAATGGGCACCATTGCCCCTGTTCCTGAGCTAGCGGTAGTTGGTTTTAATCCCTCCCTGGCAGAGCATGACTCTAATATCTTGTCCAAGAAGGATACTATTGAGCAAGAGGGTGTCCTCACTCGTCGACAAGAGATTTTTGATTCTGCTGACATTGATAATGTGCGGGTCATGCATAATGGGCGTTCTGGTGTCATTACCAGGTCTATGAAGAGGTCTGGATCTGAGGCTAATATTCCTGAAATCCTCCATTGCTGATGACTTTTATTATCTGGAACATTAGAGGAATTGGGAATGATATTTCCCTAGGCCGTGTTGAATTTCTTTTTAGAACGCATAAAATTGACTGCATTGTTCTTTTGGAGCCCAAAATAAATGTCTGCAATTTGGATAGAATCTATAGAAAATTGGGCATGGACAAGGCTATTGCAAATATTGATAATATGGCACACATCTCGGTGTTTTGGAAGGACCCACTAGATTTCTCTATTCTCTGCCAGGATGATCAACATATTTCTCTTTTACAATCCAATTCCGCTATGCCAAATTTCCATATCTCTTTTGTCTATGCTAAGTGTTCTATTGCTGAGAGATGCTTTCTGTGGGCCTCTTTGTCTAATTTACATTCTCAGATAAATGTGCCTTGGTAGGTGGCAGGAGATTTCAATTGTATTATGAATGTTGATGAGAAGTTAGGTGGGAATCCCCCTAACATAGTGGCTATCTCAGATTTTAAGGATTCTGTTTCAGACTGTGCTCTCATTGATGATGGTTTCATGGGTTATAAATACACTTGGCACAACAATCAAAATGGGGGTAAAGGAATTTGGGCAAGGCTGGTGCATGGATGAATCTCCACACTATCTCTGTTGAACATCTGTCCAAGGAAGCTTCGGATCACGCACCTCTCCTTGTTAAATTACCTGTTCAAGGTAGGTTTAAAAGCAGATTTTGTTTTCAGAAAATGTGGACATTGCATGACTAGTTTCTTATGGATGTTGAATCATGTTGGCATACTAGTCCGCTGGCTTCTTCTCCCATTACTACTCTTTATATTAAATTGAAGTACTTGAGGAAAATGCTTGGGGTGTGGAACAGACAATTGTTTGGCAATGTTCATATCAACCTCATGGCTACTGAGGATGCTGTTATTAAGGCTGAATATTTGTCTGATCTTAATCCTACAGATGCAAATTCTGACAGTTTAGATGAAGCAAAATCTATTCTCTCTGACCGTCTACTCCAGTAGGAATGCTTTTAGGGATAGAAGTCCATAATCCATTGGCTCCTTCAGGGGGACAGAAATATAAAGTTCTTTCATAAGACTGCTGTGGCTAACATACGTAAACATTTAATTTCTCACCTTCGGAACACTGCAGGCATTCTCACTTTAGATCATGAGGAAATGAAGGCTATTGTTGTTACTCATTTTCAACAAGCTTTTTCTTCTCAGGATCATTATATTGATGATAGCTTCCTGAATTGCATTCCTCGATTGGTTACATTGGAAGACAATGAGCTTTTTTGTCCAAGCCCCAATGAGTCTTAAATCCATGATGTGGTCTTCTCCATGTCCCTTGATAGTGCCCCGGGGCCTGATGGCTTCACTGGTGCATTCTACCAAAAAGCCTAGCATGTCATTGCTGGTTTGGTGGTCAGTGCTATCCAGGAGTTCTTTTTAACTCGGCAAGCTCTCCCTATAAGTGTGACTTCTGCTCTTGTTGATCTCATTCCTAAATAGATGAATGTGACTGGCATTTCTGATTATCGGCCGATCCACCTCTACAATTATTTTTACAAGCTCATTTCTTCCATCATCAATAACAGGCTAGCCACTATGCTTCCCAGGATTATTTCCATGGAACAGTCTGCTTTTGTGAAGGGGAGACAGATTGTAGAAAACAATGCACTTGCACAAGAGATGGCCCATGACCTTGGCAGAAAAACCAGAGGCTCCAATGTTATGTTCAAGCTGGATATGGCCAAGGCCTATGAACGTATAGAATGGGATTTTTTATTTACTGTCTTGCATAGGTTTGGATTCAGTATCAATTTTATAAGTCTAATCGAAAATATGGTGAATAACTGTTGGTTTTCTATTTTATTGAATGGAGATTCTGCTGGTTTTTTTAAATCCTCGAGAGGTATCCGTCAAGGGGACCCTGTTGCCCCATCTCTTTTCATTATTGCTGAGGAAGCATTGAGCAGATCCTTGCGAGAAGCCTATATTAATGTCCAAGTGGAATGGTTCTCTGGTCCTCAGAGATATCCTAATATTTCCCATCTATTATTTGTTGATGATACTTTAATTTTTAGTAAAGCTACTGTTGTATCAGTCAGAAATTTGATTAATGTGCTCAGAGTTTATGAAAGAGCTTCTGGCCAGCTCATCAATGTAGGAAAAAGTGGTTTCTTTATCCACTCAAAAGCAAATATCTCTGTTACTAATCGACTTCAGGACATCACTGGCTTTACCCGCAACACTTTCCCCCATAAATATTTGGGATTCCCTTTGGTGCTCGGTAGGAGTAAGAAAGTTCATTTTGTAGGTGTTATTCATTCCATTCAGAAGCGCACTGAAGGATGACATGCAAGTCTGCTGTCTCAAGGTGCCAAATTGACTTTAATTAAACATGTTCTCACTTCTATACCTATCTACTCTCTGGCATCTTCTCCTCTCCACACTGGTAATATTCATCAATCGCTTGAGCGGTCCTTTGCAAATTTATTTTGGGGATCATCCACTCAAGGCAACAAAAGGCATTGGAAATCTTGGCATGCTATATGTAAGCCGGTCTCCCATGGTGGTCTTGGTATTATGTCGCTTAGACATATATAAATTGTTCTACGAGTCAAGATGCTTTGGAAGGCTCTTCATTCAAATTCTCTTTGGGCTCACTTTTTCATAGCTAAATATATCCGAGGCTGTCATCTAACTGATGTTCACTTTAAAAACATGAAAGGGCATACCAGAAGGTGTTGGGTCCAAGCAAAAAAACTCATCCTTTAGTTTAAAAGAGATATTGTTGGTGATAGAAACTGCACTAATTTTTGGTATGATATTTGGCTTGGTAATCAAAGGTTGGCTGAGTATGTTCCTACTGATCTCATTCCTAATACAAAGGTGACAGTCAGAGACTTCATTATGCATCCTACAATTGAAGAAACCTCTCTACTTGACAGATTTTTTCCTTCTGGTATTAGCAAAGCCACCCGACATGTCAACCTATCCCAAGATTCTGACAAGGAGGTATGGAGTCTATCCTCCTCTAGGGATTGTTTGGTTTCATCTACCTATAAAGTATCTTGTAGCAGTCCTCAATTTCACATCTCTCTACCATGGGCTTGTCTCTGGTCTAACTGGCTACCCACCAAAGTTTCAGTGCACTTGTGGAAAATTGTCAACAATTGCTTACCTACATATTCTAATGTACAGTCTTTGGGTATTTCTCTCTGTTCCAAATGCCTCTGCTGTAAGGAGTCCCATGAAGAAGACATTAACAATCTTTTCATTACTAGTGAGACTGTAGCTCATGTATGGTCAGCCTTTTGATCATTAGGTCTGCAGATTGATGGAAATTCTGCCAGAGCCTTCATTCTGAACTGTATTCTTAGCATCCAGCCCAAATCTCTATTCGAACTTCTTACACTTGCTGCTGTTGGCTATGGTATGTGGGAACTGTGGATAGCCAGAAACAATGCTAAATATGATGGTAAAAACATCTCCAGGCAGAGCCTTTTCCACAAAATCTCTGCCTAGGTGAAGCAAATCTGTATTGCCACCGATCTCAGGGAAGCTAATTATAGTAAAATAAAAATTCTGGAACACTTTGGTCTATAGATTGCTATTATTGGCCGCCCTTAGCTCAAGATTATAAAGTGGATGTGCCCACCTTGGCCATACATCAAACTTAATACAGATGGAGCATCCAAGTGCTCTCGTGACTCCGGTGGTGGTGGCGTCATTAGATTGCAGGGGAAATATTCTTCTTGCTTTCTCTCATTTTTATGGTAATTCCAATAGCATCATTGTTGAAGCTAGAGCTCTACTAGATGGTATTAAATATTTACATACTGTGGATTCCCAACCGGCTCTTATAGAATGTGACTCCCAAATTCTTGTTCAGATTATCAACAGACAGATCCATTGCCCATGGTCCATCCTCATTTACGTCAGAGAAGTCTGGAGCATTCTTTCACAGTTGGATACTATTACTCACATCTACAGAGAAGGAAATAATGTTGCTGATTCCCTAGCTTCTTTAGCATACACCTCCAAATGTAATTCTTTTTTTTCTTATCATGAGCTACCTATAAACATCAAGGGTGCTGCTCGTTTAGATAAGCTAGGCATGCCTAGCATTCGATTGATGTAACTGTTATTCTTTTTCCTATGTTAATAAAATTTACCTGCTAGTGGTACGATGGTGGAGTGGCTATTCCCCCTACCTCTGGTAAGGGGTGCACTCACCCATCTATCTCTAGGCAGGGTTTTTCCAAAAAAAAAAGACAAAAGGGGGGGGGGGTTGAATTGTCTCCCAAGCAATATGGCAAATTTAAAGCTAACTTTGAACAATTAATACGTTTAATGAGATTGTTGAAAATAAACTAAACAGAGTAAACTGAGTTCTCTCAATCTCACTGAGCTCACTCGATCAATACCGAAGGAATAATCGATTGAACACACAACCACAATGCAAACCACAAGACACAAGGATGTTAAGGTGGTTCAGGACCACGAAGGGCGCCCTACGTCCACCCGTCACCAAACCGGTGAGGCTTCACTCACTGAAAAACTAGCACGGTGATAACTCTCCAAGATAGAGCCAAGCTCCAACACACATGCAAGATGACACCTGCACACACGGGGACACGCCCCAACACACACACGCAGGATATACCATGCACACACGGGGTATAACCCCAAACACACAAGGAGACGGAGTCTCCAACACGATCTGACGACCGGATCAACAACACATACACACACTGTAACAGTCGTAGCACTAAACACACGTGACCGTATGCAAACGGTCACACACACACAAAATATCGTTTCAAAAATGAACACAGTGTGCACAAATAAATACAATAATCCCAATGCATGTTCTAAAAATTGAACCAAATAAAATCTATCAAGAGTAAAGCTCCCCCTTCTAGGAATGTTCAGGTTCTTCTTGATTCGTAGTCGAATGATGCTATTTCAGCGTCCTCTCGATTTTCTCTTCAATCCGCTCCACTTTATCTTCTTGCACTAGCTCCAGAAATGCCTTGAAAGAGATGAAATCCTCTACTCTTGAGCTCTTCCTTCCTTTCTCCCCTTTCTTCTCCTACAAGATAGAAAACATAAGCACATTAGGGTTCTATCTCTCAAATTCGTAGCTCATATGTATGTATAAATAAGAGAGTGCATAAGACCAAGAAACCCCTTCTAGAACCCTCCAAAATGACCCTAGTATGTCCATCAAGAACCCAGGGGAAAATGGGTAAAAGATAGAACCCAAATGGATCAGGTTAGATGAGTTTTGAGTGAGATTCGTCAAGCCGGATATGGAAGCCTGACGGAATCGATTGACCGGAATTGGCCATCGGTCGACTGAACTGTGCAGACCTCTAAAACAATCAGTTCTGGCTAGATCGGTCGACCGAAACTCCTTGGTCGGTCGACCGAAATCTGCAAAACATCCAGATTACATGCAGTTCAGTCCTAATAAGTGGAAGATCAATCAAATAGGAAAGGGTTAGTTGATAAAACCAACAACCAAGTATTCCATGGAGTTTAATCAATATAAAAGCACACATCAACCACTTTCCACCAAGTTTCATATGCAAAGATTAAATAAAAATTCAAGCTCAAAAGCTCTAAGAATGAAATGCAGAAAACACATTTGTTTGATGCTGAGCGAGCATGGGGTCGACTCCATCCTTTGATGGGTCAACGCTATGTGAAATGAAATAAAACCTCAACAGCCCCATGAGAAAAATGGTTTGAATTGCAAATCAAACATTTCTAGCCTATGTAGCTTCCATTACAAGATTTAACATGAAGTTCAAGCTAGAACAAAATCAACCCCAAAGCTATGATCTCATTATGGAATTTGAATTCATACAAGAAGGACTTGCACAATCACAGCTTTATCAAATTTTCATTTCAAGCACACTATGAACATTCACTTGAATTGGCAAAACCAAAACCAACACCCAGTGCTAAGGGGTCGAAATAATGAGAATTAAGCCTCTTATGAGCACACATTCCACTAGTAACACAAGATACCATATAACCATGCATCCCTGCAATGAATGATCATCATTCAAGCAATTTGCTTTAGGACTTATGTGAAATACTTAAGCACAAGCCTTAAGAACTATGAAGAATGTACATGTAAACACAAGCGAAACTCAGTTTTCCTCAACGAAATATTAAGAGCAATTAGCCATGCATTTTACCAAAGTATGAGCACCATTCAAATCACATTCATCAAGTTTTATATAGATATATTAAGCATATTGCAAGCCCAAAGATCTCATGTAGAAAATGCATGAAACACCCATTCAAGACTTTGAAAACCCGTGTATGAATTGCATGAAACATAGAAGGGTCAACGCAAGCATGGGATGTGGTCGACTCCACTAAAGGAAAAATGCATGAAATGGCTTGATGACATATGGATAGGTTGACGCATAAGTGGAACATGGTCGACGCATTCAGTCAAAACAGACCAACTAACCCATCATTAACCATTTAAGAATTTTGAGAAGATTACGGTGTTACCAGTGGTTCTTGAAGAAAATAAATGATTTACCACTTATTTTGAATTCTGGACAATAAGATTACTCATTAATGCATTCCTTTAAGTTCCAAGTGTGAACAATGAATTTTGATCGTGCAAGCCAAGATAATCAAAGCATAAGTTCCTCAATCACCAATCATTCATTTGACTTCCAAGTGTGATCCTTGAAGCCATCCTTTAACTAATTAAACAAGTTACGAACATGTTGCTCAATGAAACACACACACAAGCACACTCGGTTTGTTATCATTAAAACCCAAGCACCATAATCAACTAGGGGATGCAACACATGTGGCTCTGGGGGATCGACGAGACCGCTCTTCATTTTGATGAGACCATCTCGGATCGGCTTCTATGCCTGAGTCTTGAAGACGTAGCAATCTACAAGTGGATGACCTAACATGCAATGATATGGGCATTAGCTAAGATCATCGGCCTTCTATGCATCATCTGGATTGCGAACTTCTAGCAGCTCGATGATCTTCTAAGCCATGCAGAGGTTGAAGAGCATCTTCGTATGTTCCTTTTTAAAGGAAAATGGCGTCTTCATACGCTCTGAAAAGGAAGGAGTGGCTGGCTTGTCTGCTGGCTTCTTGTCGGAGCAGCTTGACTCGCCATCCTTGCTGGCTTTGGCTGTGGGGGTGAACTCGATGACGTTCACCACCTTACTGGGTTGGCATTCTCGCACCTATTTACCCTTTGCTGAGTATAGCTCGGGTTATCGGTGAAGAACATCTCTATTTCAGCGACTACCGAGTTGAGCTGGTCGAAGCCTTTAATGTTGGTGCCGAGAAGCTTTTCGCTAACCTCGGCTGCCAAGCCTTTGCGACATATGGTAATGGCATCCTCCTGGGCTGGCGGATTGACACACCTCATATTAAGGTCTCGCCATATCTTGATGAGGTCGAGGGCACCCTCGCCCTTCTTCTACCGGAGAGAGCAGAGCTCGACCATGGAGATCTTGCGCTCGACCATCTAGAAACGGTTGAGGAATTTCTTCTGGAGATCTGCCCAGTCAAATACTGAATTGGGCTTCAGGTGGGAATACCATTGAAAGGCCGTTCTCGTAAGTGAGGTGGCGAAGTAGTGGAGAGGTATGACTCGTCCAAATCTAGCTCGCCCATGGCCGTGATGTAGTAGGCCAAGTGCTCATGTGGAGACCCTTACCCATCGAACTTCTGCAACTTCGGGGGCTTGGCGTACTTCGGGGGAAGCTTTTTCAGCTGGTGATGTAGTGGGTAGAATACACTATAGAGGTCTTTAGTGGCAACCCCTTCCCCATACTGGGCGAGCTTCGTCTCGACGATCCGCTCGATCATCTGCCATTGCGCCACAAGATGTTCTAGCACCGGCATGTTAGATGCCCGCGGATGGGCTTCCACTAAAGGCATGCCGAACCCTGCTACTGTCTGGGTTTGGTCGACTACTACTGAGGCGTTGGCACCATTGTGACCAACTGGTAGTGCCGGTGCTTCGGCCAAAGGCCGAGCGGGTTGCTGAGGGTGAATGTCTCGCTCCTGAAGAAGGTCTTGTAGGAGGGCCTTCAGATGCTGGTTCTCCTTCATGAGAGCCTCAAGAGTCACCTCTTGAACCTCATTCGCCGGCAGATCATTGTTGATTGGATCCGCATTAACAGGAGCGCCATGATCTTCGATTGGGACCTCTTCGAGGCGATCCGACGCTTGTGGTCCGGCGGAAGTGTCGACATGAACTGGCGGCGTCGGAGGTTGAGTTTGATGGTGAGGCCTCCTGAGCTGGGCCATAGCATCGGACTGAGTGTCGGGATGGTGTCCGGTGGCATAATACGCGTACAGTCGAACCACATCGTTCATGAGCCGAACCGTCCGCTTCTTCTGGGAATGCTTTTCAGAGCGGACTGGTGCCCCCAGTCTGTCGAAGACTGAGGTCCATTGAAGCTCTGTCATGAGGCCGGGATCGACCCGAGGAGACCTTGAGGCTGGGTGCTAGCGGGGCCCAGCACGAGCCCTTCTTTGTTTCCGCCTATTCAGGCTAGAGACACTATCTGACACGGTGCCGTCAGACTATGCCGACGAAGATTCAGCAAGGTGCCAAGAGACGTCGCGCCCAGGAGATCAAAGAGGGTCCTTAGTACGCGCCCTTCGAACAACTTGAGCCTACTCCAGAGTAACCCTGATTCTTCTTAGGTTAAGTTGTTGACCTCCTCACTATTCCTTCAACGAGACTTGGGTGTTTGGTGTTGGACTCGTGCAGGTGTTCTCGGTTAATTGCCGAGGCACCGACTTCTCTGAGTTTCGCTTTATCCTCTCATGTTCATTGCAGGAGGCTGAAGCGGTTGGTAGTGGGGATCGTGGGCACAGTCTGATCCCTAGGTAAGATTGGTTTGCCTCCCTTGAGACGAATCCTCAAGTCGCCAACAAGAAGGGTTTTTCCAGAATTACTGGTTACGGCGGCGAGTCGCCTGCCTCTACGGCCGCTACGGTGCTTTTTCTCGGGAGCCGAGGAGGATCCTGCTCCGAGGTGGTAGATGGAGAATACCTTGTCTATCGCTGCTGGTAGCACACAGCTATCAGCGAAGAGTGTTGGGATCGACATTCAGGGCATGATGCCCACACCGAGAGTCGAGGGCTGAGTGACCCGAGCATAGGCCTCTGCCCGGGCCGATAAAACTGTTGTCGATGCTCGAGACGACGCTCTTGTATCAAGAACTGAGCTCGCAGAAGATGTTGTGGTGCCAGGAACTCAAGGTTGTGCACCTGTGCTGAGCACTGGCGTGACTGGAAAATGGTGCCGAAGGCCCATGTTGAGCGTTGAGGTTGTCGTATCCCGAGAGGGAAACCCTGTGTTGGGAGTTTTCATTACTGGATTATAGGGGTAGAGACCCCGTTGTATAGCTGGGAGGCTGGGGGCCCAATGCAGAGAGTCCGCGTCTGGGACCGACCTTGATGAGACACGGGGTTGTGTGCCTGAGCCAGATACTGGGGAGCCTCGAACTCGTGGTCGAGTGCCCATCTTCAGTGTTGGCTCGATCGAGACTCGAGTCGAGAGACCCGAATAGAATGCTGGGGAGCCTTTACCCCGGGGTGGGAAACCCGTGCTGGGGGTAGGCTTGGCTAGGACTCAGGATTGAAAACTTGAGTGGGGAGCTGAGGAGCTAGGGACCCGGGGTAGGAAGCCCGTATCAGGTGCTAGCTTGACTGGGGCTCGGGATTGGGAGCCCGAGTGAAGTGTTGCAAAGTCAAGAACATGGGACAAGAAGCCCGTGTCGGGTGTTGACTTGATTGGGACTCGGGATTGGAGACGGTGGCCGAGTGTTGGAGTAGTAACCGAAGTCTGGTGCACAGGGCCCGTGCTGGAGATCGGCCGAGGCTAGATCTGGGGGCTGACGCATATCCGGGTGAGGGACGATATGGGACCCCTACGGGGGTCGGTAGTGGAGGCCCCGAGTCTGACGCTTAAGGGGGCTGCCGGTGCTGGAGAAGAGCGCGGCACGTCAATTGCACGAGCAGAAATAAGAACTGGGATCGATTGTAGAATAGCCATAGGGACCACGCCTAAGAAGTGTGGCGATCCAATGACAAGCGCGAAGTCGCCAAAAGTGATCGGCGTCGCCAAGTAGCCCACACATGCATGGGTGGCGATGACGAGGGGACCATAAGTCACGACCACCATGGTTGTTGGACTGTTGGTTGCTAGAAGGGGGCGACGGTCGAAGACGGTCGTCGGGCGCGGTCCGGCTGTCGAAACGCGAGTTGGAAGCTACAGGGATGTGTGTCCCTCCTCTACCTCTCATGTAAGGATAGGAAAAGGGCACCACAGCCTCACAGCTATCATAGGCTTCTCTTCAGGAGAAAAAAAGGCGGGAGACGTCCCACCAGGCGTGCCAACTTGTTTGGTTTCTTCCGGTCTCTCAACGGGCTAGAAGAAGTTAGTGACGACGGTGAGAAGGGGAATAAAGCGATAAAGGAAAATAAGGGAGTTGATGTTATCTCAGGGATATTCTCCTTTGTAGCTATAGGCCTCTCACAGTAGTACCGTACTGATGCGGGATGGACACGCGACTCCACTCCAATTGGATATGCGACCCTTGGACTCTAAGCAAGCTCCCGATCGCCCCTAACGAGGGAAGCGTATGGATGTGCACGGTTGAGAAACCGACAGTGGGCTAGGGTGGTCAACTCACAATTTCATGCCTGCATCGGGTCACGGGAAGGGTTCACTCTCTCACTCGCAGCGGTGAATAACAATATATAGCGAGCTAATTACCCTATCATGCTTCTAGCAGCGGCATATGAAATATATACGAAATAAAGCAAATGCCGAGTAAAGGAGTGAACACAATACCTCCACGCGCCGGGCGTGGGGAAGACGACCCCGGCCGAACTTGTACTCCCGAAAGAGTAAACAATTTAAATTACAGCAATGAATATCATGGCCCACTCCACGCAGGGAGATAAAGCGCTACACAGTGGGACCCGGGAGTAGCGGGTTCGGGTTGATGGGCAGCTTCTTGCGTAGCTTCGGCGGCACGCGTACTCATGAACGTGGGGCCTACGTGCTGGTCAGTGGGGTCGAGTGGGACTGGGGTGGCGCCACTGTGGTGGGGACGCCTGGAGCAATGCTCCCAGGGACGGCGGCACGCTGGTTCGCCTTGTGGAAGGCGAGTCGGACGGCTGGGCGGTCGGTACGGCTTGCTATCCACGGGCTTGAGCTTCTGTTCTGTAGCGCGTGACCCGGCGAGAACGGCTGCTGCGATCAGCCCCGATGTTGGATCGACACGAAACTGGTGCCGTTGGAAAGCTGACTTGAAGTACTTTGATCTATGGCTAGAGAAAGAATTTTGACTATCTCGGATCTAGCCTTGGTCGAATTTATAAGTTGCTGGTTGATAGAACCAGATCTGACAAGACATATTTAAGTTTTGCTGAGAACATGAGTTGACCGAAGGAATAAATTCGGATCTAGATGTTGACTCCTTGATGAAAGTTGTAGAAAAAGAAGTAAGGAAGTCGGGAGTATTTTTTTTAGAATTTCTAGTGGAGGTTTAATAGGAGAAACTGAATTTATGATGCTGGTGGGTCGGATCTGGACAGCAGAGACAGAACTGATTTTGGGATTTAACAGTGATTTTAAAAAAAGGTAAATGACTCCAGAAATTCCAAGAAAATTTGTGGATGATGGGGGTGGTGGACATAATCTCCAATAAAATTGAGAACTCAAGACGACAAGGGGAAGGGGGTCAAAATATGGAAGATCAGAGCTGCTATTACACAGATCTGAACAAGGACAGATCTAGTGGATCTAGAAACTAAAAAGGAAAAGAAAATAGGATGAAGTTCTAATTTCGAGAGAAATTTACTGGAGGTGGGGATTCACGTGGGGAACCTACACTGAAAATCTCAGCTCCAAAAGATCAGGGAGTTGGGAGCTAAAATTCTCGTAGTACACCTCTGTCCAGCATACCAGCAATCTGGACAGCACTTCGGAAGTTGCTTCGCCGTGGCTCGATGGCAGCACG
The DNA here is from genome assembly GCA_022559845.1 of Amorphophallus konjac. Lineage (NCBI taxonomy): Eukaryota > Viridiplantae > Streptophyta > Magnoliopsida > Alismatales > Araceae > Amorphophallus > Amorphophallus konjac. Next base: position 117,174,534 of record CM040124.1, on the reverse strand, counting down.
AACGGCGGCGGCGGTAGAGATAGAATCCAGAGGGGGAGGGGAGGAGATAGAAGGGTTCCACACCCTGAAGATTAAAGGAGGAAAAGGGAAACCAGAGGGAGAGAGAGGGGGGCGCAGGTTGCTCTTAGGCATTCACAATTTTTCTTCTCATTAATTCACATAAAATGGAAATTACATAGGATATATAGTTCCACCTTAATGACTCAAATGACCCCAGATCTAGGGTTAGGGGAGGGGCATATATGAGAGTGGAAATATTATCCACACATGGTCAAAAAAAACACAATATAAAACCAATATTCTAGGGGAGTTCGCCACCCTCCTTAAGAGACCAAATGGGACTTGTTCTCTTTATTTAATTCTTGGTCCAAGTCCACATTTGGACCATGGACCAGCCCCCATGGGCCCTGGAATACATGTGGACCAATAAGAGGGAGAGAGGGGGGCCCTGCAAGGCCTACGTGCCCATTTGCAAAGAAACCCAATGCCCTTTTGCAAATAAACCCACTAAGACTTACAATTGTGTTTCCATATAACACAAGGGCATACATATAAATATAAAAGGACATAAATGTAAACAAAAATGTGAGCGGTCTTGCTTTGATGTCCCCATCAATTGGTGAGGTCACGCGTCACACTTTACGACGGAGTACGCGGATCTCGCCGGCATCCCTTTGGCTCGGCGACCAGTTGGCAGATTAGCGGAGCTATCATCACTTATTTTATGCTTTGGGCCATGTTGGGCCTTGGTTTAGTCCGTGTGTGGACAATTTTCTTTCAGTCATGGACTCCTTTTAGGCCAATTAGGCTTTATTTGTGTTTTGTAGGCTTGCTAGAGGCTAGGGGGGGTTATTGGGCCACTTCTTGGTTCACTTCTCTGGCCCACGAGGGCTGACCACTTCCCCCCCCCCTGGGCCCACCTTGGGAGGCGCGCCCCACCTAGGGTTAGGGTTGGGGGGCGGACCATTCCCTCCCCTCTTGGAGGGAATGGCAGCCGCCCTTCCCCCCTTGCCCTCTCCCTCTTTTGGCCCCCCCCCCCCCCCCCCCACCTTTCACTCCTAGAATCTAGGAGATTTGAATGCCTTCCCCGGTTGTGGCCGCCCCCCCCCATCTCCTTTCCCCTTGGCTAGGGTTTAAACCTAGCATTTCCCCATCCCATATAAAAGACCTTGTATTTTCTTTTCAAGAAAATAATGAAGAAATTGATGCTTGAGTGTTCATTGTGGAGTGCCACATTGTGAAAAGGGGCGACCCCTTCTTCTTCCTCCTCCTTGAGGGTGCGACGCCCTCACCTCCTCTCCAGTCCTTGGGTGCGACGCCCAGGGGTAGGAGACCTCCCCCAAGGGATTCCAACGCCAGCAGCCTTCAACCATCGTCCACGGCGACGAGTTCGGTGGAGCGACGGTGCACGCAGGATCGTCTTCCTCTTCCCCGGGCGTCCCTGTGCTGACAGCAGATTTGGTGTCCAGAGATCGGTCCGGTGCGTCCGCCTCCTGGCAGCGTCTCATCCGAGTTTCTTCACGACTTTCGTACCCCTTCCAGTCATCTTTCCAACCCCACCGGCCTTGTCCCAAAACTCGAATCACAGAGGAAGTTGTCTTTGTAGACACTTTCGTCGCGCAGGCTGCTCCCTGACAGTCTCGCCTGTGACCCGAGACGATTTGGGTTCCCGTTTGCATGCCTCTCCTACCACCAAACACCGCCAGTCCCTTCATAACATTTGTTCCCCTCCCAGTCACGAATCCAACCCCTCTGGCCTCGCCTTCAAACTCCATCGGGGTAAACTTTTGTCTTCAAGCACACTTTTAGTGCGCCATCCTGCGCTACAGTACCCGAGCGGGACTGTCAGCAGAGGGCCTCCAAAGGGGGTACCACTTCCCGTCCTCGGATCGATCCGCAACTTGGTAGGTCGACTCCTCACATCCCACCACACCTCCAGTAATCATCTCGGGCCGGAACTCCTTCTGTATCCTTGCGCCATCACCACCCCACCCACGGTCACAGATCAGACTGCCCTGAAGTGCTGTCTGTGCACCCCTGTTGTCACCCCCTTCGCACCCAATCCCTCCACAGGACCCCATCGGCCACCACTGCCCCTGGATAGCCGTCCCTGTCAGCCTTCCACCAGAGAAGACGCCGCCACAAACTCTGTCCGGACGGCCGTGTACCAGCGCCATCTCTGCCCGCTGTCACAGGGACCAGCCAGCAACCTCTCGTCGGACCGACATCCTCCCCCGAGGCCGTAGCAGCAGCGTGGCCCCTCCATCCGGCTCGGCATCCCAGCAGTGCCCGCGGCGACGTGGACCTCCTCCTCAAAGGCTACTACAGGAGCGATTGGCATCGCGAGGGTCGGCATCCGGCTTCATCCCCCGACCTCGGCTGCTGCCCGTCAGCCCGTGCGCCGGCCGCCCCGTGTGTAGCTGTGGTTGCAGCCTATTACCTCCCTGCGAGGAGTGGGCCCTTTTGATGTTTGTATTAGTTCTCTCACGTGTGTATCGGGGTGGTTGGACTCGGCCGGGGTTCCTTCCCCACGCTTAGGCGTGGAGGTACGTGTCTCGCTCCCGCCCGTAGTACTTGCTTATCACGTATATGATTGATTGTGCCGCGTGAGTGAGTGTAGGGCCTAGCTAGTTTCATTTGTTACTGCTGGTTGAGAGAGAGAGAGCGGCCTTTTCCCTTGGCCCTAGTCGAGCACCGAGCTCGGACTAGACTCCCGTGTCGTCCAGCGGCTTCTCGCCCGTTGTGACCCCGTCGCGCCTCCCTCCGTGGGACGGCCGTGGTTCGGAGTTCTGTTGAGAGACGCCTCCGCCCGGAGGGATTTCACGTTAGTCGGTCATACCGGCTTGCCTTGTCTCGTGCGCGTGCTGGTCGCGTTCTTTAGCGTCCTAGGTTAGCTAGCGAGTCAGTTGTCCCGCATCAAATTTTGGTATCAGAGCATATTGTCCCGCATCAAATTTGGTATCAGAGCTTAGGGAACCAGTTTGTTCTAACAAATTGGGGTCTTAGGTCTTTTGAGTCTTTAGGTTGTCTAGGGTGCATTGAGTCTCTTAGTTCATCTAGGTAACCAACCATTGCATTGTCATTTTAGGCTTGTGTCTAGTTAGAGTTTTTATCCTTGTCTCGTTGAGTCTTGCATGTCCAGCTCCCCGCCAGCCCCATGGTGGTTCCTCGTGCCCACGTGTCAGATTGGTCATCCCTGTTGGCCCGATTCGACGCTCTTATGGCACGATCCCTGGGTGTCGGCCCTACCACTCAGTCGTCGGGAGACCCGATCCCTATACCGATGGCCGAGTCATTCCAGCGCCCTGTCATGTCCACTGCCATCCTACCTAATGGGATGCATACGGAGATCGACTTCATCAGTAGGGTGTCGTCTAACTGTGTCTCACAAGACATTGTTGAGTCACTCTCTAAGACCGGGGAGATTGTTCTCCGTGATGGTTTAGCTTTTATCGAGTTTCAACGGTGGTTTGGCCCCGTTAAATATTTCGATGGCGCTTGGTGCAAGATCAGCACACTTGCTGGTCCATGCATCATTTTAGGGCGAACTTGGTTGGAGGAAAGAAGTGCGACCATCGACCTGGATAGGAGGACCTGCACCTTACACCCATCTCACCTTCCCGGTGAGTTTGTCTTCCATGACGGCGTTACGCCGACCACCTCCATGTCATCACCTGGGTTTGTTCCAGTGAGTTACGAGGCTGAACAGGAGTTGATTGAGGAGTACCTAACTGAGGTTGAGGAGTTAGGGAGTGATCCCCTCCACATCATAGAGGACTCCGTTTCCCCTCCCGAGAGAGAGGCTTCACCCTTAGACCCTCATATAGAGACATTCTTACCTTCCGAGGGTGAACTGGTCATTGGTGAGTCTTTAGCTAGCTGGCTAAGGGAGGGTCCACTTCTAGATGTCTCCATTCCTTGCTATACACCCATGGGACCAGCCCTCCCAATAATACCCCTTAACTCCTTTCACACCACTTTTCGGTCCTTCTGCTTTCTTGAAAATGTGAAGGACTTCCTTAGGAGTTTAGATTATCAATGGGAGTTGACTTATATGTTGACCTTAGGGTCTGACCAACCCTATAGTCATAGCTTTACACTCCCTGCTTTGGGGTCTATTACCTCGGTCTACACCATAGGACATATCACATCCGAGGTCCTTTTATTATTTCCCATACCCATGGAGGTTGATTTTGTCCCCGCTTATGGTTTCACGGTCCCGAGGGAGGAACCTAGCCTTCCTTGCCTTCCTCATGAGCCTCTTGCCCCATACATGAGAGTGCCTGAAGGTGATTATCTGCACCTGGGCGAATGTCGCACATGGGCAAGTATAGTGAAGGGACCTGTCGAGAGGGTTCATCATTTCTTTGACCCATTCGATCCCCTCCCTAGTGAGCCTCTCGACCCATATTATTTTCCCCACCTTGTCGAGGAGGTCCACTATCATACACCACCTAGGCCTTCTAGTCAACACCTCACCGTGCAGGCATCCAGATGCCCGAGCTTAGGAGGCCAGGGACACATGTCTTTTCCCCATGTTTCACCATGTCCATCGTCATATAGGGGAGATGTCATGAGTAAGCTTGGGATTATTCATCCTTCTGAGTCTACCATATGTCATAGGACACATGTGCATGCTAGGTTCTACTTTGGTTGTCCAGGCCCTCCCCATGTTGTCAAGTCAGGTAGACGTCATAGGCATGTTAGATCCATGTTTGGATGTCCAGGACCACCACTGCATTCACATAGGTATGAGTCAACACAGCTAGTTCGGAGTCTGCATCATCACCACCTCGAGGCCAGCAACGCACGATATAAGGAGTTAGCTGATGTGCATCGACGCACGCGTGAGTTCCGCGAGGGAGAGTATGTCATGATCAGGGTCAGACCTGAACGGTTCCCTTCGGGGGCCGTAAAGAAACTCCAGGACCGCGGTGCCGGACCCTTCCGAGTTCTGAGGCGGATTGGGTCTAACGCGTATGAGATTGAGCTGCCAGATGATTATGGGATCAGTTCGACGTTCAACGTCTCTGATCTGGCGGCCTATCGGGATCCAGCAGTGATTCCCAGTGAGCTTCTTGGGCCTCCCCTTCCTGTTGTGAGCGATACACCTTCTGAGAGTCCACCTCCTCCAGCCCCATTACAGAGACGCGAGCACATCGATTGTATACTGGATGAGCAGGTGACCACCACCAGGAGCGGGGCCTACCAGCGCTTCCTAGTGCGTTGGAGAGGGCGCCCTGAGACAGACGACACCTGGATCACGCGGGGAGAGCTGGAGCGGATTGACCCGGACTTGCTGGAACGTTACCTGAGCGACCGTGACCCTTACTCGACGGGGTCGAGTTCTTCCCACCCGGGGAGAATTGGTGAGGACACGCGTCACACTTTACGACGGAGTACGCGGATCTCGCCGGCATCCCTTTGGCTCGGCGACCAGTTGGCAGATTAGCGGAGCTATCATCACTTATTTTATGCTTTGGGCCATGTTGGGCCTTGGTTTAGTCCGTGTGTGGACAATTTTCTTTCAGTCATGGACTCCTTTTAGGCCAATTAGGCTTTATTTGTGTTTTGTAGGCTTGCTAGAGGCTAGGGGGGGTTATTGGGCCACTTCTTGGTTCACTTCTCTGGCCCACGAGGGCTGACCACTTCCCCCCCCCTGGGCCCACCTTGGGAGGCGCGCCCCACCTAGGGTTAGGGTTGGGGGGCGGACCATTCCCTCCCCTCTTGGAGGGAATGGCAGCCGCCCTTCCCCCCTTGCCCTCTCCCTCTTTTGGCCGCCCCCCCCCCCCACCTTTCACTCCTAGAATCTAGGAGATTTGAATGCCTTCCCCGGTTGTGGCCGCCCCCCCCCATCTCCTTTCCCCTTGGCTAGGGTTTAAACCTAGCATTTCCCCATCCCATATAAAAGACCTTGTATTTTCTTTTCAAGAAAATAATGAAGAAATTGATGGTTGAGTGTTCATTGTGGAGTGCCACATTGTGAAAAGGGGCGACCCCTTCTTCTTCCTCCTCCTTGAGGGTGCGACGCCATCACCTCCTCTCCAGTCCTTGGGTGCGACGCCCAGGGGTAGGAGACCTCCCCCAAGGGATTCCAACGCCAGCAGCCTTCAACCATCGTCCACGGCGACGAGTTCGGTGGAGCGACGGTGCACGCAGGATCGTCTTCCTCTTCCCCGGGCGTCCCTGTGCTGACAGCAGATTTGGTGTCCAGAGATCGGTCCGGTGCGTCCGCCTCCTGGCAGCGTCTCATCCGAGTTTCTTCACGACTTTCGTACTCCTTCCAGTCATCTTTCCAACCCCACCGGCCTTGTCCCAAAACTCGAATCACAGAGGAAGTTGTCTTTGTAGACACTTTCGTCGCGCAGGCTGCTCCCTGACAGTCTCGCCTGTGACCCGAGACGATTTGGGTTCCCGTTTGCATGCCTCTCCTACCACCAAACACCGCCAGTCCCTTCATAACATTTGTTCCCCTCCCAGTCACGAATCCAACCCCTCTGGCCTCGCCTTCAAACTCCATCGGGGTAAACTTTTGTCTTCAAGCACACTTTTAGTGCGCCATCCTGCGCTACAGTACCCGAGCGGGACTGTCAGCAGAGGGCCTCCAAAGGGGGTACCACTTCCCGTCCTCGGATCGATCCGCAACTTGGTAGGTCGACTCCTCACATCCCACCACACCTCCAGTAATCATCTCGGGCCGGAACTCCTTCTGTATCCTTGCGCCATCACCACCCCACCCACGGTCACAGATCAGACTGCCCTGAAGTGCTGTCTGTGCACCCCTGTTGTCACCCCCTTCGCACCCAATCCCTCCACAGGACCCCATCGGCCACCACTGCCCCTGGATAGCCGTCCCTGTCAGCCTTCCACCAGAGAAGACGCCGCCACAAACTCTGTCCGGACGGCCGTGTACCAGCGCCATCTCTGCCCGCTGTCACAGGGACCAGCCAGCAACCTCTCGTCGGACCGACATCCTCCCCCGAGGCCGTAGCAGCAGCGTGGCCCCTCCATCCGGCTCGGCATCCCAGCAGTGCCCGCGGCGACGTGGACCTCCTCCTCAAAGGCTACTACAGGAGCGATTGGCATCGCGAGGGTCGGCATCCGGCTTCATCCCCCGACCTCGGCTGCTGCCCGTCAGCCCGTGTGCCGGCCGCCCCGTGTGTAGCTGTGGTTGCAGCCTATTACCTCCCTGCGAGGAGTGGGCCCTTTTGATGTTTGTATTAGTTCTCTCACGTGTGTATCGGGGTGGTTGGACTCGGCCGGGGTTCCTTCCCCACGCTTAGGCGTGGAGGTACGTGTCTCGCTCCCGCCCGTAGTACTTGCTTATCACGTATATGATTGATTGTGCCGCGTGAGTGAGTGTAGGGCCTAGCTAGTTTCATTTGTTACTGCTGGTTGAGAGAGAGAGAGCGGCCTTTTCCCTTGGCCCTAGTCGAGCACCGAGCTCGGACTAGACTCCCGTGTCGTCCAGCGGCTTCTCGCCCGTTGTGACCCCGTCGCGCCTCCCTCCGTGGGACGGCCGTGGTTCGGAGTTCTGTTGAGAGACGCCTCCGCCCGGAGGGATTTCACGTTAGTCGGTCATACCGGCTTGCCTTGTCTCGTGCGCGTGCTGGTCGCGTTCTTTAGCGTCCTAGGTTAGCTAGCGAGTCAGTTGTCCCGCATCAAATTTTGGTATCAGAGCATATTGTCCCGCATCATCAATTCTCCCCGGGTGGTAAGAACTCGACCCCGTTGAGTAAGGGGTGCGACTGCTCGAGTAGCTCTGGCGGATCTATCACCATACCAAGTAGCATATGCAAGACAACATGCATGTGTGAACGCAGTGCGACAAGATAACGACGCAAAGGGACAACACACGGTTGGGACAACACACGAGATATAGAAGGACGACTAACAACATATGCAAGACAACTAACAACATATGGTGAGGAACAAAATAAGATGCGTGGGATGACACGGTGGGACATAAACACATGACAAGGACACGACGGGACAAAAGATATGACAAATACGTCCTTCAATCAAAACCCAAGATCAGAATGAAGTAAAACCATCAGGTTCATAATCGTGAGGCAAACCCTCTCACAAAGATATGATCATTGCAAACAAAAGCTAAGAAGGACATGAGCTTCAGAACAGATCGGGGGATATGATTGAAGAAGAGAACAGATCAAAGATGTGGATAGGAGGTAGAGTACAAAGATATAGTAAGGAACGCCTGAGTATTTGCAACCTGCACACTTAGCAAACGGATTACGTATCTGTCCTTAAAACAAATACAAATGCATGAAAAAGACACATTTTTTAGATTTATTTTTTTGTAATTTATTTTTTTTAGATTTCCAATTGTATTTCATTTTTCTAGATTTTTTGAAGTATTTGATTTTTTTGGACTTTTGGTAATATTTAAAATTTTTTTCGGATTTTGACATAGCAATCCGCAGCACCTAAAGAAGGGCTCAAACTACTGGCCATGGATCGTCGTTCCTACCCTTTCATCAAAGGCTTCACTTGAGCAGGGTGTGCATGTGAGGTTGGCTTGCCACAACCAACCGCTTCTAAAGAACGGTGCCCCTACTATGGCCATACCCGGGATACAACCCAGCCTAAGAGGGAGAAGCAGAAGAAAAATGGAGACAAACTTCGTGCCGGATGGGAGATATCAAGACTCGAATTCCTTCCAGGGCACTACCCCTCAAAGAGATAGCCTGTTATGCTGGGGCTTTGTGTCTTTGATTTTGAGACCCATATTTACTAGGCACGCATGCGACCGAGCTCATGACGTCCCGCGGGGAACTGTACTGCCACTCTTGTCATGCCTTTGATTTATAATTTTACTTTGATTCTTTTCTCATTTTGATAGCCCTTATTGGCCAGATATAGTAAGAAAACTCACTTTTGAGGGTCAAGACTGCCCCTATTTGAGACCTCTCTCGTATTAGGGAGCGCCTAGGTTAGTCATCTTATCCATCAATCTCTTGCCCCTGCACTAGGTCGAGTAGAGAAGAGAAAAGGCCTTCGTGCATACCCAAAGTATGGCCAAAGCAGCAACGATGTTGCACTAGAGAGATCGGCTATGGCTTGCCGTGTAGTGTGTGAAAATCCATACTCAAAGGTCACCCTCAACAACCAGGGAAAAGAACTAGACTCCCAACGCGGAGTTATCGCCAGCCTAAGATGTTGCAGAAGCGACTCATTTGACTAAGCAAACTAATTAAAGCCTAAGGCCACTCAACCATGTTTTAAGGAACCAACATTATAAGCGCGTGAAGAATTAACAGAGTAATAGCAATGATAACATGTTCTAGCATAAAATCAAAGATACCATTGCAAATCGATGGCGTGGAAACCGGCCTCCTGAAGCGATTTTGATCATCGAGCTTTGAGGAGCACAAACTTTGTTTTCCTTGCTTGTCAGGATAAAGGATGAATGGAGAGCAAAGGATTGGATTCCTCGACATAGAGGAGTGGCAGACATCATATGGACGAAAGAGGGATAAAAAAGGAAGAGAGATGAGGGGTAGAACTCCCTCGTTAAGGCACTGAGGCCCTGATAATAAGGAACCGAATACAGAATGAACAAAGATTAATTGAGATCAAGGCGGGCTAAAGCCTCGAAAACAGCAAGAAAAAAGGGTAATGACCCCGAAAGGGTGAGACAGAAAGAATAGATGAACCATAAAAAGATTGTGGCAAAGATAAGGGGGAAGAGGAGTGATCATCCGACGCGGTCAGAGAAAAGGAATTAGAATCACATGACAGGGTCGGGGAAAGAGAGTGAGAACCACCCGACAAGGTCGGGGAAAGAAAATGATAAACACCCGATAGGGTCTGGGAAGAAGAATGAGAACCACCCGACAGGGTCGGGGAAAGAAAAGGGTAATCACCCGACATGGTCGGGGAAGGATCAGAAAAACTACCCAACAGGGCAAGGGAACGAGCATGAGGAACCCCCAACAGGGTCAGAGGAAAAGTATGAGAAGCGAAATCCGGACGTACTCGGGGAGGAAAACCATACGAGGCCCCTGGATCAGGGGAAGAGGAGGACATAGGCCGAGACCTAAAATGGTGAGGGTAGAAGAAGATGGTAGAAAGATGGTCAGGTGGCGGAAGGTACACCACCCAAGGATAAGAACTGAGTAGAAGAAAAGATGAATGGACGGAAGATGAAGAGATAGAAAAAGGAGGTGGAGTGAGCCCCCGAATACACAACTGTTGGCCCTTGAACTTATGCCGCCGCCTCTTCTTGGTAGAAATCTACTTGCAACAACTCCACCTGGCGTGGTCTCAGGACTTCGGGCTTCTTGTCTTGCAATGTTTTCTTAAATAACGGGCCCACCTGGCAGACAGCCTAGCCCGGTCATGAATATGCAACTTCATCGGGACTGTTGCCCCTAGCTGTGTGGTGCCACCCATAGAAAGACATTCCAGAATAATCAACTCCTTGGGATGAACATCAAGAAGCAGTGGAGTTTTGTCATTCGGCACTAGAACATGGAGCTTTGGCATCTTCACTCGACAGTTGGGCCTAAAGCATAACTCCTGTGCTAAAAGCGCAGAACGGAACTGAGGGAGGGCGATGCGCGGCGTTGATGTGGCCGCCTCACCAATAAGCCGAGGGAGATGAGATAGAAAATGCAGAATGCCCCTGGCCAATCTCGAAGACACGGCCAATTGCCCCTTGAATGCTGAATTCATTAAACTTCTGGCGGCCATGTGGGTTAGCACCATCCGGGTGGAAAACTCTTCTGGGCCAGTGAACTGAATAGCAATCAAGCGAGAGGTGATAACAACATCAATAGTGAATTCTCCGGCGAGCAAAAAGATTGTCACCGGCCACGCTTTTGACGAAACTGGCACTAGTGCTAAAGAACTCTTCTCAGTAACCATCTTCATAGCAAGTGCAGGCTCATTATCCCTAGAATAGCCAGGAACCAGGACTTGGACTGGCATGCGGCAGATGAAATCTTGAAGCTTGTAATGCATAATCAAAGCCTGGCTCGGCTCTTTATCTCCCTGGGGACTAGAACCAAGGGGCACCAAAGGTAGCGCGCACCCGCTCCGTGGGGTGGAGATAGGTGGAGAAAGGGGTGGAGAAGGCTTGGCAGGTGTAGGCGAAGACAATGCGAGCGGCGGAGAGATAACGGCAATGATAGGTTCTTGTAGGCGTAAAGGTTTGGAGGGTGGAGGTGTAGGAGAGGGCAAAGGTGAAGATGGTGGTGTCGGTGGAGATGAAGGCAATGACGGGGGTGTGGGCATAGGGGTAGCTTGCTCAGGCTCGGACGATGATGGTGAAGGGAGCGGCATCAGTAGCGGGGATGGTTGTGAAGGTGACAGAACAAGGATCGCTGTGAGAGGAGGCGATGAAGATGGTGGTGGTGACGGTAATGGGGATAATGTTGAAGGCGATGATGGGGATGTGGTCAATGGAGGCAGCGAAGATGGGGGTGGAGAAGGTGGTGGCGAGGCAGAAGAGGTGGTAGGTCGTGGCGCCCATCTCCGACGTGTCGGTACAACACGTCGAGCGGCGTTGGGAGTAGAAGCGGTGGTGGAAATGGAGGGGGAAGGAGAAGAGTTTGTGCTGCCCTGAGCAGATGCTTGGGTTTGTGGGGGCCGTGGAGGTTGAGTAGGAGACGGTGAAGGTGAGGGGGTAGGTGAGGGGATAAATAACGGAGCGGGTGCTTTATCAACTGACAAATCACAGGGATCCCCCTGGTCTTGAGAAGGGATGGCTGCCTGGGCGGCGCTTGCTGCTGCTGCTGTTTGCGAAGATGTACAATAACTTGGCGCATGACAGCCCAATCAATCATCTTCTTGTCTTCCAAGCTGTAAACAAGTTCTCGGAACTCGGGGCAGTCCTCAACCAAATGCCCCTGTTGACGATGAAACTCACAGAAATGGAGCAAATTCTCGACCGCGGGTTGGAAAGGCACAATCAGAGGGAGTTGCAACGCGCGGGTGGCCATCAAAGCCTTGAAAATATATGTAAGAGATTCCAGTAACGGAGAGTGAGGAGCCCGCTTCGGGCAAGGTAGGTGCCGAGGGGTATGAGAAGGTAGTGGGGATGGTAGTGGAGGTTGCGTAGGCAAGGGGAATTGCGTAGGTAAAGGCAAAGGGCTAGTAAGTGAATGATGTGGAGGCATGGAGGGAGTGAGAATATAATGGACGGCATCCACCCGCTCAGGGTGCGATGTTTCCTTGACCGGAAGTGGAGAGGTGTGGGGAAATAAAACAGTGGAGGGTTAACTTGTGAAGGAAGATGTAGTGGGGTGACATGGGAAGGCATATGGATAAGTGGGAGCGGACGGCCGACTCATGGAGGGATATGAGGTGGAGGGCTGACTTGTGGGGGACGGTGAGGAGAAGGGGTATGTGGAAGGCGAAGGTGGAGGAGACTCGTAGTCGGGGGAAACTAGGAGTTGTTGGCTAATGAAGCGGGCTCGGCTATACAATTGTTGCCACGAAGTGATATCGTTCAGGGCTAAGATGCATCTAAGCTCGGCCGTTGCATTAGAAATAACCATCTAGATTTGTTCGCCCTCCGAGATATGCCCCGGGGCATGTGTGGCCAGGCGACGCCAGCGGTTGGCGAACGTGGGGAATTCCTCATCAGGCTTCATCTTCTCTTGGGCCAGATCCACCATGGAGTACTTGGGCCCCACCTGGTCCTGGTACTGCTGAATAAATCTTGCTTGGACGGCTTGAAAATTCACCACTTACTCTTGCGACAATGAAATGAACCAATCCCGAGCCGGGCCTTCTAACGACAGACCAAACAGATAAGCCATCAAACGTTGGTCATACCGGAACTGGGCCGACTCATACAAAAACTCCTTCAAATGCACGTAGGGGTCACCGACTCCACCATAGCGACGATAAGCCGAAATTTGTGAACGTGGTGGAAGCTGAAGACCTTGAAAGGCAAACGGGACATCCAAAGAAGCTTGGGGATTAATTCGGCACTTCAATTCATCAAGATGGCGTTGGGCCTGAGTAATCGTTTCCTCGGTGGGAAGAGTCTGAGAAGAATGTCGGCCAGCCTAAGCAAGAGAGTGAAAGTTTAGACCAGGATGATGATGGGCCCAATAAAGGGACCCAGCTTGAGGAGAAGGAACGCTCGTTCCAGGAATAGAAGGATACATGGGCCTGGAAGGATCATGTATGTGAGGATGAGAATTGATTGGGCTAGCAACAGCATGGGCGGGACAGGAAGGCCCGTTAAACGGAGTAGGCCCGTTGAGAGGAGAGGACCCGTGAAGAGAATAAGGCCCATTAGATGAGTGAGGCGACGGACCCGCATGGGAAGTGGAATCCACGCGGGGATAAGAGGAAGAAGAAGGATAGGACAGGGGGGAGAAATGCTCCATGGAAGAAATGGAGACTTTATATAGTCAAGAATGAGAGGAGAGGGACCGTGAAGAGAATAAGGCCCATTAGATGAGTGAGGCGACGGACCCGCATGGGAAGAGGAATCCACGTGGGGATAAGAGGAAGAAGAAGGATAGGACAGGGGGGAGAAATGCTCCAGGGGAGAAATGGAGACTTTATATAGTCAAGAATGGGAGGGGATACAAAAGGGGATGCAACTTAGGACAAATGTAACAAAATGAAGACACACACAGATGAACTAGTCTAAATGAGCCTAATCTGATAAAAAGATGCAAATGATGACACTGCAACATACAATGGAGGGTAGAGATGAGAAAAGAATCAACCAATTGACCACCCAAGTTATAAACGATGCACGAACAATCTTATAAGTTCCTCTTTAGGACCTTAGTGGACTAATTAATATCTGAATTCACTCAACCACAAGGTACCTAACCAGGGTAAGAATGGGAAACTGGGTGACTCTAAGGGACTCTCCCTCACGCGGATGCGAACTCTTAGACTGGGGGATGATGTGGTACAACCTGCCCGGCGTCCGTGTGGGAATCCACGGCGCACGGGGGCTTACGGAGGCCTTCAGCAAGGTCACCTAGTCGGCTCCATGGAGTATGGAGACGAGAGGAAACCCTACCTCGGTAGGAATGCAACTACTAATGAAGAGTATGTATGCCCCTATGTGCACTGGCGTGCATGCAAAATCTAGCATAGATCTAGCAATCCATGATCAAGCACATATGAGGGAAATAAAAAACAAGTATGCAATCAGCGAAATAACAGCATGGGGAGATCAACAGCAGCACCAAATATATATATGTGATGATATAAATCAATGATCCAAATATAGACTCGGGTGCACTGTAGCAGTATAGGATGGTCATAGGAAGACCGCACAGGGAGGTTGACGATCCTGGGTGGACCGTTCATTGGCAGGGAGTGACGACAAATACTGATAGAAAAACATATTGGTGGAAGGCTTAATCTGATGTGACACCACTCCTTGGACCTAGATTTGCAAGCAACCAGACCGAACGGCGATCTCTCACAAGCGGTTCACCCGTGTCGCGCACACCCAGTTCCGTAGGCGGACCGGCGATGATGGTGAGGGTCCGAGGTTAGACCTTGGGGTTCCAAGGATATGGCTGGCTGGGGATGGACCCTAATGGGATAGGGATGCCCAACTTCAAGGGCGGCCAGCACACCGAGGGCGTGGGATGTAGTGTTTCCCTCACAACTCACCCGCGGTGGCACTCGAATTGATGGAAAATTGGAACGAGCTCTCTCTCACTACCGACGGCGCAACTAGAGATAATACTAAACTAAGCAAAGGTAAGAAACCAGCAGAGGAGAGTGGTCCGAAGCTCACCTGATCGGTGTGAAGACATCGATCCCGGCCGGAGACGAGGGCGAGCGGGGGAGTGTGGGTTCCCCGCACACTACGTCGGTGTAGCTTCCCCTGTTCAAATATTACATGCACTACTCCCCACGCAGGGGGGGTTGGACTAGGGAAAGGGAAATTTCAGTTACAAACAAACACTACCTCCACACAGGGAGGGGCGTTAAGCCGGCCAGGCGGGGTGGGGTGGTGAACTAGCTAGTGCCGGTCGGTCTGCCCAGTCCTGAAATGATCGGGTAGGGCGCTGATGTAGACGCTGCCACGCCTTCCTACGAACTCAGAATCCAACGAAACTGGTGCCGAAACGTCGCTGACAGACCCTGGCACGTCTGTAAATTTCTGTAGGTGGTTCCGACGTCGTCACCGGCTGGGGGGAGCTCTGGAACAGGGTCCCTACGCTCTGACTCAGTCTGATCCCAGGGTGCAGTAGCCGAAAGATTCGGGTGCCACGACCGCTCCCACAGCCCGAACGTGGCGAGACCAAGATGAGAATGTCCGATGGCAAGTGTTCTTCGAGTAGCAACCAAGGGGGGCACCAGACAATATCGGGACAGAGAGGGAGAGCCCGTTGAGTGAGGAGGGGTCTGGACAGATCCTGAGTAGCCTGTTCAGCGCACTTGGGGGATAAAATTTGGAACGGGCAGCCCCGGACTCCAATCGAAGCTCCGCCTGTGGGGTTGCAAGGGGGACTGGTATAACTTTGACCCGGTCAAGCGGTGTGCCTTGGAAGGGAACGGTGAGACCATGGAAGCTTCTGCACTGCAGCTCCAGTCCTGGTTCAGGTCCCGGTTGTGCAGTCGGACGAGAATGAACCCTCCGGACAGCAGGGATGTCAGATGCCGGAGAGACCACATCAGCTGTGAAGCTATCTTGACGAACTTTCCGTCGATGTATGGTATGCATCCAGACGATGCCGAATGACCTCAGGGTAGGCTCTGCAAGTTGGGATCCAACTGTTGCCTGCGAACTGAGTTGGATGGGGTAATGGAAGGTGATGGGAGACGAAGTAGATGGGGTGGGAAATGGGGTGGATGGGTGTGGGGGTGACACCTGACTATGTGGGGGTCTGTTAGGGGGTGATACAAGGTGTGGGAGGGGCAGAAAGGGGGCTGGGAGGTGGTCTAGCAAGTGGAGGAAGGGGGAGCTGCAAATTTGGGTTGGGAAGGAGAGAGGGGGGAGAGAACTTTCCTTTGGTTTGAATGTGGGGTTAATGGAGGGGTTAATGGGGGCCTAGGGAATGGGAAGGGTTGCCTTGGGGAGGGGAAGGGGTGCTTGGGAGAAGGGATTCTCCCTTGGGAAAATGAAAGGTTGTATGGGGAAGGGAAAAGGTTGCTTTGGAGGAGGGAGAGGTGCCTAGGACAAGGGGATTCCACCTAGGGGTTGGGGGGAATTAAATGGGAGGTATGGGGAAGGGGGAGGGGTCTTAATGGGAGGTGAATGGGGGAGGAGAGAGAGTGAATTTTGAAATTGGGGGTGGGGAGGAGAGAGAATGGGGTTCGCCCCTTTTAGAGAGAGAGAGAGAAATAGAGAGAGAGCTAGAGAGAGGGAGAGAGGGGAAACTCACAAATTTTATGGAAACTCAACTCAATATCACTCATTCATTAGCTTCAAATGGTGGGATTGGGGTCCTATTTATAGGAATCCCACAATTTAACAAAATACCCTGAGTTTTAGACTAATGACAATAAGCCAAGGGGGGAAGGGGGCGCCCATGGGCCTAGCCCACTTAATTGGGCCCAACTGACTCATTAACCACTCTAATGCCAATTAACCTAGGGACTTGACTCAAATAAAAGGAAAATTACATAATAAGAAAATGAAAGATACATCATATGACTCAAAATAAAGTGGCGAACAAGATGTAGCACTGCTGGCGATCATCAGGAGCCCCAAAAATGTGGAGTGGTCGGAGATGTCCCCATCATACCCCCGGGGTGCGGAGAACTCGACTCCGTCGAGTAAGTGGTCCTCTAAAGCAGCTCGGGGTGAACCTCGACCTCCAAACTCAACCCTGCGTTCGTAACCAGGGGACGGTCCTTCATCCTCTCACGGTGGCTTGGGCACACCCTCTTGCTGGCGATGGAACCATGCTTGCATAGTATTGCCCCTATGTGCACATGTCGGGCTCTCAAGGCTATTTTGTGGTGGCTCTCTGGGGTGTCCCTCTTCAAGAAAGGTATAGGCTCAAAGCACTCACTAGGATCCACCGCGGTGCCCATATAGGGTGCCGGGTCTGCCACGTGAGAAGTCGGGTATATCCCATAACCCATTGGTAAATTCAATCCACAAGCTATGTTGCCAAAGCCACTAGGAACAGGGAAAGGTCCAAGTCCTCGTGCCCTCGAATTGGAAGTGACCCTAAGGTAGAGCCACTCCGATGCGATCATCACCAAATCGCCTACTTGAAATTCCAAGTGGCGCTCGCGAGCTCTTATCCGCTCTTTGTGAACCTCACCGCTCATTACGAATTGCTTGCGTGTATGCTCATGCAATGCATTATGATGTGGTGAGTGGTTGTGAAAGTGGGTAGTGTGAATAGGTGGACCGGGGCAACCATAAAGTGACCTATCATGCTTTGATGCCATGTGGACCTTGATGAACTTAGGTGGACCGGGGTAACCATAAAGTGACCTATCATGCTTTGATGCCAGGTGGATCTTGATGAACTTAGGTGGACCGGGGCAGCCACAAGTGGCCCTATCATGCATGGACTTTATAACAATGGTTGGAGGGCCGGGGCATCCGTAGGGGAATCTATTGCACATGGGTATAGTAAATGCCGGGGTCCCGGACATCCGTGAATGTTCGTAACATGCTTAAGACCAATGATGAATGTGGGAGGACCTTTGGACCAGTCATGCATCCGACTTGACATGTGGGTGTCATGTATGAAAGGACCCAACTTTCTATTCATGCCAAGTGGTGTGATGTGCCAAGACATAGGAATGCCTTTCTCATAGGTGACTTCTTTGTGTGGGGCGGTGGGGTGGCCTTCGAGCTTCCACTCAAAAGGGTCGTAGGGGTCGAGGAAGGTATGTATCATGGAGTGGGGGACTTCATTGTTTCCTAGGTGTATCTCGCCCATGGTCATGATACCTTGGTGTGGGCCGGGTCTTGAGAGAGGTGGGCTTGGTCCAACATGGTTGGTTGGGGTAGGAAAAGGTTGGTGGTGAGTAAGGTGGGTGGGTATAGGAAGGGATCGAAGGGGTCATGGTAAGGGTCATCTAAAGAGAGGAACTCTAGGTCCTTTTGGTCCTCACAACATGGTGGTGGGTCCTCCTCCTCTAGTAAAATGATTGGGCCAAAGTTTTTGGTGGGATGGTCGGCCATGAATGGAGGGCTGGATGTTCTCCCCGAGATAAGCAACTCAAGTTTGTGGATAGCATCGGACACATCGGGTGTAGGGAGGAGTAAAAGAAGGTCGCTAGTGTAGCAACCCACAGTGTAAATTGAGGAGATGGACCCGACACATAGGTGTAGGAGGTTAAGGCTCCTAGGTCGGTCAGTCACTACAGTCAATATGCTAGTCAGCTCCACTTGCCATGCTAGGCTGTGAAGGAGGTCTCCTAAAGTTTCTACTTGGTAGGAGGATTGGATGGTAGTGTGGTAGGAGGAGAAGGGAACTATGGGAAAGTTTTGTTCCATGGGGGAGAAAACATGGGTTGTGATCTCTCTAATTGGGCTCTCCTTTAGCCAACTAACAAGGGGTTCTCCGAAGATGATCTTGGTCCCAACTAGAGAGGGTGGTGTAAGGTGAAGGCCACCATGTGAAGTTTCTTCTTCTTCTTGGACATGGGTGGTCTCCATGGCGGGGACTGGGTCCGGAGTGTTCACTCCTATGGGGTCGGGTATGGGTTCCTCTACCAAGGAGGTGAGTGGATCCTTTGAGAGCGGGATGATAAAAGTTGGTGTATGGTGTACCCAGGGCGGTGAGTGAGGCCGGACTTGGGTTGGGGTTGGGAGTGAAAGTAGTGGGGGGCTAGGTTTGGGTAGGATAGGAGTTGGAAGCGGAAGGTGGATTGGGTGAGTAACTTTGGGTTGGGGAATGGTGGCTGTCACGGGCCTAGGTGGAGGGGTGGACATGGGGTCTATGTGGGTTTGAATGGTGAGGGTGGAGTGAGCCATGATGCTTCTTCCACATGGAATGGGAACTTCTCGGCCTAACCCATGACATTGTGACGCGTATTCTTCTTCCCATTCGGGGGAGGCCTCATGTACCTCAATCACATTCTTATCCCTTTGGGGTGTGGGGGTTTTACTCTCCAAGGGAATTGGAATCATTGGGGTGGTGGAGTTTGGGCCCTAAGGGAGGTCTTGGGTTGACTGGGAGGGAAAGGGGGAGTGGGAGTGCTCTCGGGTTGTGGTTCTCAAGGTAGGAGTGGGAAGGTCGGGGAGTGAAGATCTTCCTAACCTCAATTCTCATCTCTTCCCATGAGTCTATGGGTCCTTTGGCTTCCCATCCAAATTCATCCCGAGGTGACCAATCTCTAGGGCCGTGGTTCCCTTTTGCTTCGAACCGATCAAGTCGGGTGGTGAGGGTATCTAGACAGTTATGAATCTTATTGATGACAGTGTCAAATTGGTCCATATTTATTTGGGGCATCTCCCTAGGGTGGTCATGCACAGGAGTGATGGAAAACATGATGCAAGGGAGACTCAAATGCCAATGCCCTAGGACAAGACTCGTAGAGACAAGTCTAAAACTTGCTCTGATACCATTTTGATGTGACACCACTCCTTGGACCTAGACTTGCAAGCAACCGGACCGAACGGCGATCTCTCACTAGCGGTTCACCCGTGTCGCGCACACCCGGTTCCGTAGGCGGACCGGCGATGATGGTGAGGGTCCGAGGTTAGACCTTGGGGTTCCAAGGATATGGCTGGCTGGGGATGGACCCTAATGGGATAGAGATGCCCAACTTCAAGGGCGGCCGGCACGCCGAGGGCGTGGGATGTAGTGATTCCCTCACAGCTCACCCGCGGTGGCACTCGAATTGATGGAAAATTGGAATGAGCTCTCTCTCACTGCCAACGGCACAACTAGAGATAATACTAAACTAAGCAAAGGTAAAAAACCAGCACAGGAGAGTGATCCGAAGCTCACCTGATCGGTGTGAAGACACCGATCCTGGCCGGAGACGAGGGCGAGCGGGGGAGTGTGGGTTCCCCGCACACTGCGTCGGTGTAGCTTCCCCTGTTCAAATATTACATGCACTACTCCCCACGCAGGGGGGGATGGACTAGGGAAAGGGAAATTTCAGTTACAAACAAACACTACCTCCACACAGGGAGGGGCGTTAAGCCGGCCAGGCGGGGTGGGGTGGTGAACTAGCTAGTGCCGGTCGGTCTGCCCAGTCCTGAAATGATCGGGTAGGGCGCTGATGTAGACGCTGCCACGCCTCCCTCCGAACTCAGAATCCAACGAAACTGGCGCCCAAAACGTCGCTGACAGACCCTGGCACATCTGTAAATTTCTTTAGGTGGTTCCGACATCGTCACTGGCTGGGGCGATCTCTGGAACAGGGTCCCTGCGCTCAGACTCAGTTTGATCCCAGGGTGCAGTATCTGAAAGATTCGGGTGCCACGACCAATCCCGGAGCCCGAACGTGACGAGACCAAGACGAGAATGTCCGCTGGCAAGTCTTCTTCGAGTAGCAACCAGGGGGGGCACCAGACGATGTCGGGGCAGAGAGGGAGAGCCCGTTGAGTGAGGAGGGGTCTGGACAGATCCTGAGTAGCCTGTTCAGCGCACCTGGGGGAGAAAATTCGGAACGGGCAGCCCCAGACTCCAATCGAAGCTCCGCCTGTGGGGTTGCGTGGGGGACTGGTATAACTTCGACCTGGTGAAGCAGCGTGCCTTGGAAGGGAAGGGTGAGACCATGGAATCTTCTGCACTGCAGCTCTGGTCCTGGTTCAGGTCCCGGTTGCGCAGTCGGACGAGAATGAACCCTGCGGACAGCAGGGATGTCGGATGCCGGCGAGACCACTTCGGCTGCGTAGCTATCTTGACGACCTTTCCATCGATATATGGTACGCTTTTAGAGGATGCCGAATGACCTCGGGGCAGGCTCTGCAAGTTGGGATCCAACTGCTGCCTGCGAACTGAGTTGGATAGGGTAATGGAAGGTGATGGGAGACGGAGTAGATGCGGTGGGAAATGGGGTGGATGGGTGTGGGGGTGACACCTGACTATGTGGGGGTCTGTTAGGGGGTGATACAAGGTGTGGGAGGGGCAGAAAGGGGGCTGGGAGGTGGTCTAGCAAGTAGAGGAAGGGGGAGCTGCGAATTTGGGTTGGGAAGGAGAGAGGGGGGGAGAACTCTCCTTTGGTTTGAATGTGGGGTTAATGGAGGGGTTAATGGGGGCCTAGGGAATGGGAAGGGTTGCCTTGGGGAGGGGAAGGGGTGCTTGGGAGAAGGGATTCTCCCTTGGGAAAATGAAAGGTTGTATGGGGAAGGGGAAAGGTTGCTTGGGAGGAGGGAGAGGTGCCTAGGAGAAGGGGATTCCACCTAGGGGTTGGAGGGGAATTAAATGGGAGGTATGGGGAAGGGGGAGGGGTCTTAATGGGAGGTGAATGGGGAGGAGAGAGAGTGAATTTCGAAATTGGGGGTGGGGAGGAGAGAGAATGGGGTTCGCCCCTTTTAGAGAGAGAGAGAGAGAAATAGAGAGAGAGCCAGAGAGAGGGAGAGAGGGGAAACTCACAAATTTTATGGAAACTCAACTCAATATCATTCATTCATTAGCTTCAAATGGTGGGATTGGGGTCCTATTTATAGGAATCCCACAATTTAACAAAAGACCCTGAGTTTTAGACTAATGACAATAAACCAAGGGGGGAAGGGGGCGCCCATGGGCCTAGCCCACTTAATTGGGCCAAACTGACTCATTAACCACTCTAATGCCAATTAACCTAGGGACTTGACTCAAATAAAAGGAAAATTACATAATAAGAAAATGAAAGATACATCATATGACTCAAAATAAAGTGGCGAACAAGATGTAGCACTGCTGGCGATCATCAGGAGCCCCAAAAATGTGGAGTGGTCGGAGATGTCCCCATCATAATCGTACCTGGATGGGCGGTCTGACGATGGACCGTTCGTGCTCTTGAACGGACCAGCAGCAACCGTAGAATCTCAATGGAAGCTAACAGTGTGAAGGCAGAAACGCACCTGAGCCTGGAATTTGGGCGGCCGAGATCTAGCCGTATGAAGAGTTGGATGGGCAAAGGTAGACCGCTGAAGGCAGCAGGCTCGCAGGACGAACAGGGCTTGAAGCAACGAAACGCGGATGATCCTCGGCCGCATTACGTCCCAGACGGCTCTTAAAGAACCGCACAACCACCAGAAACACTTAAACTCAGATCCAGCAAACAACCTGTGACAACTCAACACAAAGGAGACTAACAAACACCAAATAGGGGGTCAGCAAACACTAACACGATGGGCATTAGGTGTCCCACCGTGATCGCCAAAAAAATGGGGTGTTGACGTGTTTTTTCCTTCCTCCTCTACCCGGCTTAAAAAGATCTCTCCTATCCCTTTCTACTAAATCAATGTGAGAGGAACAAATGGAAAGTAGAAAGGGACAGAAGGGTGTAAACCTGTGTGATCGCCACCAAGATGCCGAACGTGATGGACACGCCGTACCTTGGAAAAGAACAGGAGACAGTCGCCTATGAACCAGCACTGCAGGGATGCGCGGCCCGTGAAGAACCGCCTTAAGGATGGCGCGGCCGCTCGACAGACCGCTCGTCAGTGCTGGGGTGGAATGCGGGATGAAGAATGAGGGAGGAAGAACAGTTCAAGATCGGCTACGGGAAGGAGATGAACGGTGCAATATCGGCCGCACTTCCCTTAGAACGGACAGTATGGAACCACCCAACGTCACCATGCCCAAAGATGCAAAGGTCCAACCTCCACCCTTTTCGGTCGGCCAGAAAGGATGGGCCTCATGCTAGTGCATCGCTGACCTACAAAACACAGTGGAAACACAAAGAGAAAACCCAAATTAGAACTAGAAAGTGTAGTAAATGCTCAAACGGACGGAAATGAACATGACTAAATGAAATGGGGGATACCTGGGGATTTTTAAACCCCTGGGGGCGTCAGAAAAATAGAGGAGGGTATGTGAATGATGCATGAGGATGAGAAAAAAACATGGAGGAAACGTGGAGAGAATCATGCATGCAAACAAGAGAGAACGACGGATTAACGAAACAAAGACACAAACAACGAGATACTCCCTTAAACCGAAGGCCTGTATGGATGTAGAAGGCCTCCCTCCTTGGTCGTAGGTCACTCTAGAATCCGGCAGGGCTTCGACGTGACCTTGAAATCCCCCCCCCTTTCAAAGCTTGGCCTTAGGGTCTATTTATAGAGCCTAAGAAGCCAACCCCGAAATTAGGGTTTCCAATGAATATTAGCTCGAGATATCAAAAGAAAATCCGTAGATAATATAATTATCTTTCAACTAGTCGAAACAGCACCTCATTTGGTTGAGAAACCATGGAGAAATAGTTGGAACAAGTTAGAGATAAAACCACTGATAGAGAGAGAAAAACTCTTAGCTTTTCAGCGATCGGACCATTGCGTGGCCATGCGATAGACCGCTCAATCTATTGAGCGGTCAGTCATCAGATCGTTCAACCTGTCGATGGAAATTAAGTAAATAAGTAACATTATCCAAACATCCATCGAACTGCCCGATAACTTCACCGTTGGACTCTCATGAATTGAGCGATTCCCAATGGATCACTCAACTCATTGAACGGTCCTAAACTAGCCGCTCAACATCTGTCGGTGGTAAATCAGAACATATTAATAAGATAATTATCCGAATAACTAACAATTCTGAGGATTCTGAGATACGGATGGTCATATATCTACCACTCAATGATATGGGATGGTTGTATATAGACCGTGCAAAAGCTTGTCAGCGGAAATTCAAATAAATCACCTTATTATCCAATAAATAGATAAACGGTTAAGCCTCAACCGCTCAACAACTGGACGGTCACACGATAGACCGCGCAATGGCTAAACGCTTGAAAACCAATAAGATGTGATAACACAACTAAAACCAAGGCCCACTGAGCTCTGGATTGAAGCAGACCATGTCAGGGAGGGAGGTATCCATAAAATAGGCCCAATAAGCTGCCTGAAAATAACCCACTAAGCAACAGACAACTTGAGGCATCAATAAACGATTGTAAGAGAAATGATTCAACTTATGGGCAAAAAACGGGTGTCAACACTAAGGTCTTAAAAGGCTTTTCTTTGCTATTGGGTTGGGTTAAAAACAAAAGGGTTATATATATATATATACATTTCTTTTCCTAGCCCATAAGGCCCATTTGGCCCTTCAAGGGTTTTAAGTTTAGCTTTTATAATTCATTTTCTCTTGACTCATTTTTAGTTTATTTACCATTATTCAAACATAAATTTATTCAGGATGCTACACCCTCCTCCACTTAAAAGAATTTGGTCCCCAAATTCACTTTCATATAGACATGGAGGGTGCAGAGTACTTACAATTTTCAAATAAGTCTGGAAATCTTTTCTTCATAGATTCTTTGGTCTCCCATGCAGCTTCATGTTCGAAACTTTTATTCCATTGAATCTTCACCATGGGAATAACCTTGTTCCACAGTACACGAACCTCTCGATCAATGATTTTTACTAGCTTTTGTTCATATGTGAGGTCCTTTTGTATCACCAGGTTGTCATAATCTATGACATGGAACGGATCATGAACTTACTTCTTAAGCATAGAGATGTGAAATACATTGTGGACCTCGGACAATTACGGTGGCAAGGCGATCCAATAAGCAACCTCGCCAACTCTTTCTAGCACTTCGAAGGGACCGATATATCTAGGTGTAAGTTTGCCCTTTACACCAAATCTTCTAATGCCTCGTCCCGGAGAAACTTTAAGAAAGACATGATCTCTAACTTGGAACTCCAAGTGTCTTCTTCTAGTATCGGCGTAAGTCTTTTGTCTTGACTGAGCCATCTTGAGTCTTTCTCTAACAAGTTGTACTTTCTCAATCATATCCCGTACCATATCTGGGCTTAGAAGTTGCCTTTTCCCAACTTCGTCCCAGCATATTGGCGAGCGACAACTCCTTCTATACAATGCCTCGAAGGGTGGCATTTGAATACTCGCCTGGTAACTGTTGTTATATGCAAACTCAACCAGGGGTAGATGATCATGCCAGCTTCCACCAAAATCAATAATACAAGCCCGTAACATGTCTTCCACGACTTGATTCGTTCTCTCAGTCTGACCATGTTGTAGACCCTTCGAAAAATGACAAGTGAAGCGCGGGTCTCCGTCAGACACAATCGAAATGGGAACTCCATGTAGCCTAACAACTTCTTTTATGTATAAGGCAGCTAGAACATCAACCGACCATCGGCTCTTTATAGTCAAGAAGTGAGCTAATTTGGTCAATCGATCTATAATGACCCATATTCCATCATGTTTTCCTTTAGACTTTGATAGACCCATAATGAAGTCTATGCCGATATCTTCCCAGTTCCACTTGGGAATGTCTAGAGGGTGTAATTTCCCCGCAGGCTTTTGGTGTTCCGCCTTGACTTGTTGGCAGGTGAGACAGCGAGAAATAAAGTCCGCTACCTCCCTTTTCATGTTGGGCCACCAAAAGGTTCACTTCAAATCTTGGTATATCTTGGTACCTCCTGGATGAATTGTATACCTTGATTGGTTAGCTTCTTTTAAAATTTTCTTCTTCAATTTTGGATAGTCTGGTACACATGTCCTTTCATGAAATAATAGCCCGCCATCAGCTGCCAGCTTGAAATCTGGTTGTTCCTCCAGCTTACCCTAGATCTCCACTAGTACTATGTCTTCATCTTGTAACCCTTTAATTTCAGAGAGTAAATCCGGTTGTATCCTCAAGTGTGATAGAGTAATACATCCTTTCTCCTTGTCCGTGCTTATATCAAGTTTGGAGAATTGTTCTAACATCTTCCATTCATTACCCTTTCCAAGACGGTATTGTATGGTGAAGTCGAAGTCCTTGAGATATTCTAGCCAATGCCTTTGTCTCATATTTAACTCCTTTTGTGAGAACAAATACTTAAGGCTCTTATGATCGGAGTAGACGGTGAATTGCTCGCCATAGAGATAGTGTCTCCACATCTTTAAGGCAAACACTACCGCGGCCAACTCTAGGTCATGCACCGGGTAGTTCTCCCCATGCTTCTTTAGTTGCCGGGAAGATTAAGCAATGACTCTCCCTTGTTGCATTAATACACACCCGAGGCCAATACTAGATGCATCGGTATATACCTCTAATTTCTCTCCTTTAGTTGGTAATGCTAAGACTGGAGTAGTCGTCAGATGATCCTTCATGGTTTGGAAGCTTCACAATCCTCATTCCACTCATAAGAAATATTCTTGCATGTCAACCTAGTAAGAGGAACAGTAATCTTGGAGAAGTCCTTTATAAATCGCCGATAATAACCAGTTAGACCCAAGAAACTTTGGATCTCAGTTCCATTTGTCGGCCTTTCCCAATTCTTTACAGCCTCGACCTTTGACGGATCCACAGATATGCCATTCTTAGAAATCACATGCCCTAAGAAAGATACTTCCTCGAGCCAGAAATCACACTTGCTAAGCTTCGCATAGAGTTGATTCTTGCTTAATATTTGCAATGCAATCCTTAAGTACTCTTCATGATCTTCCTCGAACTTTGAGTATATTAATATATCATCAATAAAGATCACAATAAATTGGTCCAGATGAAGCCTAAATATGCCATTCATTAACTGCATAAAGGCTTGACGGGATCGGCAAGCGGCTTCAACAAAATTATCAAATAGATATTCATGTTTTAGTTGTCTCATGTTTATGTTTTAGTTGTCTCATGTTAATTGGGCCATATGTATGGTCCTAATAGGTCATGTTTTATGTTTATAGTAATTATGTCCACAATAATCATGTAATTATGTCCACGCACTCCCCTCCCCCGGAGTAAGAAGCCTCCTCAACCCCGAGGAAGGAGAATACCGGCGCACACAGACCGTTCTCAGATGCCGAGGCCCCTGAGGAGCGTCGGGGTAGCATGCAAGTATGCCTCCCCAGCCCCTCGGGACAGCAACAACCGGAACTCTCTCTCCGGCTGCGAGACTTCGAGAGGCGTTTCGCAGAGCAAGAGTGCGCTCTCTACGCCTTGTAGAAGACCTCTCCAGTGCAGGACGAGTGTTGACACCCATTTTTTGCCGATCAGTTGAGTCATTTCTCTTACTCCCGTTTATTGATGTCTCGAGTTGTCCATCACTCGCTGGGCTATTTTCTGGCACGTTCTGTGCCAATTTTATTGGTAGCCTCCCTCCCTGGCTAGGTCCGAGTTGATTCAGGGCTTAATGGGCCTTGGTTTTGGTTGATTCGGTTTTTCTATGAGTTTCAAGCGCCCATGTACATGTGCGGTCAACCTTCAGTCGTTCAACCATTTGTGCGGTTGATAGTGGGCCATCCAAACATTTTAGAGGGTATATTGGTTAATGCTCTAAATTATCACCGACAAGCATATATACGGCCCAGGTTTAGCCGCATAAGACCATTGTGCGGTATTTACTAAGCCGTTTATCTCTCAAGAGTCCTAGCGTCGATTGACTATTTAGATAATTGTTATTTATCTTCTTGTTTGTGATTTATCACCGATAGGCTTGGGCGGTTTCCCAAGAGCCGTTCAACTATGAAAGAGTCCAGCGGCGAATTTATCGATCAGTTCAGTGGATAAATTAATTATCTCAGAATTTATTTGAATTTCCACCGACAGGGATGGACGACCCATGTCCGGCCGCTCATCATTTGTGCGGTTTATCGTGAGACCGTTTATCCTCTCGGACCAGAAAGTGGTTAAGGCTTTTTCCTATCATCCGTGGCTTTTCTCCCAAACTTTCTCCGATGATTTCTCCGTGGATCCTTAACCATTTTGAGTGCCGTTTCTTCCAGATGAAGGATAATTGAATTATCTTCATCTTCTCTTTGATAATCTTGACCTGAAAATGGCTAGAAACCCTAATTTCGAGCTAGGACTTTAGGTACTCTATAAATAGACCCTGGGGCCTAGCTTTGAAGGGGGGGGGGAGATTTTTCGATCGACGGCGAAGCCCTGCCAAATCTTTGAGCGACCTAGTACTAGGGAGGGAGGCCTTCTACGTCTATATAGGTCTCCGATTCGGGGAGTAGTCTTATTTCAAGTCATTAGTACATTTAGTCTCGGTGTTATTTCTTGTTTGCATGCATTACTTTCTCCACATTTCCTCCACATTTTCCCCATTTTCATACATCATTCACGCACCCTCCTATCCTTTTTGATGCCCCCAGGGGTTTAAAAATCTCAAGGTATCCCCCATTCCATTTAGTCATGTTCATTTCCGTCTGTTTGATTATTTACTCCACTTTCAAGTTCTAACTTGGGTTTTCTTTTATGTTATACATGTGGTTTTGCAGGTCAGCAACACACTAGCACGAGGCCCATCCTTTCCGACCGGCCGGAAAGGGTGGAGGTCGGACTATTACAACTTCTGGCGTAGTGGCCTTGCGCGGTTCCCAGCTGTCCGTTCAAGGAGACGTGCGGTGGTATCTGGGCCGTTCTTCTTCTCACCGCGGTTGGGTCAGAGCCGTTCATCTGCCTGAAGTTCTTTATCCCGCATCCTCTGCAGTGCCTTTAAACGGCTTGTCGTGCGGCCGCTCATCCTTACAGGCAGTTCCTCCTAAGTCGTACATCATCTC
The DNA here is from genome assembly GCA_022559845.1 of Amorphophallus konjac. Lineage (NCBI taxonomy): Eukaryota > Viridiplantae > Streptophyta > Magnoliopsida > Alismatales > Araceae > Amorphophallus > Amorphophallus konjac. The sequence goes on along the minus strand of CM040124.1, from coordinate 117,145,984 downwards.
GGCACTGCTCTTAAGGCGAGTACCTCTTCCCCTTTCCAAGATATGACATGTTCATCACGTTCGGCATCTTGGTGGTGATCACACACACTCCACACCCTTCCCCTTGTTATTTACTTATTGCTTAGTTCTTCACATTACACTAGTAAAGAAGGGGTTGAAAGGGTCATCAAAAGGGGAAGAGTAGGAAAAACACGTCAACACCTCATTTTTTGGCGATCACGGTGGGACACCTATTGCCCATCGTGTTATTGTTTTGCTGACCTGTTTTTGTGCTTGTTTAGTTCTCTTATTTAAGTTGTTTCAGGTTGGTTGCTGGTTTCCTCGGTTGTGCCTTCTGGGGGTTGTGCGGATCCCTATTACCCGTTCAATTGGTATAGCAGCTTGGATTCGACCGTTCTTATCTACTTCCAGTGTTGTTCCTCTTACGAGCCTGCTGTCTTCAGCGGCCCCGTAGTGCCCGTTTGTATTTCCTGTGGCCTGATAGAGGCCGTCCATCCTGCTGGCTCACGTATCTGTCTGAAATCTGCTGACTTCGTGCGGCTGCTGCAGAGCCGTTCAAGTCGTTCCGCAGCCAAGGATCCACTGCACATTTCTGCGAACAGTGTTGTTCCTTCTGTCACCCTGCTACCTCCAGCGGTCGTCTACTGCCCGTGCATAGTTCCTGCGATTTAACATAAGCCGCTCATCCGTTTGGCAAAGGTATGTCTCTGTCTATACGCTGTTGGCTTCGCTGATATTTTGCGGTTGATTCAGGTCTGCTCTAGGTTATACACGGCCTTCCTGAGGCCGTCCTTCCAGGTCATATCAACCAATCAACCTGTTCATTTCAGTGTTTTGTTGTTTCTATCAAGTTTTGCATTACTGCTCCCTGTTTTGGAACGGTCTATAACAGACCGTATACCTTTCTATGCGGTCTTCCATAGACCGCTCCTCTTTGCTACAGCGCACCCAAGCTTTAAATGTTGATTACCATTTCCTATCAATTTCATGTCATTTGGTGCTACTGATCATCTCCCCTGTAGTGTAATTAATCATTACATGATTGGTATTCTTCTCGTCATATTTTGTTTGCTCATTGGTTGCTAGATCTAGGTTAGAATTTTGCATGCACTCCGGTGCACATAGGGTTCATGCATTTTATCATACTTTAGTTGCATTCCTACTGAGGCAGGGTTTCCTCTCGTCTCCATACTCCTTGGAGCCGACTAGGGGACCTTGCCGAGGACCTCCGTAAGTCCCCGCGAGCCATGGATTCCCACACGGACGTCGGGCAGGTTGTACCACACCATCCCTCAGTCTAGGGTTCTGCATCCGTGAGAGAGAGAGAGTCCCTTAGAGTCACCCAGTTTTCCATTCTTACCCTAGTTAGGTACCTTGTGGTTGAGTGAACTCAGATTTTAATTAATCCACTGAGGTCCTAAAGAGGAACTTATAAAATCTTCGTGCATCATTTACAACCTAGATGTTTAATGGGTTGATTCTTCTCTCATCTCTCCCCTCCATTGTGTGTTGCATATCATCATTCACCTCATTTTGTCAGATTAGGCTCATTTGGTCTAGTTCATCTTTGTGTATCTCCATTTAGTTACATTTGTCCTAGGCTCGTTTCTATCATTGTATTCTTTTGAAATTCTTGACTGTATAAAGTCTCCACTCTCTCCATGGAGCATTTTTCCCCTGTATCCTATTCCTATTCTTCTCTACCTTCTTATCCCCGCGTGGATTCCTCTTCCCACGCGGGCCCATCTCCTTATTCCTCCATTAGACCCTATTCTTTTAACGGGCCTTCTTGTCCTGCCCGTGTTGCTGCTAGCCCAATCAATTCTCATCCCCACATACATGATCCTTCCAGGCCCATATACCCTTCTACTCCTGGAACGGGCTTTCCTTCTTCTCAGGCTGGGTCCCTCTAATCGGCCCATCAACATTATCCTGGTTTAAATTCATCCTCTCTTGCTCAGGCTGGCCCATATCCTTCTCAGACTCTTCCTACCGAGGAGATGATCGCTAAGGCCCAACGTCAGCTTGATGAATTACAATGCCGAATCAATCCTCAAACTTCTTTGGATATCCCATTTGCATTCTAGGGTCTTCAACTCCCACCATGTTCACAGATTCCCACATATCATCGCTATGGTGGAATTGGTGACCCCTGCGTCCATTGAAAGGATTTCTTATATGAGTCGGCCTAGTTCCGACACGATCTACGCTTGATGGCCTATTTGTTTGGTCTATCTTTAGAGGGCTCGGCCAAGGATTGGTTCTTCACGTTACCGCAAGAGCAGATGATGAATTTTCAAGTTATATAAGAAAAATTCGTTCAGCAGTACCGAGACCAGGTTGGGCCTGGATATTATATGGTGGATTTGGCCCAAGAGAAGATGAAGCCCGACGAGGAATTCCCCACGTTTACTGACCGCTGGCGTCGCCTAGCCGCGCAAGTTTCAGGGCATATTTCGGAGGGCGAACAAATCAAGATGGTTATTTCTAATGCAACGCCCGAGCTCATCTGCATCTTAGCCCTGAACGATATCACTTCATGGCAACAACTCTACAGCCGAGCCCGCTTCATTAGCCAACAACTCCTAGTTTCCCTCGACCGCGAGTCTCCTCCACCTTCACCTTCCACATACCCCTTCTCTTCACCATCCGCCACAAGTCAGCCCTCCACCTCATATCCCTCCATGAGTCGGCCGTCCGCTTCCACTTATCCATATGCCTTCCCATGTCACCCCACTACATCTTCTTCCACGAGTCAGCCCTCCGCTGTTTTATTTCCCCACACCTCTCCACTTCCGGTCAAGGAAACATCACACCCTGAGCGGATGGATGTCGTCCATTATATTCCCACTCTCTCCATGCCTCCACATCATTCTAGCCCTCCGCCTTCACCTACGCAATCCCCCTTACTTACACAACCTCCGCTACCATCCCCACTACCTTCTCATACCCCTCGGCACCTACCTTGCCCGAAGCGGGCTCCTCACTCTCCGATGCCGGAATCTCTTACAGATGTTTTAAGGGCTTTGATGGTCACCCATGCGTTGCAACTCCCTCCGGTTATGCCTTGCCAACCCGAGATCTGGAATTTGCTCCATTTCTGTGAGTTTCATCGTCAATAAGGGCATTTGATTGAGGACTATCCCAAGTTCCGGGAACTTGTTTACAGCTTGGAAGATAAGAAGATGATTGATTGGACTGTCATGTGCCAAGTTATTGTAGATCTACGTAAACAGTAGTAGCAGCAGCAAGCGCCGCCTAGGTAGCCGTCTCCGTCTCAAGACCAGGGGCATCCATGTGATTCTTCAGTTGATAAAGCACCCGCTCCATTATTTATCCCCTCACCTTCATCGTCTCCCACTCAACCTCCACGGCCTCCACAAACCCAAGCCTCTGCTTAGGCTATCACAAACTCTTCTCCTTCCCCCTCCATTTCCACCACCGCTTCTACTCCCAACGCCGCTGAACGTGTTGTACCGACATGTCGGAGATGGGCTCCACGACCTGCCACCTCTTCTGCCTCGCCATTACCTTCTCCGCCCCCATCTTCGCTGCCTCCATTGACCACATCTCCATCATCGCCTTCTCCATTATCCCCATTGCCGTCACCACCACCGTCTTCATCGCCTCCTCCCACAACGATCCATGTTCCATCACCTTCACAACCATCCCCGCTACCGATGCCGCTCCCTTCGCCACCATCGTCCGAGCCTGAGCAAGCTACCCCTACACCCACACCCCCGCCATTGCCTTCATCTCCACCCATGCCACCATCTTCACCTTTTCCCTCTCCTACACCTCCGCTCTCCAAACCTTTACCCCTACCAGAGCCTATCAACGCCGTTATCTCTCCGCCGCTTGCATTGCCTTCGCCCACACCTACCAAGCTTTCTCCACCCCTCTCTCCACCTCATGGAGTGGGTGCACGCTACCTCTAATGCCCCTCGGGTCTAGTCCTTAGGGAGATAAAGAGCCGAGCCAGGCTTTGATTATGCATTACAAGCTTCAAGAATTCATTTGCCGCATGCCGATCCGATTCCTGGTCTCTCGCTATTCTAGAGATAATGAGCCTGCATTTGTGATAAAGATGGTTGCTGAGAAGAGTTCCTTAGCACTGGTGCATGTTTCCTCTCAAGCAGAGAGGCCGGTGACAATCTCTTTGCTCATCGAAGAATTCGTTGTTGATGTTGTTATCACCTCTCGCTTGATTGCTATTCAGTTCACTGGCCCAGAAGAGTTTTCCATCCGGATGGTGCTAACCCACACGGCCGCCAAAAGTTTAATGGATTCAGCATTCAAGGGGCAATTGGCCGTGCCTTTGAGATTGGCCAGGGGATTCTGCACTTTTTGTCTCATCTCCCTCGGCTTATTGGTGAGACGGCCACGTCAACGCCGTGCATCGCCCTCCCTCAGTTCCGTCCTGCGCTTCTAGCAAGGGAGTTATGCTTCATGCCCAACTACCGAGTGAAGATGCCAAAGCTCCATGTTCTAGTGCTTAATGACAAAACTCCACTGCTTCCTGATGTTCATCCCAAGGAGTTGACTGTTCTGGAATGTCCTTCTATGGTTAGCACCGCGCAGCTAGGGGCAACTGTCCCGATGAAGTTGCATATTCATGACCGGGTTAGGCCGTCTGCCAGGTGGGCCCGTTATTTAAGAAAACATTGCAAGCCAAGAAGCTCAAAGGCCCGATTTCTACCAAGAAGAGACAGCGACGTAAGTATAAGGGCCAACAGTTGTGTATTCGGGGGCTCACTCCACCTCCTTCTTCTGTCTCTTCATCTTCCTTTCAGTTGTCTTTTCTGTTGCTCAGTTCCTATCCTTGGGTGGTGTACCTTCCGCCACCTCACTATATTTCTACCATCTTCTCCTATCCTCACCATTCTAGGTCTCGGCCTATGTCCTCCTCTTTCCCTCATCCAGGGGCATCCTCTAGTTTTTCTCCCTGGGTATGTCTGGATTTCGCTTCTCATCCTTTTCCCCTGACCCTATTGGGGATTCCTTGTGCTTGTTCCCTGACCTTGTCGGGTGGTTTTTCTGATCCTGCCATGACTTTGTCGGGTGGTTTCCATTCCTTTTTTTTGACTTTGTTAGGCAACCATGTCACTTCTTCCCCGCCTTCGGCGGATGACCCTCACTCTTTTCCTCCGCCCATATCAGATGATCATTCTCCTTCTTCCTCATCTTCACAGCAATCCTTTCCTCGTCTTTCTATTTTTCCTTCTTCACCCTTTCGGGGTTCTTACCCTTTTTCCTATTATTTTCGAGGCTTTAGTCCGCCTTGATCTCAGTTAATCTCTAGTTATTCTGTATTCGGTTCCTTGTTATCAGGGCATCTGTGCCTTAGCGAGGGAGTTCTAGCCCCCGTCTCTCTTCCTTTTTATCCCTTTTTCGTCTAGTTTGATGTCTGCCGCTCCTCCATGTCATGGAATCTCTACACTTTGCTATCCTCTCCATTTTATCCTGACAAGTAAGGAAAAACAAAGCTCGTGCTGATCAAAGCTCAATGATCAAGATCGCTTCAGGATGCCGGTTTCCATGCCATGGATTTGCAAAGGTATCTTTATTTTGTGCAAGAAACGTGCTTTCATTTTCATTATTTCTATTGTTTCGGCACATGCTTAAAAGGTTGATTCCTAAACATGATTGAGTGGCTTTAGAAGCTTTTGTTTAAATTCAATTTTGACTTTGTGTCAAATAAAAAGTTAGCTTCTGCAGCATCTTAGGCTGGTGATAGCTTAGCGCTGGGAGTCTAGTTCTTTCCCTGATCGTTAAGGGTGACCATTGAGCATGGGTTTTCACACACTACACGGCGAGCCGTAGCCTATCTCTCTAAGGCACACTGTTGCTGCTTTGGCCATACTTTGGGTATGCACGAAGGCCTTTTCTCTTCTGTACTCGACCAAGTGCAGCTGATGGGGACATCACCTCCCATGCCCACCTTCACAGCTCGTCTCCTCGCCCCGGTTGCATCCGGCATGGTTTAGTCATTTAATTTTGAGTCCTATGTAATTTTACTTGAGTCATTTGATGTAATTTGCATTTTATTTGAGTCATGTCCCTAGGTCTTGCATTTATTTTCCTATGTTTGAGTGTCATTAGAGTGTGTAATGTGTTAATTGGGCCCATTTCTTCGGGCTTGGCCCAATGAGCTCCCCTACCCCTTCGATTATTTGTCAATGAGTCTTTTGTCAGGGTCTTATTGTAAAATGTGGGTTTCCTATATATAGGGCCCCATTTCCTTCATTTGGAGGTAATGAATCAATGAATGAAAAAACTTGCCATTTTGAGAGTTTACACTCCTTATCTAGTGGAGAGATTCCATTTTTTGGGTGAGAAACCCTAGTGGAGAGATTCCCCACCCTTCCCTCTCTTAATCTCTCTTTTTCACTCCACTTTCTCTCTCCTCAACACCCAAATTCGAATTTTCTTCTCTCTCCTCCCCCTCTCAACCACTTCCAACCCCCACCTACCTCCATTAACTCCCCACAACTTCCCACAACCCCTCTTTAATCCTCACCTAGTCCCAAGGAAGTTCCACCACTCAAAACCCCATCCTCCAACCACCACCTACCCCTTTCACTTCCCTAAGCATATCTCCACCTTCCCAAGGCTGAATTAACTCATTCCAAAGCCCAAATTCGAATCTCCCCTTCCCTCCTTGCTCCCTAGGTCGCACCCCTCCTCTCCCCTCAAGCCAAGTTCGCCCCCCTCCTCTCTTCTCCACTCCAGCTTTGTGTGCAGGCCGACCTGCAGATTAGCACTCTGTTGCAGCGACATCCACGACTGCATCCTGGTTCTGCTGGTGGCGTGGCCTAACTTTCTGGAAAGGCCTCCCTGTGCTCTTCGCAGGCGAGGTGGAATCACTCCATTCTGAGTTCGTGGCCGTCCGTGAAGGCTGTTCTTCCCCGACTGCGCAGAACCTCTCAGACCAAAAGCCAGAGCGGCAGAGAAGACTCTCCCACGACGAACCTTGAAGGAATCAGCCTTCAGGGTCTTCCACAAAGATCTTCCTCCCCCTGTCAGCGTCCAGGAAAAGAAGGCGGAGCTCCGTTCGGCATCCGAAAACCAGAGATATTAATTTTCTACCACAACCACGCCGGTCTGCCTCCTCACAGTCTGCCCCGACCACCGTCCACTTCTATGGACACCCAGCTCATCTCCGACATCAGAAGACTTTCCCGTTTATTTTTCTGCAAAGTAGACTCGTCAACGATTCCAACGAGTCCAGCGGTGCCAGGTTTGGAGCTCAGGACCGACCGTGACCGCTTCTGCAACCTGCTGTTTCAGACTGAGCTCGGCCAGAGACCAGAGCTGCATCCATCTTCCAGTCACCGGAGCAGTCAGCCCCCAGATCAGAACGTCGTCCAAAAATTCAGGCTGCACCCCTCTCCGGTTAGCAATCTTTTGGCGCAAGTCTCATCAGATTCTGAGCTCGGTGGATTTATTGGCTGCATCAACATCGACTCCCTATCCAGAATTACAGAAGCTAGATAGAATCGGCGAAGCTCGAAAACTCGGTTTCCTTTACATCTCTCCCCACCCCGCTTGGCCGGCTGAAGGCCCCTCCCTGCGTGGAGGTAGTTTTGAATGTATTAAGCATAACCCCCACCCCAAGATCACCCCTCCTGTGTGAGGAGTAGTGCTGTACCGTTTGCAATTTCAGGTCAAGCTACACCGCCGCGGCGTGTGGGGATCCACCGCCTCCCCGCTCGCCCTCGTCTCCGTGCGGGACCGGTTTCTTCAAACCGGTCGAGTAAGTGCTCTAAACCCTTGCTCATTGTGCTTGTCTTTCAATGTTTGTTTCTTAGCTCCGCTGGTTGTGCGAGAGAGAGCCCGATCCTCAAGCCCCGTTGCCTTGAGTGATCACCGTGGGAAGAGTGAAACCGGTGCCCTTGGCACTTTGTCGGCCCCATTGAATTGGGTTCAACATCCTTTCGGGAATCAAGCCTTGGCCTTGCTGGCCCTCTACCAGCAAGGGCCCAACCCCACATCTTCACCTTGGCATTGCCAAGTTACCCCGGGCTTGGGTGAGCGACGAGAGAGCAGCGGCCCAAATTGGCCCATTTAGAATGCGAATGTGCTTGCTTGCTTAAGTCCAAGATTGTGTCACATCAAGTGGTATCAGAGCAAGTCATTGACTTGTCTCTACAAGTCAAGTCCTAGGGCATGCTTGCATTGGAGTCATCATCAATCCGACCCTTGCATTGATCCCCCCGATCATCATGGCCCCTCTCCCAATCATATCCCATGCATGCTTACCTAATGGAGAGCCCGTAGAAATTGATTTCATTGACCTAGAATCTGAAAATTGGGTGTCCCCTGATATCATTACCTCTCTTTGTAGGACCGGACAAATTGTGCACAATGGAGACCAAGTCTTTATTGAATTCCATAAATGGTTCGGGGAGACTAAGTATTTGGATGGAGCTTGGTGTCAAGAGGGAACATTAGCGGGTCCATGTATAATCCTAGGAAAGAAATGGTTAGATGAAAGGAATGCCCACATCGACCCAACACGTCGGACTTGCCTAGTGCATCCGCCACACCTTTCGGGAACCTTTAAATTCAACAACCTTATATTCTCCCACCCGCGGGAATCCCGCCCTTGTTCACCACCCCGGGTGCACCATACTCCGGCCAACATCACCCCACCATCAAAGAACCTTCCCGCTCCATTAGCTTTGGAAGAAGTAGTCCACACCACAACCATAGGTCCCCATACCCAATTGGGCCCCATGACAAACTCTCCACCTAGGCCCATGGTAACCCTCACCACTACCTCTCCATCACCCCCAAAAGGGGACACTCCTCCCAAAACCAATCAACCCAAACCCCTTCAACCCACCCATCTTCCTCTCCCTACCCCAATCCTATCCCAACCTAAGACTCCAATACTTCCACTCCCAAACCCCACACTACCAATCCCAAACCAAGTTTCCATTTACCCTCCACCCCGGGAGCACCACACACCAACCCTCATCACCCCAAAAGACCCTCTCACCTCATTGGTAGAAGAACTCATACCCAATTCAATAGTTGAGGACACTCCAAACCCACTCCCCACCTTGGAGGAAACCCAAGTCCAAGTTGAGAAAGAAACATCACACGATGGTCCTCACCTTACATCACCCTCTCTAGTTGGGACCAAGCTCATCTTAGGAGAACCCATTGTTAGTTGGCTAAAGGAGAGCTCAATTAGAGAGATCCGGGCCCATGTTTTCCCTCCCATAGAACAAGACCTTCCCTTAGTGCCCTTCCTCTCCTATCACACCACAATCCAAGCATCCTATCAAGTGGAAACCTTAGAGGACCTTCTCAAGGGCATAGCATGGCAATTAGAGATGACTAGCATGTTGACCCCTATGGTAGAACAACCTAGGAGCCTTAGCCTCCTACACCTATGCATAGGGTCTATCACCTCGGTTTGCACCATTGGTTGCTACACTAGCGACCTCCTTCTATTCCTCCCTACACCCGATGAGCCCAACCTTCTCCTCGATTTAGAGCTTCTTATCTCGGGTAGAAAGTCAAGCCCTCCACTCATGGCTGACCCACTTGCCAAGAACATTGGCCCAACTATCATGGAGAAGGATGACTTAGCACCATTTGAGGATCTTGAGGACATGGAGTTCCTCCCCCTAGGTAACCCATTTTATGATCCATATGATCCATTCCAATGGGAGTCAAGAGACTCGTGTGACCCAAACACTTTATCCACCACCCACCTTTCCCTAAACCAACTCACAATGTTTGACCCAATTCACTCCATCTTAGACCCGGGTTACTCCTTGGGAGCCATAACCTTGGACCACATATCCCTAGGTAATAAGGTTGTGCCCCACCCCATGATGACCACCTTCTTAGATCCATTCGATCCTTTCCAATGGGAGTTCAAAGGTTGTCCCACACCTATACACATGGAAGTCACCTTTGGGAAAAGCATGTATGTGTCTAGGCTTACCATACACCTTGGCATGAACACTATGTTGGGTCCATTCATTCATATCACCCACAAGTCAAGAAGAAAGTATGAGTGGTCCACATTCGGATGTCATGGTCCTCCTTCATTCATCATGGATCTTAAGCATGTCAAAAGCATCTACGGATGTCTGGGTCCCCCCACATTCATCACCACTTTGCATGATAGGTTCACCTACGGGTGCCCCGGCCCACCTAGGCCCACCAAAGTCTACATGAGAACATTGCATGATAAGTCCACATATGGTTGCCCCGGCCCTCCAAAATCCATCAAAGTCTTCTTGGCATCAAAGCATGATCGGTCTACTTTTGCTTGCCCAGGTCCACCCATCACCCCTATAATGTCAACATTCACGAAATTGCATGAAAGCCTTTGCAAGCACATAAGGAAAAAGAATGAGGCTTATAAGAGGCGGGCCGACTCTCATCGGCGTCACCGAGACTTCCATGAGGGTGACTTTGTGATGGTAAGGACGGAGAGGCTCTCCCCGGGAGCCAACTCTAAACTGAGGCCACGTGGGGCTGGTCCCTTCCAGGTCCTGAGGCGCATTGGTGCAAATGCCTATGAGTTAGATCTCCCCGAGGAGTATGGAATAAGTCCCACATTCAATGTTGCCGACCTAGTGTCATATAAGGGACCCACGGTGGTACCTAGTGAGGAGATTGAGCCTACGTCTTCCCTTGAGAGAGCACCCACCCGTGAGGAGAGACCACCAGCCAAGAGAGCCCAGCGTGAACAAATTGAACAAATATTGGATGAACAAGTCACTACCACTTGGAGCAAGGTATACGAGCGCTATCTCGGCAGGTGGATGGATTGGTCTCGTTCGGAAGGCTTGAGGGTAGTACCACTTCTACACCCTCCAAGGAGGGAAGGACACTTACTCGACAGAGTCGAGTTCTCCGCACCCCGGGAGTATGATGGGGACATCACCTCCCATGCCCACCTTCACAGCTCGTCTCCTCGCCCCGGTTGCATCCGGCATGGTTTAGTCATTTAATTTTGAGTCCTATGTAATTTTACTTGAGTCATTTGATGTAATTTGCATTTTATTTGAGTCATGTCCCTAGGTCTTGCATTTATTTTCCTATGTTTGAGTGTCATTAGAGTGTGTAATGTGTTAATTGGGCCCATTTCTTCGGGCTTGGCCCAATGAGCTCCCCTACCCCTTCGATTATTTGTCAATGAGTCTTTTGTCAGGGTCTTATTGTAAAATGTGGGTTTCCTATATATAGGGCCCCATTTCCTTCATTTGGAGGTAATGAATCAATGAATGAAAAAACTTGCCATTTTGAGAGTTTACACTCCTTATCTAGTGGAGAGATTCCATTTTTTGGGTGAGAAACCGTAGGGGAGAGATTCCCCACCCTTCCCTCTCTTAATCTCTCTTTTTCACTCCACTTTCTCTCTCCTCAACACCCAAATTCGAATTTTCTTCTCTCTCCTCCCCCTCTCAACCACTTCCAACCCCCACCTACCTCCATTAACTCCCCACAACTTCCCACAACCCCTCTTTAATCCTCACCTAGTCCCAAGGAAGTTCCACCACTCAAAACCCCACCCTCCAACCACCACCTACCCCTTTCACTTCCCTAAGCATATCTCCACCTTCCCAAGGCTGAATTAACTCATTCCAAAGCCCAAATTCGAATCTCCCCTTCCCTCCTTGCTCCCTAGGTCGCACCCCTCCTCTCCCCTCAAGCCAAGTTCGCCCCCCTCCTCTCTTCTCCACTCTAGCTTTGTGTGCAGGCCGACCTGCAGATTAGCACTCTGTTGCAGTGACATCCACGATTGCATCCTGGTTCTGCTGGTGGCATGGCCTAACTTTCTGGAAAGGCCTCCTTGTGCTCTTCGCAGGCGAGGTGGAATCACTCCATTCTGAGTTCGTGGCCGTCCGTGAAGGCTGTTCTTCCCCGATTGCGCAGAACCTCTCAGACCAAAAGCCAGAGCGGCAGAGAAGACTCTCCCACGACGAACCTTGAAGGAATCAGTCTTCAGGGTCTTCTACAAAGATCTTCCTCCCCCTGTCAGCGTCCAGGAACAGAAGGCAGAGCTCCGTTCGGCATCAGACAACCAGAGATATTAATTTTCTACCACAACCACGCCGGTCTGCCTCCTCATAGTCTGCCCCGACCACCGTCCACTTCTCTGGACACCCAGCTCATATCCGACATCAGAAGACTTCCCCGTTTGTTTTTCTGCAAAGTAGACTCGTCAACGACTCCAACGAGTCCAGCGGTGCCAGGTTTGGAGCTCAGGACCGACCGTGACCGCTTCTGCAACCTGCTGTTTCAGACTGAGCTCGGCCAGAGACCAGAGATGCATCCATCTTCCAGTCGCCGGAGCAGTCAGCCCCCAGATCAGAACGTCATCCAAAAATTCAGGCTGCACCCCTCTCCGGTTAGCAATCTTTTGGCGCAAGTCTCATCAGATTCTGAGCTCGGTGGATTTATTGGCTGCATCAACATCGACTCCCTGTCCAGAATTACAGAAGCTAGATAGAATCGGCGAAGCTCGAAAACTCGGTTTCCTTTACATCTCTCCCCACCCCGCTTGGCCGGCTGAAGGCCCCTCCCTGCGTGGAGGTAGTTTTGAATGTATTAAGCATAACCCCCACCCCAAGATCACCCCTCCTGTGTGAGGAGTAGTACCGTTTGCAATTTCAGGTCAAGCTACACCGCCGCGGCGTGTGGGGATCCACCGCCTCCCCGCTCGCCCTCGTCTCCGAGCGGGACCGGTTTCTTCAAACCGGTCGAGTAAGTGCTCTAAACCCTTGCTCATTGTGCTTGTCTTTCAATGTTTGTTTCTTAGCTCCGCTGGTTGTGCGAGAGAGAGCCCGATCCTCAAGCCCCGTTGCCTTGAGTGATCACCGTGGGAAGAGTGAAACCGGTGCCCTTGGAACTTTGTCGGCCCCATTGAATTGGGTTCCACATCCTTTCGGGAATCAAGCCTTGGCCTTGCTGGCCCTCTACCAGCAAGGGCCCAACCCCACATCTCCACCTTGGCATTGCCAAGTTACCCCGGGCTTGGGTGAGCGACGAGAGAGCGGCGGCCCAAATTGGCCCATTTAGAATGCGAATGTGCTTGCTTGCTTAAGTCCAAGATTGTGTCACATCAGCAGCGGCAAGAGATTGATGGATAAGATGACTAACCTAGGCGCTCCCTAATACGAGAGAGGTCTCAAATAGGGGCAGTCTTGACCCTTGAAAAATGAGCTTTCCTGCTATATCTAGCCAATAAGAGCTATCAAAATAAGAATGAATAAATATGGAAAATTATGAATCGAAGGCATGACAAGAGTGGCAGTACAGTTCCCCGCAGGACGTCATGAGCCCGGTCGCATGCGTGCCTGATAAATAAGGGTCTAAAAATCAAAGATAAAAAGCCTCGGCGCAACATGCTATCTCTTTGAGGCTTAGTGCCCTGGAAGGAATTCGAGCCTTGATATCTCCCATCCTGCACGAAGCTTGTCTTCAATTTTTCTTCTGCCTTTCCCTCTTAGGCTAGGTTGTATTCCAGGTATGGCATTAGTAGGGACACCGTTCTTTAGAAGCGGTTGGTTGTGGCGAGCCACCCTCACATGCACGCCCTGCTCAAGGGAAGCTTTTTATGGACGGCGATCTCTCACCAGTAGTTTGAGCCCGTCTTTAGGTGCTGCGGATTACTATGTCAAAATCTAAAAATAAATAAATCAAATATTACCAAAAGTCTAAAAAAATCAAATACTTCAAAAAAAATAAATATTGTCAAAAATCTAAAAAATAAAATACTTTAAAATTTCAAAAAAAATCAAATACTTCCAAAAATCCAGAAAAATGAAATACTATTGAAAATCTAAAAAAATCAAAAACAAATTACAAAAAAAATCCAAAAATGTGTCTTTTTCATACATTTGCATTTGTTTTAAGGACTAGTATGTAATCCGTTTGCTAAGTGTGCAGGTTGCAAGTACTCATGCATTCCTTGCTATATCTTTGTGCTCTGCCTCTTATGCACATCTTTGATCTGTTCTTTCCTTCTTCGATCCACTCTCTCGATCTGTTCTGAAGCACATGTCCTTCTCAGCTTTTGTTTGCAATGATCATAACTTTATGAGAGGGCTTTGCCTCACGATTATGAACCTGGCGGTTCTGCTTCATTCTGATCTTGGGTTTCGATTGAAGTGGATATTTGTCTTATCTTTTCTACCGCCGTGTCCTTGTCACGTGTTCATGTCCCACCGTGTTGTCCCACACATGTTGTTTTATCCCTCACTGCATGTTGTTAGTCATCTAGTCGCCCCTTTGTGTCTTGTGTTCTTGTCCCAACCGTGTAGTCATCTGTCATGTTCTTGTCCCAACCGTGTGTTGTCCCACCACGTTGTTGTCTTGTCCCACCGTGTTCATGCATGCATGTTATTTCTGTTCATGCCCTTGCATATGTGCTCGTTCGCCGTGGTTATGTTATGTTGCGTTGTCTCCCATTTCATTTTCGCTATGTTTATACTTGCTTGTTTATCATGTTTATCTTATACATGAAAAGCCATAAAAATCTAAAAATGAAAATCCAAGAAATATGTCGTTGCACCTGCACAAGTAAATCATGCATGGCTCTCTATCCTTACATCCCTTATTGCATTGCTCTATGGTACTATGCTATATTATCTCGAGAACCAGTTGATTATCTACGTGTTCCAGGATCTGATGTTCCCGTTTAACAAAAATGATGATGATCCAGGTTCACGTGTTTAAAATACGGATAGGCCGCTGGGTTGGGAAAGCCTGGGGAGCATGGTTCTATCCTGCATGCTATGGTTGCAGATAGTGTCTTGACTCTGAATCTCCCAGCTTAGCAATATTATTCTCGATTATTTTATATTTTATCCTTTCTTCGCATTCATTTTAATGATTTCTTTATTTTAGCCCAGCATGCATCATGCGCATCTCTTGAGCATTCATGACCCATGGTTTGCCCGTGAAATGTCCTACTAGTAATGGGTGGCTATGCAATCAGTGCTTGAGTAAGAGGAATAATTCCACTCTGAGTTGGAAGGTTCTCTCTGGTCGATTCGCTTGGTTTGGTTGATTAAGAGGTCCCCGTTTAGAGATTTAGTCCGCTTCTTTATTTTTCGCTGGTTATTCTGGTCTCCTCATTGGTCCGAGAGATTGTGTTCCCCATGAGGTTGATCGCGTGTTTTTTTTTAGTTTAGTTCCTCCAGATTGGCGTCGCTTTTAGTCTAATCGTTCCTCGTGAATGGTTCAGGATTTTTCGGAAGATTCTTATCGCTTGTTGGTAAAAACGGGTGTCGTTTTACCTTAACACTCACTTTTTGGTCCACTCCGCTTCATTTTTGCTTCATCTCTATGTTCCATTTCACTTTCGCTTCACCTCCGCTCGCTCCCCTGCAAAGAGGACGTTAAGGAGGGGTATCTGTTGACACCCATTTTTTACCTATCAGTTGAGTCATTTCTCTTACTCCCGTTTATTGAAGCCTCGAGTTGTCCATCACTCGCTGGGCTATTTTCTGGCACGTTCTGGGCCAATTTTATGGGTAGCCTCCCTCCCTGGCTAGGTCCGAGTTGATTCAGGGCTTAATGGGCCTTGGATTTGGTTGATTGAGTTTTTCTATGAGTTTCAAGCGCCCATGTACATGTGCGGTCAACCTCCAGCCGTTCAACCATTTGTGCGGTTGATAGTAGGCCGTCCAAATATTTTAGAGGGTATATTGGTTAATTCTCTGAATTATCACCGACAAGCATATATACGGCCTAGATTTAGTCGCATAAGACCATTGTGCGGTATTTACTAAGCCATTTATCTCTCAAGAGTCTTAGCGTCGATTGACTATTCAGATAATTGCCTATTTATCTTCTTGTTTGTGATTTATAACCGACAGGTTTGGGTGGTTTCCCAAGAGCCGTTCAACTATGAAAGAGTCCAGTGGCAAATTTACCGATCAATTCAGTGGATAAATTAATTATCTCAGAATTTATTTCAATTTCCACCGACAGGGATGGACGCCCCATGTCTGGCGGCTCATCATTTGTGTGGTTTATCATGAGATCGTTTATCCTCTCGGACCAGAAAGTGGTTAAGAGTTTTTCTTATCATTCGTGGCTTTTCTCCCAAACTTTCTCTGATGATTTCTCCGTGAATCCTTAACCATTTTGAGTGCCGTTTCTTCTAGATGAAGGATAATTGAATTATCTTCATCATTTGTTTGATAATCTCGACCTGAAAATGGCTAGAAACCCTAATTTTGAGTCGTTTTAAAAATGTGAATAGTAAAAATCAATTTCTAGTGAGAGAAGCTCTGATCCAGCTTCTTCTTTCCCGCTTGGCGAGCTCCCCTCCTGTCGGCCATGGCTGGCGCGGCAGGGGAGGATCAGATCCCACAGGAAAATCATGCCGATGCTCATCCTGTTCCTGTAGCAGCTCTGCCTCGGAAGTCTTATGCGCAAATGCTGATGGAATCTCATCATCGACCACATTTTTCTTTGCCTGTAAAGGCTCCGGCATTCACGGACAAGGGGGAACCTACTGTATTCTTTTCACGGGAAGAGGTGAAGGCATCTTGTTACCAATTACAGCATGCTATTTGATGCGGGACGGACTCAGGAGACGACACTATATGGTGCCACCCTCGGACTCTAGATGAAGACGCGACCAGCAGCACACACCAGGGAGACACTAAGCCCGACACTACGAGCTCCTAGTGGTAAAACGTCGCTAACAGAAGTGGAAGCTCACTTGTCGTCCCAAGCGAGGGAAAGCGCGGACCGTGCGCGGTTAAGGAACCGGCGAAAGGTCAAGGGTAGTCCGACTCAACTTCCGGACTCGGATTGAGTCGCGGGATGGGTCACTCTCACTCTCACAGCGGTGACATGGACACACAGGCTAGTACCTACACTCTCGGCAGCGGCAAAAGACCGTATACTAGCTAAGCAAATGAACGCCAAGAGGTTCGGACCATTACCTCCACGCTCCCGGCGTGGCGAAGACAACCCCGGCCGAATCACGGACTCCCGGTTAAACAATATCACAGCAATACAAAGATTTGACCCACTCCACGCAGGGAGGTAAAAGGTCACATGTGGAGCCCGGGAATCACGCAACTCGGGTTGACGGGCAGCATCTTGATGTCGCCCGGCGGTGCCGAACTCCGCGTTTTAGTGCTTTCTGAACGGCGGGTTCTGCGGGCCCGTGGGGCCCACGGGTGGCGCTGGCCTCCGGATCTGCAGGAGTGGGTCCCACTGTGATGGGGACCCCTGGTGGCACGTCTCCACGGAAGGCGGTCAGCCGGGAACACCGACCGGTGGCCGAACAACTCCGACCTCCAAGCTTTTGGAATGCTGCCCACGGATTTCTGCTTGCTGTTTTCAGGTGCGCGCTCCGGCGAAAACAGCCGCTGCGGTCGATCCCGACGTCGGATCGGGACGCTTGAGCTATCGTTGGAAAGCTCTCTTCAAATGCTTCAATCTAGACTCAAAGAGATATGATGGATCTAGCCAGATCTAGACTTTAATGAATTTACAAATCCCTGTTGTACAGTAACCGAGACATCAGATTTACAGGGTACTTTTCTGAGAACCACCATTGACCGCCTACTTTCCGTAGGAATCAGACTTCAAGCTCTTCTTCAACTTTGTAGATATTCAAACCATGAAGCTGGGACAATTTTTAGAATTGGATTTGGAGCTGGTGGTGATTTGATAGGATTTTTGGAGTGTCTAGTGGTCGGATCTGGGAACTGGCAGAAAGTACTGTAGCTAGGATTGAGAACGAATTTTAGAAAATATGCAATGGACGAACCAAAAATTAAAAAAAATGGTGGATGAAGGGATAGATGCAAGGGACACCCAGTTAAATTGGGCGGACCAAAGAAAATCAAAAAAAGGACCTAAGACTTGAAACTCTGGGCGGGTGGAAATGGAAACAGACAGTAGACAGATCTGGAAACTGTGATTGGACGAAAATCAAAAAATACCAAATGAGATCTTTATGACCAACCAAAATTCTGAGGACGTGCTGGACACCTCTGGGACATCCAGTAAAAGTTCCAGCTCGATCTGAGGCCGTGGCTGAGACTGGAATTTCGTGGAAGTGGCTGTGGTACTGCGTGGACAGAACTCCGGCGAAGGCGATGGCGGTGCGGTGGCGGCTCGTGGCGGCGGCGGCGATGACCGGAACTGATAGGGGAGGAGTCACACCTCCAGAGGCAACCTTCACAGCTGCAAGGGGGAAGAGAGGGGCGCACCAAGCTGGAGCTCCAACAATTTCTTGATTCCAAATGGCATTAATTCATCAAAAATGGAAATTACAAGCATATATAGGTCACCAATCTAATCAATCCTCCACCGTTGGATCTAGGGGTGGGAGATTGAGGGCTAGGATTGCATGTGACCATCCACACAAATGAAAATTAAAAAAAAATAAAGGGGGGGGCGGCCTATTGACTAGAATGGCAAGGATGTGGAAGTTGGACTTGGTAGGTGGGGGTAGGTGGCCTCTCATTTGGACTTTTCAAGTCCATTGTCCCCCATGTGTCCAAATACCATTCAAACTTCTAGATGCTCCCATGTGGCATGTTGACTGGCCGCATGTGGGACCCTAGGCTGAGGTGGCCCAATGTGGTGGGGCCCGGGGGGCCCGTGGGGCCCACGGGGTCCGAAATGCTCGTAAGCCCCTATTACACTCAAAATGGCAAACCGAATGCAACGAAATAAATACAAATTACACACACATAAAGTCTAGCTAAATATAATAAATGGGGAGGCTCAAGGCGGAGTCTCCAAGCTATCTCCGAGCCAGATGGACGCTGAGGTGGCTCGTGTCGTGCTCCGTGTGCGGTACCGGTGGCTCGGTGTGTCGTGCCGATCAACAGCTCGGGTGTCCGCACCAATTCTCCCCGGGTGGGAGAAACTCGACCCTGTCGAGTAAGGGTCTGCATCGCTCCTGTATCGCTCCAAAAGGTCCGGATCAATCTGCTGCAACTCACCATGTGTGATCCATGTGTCCTCAGTAGCGGGCCGTCCTCTCCATCGCACTAGGTAGCGCGGGTAAGATCCACTCCTGGTAACCGTCACTTGCTCGTCCAGTATACGATCTATATGCTCACGCTGCCGTGAAAAAGGGGCTGGAGGTGGAAGTGGACACTCAGGTGTGGGATCACTCTCAAGGGGAGGAGATGGCTCAAAAGGCTCACTAGGGATCACCGCTGGGTCCCTATATGCAACAAGATCCGATACATTGAAGGTAGAGCTTATACCATATTCCTCGGGCAAGTCCACAACGTACGCATTGGATCCAACGCGTTTCAACACTCTGAATGGACCGGCTCCGCGAGCTTGCAACTTCTTAACGGTTCCAGAGGGAAACCGTTCAGGTCTTACCCTGATCATGACGTATTCGCCCTCGTGGAACTCTCGGTGGTGTCGGTGGGCATCGGCTAACTCCTTGTACCGTGCATTGCTGGCCTCAATGTGACGACGGATGTCATCATGCAAACTCCTAACATGCCTAGCAAACGACTCGGCCGACTCCGACACTCTAGCATGGATAGGCATGGGGACAAGGTCAACGGGTTTCCTAGGTCTACGACCTGTGACAATTTCAAATGGACTCATGCCAGTAGACCTATTCACCGAATCATTATATGCAAACTCAGCCATAGGTAGAATGAGATCCCAATCCCCAATGCGGTCCCTAACAAGACATCTCAAAAGATCACCCAGACTCCTATTGACCACCTCGGTCTGACCATCTGTCTGGGGATGGTATGCAGTGGAAAACTTGAGGTGCGTACCCATCATATGCCATAGTGTCTTCCAAAAATAGGAAGTGAACCTAACATCACGGTCAGACACTATAGTGCGAGGCAACCCGAACTTGCACACCACATGAGTAAGGAATAGGCGGGCTACCCTAGAAGCATCCGAAGTCTTTGAGCAAGGGATAAAGAGGGCCATCTTCGAGAAACGGTCAACCACCACATAGACCGAATCATGCTTCCTGGAGGTACGTGGCAATCCCAAAACAAAATCCATGCTGACATCCTGCCACGGGGCATCAGGCACGGGGAGAGGCGTATAAAGGCCCGAGCTTTGCTTCTTCATTTTGGCCGTAGCACATGTACGGCACTGAGCCACGATGTTAGCAACATCGCGCTTCAAGCTCGGCCAATAAAATCGATGCTCCACTGCCTCAATAGTCTTGTTCCGACCAAAGTGGCCGGCTAGACCTCCCGCATGTAGTTCCCACACTAGGAAATCTCAAACCGAAGTTCGGGGAACACATAGCCTGCTACCTCGAAAGAGGTAACCCTCCTGAAGCACATAATCATCATGGTCTCTCGAGGGCCCGGCCTGGAGAGTAGTAAAAATCTGACTGAAGTCAGGACAATCAACATAGGCCTCCTTCATCTTCTCTAGCCCTATGACCTCGGCACTCATGGTGGTAAGAAGACATGCTCGCCGACTCAAGGCATCGGCCACCTTGTTCTCCACTCCAGCCTTATGTTTAAGCACAAAGGTGAACTGCTGGAGATACTCGACCCAACGACTGTGACGCGAGTTAAGCTTCTTTTGCGAATGGAGGTACCTCAATGCCTCGTGGTCGGAGTATAGGACAAACTCCTGATGTAAAAGATAGTGCCTCCAATGCCTAAGAGCCTGAACAACTGCGTAGAATTCTTTATCATATGTGGAATATCGCAGTTTCGCGTCATTCAGCTTCTCGCTGAAATATGCGATCGGGTGGGACTCCTGACTCAAAACTCCTCCTATCCCAACACCCGACGCATCACAACAGACCTCAAACACCTTCGAGAAATCAGGCAGTCGAAGGATAGGGGTCTGGGTCATGCGCTCCTTGATGTCCTTGAAGGCAGCAGATGCGGCCTTCGTCCATACAAAGGTGCCCTTCCGGATGCAATCCGTGATCGGGGCAGTGACGGAGCTAAATCCGCGGATGAAGCGACGGTAGAACGTCGCAAGGCCATGAAAGCTGCGGACATCATGAACCGTACGGGGTTCCGGCCACTCAACAATGGCCCGGACCTTCTCCGGATCGGCGGAGACCCCAGTACTAGACACAATGAAACCCAAGAAGATAAGCTGAGGTGTCATGAATGCACACTTCTGTGGGTTCGCAAATAGCTGCTCTCGCCTGAGAAGTAGACAGACCTGCCGAAGGTGGTCTAAGTGGTCCCCCGTGGTGCGACTATAGATAAGAATATCATCAAAATACACCACTACAAAGACTCCGATGAAAGGCCGAAGGACCTGTGTCATGAGTCGCATGAAAGTGCTAGGGGCATTGGTCAACCCAAAAGGCATGACCAACCACTCATATAGACCGTCCTTGGTCTTAAATGCGGTCTTCCACTCATCACCTGGCCTAATCCTCACCTGATGGTAGCCACTCTTAAGATCAATCTTCGAAAAGATAGTGGCACCTGCCATCATGTCTAGCATGTCATCAAGGCGGGGAATAGGGAACCTGTACTTCACGGTGATTTTGTTGATGGCACGACTATCAATGCACATTCTCCACGTGCCATCCTTCTTCGGGGCGAGTAACGCGGGTACAGCACATGGACTCATGCTGTCCCGAACAGATCCTCTCTGCACGAGCTCATCGACCTGCCGTTTAAGCTCGGCATGCTCCGTGGGGCTCATTCGATAATGAGGAAGGTTGGGCAAAGAAGAGCCCGGAACAAGGTCGATGGCATGCTGAATATCCCGCATGGGTGGGAGTCCCTCGGGAAGCTCATCGGGAAAGACATCAGCATACTCCTGCAGAATGGGAACAACCTCGGGTGGGAGCTCACCCTCGGAGTCCCGCTCCACCTCTCGGACCGTAATGGCAAACACCGGACAGCCCTGACTAAGCTCCTGCTCCATTTCCCGGGAGCTAATCATCATCAATCTCCTCGTCGAGGGCTCTCCTGGGCCAGAGGTAACGGTCATAGCCCGAGCTGGGGATGGGGTACTAGGCCCGGGAACGGAAGGCTTCGGGGTACTCGGGCCAGTAGGACCCCTGACTGATGGGCTCCTGGGCCGAACGGGTTGGAGGGTGACCCGCTGGCCATTGTGGTCGAAGGTACAGGTGTTCGACCGACCATGGAGTGTGGCATCTCGGTCGAATAACCACGGCCTACCAAGAATGATACTTCCCACTTCCATGGGGAGAACGTCACACCAGATATCGTCACGGTAGGAGTGGAGCTGCAGCGGGACCAAGCACCGCAGCCTGACCGAAATGGAAGTGGTATCCACCCATGATACCTGATAGGGGCAAGGGTGGTCTACGGGTGTGAGACCAAGACGAGTGACAGCGTTCGTGGAGATTGCATTGATACAACTCCCGCTATCGATGACCACCTTGCAAATTTGCTTTCCCAGCCTACAGAATACATGAAGGATAGTGGTCCGACGCCAGTCATCACTGACCTGTGGCTGGGTGAGGATACATCTGACGACCCCCACATGGGTATCGTCTAACTGCTGGGCATCCTGGGCCTCACCTCCCATCTCATAGTACTCGTCAGCTAGCTCTTCATCTGCCTCATAGCTGACTAACTCTAGGCCCGCAGGGGTGGTATCCTCAGCCTGTGTGTCCCCAATGTGAAGAGATGGGCGAGTGGGACACTGGTTGGCGAAATGGCCAAACCCATTGCAGCGATAACACTGCTGCCGTGATCCACTAGGCTCCCCAATCATAGGTCCTTTACCTTTATCCTCCCGACGGATAGGAGGCGTAGGCAACAAAGGACGTGCGGGTGGTGCAGGTGCCGGTGGACGGGCTATGGGTGGGGCCGTAAGATGCTGGGGACGAGGAAGGTCCCTCGGGGGTGGAGGGCGAGGCCTAGGAGCAAAGGGCTCGTGGCGAGCGGGCTCCTGAGGTCGAGCCATGGGGGCCCTCGGATATGTGCCTGATGAGCCACGGGACTCGACACTACGAAGGGGAAAGGAGCCCAACCGATGGGGTGACTCGAACTCGGCCTCGAACTGCTCCAATTCGAGAGCAATCTGATATGCCTGCTCCAAAGTGGTGGCATTGCGGCGAAAGAGTTCATATTGATAATTAGGCCGCAAACCTCTCCGAAAGCGGGATATCGTCATGGTGCTCTCTTCCGTGACCCCGCACCGCAAATAATACTCATCGAACTCGGCGGTGTACTCGGTCACGGATCGGTTCCCTTGGGAGATGCTTTGCCACTTGTCTATAAGACGTTGGCGATATGAGGCAGGAAGGTACTTCTCCCTCAATTTGAGTTTCATATCATCCCAGGTACCGATTTGGGGTTGACGTCGCTGGTTGAGCAGGCTCTCCACATTGATCCAATAAGTTTGGGCCTGCCCTTGCAGCTTCATCTTCGCATATCGGACTCTTCGGTGGTCCGTCATCTCAAACCACTCGAAGTACCGGTCCATACCGGCCTCCCAATCTAGATACACCCTAGGGTCCAAGGACCCGCTAAAAGTGGGAGGGTCCGCACGCACACCCCTAAGAATGCGGTCGTCATCCTCGTCATCACGATTCCGTCGTTGATGACGACGACCGTTACCCCCGTGATCATTGTCGGAGGCATAATCATCCACTATAGGCGCCTGTTGCCTCCCGACATCCTCTACCTGAGCCCTTGGCACAGCGGGTTGCTGCACCGGCTCTTATTGGCCGTTCGTCGGCGCGGGTTGCGCCGCTACTGGGCCCCTCTCTAGGACGGCAATCCTCCCAACAAGGCCTTGAATGGACTGCTCCGAAACCCCGGCCCGATCCTCGAGGACCTTCATCCTCCCTTCTAGACGCGTCCCTATGCCATCCATACGCGTACTAAGACCATCCATACGCGTGTCTAAACGATCCATGATGGCCCGGAACATCTCGGCCGTGGAAGACTCATCGGAACTACGGGCTCGGGAGTCCGCCATAGGTGGTGGTGGCGAGTATTGGGTGCCTCGACGGGTGGGCATGCAAAGACGTACGGACTAGGTGACAACGACCGACTAATGCAAACACACTAAATGATACACTTAGACCTAATTGCAATTTGAAAACACTCCTTTTTTTGGTATTTTGAAAGAATGCAATTTAAAACACTTTTTTTTTTTTGAAAAGAATGAGACTCGACTACACCCTAGACACGGCCAAGACTCGGTACGCGGCGGAGGTAATCGACCCGAAGGTCACTCGCGCAAGTGTGTGGTCTTCCCGGTAGGCGAAGCCTAACGGTCGGACAACACCTTTGGATATACCGAGTGAAGGTGTGTGTGGGGTAACCTTAGACTATGCAAGACTTATGCAACGACTACCCTAGACTCGACTTGCTCTGATACCAAACTGATGCGGGACGGACTCAGGAGACGACACTATATGGTGCCACCCTCGGACTCTAGATGAAGACGCGACCAGCAGCACACACCAGGGAGACACTAAGCCCGACACTACGAGCTCCTAGTGGTAAAACGTCGCTAACAGAAGTGGAAGCTCACTTGTCGTCCCAAGCGAGGGAAAGCGCGGACCGTGCGCGGTTAAGGAACCGGCGGAGGTCAAGGGTAGTCCGACTCAACTTCCGGACTCGGATCGAGTCGCGGGACGGGTCACTCTCACTCTCACAGCGGTGACATGGACACACAGGCTAGTACCTACACTCTCGGCAGCGGCAAAAGACCGTATACTAGCTAAGCAAATGAACGCCAAGAGGTTCGGACCATTACCTCCACGCTCCCGGCGTGGCGAAGACAACCCCGGCCGAATCACGGACTCCCGGTTAAACAATATCACAGCAATACAAAGATTTGACCCACTCCACGCAGGGAGGTAAAAGGTCACATGTGGAGCCCGGGAATCACGCAACTCGGGTTGACGGGCAGCATCTTGATGTCGCCCGGCGGTGCCGAACTCCGCGTTTTAGTGCTTTCTGAACGGCGGGTTCTGCGGGCCCGTGGGGCCCACGGGTGGCGCTGGCCTCCGGATCTGCAGGAGTGGGTCCCACTGTGATGGGGACCCCTGGTGGCACGTCTCCACGGAAGGCGGTCAGCCGGGAACACCGACCGGTGGCCGAACAACTCCGACCTCCAAGCTTTTGGAATGCTGCCCACGGATTTCTGCTTGCTGTTTTCAGGTGCGCGCTCCGGCGAAAACAGCCGCTGCGGTCGATCCCGACGTCGGATCAGGACGCATGAGCTATCGTTGGAAAGCTCTCTTCAAATGCTTCAATCTAGACTCAAAGAGATCTGATGGATCTAGCCGGATCTAGACTTTAATGAATTTACAAATCCCTGTTGTACAGTAACCGAGACATCAGATTTACAGGGTACTTGTCTGAGAACCACCATTGACCGCCTACTTTCCGTAGGAATCAGACTTCAGGCTCTTCTTCAACTTTGTAGATATTCAAACCATGAAGCTGGGACAATTTTTAGAATTGGATTTGGAGCTGGTGGTGATTTGATAGGATTTTTGGAGTGTCTAGTGGTCGGATCTGGGAACTGGCAGAAAGTACTGTAGCTAGGATTGAGAACGAATTTTAGAAAATATGCAATGGACGAACCAAAAATTAAAAAAAATGGTGGATGAAGGGATAGATGCAAGGGACACCCAGTTAAATTGGGCGAACCAAAGAAAATCAAAAAAAGGACCTAAGACTTGAAACTCTGGGCGGGTGGAAATGGAAACAGACAGTAGACAGATCTGGAAACTGTGATTGGACGAAAATCAAAAAATACCAAATGAGATCTTTATAACCAACCCAAATTCTGAGGACGTGCTGGACACCTCTGGGACATCCAGTAAAAGTTCCAGCTCGATCTGAGGCCGTGGCTGAGACTGGAATTTCGTGGAAGTGGCTGTGGTACTGCGTGGACAGAACTCCGGCGAAGGCGATGGCGGTGCGGTGGCGGCTCGTGGTGGCGGCGGCGATGACCGGAACTGATAGGGGAGGAGTCACACCTCCAGAGGCAACCTTCACAGCTGCAAGGGGGAAGAGAGGGGCGCACCAAGCTGGAGCTCCAACAATTTCTTGATTCCAAATGGCATTAATTCATCAAAAATGGAAATTACAAGCATATATAGGTCACCAATCTAATCAATCCTCCACCGTTGGATCTAGGGGTGGGAGATTGAGGGCTAGGATTGCATGTGACCATCCACACAAATGAAAATTAAAAAAAAATAAAGGGGGGGGGCGGCCTATTGACTAGAATGGCAAGGATGTGGAAGTTGGACTTGGTAGGTGGGGGTAGGTGGCCTCTCATTTGGACTTTTCAAGTCCATTGTCCCCCATGTGTCCAAATACCATTCAAACTTCTAGATGCTCCCATGTGGCATGTTGACTGGCCGCATGTGGGACCCTAGGCTGAGGTGGCCCAATGTGGTGGGGCCCGGGGGGCCCGTGGGGCCCACGGGGTCCGAAATGCTCGTAAGCCCCTATTACACTCAAAATGGCAAACCGAATGCAACGAAATAAATACAAATTACACACACATAAAGTCTAGCTAAATATAATAAATGGGGAGGCTCAAGGCGGAGTCTCCAAGCTATCTCCGAGCCAGATGGACGCTGAGGTGGCTCGTGTCGTGCTCCGTGTGCGGTACCGGTGGCTCGGTGTGTCGTGCCGATCAACAGCTCGGGTGTCCGCACCAATTCTCCCCGGGTGGGAGAAACTCGACCCTGTCGAGTAAGGGTCTGCATCGCTCCTGTATCGCTCCAAAAGGTCCGGATCAATCTGCTGCAACTCACCATGTGTGATCCATGTGTCCTCAGTAGCGGGCCGTCCTCTCCATCGCACTAGGTAGCGCGGGTAAGATCCACTCCTGGTAACCGTCACTTGCTCGTCCAGTATACGATCTATATGCTCACGCTGCCGTGAAAAAGGGGCTGGAGGTGGAAGTGGACACTCAGGTGTGGGATCACTCTCAAGGGGAGGAGATGGCTCAAAAGGCTCACTAGGGATCACCGCTGGGTCCCTATATGCAACAAGATCCGATACATTGAAGGTAGAGCTTATACCATATTCCTCGGGCAAGTCCACAACGTACGCATTGGATCCAACGCGTTTCAACACTCTGAATGGACCGGCTCCGCGAGCTTGCAACTTCTTAACTGTTCCAGAGGGAAACCGTTCAGGTCTTACCCTGATCATGACGTATTCGCCCTCGTGGAACTCTCGGTGGTGTCGGTGGGCATCGGCTAACTCCTTGTACCGTGCATTGCTGGCCTCAATGTGACGACGGATGTCATCATGCAAACTCCTAACATGCCTAGCAAACGACTCGGCCGACTCCGACACTCTAGCATGGATAGGCATGGGGACAAGGTCAACGGGTTTCCTAGGTCTACGACCTGTGACAATTTCAAATGGACTCATGCCAGTAGACCTATTCACCGAATCATTATATGCAAACTCAGCCATAGGTAGAATGAGATCCCAATCCCCAATGCGGTCCCTAACAAGACATCTCAAAAGATCACCCAGACTCCTATTGACCACCTCGGTCTGACCATCTGTCTGGGGATGGTATGCAGTGGAAAACTTGAGGTGCGTACCCATCATATGCCATAGTGTCTTCCAAAAATAGGAAGTGAACCTAACATCACGGTCAGACACTATAGTGCGAGGCAACCCGAACTTGCACACCACATGAGTAAGGAATAGGCGGGCTACCCTAGAAGCATCCGAAGTCTTTGAGCAAGGGATAAAGAGGGCCATCTTCGAGAAACGGTCAACCACCACATAGACCGAATCATGCTTCCTGGAGGTACGTGGCAATCCCAAAACAAAATCCATGCTGACATCCTGCCACGGGGCATCAGGCACGGGGAGAGGCGTATAAAGGCCCGAGCTTTGCTTCTTCATTTTGGCCGTAGCACATGTACGGCACTGAGCCACGATGTTAGCAACATCGCGCTTCAAGCTCGGCCAATAAAATCGATGCTCCACTGCCTCAATAGTCTTGTTCCGACCAAAGTGGCCGGCTAGACCTCCCGCATGTAGTTCCCACACTAGGAAATCTCGAACCGAAGTTCGGGGAACACATAGCCTGCTACCTCGAAAGAGGTAACCCTCCTGAAGCACATAATCATCATGGTCTCTCGAGGGCCCGGCCTGGAGAGTAGTAAAAATCTGACTGAAGTCAGGACAATCAACATAGGCCTCCTTCATCTTCTCTAGCCCTATGACCTCGGCACTCATGGTGGTAAGAAGACATGCTCGCCGACTCAAGGCATCGGCCACCTTGTTCTCCACTCCAGCCTTATGTTTAAGCACAAAGGTGAACTGCTGGAGATACTCGACCCAACGACTGTGACGCGAGTTAAGCTTCTTTTGCGAATGGAGGTACCTCAATGCCTCGTGGTCGAGTATAGGACAAACTCCTGATGTAAAAGATAGTGCCTCCAATGCCTAAGAGCCTGAACAACTGCGTAGAATTCTTTATCATATGTGGAATATCGCAGTTTCGCGTCATTCAGCTTCTCGCTGAAATATGCGATCGGGTGGGACTCCTGACTCAAAACTCCTCCTATCCCAACACCCGACGCATCACAACAGACCTCAAACACCTTCGAGAAATCAGGCAGTCGAAGGATAGGGGTCTGGGTCATGCGCTCCTTGATGTCCTTGAAGGCGGCAGATGCGGCCTTCGTCCATACAAAGGTGCCCTTCCGGATGCAATCCGTGATCAGGGCAGTGACGGAGCTAAATCCGCGGATGAAGCGACGGTAGAACGTCGCAAGGCCATGAAAGCTGCGGACATCATGAACCGTACGGGGTTCCGGCCACTCAACAATGGCCCGGACCTTCTCCGGATCGGCGGAGACCCCAGTACTAGACACAATGAAACCCAAGAAGATAAGCTGAGGTGTCATGAATGCACACTTCTGTGGGTTCGCAAATAGCTGCTCTCGCCTGAGAAGTAGACAGACCTGCCGAAGGTGGTCTAAGTGGTCCCCCGTGGTGCGACTATAGATAAGAATATCATCAAAATACACCACTACAAAGACTCCGATGAAAGGCCGAAGGACCTGTGTCATGAGTCGCATGAAAGTGCTAGGGGCATTGGTCAACCCAAAAGGCATGACCAACCACTCATATAGACCGTCCTTGGTCTTAAATGCGGTCTTCCACTCATCACCTGGCCTAATCCTCACCTGATGGTAGCCACTCTTAAGATCAATCTTCGAAAAGATAGTGGCACCTGCCATCATGTCTAGCATGTCATCAAGGCGGGGAATAGGGAACCTGTACTTCACGGTGATTTTGTTGATGGCACGACTATCAATGCACATTCTCCACGTGCCATCCTTCTTCGGGGCGAGTAAATGTTTGATGCATCTTCCAAATTTCACATTGAATAAACAAGAGGTTGCCACTCTTTACAGCTCAGACAATGTTTCAAATTTGTCTGCTTCAGAAAATATCAGAATGATGGATCAAGGGAATGAAATTGCTAGTTCTCAAACTTCGGATGCAAAAAGAAATGAGGTTTTGATTTCTGGAGTTCTGTTTTCTGATGGCAGGCTGACAAGGGCGAAAGCCAAAAGTAAGGTTACTCTGTCACATTTTTCTGATGCCAATGCAATCACTTAACTCGGCTCTTGTTTGGAATGTCAGAGGAATAGGCAACAAAGCTATTGTTAGAAATTTAGCTCAACATATTCAGGCTAATAACATTAGTCTAGCTACTATTGTTGAACCTCACATACAATTTAGCAGAGCTAAGAAAATAGCTAGGCAAATTAGAATGCAAGAACCACATGGGAATAATGGTGAGGAATCAAAAATTTGGTTGTTCTACAAACCCCACGTATGTGTTGAGGTTATTGAAACTCACACACAGTATCTAACTGTGGCTATCAAAGGTAGCGATAATAGTGCATTGTTATTTTCAGTCATTTATGCTTCATGCAACATCTATGAACGAAGAGAAATGTTTGATTCCCTCATGACTTTTAGTCAGACAGTAAAGACCCCATGGGTGTTGGGAGGTGATTTCAATTGTATTGTTACTCCGGAGGAAAAAAGAGGTGGGTCTTTATCCTCCATGGCAGCAATGATTAATTTTCAGGGTTTCATTACTGCAACTGGTCTTGTGTATGCTGGCTTTACTGGTTCCAACTATACTTGGACGAATAATCAGTCTGGTGTCTCTAATATTCAAGCTCGCCTTGACCGAGTTTTCTTCAATCCTATGTGGGCTAGGTCATCAAATCTTCTGTCAGTCAGACATTTAATTCGAGGAACTTCAGACCACACTGCTTTATTAATCACATTGAATCCTGTTGTGCACTCTCCAGGAAGATTTATGTATCAACAAATGTGGCATACTCATGAGGATTTCTTGGTTTTTGTGAAAAATCAATGGGTAAGTTATAATGTTTTTCACAGTCATCCTTTTGTTAAATTGCAGACTAAGCTGAAATGTTTGAGGGCTGATCTTAAAGTTTGGAATAAAGAAGTTTTCGGAAACATATTTCTGGCCAAAAGTCTAACTGAGTCTCTAGTAAAACAAGCTCAAGAATTATATGATGAAAATCCCACGTCAGAAAATCGAATGAAGCTTAATAAAGCTAATGCAGATTTCAGGCTCATTGTATACAGAGAAGAGTTGTTTTGGTTTCAAAAGGCCCGGGTTGACTGGATTACATGTGGGGATAGAAATACCCAATTTTTCCATCAATACACACAAATAAAAAGGCAGAGAAATTTCATTCAGAAATTGAAGGTAAATGAAGAATGGGTCACAGATTAGGGCACTCTAGCAGAAAGAGCAGTATAATTTTTCAAGGCACATTTGACAACTGAACAGCATTTTATTGATGAGGGTCTACTCTCCATTATTCCCTCTTTCATTAATGATACACACAACAATTTATTATGCTCCATACCTACTGCTGAGGAAGTGAAGAATGCTATGCTTGCATTGTCTGGAAATAGTTCACCAGGCCCTGATGGCTTCACAGGGAGTTTCTTTTTTCATTGCTGGGATATTGTTGGAGGAGAGGTGATACAAGCCATTCAGAGTTTTTTCCTTGGTCGAGGTCTACCCAAGGGGGTAACATCTACTATTATCAGTCTGATTCCAAAGGTCAAAAGCCCTGATTCCTTTGCAGATTTTAGGCCCATTAGTTTATGTAATTTCACTTACAAAATTGTCTCAAAGATTTTTTGTGATAGATTGAAACCAATCCTTCCACTTATAATTTCTGAGGAACAGAGTGGATTTGTCAGTGGCAGACAAATTGTTGATAATTTATTGCTGGCAAAGGAGCTGTTTATGGACCTTGATAGACCAGTTAGGGGTCACAACATGATTATCAAGCTGGATATGGCAAAGGCCTATGATCGATTGGAATGGGATTTTCTTTTCTTAGTCCTTAAAAAGTTTGGCTTTTACAGCAGGCTCATTTCCCTTATATCCCAGATGCTGGTTAATAACTAGTTCTCAGTAGCATTTAATGGTCAGACTCATGGATCGATATTTCATATCCTCAGGGGGGATAAGACAAGGGGATCCCCTTGCCCCAGCTTTTATCATACTCTTTGAGGAAGTATTGAGCAGAGGCCTTCGAAAGGTTTTTCAAAATGGCCTATGTAAGTATTATCATCTCCCTCGGAGAGTGCAGCCTATATCTCATATTCTCTATGCTGATGACACTCTGATTTTTATGAGTGGTGGACTAGCTTCTTTTAAAAACTTGCTGAACTTTTTGAGGAAGTATGAGACCTCCTCGGGGCAACAGATTAATGCACACAAAAGCTGCTTCATCACTGCTAACCAGATGTCTAATAGAACTGCTGCTCAGATGAATCAAATTTCTGGCTTTTGTCACAAAAGTGGAAGCATTACCTATTTAGGTATTCCTCTCTTTAAGGGCAGAGTTAAGATCCCTCATTTCAAATATTTGATTGACAAGGTTAGTAATAAACTTGCTGGTTGGCAAAGCAAATTATTATCACAGGCTGGGAGGCTGGTGTTAATCAAAGCAGTGCTATCCACTATTCCTCTATACACAGCTGCTGCAGCTTCTATTCCTTACACTATTACAAATCACATAGGGAGAATTTGTTCCAATTTCTTCTGGCAGGGTATGGAATCTGTTAAAAAAAAAGCATTGGGTTTCTTGGGAAAGGATTTGCAGCCCCACCACGGACGGAGGTCTGGGAATAAGAAGTCTGGCAGATTCCAAATGTGTTTCTATATTAAGTTGATTTGGAATACTATTCACAATACATCTATGTGGGCCAGGTTTATGAGGAGTAAGTATTTGCATAATCAACATATTGCAACAAGTAAATTACCTTTTCCTACAGGAATTAAAGTGATGGACTTTGAGAAGGCCCGAAGGCTGTTACTTTCAGGATATAGAATGGTGGTATATGATGGAGCCAATACAAATTTTCTTAAAGATAATTGGTTTAAGGGGAGACCTCTCACAGAAGCGATAGCATTGATTTCTCAGGGCTTTGATAATTGTTCAGTGCAGAAAGTTATTAAAAATCATCAGCACCATATATGGGGTATTATAGAAGATCAGAACATGAAAGAGCAGCTACAAAGCTTCAATACTCAAACAGGTGATGATATCCCTGTCTGGGCTTATACTAGATCAGGAGATTTCAGTTTGAAAATAGCATACTCTTTGTTGAAAGGACAAAATGTCAGATTTAATCCTCACTGGAAAAATCTTTGGCACAGTAGAATCTCTCCCCGGGCATCTTTATTCTGCTTGAAAGTTTTGAATCAAGCTATTCCAATTGACAACCTCATTCAACAAAATGGCATTGTAATGGCATCCAAGTGTAACTGTTGCACTACTTTTCCTGAAATAGAGACAGAAAACCACTTATTCATAAAGAGTGACATTGCAAATCAGTTATGGAGTAATTTTGCTTCTCTTTTCAATCAAAATTGTATGAATGAAGACAACATCAGAAGAAGATTGGAATTAATTGTTAACAAGACTGTTAGAAATAAGCCTAAAGATTTCATTAGGCTTATTATTGCCAGTCTGATCATTTGGGAAATATGGAAAGGTAGATGCTCAGCTAGATTTGAAGGGCAGCAAATTAATGGATTGAGAATGGCTAACTATATTTCTTCAGAGACTTCTTATGTGGTTGATCAGATCATATTCAAGCAAGGTGTAAATACAGAATATCAGGGGCAGCTTCTCAGACATGGTATTAAAATTTCTTGCCAGAATTTAAAGTGCACTCTCATAAGATGGACCCCCCCTACCTCAGGTTTCATTTTGAATGTGGATGGAGCATGTAAAGGTAATCCTGGTAATTCTGGGGGGGGAGGATGCATAAGAGACTCCCGAGGTTTCTTAATAATGGGATTTGCCTATTTTTATGGTCATGGAACAAATATGGCTGCAGAGGGACGTGCTCTTCTTGATGGTCTTCGATTGGCTAAATCACATAATATACATTTAGAGCAGTTTGTACAGATTCTCTTTCATTGGTTAGATTACTAAATTCCAAGAAAGCGCCTCCTTGGTCTTTATTACCTTGGTGGCAACATCTTCTAAATATGTACTCCCTTCTACATTGCCCGATTAATCACTCCTATAGAGAGGCAAACCAGGTTGCTGATGCTTTGGCAAATTATGCAATCATCATGGGCAGAAATATGGAATTTCAATCAATTCGTGAGCTTCCTGCTATTGCAAAAGGTTATGCCATTGCAGATGCAATTGGCCTGCCTAATTTCAGAATTAGAAAGGTCTAAATGGTGCTGATTGGTA
Source organism: Amorphophallus konjac (assembly GCA_022559845.1). Classification (NCBI taxonomy): domain Eukaryota; kingdom Viridiplantae; phylum Streptophyta; class Magnoliopsida; order Alismatales; family Araceae; genus Amorphophallus; species Amorphophallus konjac. The sequence continues at coordinate 117,112,269 of CM040124.1, read as the reverse complement.
GTCTGGAAGAGTAGTATCATTTACTCTATTGTTCACTGTGTACAAAATCTGTTTGTTAATCATCTATAGTTTTTGTTTCTCAAAGTCTTTAGCAGTTTTTCTTTCCTCCTGTGGGAGGTTGTACATTCCAGGGGTATGCCCCTTTGACTTTGTATTTCCTTATACATAAATACAAATTAAGCATCTAATGGTGGATAGCTGGAGTGAGAACATTCCCTTCCTCTGGAATGGGGGTGCACTCTCCCTTCTTCCCTGTTAGATGACTTGGCTTCATAGAAAAAAAAACCCTAATTTTGAGCTAGGACTTTAGGTACTCTATAAAAAGACCCTGAGGCCCAGCTTTGAAGGGGGGGGGGGAGATTTTTCGGTTGATGGCAAAGCCCTACCGAATCTTTGAGTGACCTAGCACCAGGGAGGGAGGCCTTCTACGTCCATATAGGCCTCCGGTTCAGGGAGTAGTCTTATTTCGAGTCATTAGTACATTTAGTCTCGGTGTTATTTCTTGTTTGCATGCATTACTTTCTCCACATTTCCTCCACATTTTCACAATTTTCATACATCATTCACACACCCTCCTATGCTTTTTGACGCCCCCAGGGGTTTAAAAATCCCCACGTATCCCCCATTCCATTTAGTCATGTTCATTTCCGTCTGTTTGAGCATTTACTCCACTTTCTAGTTGTAACTTGGGTTTTCTTTTGTGTTCTACACGTGGTTTTACAGGTTAGCAACACACTAGCACAAGGCCGATCCTTTTCGGCCGGCCGGAAAGGGTGGAGGTTCGACTCTTACAACTTTTGGTGTGGTGGCCTTGCGCGGTTCCCAGCTGTCCGTTCAAGGAGACGTGCGGTGGTATTTGGGCCGTTCTTCTTCTTACTGCGGTTGGGTCGGAGCCATTCATCTGCCAGAAGTTCTTTATCCTGTGTCCTCTGCAGCGCCTTTAGACAGCCTGTTGTGCGGCCGGTCATCCTTATAGGTGGTTCCTTCTGAGTCGTACATCCTCTCGGCGCTGCTCTTAAGGCGAGTACCTCTTCCCCTTTCCAAGATACGACATGTTCATCACGTTCGGCATCTTGGTGGCGATCACACACATGTTCACACCCTTCCCCTTGTTATTTACTTATTGCTTAGTTCTTCACATTACACTAGTAAAGAAGGGGTTGGAAGGGTCATCAAAAGGGGAAGAGTAGGAAAAACATGTCAACAACGAGGAGCGATCCCTGTTCTCCAACCACATCTTGAAGGCAATGTTATCTCCCAGAATCTCACTTCCGACCTTCAAGTCGTACGACGGCCAGGGAGACCCGGCCGACCATTACGACATCTTCGATGCCCTGATGGCCTTGCATGGGGCGTCTGATGGGATCAAGTGCCGAGTGTTTGTGATCACTCTGGTTCAGGGCGCTCAGGCTTGGTTCAGAGCCCTCGCCCCCGGCAGCATCCACAACTTAAAGCAATTTGGGCGAGTATTCAAAGAAAGCTTCACCGGCAGTGGTCTACCTCGATTAGTGGTGGGATTACTGGCCCTCAAATAGGAAAAGGGGGAGAAGTTACAAGCTTATATCAACCGATTCAAATCGGAAGCCCTGCGCATCCCCCGCTTGGATGTGGCCTCTGCCATCACCGCCTTGACCGGGGGTACCCGTGATGAGAACCTATGGCGCGAGCTAGTGCTTCATCCTGCTACCTCCCTCGCCGAGCTAGTGACCTTGGCCCTGTGCCACACCGAGTGCGAGGAGGTCCTCAGTGCCTACCGAGGCACAACCGGCTCAAGTCAGGAGGGGGACAAGAAGAGACCGTCCGAGCAAGGGACGAGATAAGGAAAGAGGCGGAACCAGGACGGACATCTAAAAGAGCCGTCCCGGAAGTACTAGCGGTATACCCCACTTACTGCCCCCGTATACGAAATCTACGAAGACATCAGAGGCTCGGGTCTCCTCGACCAACCCGAGCCCATGAGGACCAAGCATCGTAATCGCCTCAAGCATTGCCTGTTCCACAGCGACCACGGGCATCACACCAGTGATTGCCATCAACTTCAAGATGAGATCGAGCGCCTCATCAACCAGGGACACCTATCTTGGTACATGTCTGGGCAAAAGGAAGACCGAGGCGCCACTGAAGAGATTGATAATGCCCCCCGCGGAGTCCACATCAACGTCATCATGGGCGGGACGGCGTCAGACGGAGATAGCAGCCGAGGAAGAAAGCGTCACACTGAGCGGGCGAGCCGAGCCTCTGCTGAGGCACCTGCGGCCCCGCAGGCTTGCGAACCACAGGCCCTAGTATTCTCTGACCAGGACCTAGAAGGGCTAACCACCCTGCACGACGACGCTCTCGTTGTATAGGCTACAATAAACCATTGTAACGTGGATAGAATCTTAGTCGACAATGGTAGTGCCCCTGATGTATTGTCTTATGAGTGTCTCCTCAAAATGGAAGAGAATCCATGAGTGTTTCCGAACCCCCCTCTGTGGGTTCAACGGCCAGGCTACTTATCCCGAGGGAGCACTGAGCTTGCCGGTTACTATCGGCACCCCGCCCAAAACCGTTACAGTTATGTTAGACTTCATCGTGATTAAGGGGATGGCGGCATACAACGCCATCTTTGGTCGAGGCATTCTCAGTCGAATGAGAGCGGTGCCCTCTACCTTTCACCAAAAGATGAAGTTCCCAACCAAATATGGCATGGGGGAAGTTCGAGGTAACCAGGCATTGACTAGACGGTGCTATATAGTCTCGGTTGACGCCACAAGGCCGGAAGGGAAGAATAAAGGGGTAAAGAGAGCTGAAGAGGGACCCACAACATCTGAGCCTGGCGGCGAGTTGCTAACAGTCTTCCTTAACGGTGACCCGGCCCTAGGAGTAAAGATTGAAGCCGAGCTCCCACTTGAGGAATAAGAAAGATATAAATATTTCCTTGCGCAGTACATCCGAGTCTTTGCATGGTCTGATGAGCACCTTCCCAGGATCCCGTGAGACGTGGTGATGCACAAGCTCAACCTAGACCCGACAGTAAAGCCAGTACAACAGCGCAGGAGAAAGCACGCCCCAGAGAAGCAAGTGGTCATCAAAGAGCAAGTCATCCAGGGGCAGAAGACTGGCCACTTTCGTCCAGTTCTGTACCCTGCATGGCTCGCCAACGTCATCCTGGTACCAAAAGCTTCTGGGAAATGGCGGATGTGCGTGGATTTCACCGACCTCAACCAGGCTACCCCGAAGGATTGCTACCCGCTGCCGAGCATCGATTAATTGGTTGATTCAACCTCTGGCAACGAGCTGCTCAGCTTCCTGGATACCTACTCCGGCTACCATCAGATCAGGATGGACCCGGAGGACATCGAAAAGACCGCCTTCATCACCGACTTCGGCGTACACTGCTACACTCGGATGCCGCTCGGGTTAAAGAACGCTGGAGCAACATATCAGAGACTGATCAACCACATTTTCGAAGGATAGCTCGATCGGAACGTCGAGGTCTATATTGATGATATGCTCATCAAAACACCGAAGGCCAAAGACCACCTCGCCAACTTAGCCGAGACCTTCGACACCCTCTTGAAGTGCAACATGAAGCTCAACCCCGCCAAGTGCGCCTTCGGAGTCAGATCCGGGAAGTTCCTAGGCTTCATGGTCACTCAGCGTGGAATTGAGGCCAACCCCGACAAGGTCCAGGCCATCCTGGACATGAGGCCACCTACCTGCATCAAGGATGTCCAACGCCTAATGGGACGCATTGCTGCGCTCAACAGTTTCCTGTCTCGGGCGGCCGAACGATGCTTACCCTTCTTCAAACTGTTGAGAGGACCCAAAATGGCATCAGCTATGTTCGCCTGGGACGAGGAATGTCAGAAGGCATTCTCTGAACTCAAGGAATTCTTTGCCTCGCCCCCAGTGCTGTCCAAACCAGTCCAAGGCGAAGCTCTACACCTCTACCTCTCGGCGACCCCTTCTACTATAAGCTCGGTCCTGGTCAGGAATGACGCAGGAGTCGAGAGACCAGTTTACTATGCCAGCAAGGTGCTTAATGAGGCCGAAAGAAGGTACCCCACAACCGAGAAACTCGTGCTAGCGTTGGTTACCTTGGCTAAGTGCCTCCGACCCTACTTCCAAGGGCACTCCATCACCGTATTGACCGGCGAACCCCTGAAGAAGATTCTCTTTCACCCTGAAGCCTCGGGACAAATCATCAAATGGGCCATCATGCTCGGGGCCTACAATATTTCATATCGGCCCCGCTCGGCTATTAAAGGGGAGGCTCTCGCGGACTTCATCGTTGAAAGCACGGTCCCGATTGAAGAAGCACTTCCAACAGCGTCCGGGCCTACCTTGGATCTATTCATCGACGGGTCCTCCAATTCAACAGGAAGCGGCGCCGGTATTCTCCTCAAGTCCCCCGGAGGAGCGGAGCTGCAGTATGCCCTGAAGTTCAACTTCCAGGCGTCCAACAACGCCTCCCAGTATGAAGCTGTTATCTCGATAGTCAGGATGGCTCGACGACTGGGGGCCGAACGAGTCAAGATCCACACTGACTCCCAATTTGTCGCTAGCCAGGCCAACGCTGAATATGAAGCTCGGGAAGGACAAATGGTCAAGTACCTCTAGGCGGTCAAGAGGATGGCCCAACTCTTTGAGAGCTTTGAGGTAGTCCAAATAGCCCAGGAGGAAATCTCCTGAGCAGATGCCCTCTCTCGACTGGCCTCCTCGCCCGACCCCGCTAGTACACGATCGGTCTTCCTCGAGGAGCTCGGGCAACCGAGCATCGAACCCAAGCTTATGACTATTGACCCGGCACCCTCAAGCGACTGGCGGACCCCCTAAATATCTTGGCTCCGGGATTCTCAAGAGCCCACCGACCCTCGGGAGTCTCGAAAGCTCAAGTACCAAGCTCAGCGTTTCGTCATGCTGGACGATGCCTTGTACCGCAGATCATTCTCCGGTCCTCTCCTCAAGTGCATCAGCGCCGACGAAGCCAGCCGAGCGATTCATGAAGTACATGAAGGCATCGGCGGAGCGCACCAAGGAGGAAGATCACTCGCCAGGATCTTGCTACGGTAGGGTTACTGGTGGCCCGCTCTCCAGCACGACTGCTCGACCTACGTACAGAAGTGCGATCGATGTTAGCGCTTCGACCACCTAATTCATCAGCCCGCTGCAGAGCTCATCACCCTTGCCGAGCCATACCCTTTCGCTCGGTGGGGGATCGACATTTTGGGGCCATTCCCTACGGCTCAAGCTCAGAAGAAGTTCATCATCATCGTCATCGACTATTTCACCAAATGGATCGAGGCCGAAGCCACCACCAGGATCACCGAATTAGTTGTATGGAGTTTTATTTGGAAATCGATCATCTGTCGCTATGGTGTCCCCCGAGTGATCGTGAGCGATAACGGTCGGCAGTTTGATTCTCATTATTTCAGAGACAGATGTGTTGACCTAAACATTCACAACCACTTCACTTCGGTAGCCCACTCTCAGGCTAACGGACTGGTCAAAAATGCCAATAAGACTATCTTAAAAGGCATCAAAACCAGGCTCGGCAAAGCCAAGGGAAGCTGGCTCGAGGAATTGCCAAGCATACTATGGTTACACCGAACTACTCCGAGAACGGCTACTGGTGAAACACCTTTTTAGCTGGTGTATGGCACGGAAGCCGTGATTCCGTTGGAGGTCAACAATCCATCTCTCCGCACCGTCCACTTCAAGCCCGAGGTAAACGAACAGAAACTGCGAGAGAACCTCGACTTAGCAGACGAGATCCGAGAGAGTGTAAGGATCCAAGCAACGGAATACCAATGGTGCATCACTCGATACTACAATAGTAGAGTCTGAGATAGACACTTCCAGCCAGGAGACTTCATCCTGAGGAAGGCCGAAGCATCTCGACCACTAGAGGTGGCGGGGAAGCTGGCCCCTACCTGGGAAGGTCCCTACCGAGTGGTCGAGAAGCTCGGGAAAGGAGCATACCGATTGTCCACCATTGAAGGAACACCCGTCCCTCGGATGTGGAACACGACAAATCTTCACAAGTTCTACTTTTGAACATTTGACAAGCATATACATGTAAGCGAAATAGAATAATCACCATTCGTCTCTTCTTATTAAACTTTGAGGTACATCAAGAAGGCCGTAGCCGGTATAGTATACATGTACAAAAAATTACATCCCCTGGTACTATAACGTGAGCAGAACACTCGACCGACCCATTAGGCGCGCCCACGTCCTGCCACTGACTCTGCCTCATGTAGAAACTGGCTCTGATAAGGGATCACCGGCTTCGTTGGTTTGAAAGCTCGGAGGAAAAAGATAAAGAGGGGAAACAACAAGAAGAAGAGAGGCAGGAATACAAGTGAAGGCCTCCTCTTTGCCAACTCTTTGGAAGGCAGAGAGTGCAGACATCATCCAAAGACTGAAAGAGGAGAAAGAGAAATACAAAAAGGCAGAGGTGGATGAGGAGGCCAGAAAGGAGGGAGCTTAATTAGCTCCCCTCCTCCCCACAGGATGGCGTCGACGGGTCAGGGATAGGAGTGCGACATGCTCCGGCATGACGAACCCTCTTCCGGAGTTACCTCCGACTAACGAACCCTCATCCAGACTGAAACAATAGGAGCTTCCCTCCTACCACCATCTGCATCATCATCTTCTGAAACGACTTCCGTGCCCCGCCAAGACTAACAGCACAACGCTTCGCAGAAGGGAAAAACCTCCAGGAACAGCCTTAAGCGATGAAAGGAAAAGGAGACGCCCCTCGGACCTTTTATAAGCCGAAGGGGGAGCTGATCGCCTTAAATGACTCTCCCCTTACAAAACACGCTACCAAGGCTTTCCCTGGGTTGGTTACCTCATTTCCCGATATTCCCCCAGCGGGACATGCTAAGTGGCAAGTCATTAAGGGCGGTATTGAAAAATGGAAAGGTGCCAGCGCCATGTCAGTTATTTGACATATTGGCGCGCGCAAGATCTGCAGAAAATCGGCGCCTTCTTCAAATGACTGCGGATACAGTAGTCAAATCACACCAAAAGTGGTAAGAAATAGTCAATTCAGCATTTAATACTGCTGCTATTATAGTTTCCAAAAAAGCCTCACTCGGCTACATACGAAAAAGAATGAAAAAAAAGAAAAGAGCTATTACATCAGGCCTCGGGCCCATCTCCAAGCTCGGCAGACAAGGCTTCCTCGGCACCAGACGATCTGCCCCCAGTGTTCTTGGTGATGGCCGGCCCAGACACTGACCCCACCTGTGTGGGAACTATCTCCGCCGTGTGCCCTCCCGAGGATGATGGAGTTGGCGGTCGCTCGGACGGGGCCGAACTCACCTCTTCACTCCATGTGTAGTTGGAAGAGTGAGTGGAGCCCCAATCCTAGTCATAGCGCTGACCAGAAGGAAAAATGGGCGAAGACGACTGGGCCTCTGCCTCTAGGATGGCCCAATCATAGCCTTGAGAGAAGCCCTTCTGGAGTCCCCATCGGTAGCCTGACTCGTAGTAGGGAAAGGCCGCCTATTGTAGAGCTGCCTGGGAAGACTCTGAACACTTATGTTGCTCGAGCACTTCCTTCCCAGCCAGCTCCGCCTTCCTCTCGAGCTCGGTTATCCGCTGCTGAGACTCGGACAGACTTCTCTCATCCTCAGACAGCCTTTGCTCGGCCTCGGTCCGCGAATCCTCGACCGCCCGAACTCGGTCCTCGAGCCCCTCTTGCTCGACCCTCCATTGGTCATCGCGCTCAACCTGGTTTCTGCGCTCCGACTCCAGTAGCTCACTCTTCCGGTCGACCATGCGAAGAGCCTGGGCCAGCTGCTCCGCCAAAGACCGAGCCTCCGCTTGGCTCAATTGCGCCAGTGCTCGGAGCGGGGCCATCTCCCGGTGAACGTCCTCGAGATAGAGTGTCAGACGCTCGACCTTCCGATCAAGCGCACTGTGGGTCCACGAGAGAGTCTCCCGCTCGGACTCCACCCGAGCGTACGCATCCACTGCTTCAGCCCCCAGCTGGGCCAAGACCAGCCCTCCCTCCATAATCTGCTCAAACAGCAAAGAGGGGGGACCCTTCCGGACTTTTTCCTGCAAGTCTCGAGAAGCTAAGGAATGGCATGCCCGGTACAGAGGAGCCCGAACACTGAAGGTGCTGGTAGAGGGAGGGGAAGCTCTCATCGGAGCGGTCGAGATCGGGGCATCTCCCTCGGGCAATCCCATCCCGGGGGACCCACTGGTTGGCTTGGCATGAGCGGCCCCACCGTGTACCTCCCCAGTTTCGGTCCACCGAGATAGAGTCGCCTCCCCCTGCGACCCTCCAGCCTCGATCGGCTAAAACTGGACCCCCTCGTCTTGCGGCCCCTCCCACTACGCTCGGCGCCTCAGCATCGGCCGAGACCCCTCCTTCATCGGCTCCCTCTTGTTTAGTAAAGGGGAGAGCCGGCAGGGAATCTCCTCTGGATGGACGGACGACCTCCTCCTTCCTCGCCCTCTTCTTCTCAGCAAACTGAGCTTGCATTGAAGATCGCAACAACTTGGCCATGGGATCCTTGTGCTTGACCCCTTGGCACTCGGAAACGTCATCCCGGGCCACCCGCTTGCCCTTGTCCCGGGCACGGGATGAGCCCTCTGAAGCTTGAAGATCGTCAAGAGCTGGCGCCTCGTCCAAATCGATGATCTCCAATTCGGCCGACGGTGCCTCCTCCTCAATCGCTCACCTCGTGTCTGAACCACAGAAAAGTAGTTTAAGAGAAGGAAGGTTCTTACTCCACATGAAGGAAGACGAAGTTCCCGAACTCCTTACCTGTCGGCGATAGCACTCGAGCGAGGTAGCCCTCAATGTTGGAAGAAGTCACCAAATCAACAGTCTCTTGGCGATTCTGCTGCAGGATGGCAGCCTCCTCTTCCACCTCCGGAGAAAACACGGTCTGCTTCGGAGGAATGTTTGGGTGGAAGTTGGGAGTTGTCGGGAAATTCCAGACTACACCAACTGCCGATGGGCCCACCTAGAAATATTGGTTCTTCCAACCTTTATGAGAAGAGTCCTTCGCAGAGAGGGACACGCAGCTCCTCCCCCGCTTCGCCTGAATATAGAAGAAGCCTCTCCCCGCATGAGGATGCTCCTTCAACTCAAAGAAGTAATGGAAAAGATCCAGCGAGGTGCACACCCCACACTGGCCGTATAGAAAAATAAAGGAGAAAATGAAGGTATAAGAGTTGGAGACCAACTGGACAGGAGCCAGCCGGTAGAACCGAAGTAACTCGGTGACAAAGGGATGAAGGGGCAGACGAAAGCCACATTTACATTTTCAAGCTAGGAGAAAGGAGTAAATGAGGACAGAACGAGTGGACAGGCTAGACTCATGAGGCTCAGGCGCCAGGAACTGGAACCGCCAAGGCAGCCCGTATCGACTCTCTAGCCACTTCACCTCAGCCTCCCCCAGCTTACTGTGGAGTGGCTCCGGCGGCATCAAGAAAACCCTTGGAGCCCGTTCTCTCTGCCACCCCTTGGCCTCAGGATGATGGTCCGCCATGAGATAGAGAAAAGAAGAAGGGGAAAGCTCCAAGCCCGAGAACTTCGGAGTAGAAAGGGAGATGACGAATCACCACCCCAGGAATCCGCTCTTGCTCCGGTGGCCGCAACAATTCTCCGATCTTCCGAAATTGCTCTCACCGCGCAGAATCCCCCCCTCCTCAAATATAACTACAAAGAGAGGCAAAACCATAAAACCCTAGAGATAAAGGGACGCAAAATGCGCAATGCCTAAAAACCCTGACGGGAGGCGGCGTGGCGTCTGATCTCCCGAGGAGGGGCCTTCTCTTATTCATCATAACGGGCGCATTTTCAAGGTGAGCCGCGTCATGTGGCCCCTACCAGAGAGATATCTTAACCCAACCAGTGCCACAAACTGTCCAACCCAATTGCTACTCGTCCGAGCCTAATCTTGGCTTAGAAGTAGGAGGGGGACAAGTGGAGAGGGGAAATCTCATCGCCTGTACGGAGAGGCCAAACGAAGTCTAAACCGGACCGAACAAAGCTCAACTCCTCAAAGTGGCATCCCCCGGGCCCACTTATTATGAAGCCCCAAAATTCACTTGGTACAAGCGCTTCCTAGGCGGCCTTCGGGTTGGGAAGTCTGAGCATCAGTCGATCGGGAAAGGTCCCTTGGAGCCCCCTATTCTTTGTCCTGACCCAGCACTTATCACTCGGGAGACCACTCCTGAACAAGTGCCATTCGCTCGGGCTCACTGATGGAAGCTTATCGATTCGTCAGTTGTGAATCCCTTAATGGCAGGAAGCTCATGGGGATAATGGAGATCAAGAGTCCGCGCACCATAAGGAGCCCGTTGTGGATGCACTTTTCGACATGCTCATTTGTTTGTTTCTTTAAGTCGGTTTATTCGGTGGGTTTATTCATTTATTAAGTGCGTGGGCGTGCCAGTCACAAAGTGACGATTTATTGTGCGCTCGATCTGACTAATCAGACGATTGTGTAGTTCGTGTCGGGACCAAAACCCGCCATGCCATAAAGGTCACGGCGTTATTTACATCCCCTCGGAGAGGAGAACACCCTTGATTAATCACCGGGAATCAGGGCCTCATGGCCAGGAAATTATATCAAGAGAAACTAGCCGATAGCGGTCCTGAATCAATCGGAAAGCCCTATGTCTAGGGAAGCAAGCATTCGAAAGATGTCGGTCACTCAAGGGACCATTTTGATATTCGGATGAGCGTCCGGCTTCAGAGAATCGTGGTCGTCACGAGGAAAACTGGAGCATATGTATGAGGGTTTATGGCAAATTTATTGTTCAAAGGGACGGGAAACGTTTAGTTAAATCCCGGTTAGAGCGGTCAGAAACCGATAAGTTTGTCGGCCCAGTGCAAGATCAAGCTACGACCATACTGCGGTGGGCCCCCCGCAGTCGAAGTCGGGATCGCGTGGGCATCGTCAATATTTCTGGTGCCAGGGGGGGCAACGGGAGGATGTCATGGGACCAGATCTGAGAACCAATATGCGTTCGAAGAGAGCGGGCTATAGGCCGAGGATATGGGTCAGCCAATGACCATGATCAGGGCGGACCCGAGGTCTAAGCATGGCCCACGGAGGCCTTATTGATATTCCCATGCAAAGGGTATGGGGATGACGAGAGCCTTCTCGTCCCATTCAGATTTTGTCGGTCACTCGTGGACCACTTTATGTTCGAACAAAGGTCCATGTTTGTAGCATAAGAGATGGTGACAAACCATACTGATGTGACACGACCTAAGCGTGCAATGGTATCAACCAAATGAACCTCGGACCTAGACTTGCAAGCCCACTTACAAATTAGCGGACTCGATGTTGGCGGACCGATATCACAGCACAACCCTTTCCCCTTGGTGACTAAGTGATGGTAGGGTGGATTCGAGAGCCTAAACCACGTTGCTTAGGGTCATGACTTGGCCAATGAGTTCCCCTCCCTTGGATTGGAGCACCCACATCAGTGGGGCGGACGCCGTGCCTTGAGGGTACGGGGATCTCTCCTCACTCAAACCGCGATGGCCACTCGTGATCAGGAATCACGGGACCGGGCACTCTCTTCCTCGCCGGCTGAACTTAGAAATGATACTAAGAAAACATAAATATCCAGGGAGGGTTCAGCATATACCTGACCGGTGTGAGGACACCGGCCCCGAGTCAGAGACGTGGGCGAGCGGGGAAGCGTGTGTTCCCCACACGCCGCGCCGGGGAAGCTTGACCTGCCCAAGAGAAGTTACAACACTACACCTCTCGCAGGAGGAGGATCTTGGGGTGGGGGTTAATGGATATTACAACCAAAATTACCTCCACACAGGGAGGGGCCTTCAGCCGGCCAAGCGGGGAGAGGAAAATGAGCAAGGAACACCGAAGATGGAGATTGCCGATTCTGCCCGCGTTCTGTGGGTGCTGACAGCCGAGTGGAGAACCGACTGCTGCGACTGCTACCGATTTTTGTTGGGGACGAAACCACCTGGAAAAGCTTCGTAGGAGGCCAGGGAAGTCGTCCAATTTTTTCTGAATTCTTCTGGTGTCGAGGCTGATCTGGATGGAGGCCCGAACAGGGAGGCAGACCCTCAGACTGGCAGCTTCTGATTTCTAGCAGTAGGTTGCAGAGGGTGCCGCGACAGCTCCCGGACTCGGAATCAAGCACCGTTGGAGTCGCTGGAACCGTGGATGAGTCTTCTATGCAGCAAAAAGGATAACTGAGGGAGAAAAAGGATAACTCCTTCCACGGGATGCCAAACGGAGTTCCGCTTCTTGATTCTGAAATTAGACAGGAAGAAGAAAAACTTTGTAGTAGAGCTCGTGGCCTGATTCCTTGGGGGTTTTCCGTGGTGAAGCTTTCTCTCTGGATCAGGATCTCTGCAGAGCTAGCTCCTGGTTTCCAACAGCTGGTTGCAGAGGATGCCCTGATAGCTCCCGAACTCGGAATCGAGCACCGTTAGAGTCGTTGGAATCGTGGACAAGTCCTCTTCGTAGAAAAATTAACGGGGAGGCCAGCCGATGCCGGAGAAGACCAGGGATATCTGAACACTGATGACTGGTTGATGCAGACTGTGAGTAGCAGGACGATGGAGCTGAGGGAGAAAAATGATAACTCCTGCCACAGGATGCCGAACGGAATTCCGCTTCTTGATTCTGAAAGTAGACAGAAAGAAGAAGAACTTTGTAGAAGAGCTTATGGGCTGATTCCTCCGAGGTTCGTCGTGGCAGAGCTTCTAATCCGATTCTGGTACTCAGCAGGGGCAGCTATGCGCAGTTGTGGGAGAACGGATCTCCCGGTCAGCTCGGAGCTCGGAAGGGGACAAGAGCACCGCCGTTACGAAGAGGACAGGCAGCCTCTTTTATGGACTACTCTTGGGCTTCCAGGAACATCCGGAGGAGGTCGGGGTCACTGCTGCAAGCTTCAGGTCTTCTGCAGGTCCTCTTACTCTAGATGGTAGAAGGTGGGGTGATGGAGGTGAACAAGGGAAGATGGAGAGGATGAGAGGGGGGCGACCCTAACCAAAGGGGAGGGGTCTTGGGCGCCCTAGGGCTATGGAGGGAAGGGGATTTTTGAATTCAAATGGTCTAGGGAAGTGGAGGGTTGCATGGGGGAGAGGGAAGGGTGCTTGGGAAAGGGATGAGGTGGTTGGAGGGTGGCTTAGTGATTGGGGATGCTCCCTTGGGACTAGGGGGTGGAGTAATGGGATGTGTGGGGAAGGGGAGTGGCCTTTAATGGCGGTAGGTGGGAGAGTGGTGGTTGGGAAGGGAGGAGAGAGAAAATTTTTGAAATTTGGTGTGGAGGAGAGAGAAAGTGTAGTGAAAAAGAGAGATTAAGAGAGGGATGGGTGGGATTCTCTCCCTAAGACTTCTCACCTCACTAATGGATTCACTCCACCATAAAAATAAAGATAGAACTCACAAAATGACAATTTTTCATTGATTGATTCATTTTCTTCAAATGAAGGAAATGGGGCCCTATATATAGGAAACCCACATTTTATAATAAGACCCTGACAAAAGACTTAATAACAAATAACCGAAGGGGTAGGGGGGGCTCATGGGCCGAGCCCAATGAATTGGGCCCAATAGCACACTAAACAATCTAATGACACTCAAATTTAGGAAAATAAATGCAAGACCTAGGGACATGACTCAAATAAAATGAAAATTACATAATTATGACTCAAAGAAAATATGAAAATTACATGAACTGAATCAGAAAAATGTGACGGGCATAATGGAACAATGCTGGTGAACAACCGGTAAATATGAAGGGTGAGAGATGCCCCCATCATACTCCCGGGGTGCGAAGAGCTCGACTCCGTCGAGTAAGAGTCTTTCCTAGCTCGCCCATGTGTCCACCATCGTGGCCGGCCCTTCGACCTCACAAGATACTGCTGGATTGCCCTGCTCCTGATGGTGTCATTATGTTTAACTAGTATCAAATCTTTGTGCTCATGCCGGGCTCTCAAGGTAAGAAGGGGATTCTTATTGGTGGGGTCACTCTTAAAAGGGGGTATGGGCTCAATATCCTCGCTAGGTGCCACCGCGGGGCCCTTGCAGGGCACAAGGTCCGCCACACTACAATGAGGGTTGACCCCATATTCTTTCAGAAGGACCAACTCATTGGCATTTATGCTCAATCGTCCCAAGACCTTAAAGGGTCCAGTCTCTCGATCCCTGAGCGTAGAGGCGACTCTATGGAAGAGCCTCTTCATCCTGACCATCAGATAGTCACCCTCTTGGAAGTCTTGGTTTCTTTTGCGGGTATCAATTCGCCTTTGACAAATCCTTTTACCTTTGATGATGGGCCTGCAAGTATGCAATCCTGAGACATAGTTGGTGAATGCTAGCACTCTATTGGATGTTGGGGGTCCCGGGCACCCAAATGTTGACCTAGCATGTCTAGACTCCCTATGAAGATTAGTGAGGATAGGAGGGCCTGGACCTCCAAATGTAGCTCTATCATGCAAAGGGGTGGCAAATGCCGGGGGACCCGGACATCCAAGAATGCACCTATCATGCTTAAGACTCATGATGAATGGAGGTGGACCATTACATCCGAAAATGGTCCATTCATGCTTCCTACTTGATATGTGGGTGATGTGAATGAATGGACCCGTCTTATGAATCATGCCAAGTGATATGTTGTGTCAAGACTTATGCATTCCTATCCCAAAGATGACTTCCATATGTATGGGTGTGGGATGGCCTTGGAACTTCCATGTGAAAGGGTCAAAAGGATCTAGGAAGGTGGGCATTATGGAGAGGGGCCCTTCCTTGCTTCCTAGGCATATGTTGTCTATGGTGATGGTTCCCTTTGTGTGGCCCAAGTCTTGGAAGAGGTGATCTTGGTCCAACATGGTTGGTTGGGGTAGGGAAAGGTGAGTTGTGGGTAAGGTGGGTGTATCACATGGGTAACTAGGCTCCCATTGGAAGGGATCAAAGGGGTAATGGACTGGGCTTCCTAGAGGAAGGAACTCTATGTCCACATGGTCTACGCATGGTGGGTCATCCTCCCCCAAGGTAACTGGACCAAGGTCTTTAGTGGGCCAGTCGATCAAGGTACTTGGGATCTTAATGGTAGTGGAGTGGACCATGATGGGTTCTTCATCCATGGGGAGAATGAGAAGGAGGTCACTAGTGTAGCAACCAATGGTGAAGACTGAGGTGATAGAACCATCACATGGGTGGATGAGACTAAGTCTTTTTGGGTGGGCCGCTCCTATGGTCAATAAGCAAGTCAACTTTAGTTGCCATTCTAAACCCTTGAGGAGATCATCCCAACCATTTACCTCATAGTAGGATTGGAATGTGGTGTGATAGGAGTTAATGGGTGCTAATTGGAATGGGTGCTCCATGGTTGGGGTTTGAAAGTACAAGGCATGAGGGATGGGATTTTGCTTGAGCCATTTGATGATGAGTTCTCCTACGGTCACCACCTTTTGCGTGAGATTGAGTGGTTTGGGGAGGTATGTGTTTGTTTGGACGGGGATGAGTTGATGTCCTTCTTCCTTATTGATAGGAGTATGAATTTCCTTGAATGTGGGGAAGGGATTTGGGTTGGTGTCCAATCCCGGGGATTTGGTCTTGTGGGCCGGGTTCTCCTCATGTTCACTCATGACCTCATTCATTCTTTGAAGTGGGTTGAGAGGGCATGGTGGCCGGGTATGGGGCTCCGGTGGGTGAGGGAACAAAAGGTTGTTGAAACCATAGGCTCCCGGGAGATGTGGGGGATGAACTAGGCAAGACCAACGCAATGGGTGGAAGGTGGTATTCCGTTCATCAAGCCATTGTTTCCCTAGGATTATGCAAGGGCCTTCCAAAGTACCAATTTGACACCATGCTCCATCAAAGTATTTGATCTTTCCAAACCATTTATGGAATTCAACGAAGACTAGGTCTCCGTTGTGCACAATTTGTCCGGTCGTAGAGAGGGTGGCTACAATTTCGGGGGATACCCAATTATCTTCTACCATGTAGATGAAGTCAATTTCTGTGGGGCTCCCATTAGGTAGGTATGCTTGGGATATGATGGGAATTTGGGCCTTTTGGTCTGTAGACTCAATGACAATGGAAGGTGGATAATGCATGGAACGATCCGATGAGAACTCTAATGCAAGCGTGCCCATGGACTTGACTTGTGAGAACAAGTCAAAGACTTGCTCTGATACCACTTGATGTGACACGACCTAAGGGTGCAATGGTATCAACCAAATGAACCTCGGACCTAGACTTACAAGCCCACTTACAAATTAGCGGACTCGATGTTGGCGGACCGATATCACAGCACAACCCTTTCCCCTTGGTGACTAAGTGATGGTAGGGTGGATTCGAGAGCCTAAAACACGCTGCTTAGGGTGATGACTTGGCCAATGAGTTCCCCTCCCTTGGATTGGAGCACCCACATCAGTGGGGCGGACGCCGTGCCTTGAGGGTACGGGGATCTCTCCTCACTCAAACCGCGATGGCCACTCGTGATCGGGAATCACGGGACCGCGCACTCTCTTCCTCACCGGCTGAACTTAGAAATGATACTAAGAAAACATAAATATTCAGGGAGGGTTCAGCATATACCTTACCGGTGTGAGGACACCGGCCCCGAGTCGGAGACGTGGGCGAGCGGGGAAGCGTGTGTTCCCCACACGCCGCACCGGGGAAGCTTGACCTGCCCAAGAGAAGTTACAACACTACACCTCTTTCAGGAGGGGGATCTTGGGGTGGGGGTTAATGGATATTACAACCAAAATTACCTCCACGCATGGAGGGGCCTTCAGCCGGCCAAGCGGGGAGGGGAAAATGAGCAAGGAACACCGAAGATGGAGATTGCCGATTCTGCCCGCGTTCTGTGGGTGCTGACAGCCGACTGGAGAACCGACTGCTGCGACTGCTACCGATTTTTTTTGGGGACGAAACCACCTGGAAAAGCTTCGTAGGAGGCCAGGGAAGTCGTCCAATTTTTGCTGAATTCTTCTGGTGTCGAGGCTGATCTGGATGGAGGCCCGAACAGGGAGGCAGACCCTTGGACTGGCAGCTTTTGATTTCTAGCAGTAGGTTGCAGAGGGTACCCCGATAGCTCCAGGGCTCGGAATCAAGCACCGTTGGAGTCGGTGGAACCGTGGATGAGTCTTCTATGCAGCAAAACTGACGGGGAAGCCAACTGATGTCGGAGAAGATCAGGGGACGCAGAACAATGGCGACTGGTCGATGCCGACTGTGGGCAGGAGGACCGTGTAACTGAGGGAGAAAAAGGATAACACCTTCCACGGGATGCCGAACAGAGTTCCGCTTCTTGATTATGAAATTAGACAGGAAGAAGAAAAACTTTTTAGTAGAGCTCGTGGCCTGATTCCTTGGGGGTTTTCCGTGGTGAAGCTTTCTCTCTAGATCAGGATCTCTGCAGAACTAGCTCCTGGTTTCCAACAGCTGGTTGCAGAGGATGCCCCGATAGCTCCCGAACTTGGAATTGAGCACCGTTAGAGTCGTTGGGATCGTGGACAAGTCCTCGTAGCAGAAAAACTAACGGGGAGGCCAGACGATGCAGGAGAAAACCAGGGATCTCTGAAAACTGATGACTGGTCGATGCAGACTGTGGGTAGCAGGATGATGGAGCTGAGGGAGAAAAATGATAACTCCTGCCACAGGATGCCGAACGGAATTCCGCTTCTTGATTCTGAAAGTAGACAGGAAGAAGAAGAACTTTGTAGAAGAGCTTATGGGCTGATTCCTCCGAGGTTCGTCGTGGCAGAGCTTCTAATCCGGTTCTAGTACTCAGTTGGGGCAGCTATGCGCAGTTGTGGGAGAACGGATCTCCCGGTCAGCTTGGAGCTCAGAAGGGGACAAGACCACCGCCGTTACGAAGAGGACAGGCAGCCGCTTCTATGGACTACTCTTGGGCTTCCAGGAACATCCGGAGGAGGTCGGGGTCGCTGCTGCAAGCTTCAGGTCTTCTGCAGGTCCTCTTACTCTAGATGGTAGAAGGTGGGGTGATGGAGGTGAACAAGGGAAGATGGAGAGGATGAGAGGGGGGCGACCCTAACCAAAGGGGAGGGGTCTTGGGCGCCCTAGGGCTATGGAGGGAAGGGGATTTTTGAATTCAAATGGTCTAGGGAAGTGGAGGGTTGCATGGGGGAGAGGGAAGGGTGTTTGGGAAAGGGATGAGGTGGTTGGAGGGTGGCTTAGTGATTGGGGATGCTCCCTTGGGACTAGGGGGTGGAATAATGGGATGTGTGGGGAAGGGGAGTGGCCTTTAATGGGGGTAGGTGGGAGAGTGGTGGTTGGGAAGGGAGGAGAGAGAAAATTTTTGAAATTGGGTGTGGAGGAGAGAGAAAGTGGAGTGAAAAAGAGAGATTAAGAGAGGGATGGGTGGGATTCTCTCCCTAAGGCTTCTCACCTCACTAATGGATTCACTCCACCATAAAAATAAAGATAGAACTCACAAAATGACAATTTTTCATTGATTGATTCATTTTCTTCAAATGAAGGAAATGGGGCCCTATATATAGGAAACCCACATTTTACAATAACACCCTGACAAAAGACTTAATAACAAATAACCGAAGGGGTAGGGGGGGCTCATGGTCCAAGCCCAATGAATTGGGCCCAATAGCACACTAAACAATCTAATGACACCCAAATTTAGGAAAATAAATGCAAGACCTAGGGACATGACTCAAATAAAACAAAAATTACATAATTATGACTCAAAGAAAATATGAAAATTACATGAACTGGATCAGAAAAATGTGACGGACATAATGGAACAATGCTGGTGAACAACCGGTAAATATGAAGGGTGAGAGATGCCCCCATCACGTACAAACACCTACCGTGAGTAGGGCAAGTTTTAATGCAAATGCGGGGTCAGATTCCGGTATATGTATGTCGGTCACTAATGGACCATTCACTGTTCGGACGAGAGTCCGCATTTGAAGCATCGAAGATGACGACAAAACCGTATGAATGTCTGCCGTGAGTACGGCAAGTTTAATGTGGGTGCGGGATTAGATCCCGATATGTATATGTCGGTCACTAACGGACCATTCATTATTCGGACGGAAGTACGTATTAGTAGCTTCGAGGATGATGATAAAACCGTGCGGTTGTCTGCCGTAGATGCGGCATGTTTAATGTGGGTGCGGGATCGGATCCCGATGAAGACGGGTCGAACTAACGAACTATCGGCCCGGGATAAGTTCGGATCATGGTCACGTCCGGGCGGGGGCTCCCGAGATCCAAGTCTGATCTAGTGGGGCATCATTACTTTTCTTTTCACCAAACCGTACGAATGTCCGCCGTGAGTATGGCAAGTTTAATGCAAGTGCGGGATTAAATCTCGGTATATATATGTCGGCCACTAACGGACCATTTCTTATTCGGATAGAAGTCCGTGTTTGTAACATAAAAGACGGTGACAAAACCGTACGAATGTCTGCCGCAGATACGGCAAGGTTAATGTGGATGCGGGATTGGATCCCGATAGAGGTGAGTCAAGCTGATGATCTATTGGCCCGAGGTGGTTGCGGACTATGGCCATATCGACGTTTCCGAGGACCACGTCTGATGCCACAGGGCGTCATTGCTTTTCTCTTCACGCACAGTCCGGGGAAGTGAGTCATAAGGTGTGGAGCCCGAACTCGCCATCGTGCGCCCTCGCACGCGAATCGACCTGCGCGGTCATGTCGCGGGGATCGACCTGCCCGGTCAGGTCGTGGGGGTGAAGGGGGCAGCGCCCCTTGAGGGAGTTTCCGGGGGCAGCGCCCCCGGAACAAAATTTTAATTATAGCAAGGGAAACTTTGATTATTGGTTTCATACTCCTTTTTATCTATTTGGTTAATTAGATTTCTTTTTATGGAAGGCACACCGGATTAAGGAAGCAAAGGGGCGCGCCAGAATAGGAGGTGAAAGGGGGGGCGGGCCGATTTAATGGGATCCTAAGGGGAAGAAGGGCGCACTGGTTAAATGGGATGCCAAGGAGAGAGAGGGGCGTGCCGGTTTAATGGGTGCAAGGAGAGGGGCGCGCCGGATAAGGGAGCAAGGGGGGGCGCACCGGATTAAGGCCAATGAACAGGAGGGCGCGTCGGATTAGGGGGGAGCAAGGGGCGCACCGGAATGGGCTCAAGGAGAGGAGGCACGCCGGATTAGGGCACTATTCATTCCAAGAATTTTGAAGTGGTTTTGAGTGTGGGGTTAAACTGGCGCGGGGGGGTACCGCGTCGGATTAGCCCGCGCCGGATTAAGAGCGCGTCGGAATAGATTCTATGAGGTTTATTTCATTCTTGCTGCCCTGTTTCTTGTTTCTTTCAACTGCAAGTTAATTGGATGATTGGTTTGTTCACCTAATTGGTGGATTAAGTTGATAGAAAGTGTTTGATCATTTGTTAAGGTGAATTGGCATGAAAGTTTGGATGTTTTATTAGAAGTGTTTGTTGTGCAGGGTAGTTTAGTTTGTGTTTCATTTCTGGCGGGGGGTTTCTGAGTGGGGTTGATTTAGTCTGAAGAAGCTTCATTTATTCGTTCTTATATGTGTTCTTGTTCTTGTTCCTCTTGTTCTTGGCTTGGCGAAAATTGGGCAGCATCTCCCCCGGACTGAGGTTTCGCCAGAGAAAATAGAGGGACACCAAACAGATTGCTCCGGGGTGAACCTCGAAATCCAGACCTCATGGCGGTCCGATAACCCAGATGTGAGTGTGGAGAAGCTCGAGGACTGGCCTTCAAGAGCTCTCACGACTCACGGGTAATGATCCCTCAAAGGGGGGAACAAATGTATGCCACAGGAGGGCTATAAATGTTCATCCATCTGCGGGTTCCTTAGAAGGTCATGCCACAGAGAGGCAGACTTCTAAAGGCCCTTGGATGAGAAGAAAATCGAGAGAAAGAGGGAGATAAGAAGCTAGACAAAGAATCGTGTTTGCCAGAAGGGAATTCTGTTTATTCATCCACCGAAGGGGGAAAACGGCTCAAACCCAAGAGATTTCATCCCAAAAAGAAGAGAAATACATTGCAGAGGGGAAAAGGAACGAAATACATGGACGAGGAGGGGGAACAGAGCACAAGCTCTCCCCCTCCGTGCTTACCTCTCTTCTCTCACGCTCACTCTCTTCTTCTTCACCCCACGGGCGCCGGGGAATGGAGCTTATCTTCTCTCTTTTCCTTCTTCTCTTCAACGGCCAGCCAGGGAGTTCCAGCCTCTCTCTTTTTTTATTCTTCTCTTCACTGCTCGCCGCCGAGGGCCCTCTCTTCTCTCTTCAATAGCCCATCGGGGGTTCCAGCCTCCCTCCTCTTTTCAATAGCCCATCCTCTTCTCTCTGTCGAACATGCAGAGTATATATATCCGGCTGCCCTTTCTTCGCTCAGACGGAAGGAACTCCCGCCATCTTCCTCCTCGTTCGTTGAGGCATCCGGAGTTGACATGCCATGGTGTCATCTGTTGATTTGCACAGTACGCTGGCATTTATCGGAGGAAGGGATGTTTGCGGGTTTGCCGGAAGATCTGCTGCTACTACTCCCTCCCATCGATGCTTGTCTTCACCGTCGATGCAGCTTCGTTGTCGAACGGAGGTGGAGATAGGGCTCCAGAGCATTGAATGCCACTGGAGACAGGGCTTCAGAGCATTGAATGCCCTTTAGGCACCAGGCAGATGTGAAAACAGGGTATCGGCTGGCGGATGGGATGTTATTTGAGTTAAACCGGCATGGTGTTGAGCGCGCCGGATTAACAACATACAAGGGGGGCGCGCCAGTTTGCATCCCAGAAGGGGGGGTGCGCCGGATTAAGGACCCTTGGGGGGGGGGGGCGCTGGTTTAAGGCCCAAGCAAGGGCGCGCCGGTTTAAGTGCAGGCCGCGTCGGTTTAGACTTCGTCTCGGCTTCGCGGCTATTCGGACGGACGCTTGTCCTCCCGCGTTGCTTTAGTTGTAATGCACCACCGTCGGGGTGTTTAGTTCAGGGCCTCTGAATCCCGATTCGGAACTTTGAGTGATCTCCGGCGCGTGCCGAACACGTGTTCGCATTCCTGGGTTTCTTTTGATTCGGCCTTCGGCAATGCCGACTGGAGAGCCGGGGCCATCTCTTCAGCCCGAGGGGCTTCTTTGTTGGGTGACGAAGCACCGGGTAGATATCCGTCCTGCTTAGAGGAAAGGTCCGGGCCGTCTTCAACTTGCTCTCGAGTGCCGAGACATGCATGCCATATGATCATCATCAATTTTTTTTGACGTCCACAAATGCCCCCCACTCGCAGGTGGCGCAAGCGAGGGACGAGTATGCGGGACCCGCAAGTGTCGAGTTCTTCGACAGGACGTCTGTTCTTCCGAGCTAGTGTGATGCTGGTCCGGTGCAAATTCACAGGAAAGCGCTCACTCCTTCAGTGAAGGGATGAGGGGATCACTTCACCGCATATGCACGCGAACTGAGATGTCAGAGTGGGGGTTAGTCATCGGCATGGGGTGAATACCGAAGCAAGAATGAAGGGTCTATGTGTCGTCTTAGGCAAGAGGCCTAAAACGACTTAGATGAGGACAATCCCAAGGGGGAGTTGATGACTCGTGCTGGGTTTAGGAGAATTATTCATTCATCGACTAGGATGGGAGGTCCAAGCCGAAGGCTTATGAAAGGGCTCCGATGGAGTGAAAAGGATTTTATGCATTCCGGTGGAACGTTCGAAGTGAAGGGTTTATTTGTTGCTGCCGACAGGGTGTCGGGAGCTGACGTGGTCTATTCATTGGCATAGGGTGAATGCCAAGGCAAAGGTGTCTTTCATTCATTGACTTGGACGGACGGTCCGAGCCCAGCAAGGAGGTTCTTTTTGTTCATCGACCTGGACGAAAGGTCCGAGCCAAGCAAGAAAGTTTATTATTATTATTATTATTATTATTGACTTGGACGGAAGGTCCGAGCCAAGCAAGAAGGCTCTCTCTCTCTTTTTTTTTATTCATTGGTTTGGACGGAAGGTCCGAGCCAAGCAAAGAGGTTCTTTTTGTTCATCGACTTGGACGGAAGGTCCGAGCCAAGCAAAGGAAGTTCTTTTTGTTCATCGACTTCGACGGAAGGTCGAAGCCAAGCAAAGGCATTCTTTTTGTTCATCGACTTAGATGGAAGGTCGAAGCCAAGCAAGGAGGTCCTTTTTGTTCCTTGACTTGGACGGAAGGTCCGAGCCAAACAAAGGTGTTCTTCTGTTCATCGACTTGGACGGAAGGTCCAAGCCAAGGGTTTATTCATCGGTGGGACTGGGAGTTGTAATATTGAGGTGGTCTATTCATTGACAAGGGGTGAGTACGAAAGCAAGGGTCTTTTATTCATGGAACCAGACGAAAGGTCCAGGCCACTGGTTTATTCATCGATGCTGACGGGGAGTCGAGGAACGAAGTGGTTTGTTCATTGACATGGGGTTAGTGCCAAAGCCAGGGTCTTTTTGTTCATGGAACCAGACGAAAGGTCCGGGCCACATGCTTATTCATCGATGCCGACAGGGAGTCGAAAATCGACGTGGTTTGTTCATTGACACAGGGTTAGTGCCAAAGCAAGGGTCTTTTTGTTCATGGAACCAGACGAAAGGTCCAGGCCACAAGCTTGTTCATCGAAGCCGACGAGGTGTCGGGAGCTGACGTGGTATGCTTGTCTCTTTTTTTCTCTTCATTAGTGCCGTCGGGGTGTCGGGGGCTGACATGGTTTGTTTGTCTCTTCTTCTCTGCATCAGTGCCGACAGGGCGCGAGAGCTGACATGGTTTGTTTGTCTTTTCTTCTCTTCATCAGTGCCGACGGGGTGTCGGGAGCTGACAGGGTTTGTTTGTCTCTTCATCTTTTCCTCAGTGCCGACAGGGTGTCGGGAGCTGACAGGGTTTGTTTGTCTCTTCTTCTCTTTGTCAGCACCGACAGGGCATCGAGAGCTGACGTGGTATGTTGGTCTCTTCTTCTCTTCGTCAGTGCCGACAAGGTGTCAGGCGCTGTCATGATATGTTGGTCTTTTCTTCTCTTCATCAGTGCCGACAATGTGTCGAGAGCTGACAAGGTTTATTTGTCTCTTCTTCTCTTCATCAGTGTCGACGGGGTGCCGGGAGCTGACATGGTTTGTTTGTCTCTTCTCTTCACCAGTGCCGACGGGGTGCCGGGAGCTGACATGGTTTGTTTGTCTCTTCTTCTCTTCATCAGTGCCGACGGGGTGCCGAGAGCTGACATGGTTTATTTGTCTCTTCTTCTCTTCATCAGTGCCGACGGGGTGCCGGGAGCTGACATGGTTTGTTTGTCTCTTCTTTTCTTCATCAGTGCCGATGGGGTGCCGGGAGCTGACATGGTTTGTTGGTCTCTTCTTCTCTTCATCAGTGCCGACAGGGTGTCGGGAGCTGACATGAAATGTTGATCTTTTCTTCTCTTCGTCACTGCCGATAGGGTGCCGGGCGCTGACGTAATATGTTGGTCTCTTTCTCTCTTCATTTTTTTTAAACCATATTACCGGTACAAGCGCCCTTTCGGGTTTTCACCGGCACCAGCCCCCTCTTGCTTTTACCCACGTGCCCTCTCGGATTTTCACGTGGTAGGGTACCCAATTTTGCCTGTAGCGCCCTTTCGGGTTTTCCCCACAGCCGGGTTGCTGCCATTTTTACCCTTGCCCCCGTGTAGGGGCAAGTCCAGCGGGGCACCTCTATTTTAAGCCCCTTTCTCCTTTTTTTTTTGACGAGCGGGTAATATGTAATTGTTGGCTAGGGCCCGAAGCCTTGCGCCGAAAGATAAGGTTCATTCGTTGGCAAGAAGATAATGCCAACGGAACTATTTTTTTTTCTCTGCCGATTCGGACGTAAGGTCCGTAATGGCAATATTGTGTGAGAGCGGGTGGCTAAGGCACGAGGTCCTGCACCGGAAAGGGACTTTTTTGTTGGCAAGGGACTAATGCCAGTGCAAGGATAAGGAGTTTGCCGATTCGGGCGTAAGGCTCACAATGGTGATTTTACATGAGAGAAGGTGGGTAGGGCACGAAGCCTTGCACCGAGAGATAAGGTTCATTTGTTGGTAAGAAGGTAATGCCAACGCAACGGGGGCTTTTTTTCTCTGCCGATTCGGACGTAGGGTCCATAATGACAATATTGCGTGAGAGCGGGTGGCTAGGGCACGAAGCCTTACACCAGAAAGGGACTTATCCATTGGCAAGGGACTAATGCCAACACAGGGGTGGAGCCGTCTTTGCCCGTGCGGATGCCCGTCGATACGTAGGGGCGTGCGGACGGGAGACATATGCATATATATATAATTATCATTTTCCCTTCATTCTCTTTCTTTCTCTCTCTTTTTCTTTTCCCTTTCTTCTCCTTTTTATTTTCTTCTTCTCTTCTCTTTTCTTTTGGGTACAAAATTAATGTTGTAGTAGGGAAGGGGGGAAGTTTTACACATAGGGATTGGTCATCTATCGGCGTGGCTGCCAGTGGTTGTGCATCTGTCAGCCTGCGTGTCGACGGCTGATCATCTGTTGGCTCAGTCGTCGGCTGTCGACATCCATCGGATTGGAGCCCCGACGGCTGAACATCTGTCGGGTTGAAGCCCCGATGACTGGACATCTATCAGATTAAAGCCCCGATGGCTGGATATCTATCAGATTAAAGCCCCGATTGGCTGAGCATCTATCGGATTAACGCCCCGATTGGCTGAGCATCTATCGGATTAAAGCCCCAATTGGCTGAGCATCTATCGGATTAAAGCCCCGATTGGCGAAGCATCTTTCGGATTAGGGCCCCGATCAGCTGAACATCTAT
Organism: Amorphophallus konjac; assembly: GCA_022559845.1. Lineage (NCBI taxonomy): Eukaryota > Viridiplantae > Streptophyta > Magnoliopsida > Alismatales > Araceae > Amorphophallus > Amorphophallus konjac. Next base: position 117,086,555 of record CM040124.1, on the reverse strand, counting down.
CGGATTAAAGCCCCGATCGGCTGAGCATCTATCGGATTAAAGCCCCGATTGGCTGAGCATCTATCGGATTAAAGCCCCGATGGCTGAACATCTATCGGTCCGGACGAAAGGTCGTGACGCCGACCATGTGAGAGGTTTATTAGGTGGATGGCAGAAGGCCGAAGGTAAAAGACCATGTCTATCTCGAGACCTTCTTTCCTTTCTTCTCTTCTTTTTTATATGGAGAGGCGGGTGCGAAGACCACGTCTGTTTCACGTCTCTCTTTTTCTTTATTCTGCTCTTCTTTTCTCATTAATGCCTCTGTGCTGGAGTGTATTTCTCGTAATGTGCCCCCAGGTTGGGGTGTAGCTTTATTTCATATGTGCCCCCTGAGCGGTGTGTTTTGCCTCTTCACTTATGTTCCCCCGGGCAGGGTGTATTTTTTCATGGCTTCTGTGCCCCTAGGTGGGGCATGTTTCTTCTTCAAATACCCGTAAGATGGGGTGGACTCTTTTCTTCTTATGCTCCTAAGGTGGGATGTACCTCTCTTTAAATGCCCCCAAGCCAGGGTATACTCTTCACGGCTTCTATGCCCCCATGTGGGGTATGTTTCTTCTTCAAATGCCTCTAAGCCAGGGTGAGTTCTTCTGCTTTTTATGCCCCCATGGCGGGGTGAGATTCTCTATATATGCCCCTGGCACGGGGTGTGTCTTTTGTTTCTTATACCCCCCCATGGCGGGGGTGAATTCTACTTTGTCTACCCCTGAAGGCGGAGGAGTGCTTCTCTTCATATGTCCCCAGAGCGGGGTGTATCTTTGTTGCTTGTTGTGCCCCAGGTCGGGGTAGATTCTTCTGCTTCTTCTGCCCCCAGAGTGGGGTATATTTCTCTTCGTATGCCCCCGGCCGGGGTGCATTCTTTTCGCTTCATATGCCCCCACGGTGGAGTGCATCTTCTACTCCTTATGCCCCCGGGATGGAGTGTACTCTCTTCATATGCCCCCGGCACGAGGTGTATCTTTTGCTTCTTATGCCTCCAAAGGGAGGTGTCTTTCTCTTCATATGCCCTAGGCACTGGGTGTATCTTTGCTTTTTATGCCCCCAGGATGGAGTGTATTCCCTTCATATACCCCCGACACGAGGTGTATCTTTTGCTTCTTATGCCCCCAAAGGGAGGTGTAATTCTGCTTCTTATGCCCCCAGGGCGGGGTGGATTCTGCTTCTCTGCTTCTATGCCCCCAGGCGGGGGGGTGTATTTGCTGCTTGTGCACCTCTCTTTGTGTGCCCCCAGGCTGGGGTGAATTCCTTTCTTCTTATGCCCCCGTGACGGGGTATGTCTTTTGCTTCATGTGCCCCCACGGCGGGGTACCTTTCTTCTTCAAAGGCCCCTAAGTCACGGAATGTTGTTTCTTCTTATACCCCCAGGCTGGGGTAGATTCCTTTCACGTGCCCCCGAAGCCAGGGTGTAACTTTTGCCTTGTGTGCACCCAAGTCAGGGGTGTAATTCTTCTTCTACCCCTCAAGGCGGGGCGTATTTCTCTTCATATGCCCCCAGAGCAGGGGTATGTTTTGCTTCTTGTGCACCCAAAGTGGGGTGTATTCTGCTTCTGATGCCCCCAAGATGGGGTGTATTGTTGCTTCTGATGCCCCCAAGGTGGGGTGTAATTCTGCTTCTTATGCCCCTAGGCCGGGGTGTATTCTGCTGCACCTTTTGCCCCTATATCGGGGTAGACTTTTCTGCTCCCTCTGCCCTAGGGTGGGGTACATTTCTCTTCGTATTCCCCTAAGCCGGGGTGTGCTTCTTTTGTTTCATGTGCCCCCAAACGGGGTAGAGTCTTGGCTTCTTCCGCCCTCAAGGCGGGGTGGAGTCTGCTGCTTATGCCCCTATGGTGGGCTGTATCTTTTGCTTCTTAGGCCCCCGTGCGGGGTATATGTTTCTTCTTCGGATTCTTCTAAGTCTGGGGTGTATTCTTTATTTCTTATGCCCCCGGGCCGGGGTGAATTCTTTGTTGCTTCCTATGCCCCCCCATGGCGGGGGTACACTTCTTCGTCAAATGCCCCTGAGCCCGGGTATAATTTTGTCTTGTATGCCCCCAGATCGGGGTAGATTCTCTCTTCATGTACCCCTAGGTCAGGGCGTACCTTCTTGCTTCTTATGCCCCCAGGGCGGGGTGTAGCTTTTCTTGCATCTTATGCCCCCATGGCGGGGTATATTTCTCCTTCTTATTCTCCGTGGCGGGGTATGTGCATGTTCTCTTCGGGAGTGGTGGCCGTGCTTGGCCTCATCACTATAAAGCATTCCCCACAATGGGCAACAATTCATATAGTTATAATTGTGGTTTGTTGGATCATCTAACAGCCACTCGAGGGACCATCTTGTGCCGGATAGGGGCAGCAGGAAGGTGGAACGGGCCAGGGAATTGTACCACGGACTTCGACCCTCCAAGAGCCGGGCGGGATGTAGGCCTTCTTCTCGTTCTCTTGGCCGGCCACGCTTGCCAAAACTTTTTGTCCTTTCTTTTCTTCTCTTCTTCTTCTCTTTTTTTGTGTAATAGACCAAATTGGGTGTGCAGGAGAGCGCTCACCCCCTCAGGGAGGGGATGAGTGGTTCGCTCCACCGCATCAATCCCACAGTGGTAATCTTTGTTCAGCACGGGTCTCAACGGATATAGCCACACAACCCTCTCTCGCCGATTCTTTCTCTTCCATTTTATTTCATTCTTCTTCTCTCTTCTTTTTTTTTCTTCTTTTCTTTCTTTTTTTTTGTAGAAAGGGGATTTGATTTCCCCTCCCTCTCCTCTTTTCCTCTTCTCTTTTTTTTAGCGGCCTTCATAATTCCTGGAAGTTGCATATGCCTCGGAGTAGCATCTCTGAGGCCACAAAACACTTTCGCCTGGTCTGGCTTTTCGCCCTATAGGGCTGGCGAAGACAACACCTGCAATTCATCAAAGGAGGCAAACATCGTTTATTAGGAGGCCATGAGGCCCCGAATCTCGGCGAAGAGATGAAGGGTGGTTTTCAGTCCCACCGGGCGTGCCAGACTTGTGGACGCACTTTTTGACAAGCTCATTTGTGTGTTTCTTTAAGTCGGTTTATTCGTTTATTAAGTGTGTGGGCGTGCCAGTCACAAAGTGACGATTTATTGTGCGCTCGATCTGACTAATCAGACGATTGTGTAGTTCGTGTCGGGACCGAAACCCGCCATGCCATAAGGGTCACGGCGTTATTTACATCCCCTCGGAGAGGGGAACACCCTTGATTAATCGCCGGGAATCAGGGCCTCATGGCCAAGAAATTATATCGAGAGAAACTAGCCGATAGCGGTCTTGAATCAATCGGAAAGCCCTATGTCTAGGGAAGCAAGCATTCGAAAGATGTCGGTCACTCAAGGGACCATTTTGATATTCGGATGAGCGTCCGGCTTCAGAGAATCGTGGTCGTCACGGGGAAAACTGGAGCATATGTATGCCGGGGTACGGCAAATTTATTGTTCAAAGGGACGGGAAACGTTCAGTTAAATCCCGGTTAGAGCGGTCCGAAATTGATAAGTTTGTCGGCCCGGTGCAAGATCAAGCTACGACCATACTGCGGTGGGCCCCCCGCGGTCGAAGTTGGGATCGCGTGGGCATCATCAATATTTCCGGTGCCAGGGGGGCAACGGGAGGATGTCATGGGACTAGATCTGAGAACCAATATGCGTTCGAAGAGAGCGGGCTATAGGCCGAGGATATGGGTATGGCAATGACCATGATCGGGGCGGACCCGAGGTCTAAGCATGGCCCATGGAGGCCTTATTGATATTCCCATGCAAAGGGTACGGGGATGACGAGACCTTTCTCGTCCCATTCAGATTTTATCGGTCACTCGTGGACCACTTTATGTTCGGACAAAGGTCCATGTTTGTAGCGTAAGAGACGGTGACAAACCGTACAAACACCTACCGTGAGTACGGCAAGTTTTAATGCAAATGCGGGGTCATATTCCGGTATATGTATGTCGGTCACTAACGGACCATTCACTGTTCGGACGAGAGTCTGCATTTGAAGCATCGAAGATGACGACAAAACCGTATGAATGTCTGCCGTGAGTATGACAAGTTTAATGTGGGTGCGGGATTAGATCCCGGTATGTATATGTCGGTCACTAACGGACCATTCATTATTCGGACGAAAGTCCGTATTAGTAGCGTCAAGGATGACGATAAAATCGCGCGGATGTCTGCCGTAGGTGCAACAAGTTTAATGTGGGTGCGGGATCGGATCCCGATGAAGACGGGTCGAACTAACGAACTATCGGCCCGGGATAAGTTCGGATCAAGGTCACGTCCGGGCGGGGGCTCCCGAGATCCAAGTCCGATCTAGTGGGGCATCGTTACTTTTCTTTTCACCAAACCGTACGAATGTCCGCCGTGAGTATGGCAAGTTTAATGCAGCTGTGGGATTAAATCCCGGTATATATATGTCGATCACTAATGGACCATTTCTTATTCGGATAGAAGTCCGTGTTTGTAACATAAAAGACGGTGACAAAACCGTACGAATGTCTGCCAAAGATACGGCAAGGTTAATGTGGATGCGGGATTGGATCCCGATAGAGGTGAGTCAAGCTGATGATCTATTGGCCCGAGGTGGTTGCGGACTATGGCCATATCAGGGTTTCTGAGGACCACGTCTGATGCCACGAGGCATCATTGCTTTTCTCTTCACGCACAGTCCGGGGAAGTGAGGCATTAGGTGTGGAGCCCGAACTCGCCATCGTGCGCCCTTGCACGCAGATCGACCTGCGCGGTCAGGTCGCGGGGATCGACCTGCCCGGTCAGGTCACGGGGGTGAAGGGGGCAGTGCCCCTTGAGGGGGTTTCCGGGGGCCGCTCCCCCGGAACAAAATTTTAATTATAGCAAGGGCAACTTTGATTATTGGTTTCATACTCCTTTTTATCTGTTTGGTTAATTAGATTTCTTTTTATGGAAGGCACGCCGGATTAAGGAAGCAAAGGGGCGCGCCGAAATAGGAGGTGAAAGGGGGGGTGCGCCGGTTTAATGGGATCCCAAGAGGAAGAAGGGCGCGCCGGTTAAAGGGGATGCCATGGAGAGATAGGGGCGCACCGGTTTAATGGGTGCAAGAAGAGGGGCGCGCCGGATAAGGGTGCAAGGGGGGGCGCGCCGGATTAAGGCCAATGAACAGGAGGGCGCGCCGGATTAGGGGGGAGCAAGGGGCGCGCCGGAATGGGCTCAAGGAGAGGAGGCACGCTGGATTAGGGCACTATTCATTCCAAGAATTTTGAAGTGGTTTTGAGTGTGGGGTTAAACCGGCGTGGGGGGGTACCGCGTCGGATTAGCCCGCGCCGGATTAAGAGCGAGCCGGAATAGCTTCTATGAGGTTTATTTCATTCTTGCTGGCCCTGTTTCTTGTTTCTTTCAACTGCAAGTTAATTGGATGATTGGTTTGTTCACCTAATTGGTGGATTAAGTTGATAGAAAGTGTTTGATCATTTGTTAAGGTGAATTGGCATGAAAGTTTGGATGTTTTATTAGAAGTGTTTGTTGTGCAGGGTAGTTTAGTTTGTGTTTCATTTCTGGCGGGGGTTTTCCGAGTGGGGTTGATTTAGTCTGAAGAAGCTTCATTTATTCGTTCTTATATGTGTTCTTGTTCCTCTTGTTCTTGGCCTGGCGAAAATTGGGCAGCATCTCCCCCGGACTGAGGTTTCGCCAGAGAAAATAGAGGGACACCAAACGAATTGCTCCGGGGTGAACCTCAAAATCCAGACCTCACGGCGGTTCGATAACCCAGATGTGAGTGTGGAGCAGCTCGCGGACTGGCCTTCAAGAGCTCTCACGACTCACGGGTAATGATCCCTCAAAGGGGGGAACAAATGTATGCCACAGGAGGGCTGTAAATGTTCATCCATCTGCGGGTTCCTTAGAAGGTCATGCCACAGAGAGGCAGACTGCTAAAGGCCCTTGGATGAGAAGAAAACGGAGAGAAAGAGGGAGAGAAGAAGCTAGACAAAGAATCGTGTTTGCCAGAAGGGAATTCTATTTATTCATCCACCGAAGGGGGAAAACGGCTCAAACCCAAGAGATTTCATCCCAAAAGAAGAGAAATACATTGCAGAGGGGAAAAGGAAAGAGATACATGGACGGGGAGGGGGAACAGAGCACAAGCTCTCCCCCTCCGTGCTCACCTCTCTTCTCCCATGCTCACTCTCTTCTTCTTCACCTCATTGGCACCGGGGAATGGAGCTTCTCTTCTCTCTTTTCCTTCTTCTCTTCAACGGCCAGCCAGGGGGTTCCAGCCTCTCTCTTTTTTTCTTCTTCTCTTCACTGCTCACCACCGAGGGCCCTCTCTTCTCTCTTCAATAGCCCATCGGGGGTTCCAGCCTCCCTCCTCTTTTCAATAGCCCATCCTCTTCTCTCTGTCGAACATGCAGAGTATATATAGCCGGCTGCCCTTTCTTCGCTCGGACGGAAGGAACTCCCGCCATCTTCCTCCTCGTTCGTTGAGGCATCCGGAGTTGACATGCCATGGTGTCGTCTATTGATTTACGCAGTACGCTGCCATTTATCCGAGGAAGGGATGTTTGCGGGTTTACCGGAAGATCTGCTGCTGCTACTCCCCCCCATCGATGCTTGTCTTTACCGTCGATGCAGCTGCGTTGTCGAACGGAGGTGGAGATAGGGCTCTAGAGCATTGAATGCCCATGGAGACAGGGCTTCAGAGCATTGAATGCCCTCTAGGCACCAGGCTGATGCGAAAATAGGGTATCGGCTGGTGGATGGGATGTTATTTGAGTTAAACCGATGTGGTGTTGAGCGCGCCGGATTAACAACATACAAGGGGGGCACGCCGGTTTGCAGCCAAGAAGGGGGGTGCGCCGGATTAAGGACCCTTGGGGGGGGGGCGCCGGTTTAAGGCCCAAGCAAGGGCGCGCCGGTTTAAGTGCAGGCCACGCCGGTTTAGACTTCGTCTCGGCTTCGCGGCTATTCGGACGGACGCTTGTCCTCCCGCGTTGCTTTAGTTGTAATGCACCACCGTCGGGGTGTTTAGTTCAGGGCCTCTGAATCCCGGTTCAGAACTTTGAGTGATCTCCGGCGCGTGCCGAACATGTGTTCGCATTCCTGGGTTTCTTTTAATTCGGCCTTCGGCAATGCCGACTGGAGAGCCTGGGCCATCTCTTCAGCGCAAGGGGCTTCTTTGTTGGGTGACGAAGCACCGGGTAGATATTCGTCCTGCTTGGAGGAAAGGTCCGGGCCGTCTTCAACTTGCTCTCGAGTGCCGAGACGTGCATGTCGTATGATCATCATCAATTTTTTTTGACGTCCACACCCATATGAAGGACGTAACCCCCCTTAAAACTCCTCCGCTCACAGGGATCAATTCGCACAATAGGCTATTATTTAAATAGGACATGCCCTACTACGAGAAGGCAAGCCTAAGTAAGGCAAGAGCCAGCAACCCTGAGTAGGAACCACTTTACCTTTCGGGGGAGAGGGATCTCGCGCTCCCATTTTCCTCCTAACTCTTCTCTTCGCACCAGTGCTCTACTACCTGTGCTGACTTAAGCATCAGAGGGTCTCCCCTGAGGATCTATCCCTGGGCACCTCTGACTTGTTTCCCTTCTTGCAGTTCTAACTTCAAGGATACGTGGTCATCTTCCTCCCCGCTCAGTAGCAGCGCGAGATCGCCCCTCTTCAAGACTAATTCATGCCATACATTCAATATAACCACCAACACACTTTGCACCTTTTTGAGATAAATGATTCAATCTAATAAGGAATTCAGTTATTCCTCTCAACACTTTAGAGGACTCTTGAATCTCTACATGGAAATCATATATCTTTTGAGGAAAAAATTATTTGCCCCACCAAAAAGTTGTGTAAGTGGAACGTGAATCAGAGTAACCAGAGATCCCCCCTGAAATAAAAAAGGAAACTCGCGTCGAAAGGCGAAACAAATCCACATCAAGAATAAGTGTGATTCACCATCGAGTGGCCAGGAAGTGTCCCTGAGACAAAGGATACATCTCGTGCCGAAAAGTGATAAAATCCACATTTAAGATAAATGACGAAACTGAGTAACTGGGAAATGTCCCTGAGACAAATGGTATGACTCACGTCAAAAGGTTAGTCACTTTTTTATGTTTAATCAAAATTTTGGGGTCATACATAGCTACCAATGTTCGAGCATTGTGTATGAAAGTGTATGGATGATAAGTTCTTTTTAGTGTTCTTTAGAAAATCTGATTATCCATATTGTTTTAGAATTCATTACTCAATCTTTCACATATACACCTTGGGTTTGATTGTGTGAATGTACTTTATGAATCTGTCAACTTTCATAGTCTATGCAGTACCGCCTTTTTGTAAGCATGACCTTCTTAGTATTGCTCATGCACATCATGCCCCATAATCAATAGCATTGTTCTTAAACCTGTCCCTAAGGGACTTGTTTGCTTTTATATCTATCTATCCGTGCTTGAGTGCTTGATTGTCTGATCTTGTCATTCATATCATACTTCATGTCACTCTGATGCATCTTTAGATTATACATGTAAATAACAGATTAAATAATCCCATTGTTATTCAACTATCTAGCAACATTTTCTCTCTCTTCATTTCTAGTGAGAGAAGCTCTGATCCCGCTTCTTCTTTCCCGCTTGGCAAGCTCCCCTCCTGTCGGTCATGGCTGGCGCGGCAGGGGAGGATCAGATCCCACAGGAAAATTATGCCGATGTTCATCCGGTTCCTGTAGCAGCTCTGCCTCGGAAGTCTTATGCGCAAATGCTGATGGAATCTCATCATCGACCACATTTTTCTTTGCCTGTGAAGGCTCCGGCTTTCACGGACAAGGGGGAACCTGCTGTATTCTTTTCACGGGAAGAGGTGAAGGTATCTTGCTCTCAATTACAGCATGCGATTATTGCTAAATGTTCTTATGGACGCCCGTCCATTCCGGAGATCAAGCTTTGTCTCTCGCAGCGTCTCCATTTGAATCTAGATTTTGTCATCAGTCGACTAAATGCTAGACATATTTTGATAAGGATGGGATGTGAGGCTGATTTTACTCGAATCCTTCTGCAAAGAAGTTTGTATATCAAAGGTTTTCTATTTAGATTTTTTCGATGGACTCATGATTTTGATTTTGACGCGGATCCCTCTGTTATTCCTGCATGGATTGGTTTTCCTGCTCTTCCAGTTAATTTTTTCTATGAAGATATGATTCGATCTATAGCTGGTAATATTGGCCCGGTGCTGCGAATTCATGAGGCAACTGCTGCCATGACAAATACTACGGAAGCTTTAGTATGTGTGGAGTTAAATCTCGATACTCAGCGAAAGGATCGGATATGGATTGGTATAGAAAATGAGGGATTCTGGCAGTATATTAACTATCATAGAGTGCCTTTTTTGTGCTCGAATTGTCATAAGATTGGTCATACCAACAAAGAATGTAGAAGGAAACAGGGGAAATTGGAAGTTCGTAAAACATCGGTACAGCATGTGGCAAATGTTGTGAATACCAGGATTTATCAACAGGAATACAGGCCTAAATCTCCGTTAGCAAAGAAGGAAATGGCAATTAAGGATGGAAATACATTCTCGGTATTAAGAATTGATTTAGATGGTTCAAGGGATGAGGAAGAATGTCCCCACATTAAACAGGTTCCTGAAGAGAATTTAAGCTCCAGTTCTCATTGTATTGAGTTGGAGAAAGGCACTGTCACTGGTCTATCATCATCTATTTGTACTAAAGATACTATTAGCAGGGTTAAATCCTTGGTGCAGTTACCTCGAATTGAAGAAGTTCCAAATACAAAGGAGATATCAACATGTAATGAAGAGACTTCTCATTTCAATCATACCTTGATGCATCTCCCAAATTTCACATTGAATAAACAAGAGGTTGCCACTCTTTACAGCTCAGACATTGTTTCTAAATTGTCTGCTTCAGAAAATATCAGAATGATGGATCAAGGGAATGAAATTGCTAGCTCTCAAACTTCGGATGCAAAAAGAAATGAGGTTTTGATTTCTGGAGTTCTGTTTACTGATGGCAGGCTGACAAGGGCGAAAGCTAAAAGTAAGGTTACTCTGTCACATTTTTCTGATGCCAATGCAATCACTTAACTCGGCTCTTGTTTGGAATGTCAGAGGAATAGGCAACAAACCTACTGTTAGAAATTTAGCTCAACATATTCAGGCTAATAACATTAGTCTAGCTGCTATTATTGAACCTCACATACAATTTAGCAGAGCTAAGAAAATAGCTAGGCAAATTAGAATGCAAGAACCACTTGGGAATAATGGTGATGAATCAAAAATTTGGCTGTTCTACAAACCCCACGTATGTGTTGAGGTTATTGAAACTCACACACAGTACTTAACTGTGGCTATCAAAGGCAGTGATAATAGTGCATTGTTATTTTCAGTCATTTATGCTTCATGTAACATCTATGAACGAAGAGAAATGTTTGATTCCCTCATGACTTTTAGTCAGACAGTAAATACCCCATGGGTGTTGGGAGGTGATTTCAATTGTATTGTTACTCCGGAGGAAAAAAGAGGTGGGTCTTTGTCCTCCATGGCAGCAATGATTGATTTTCAGGGTTTCATTACTACAATTGGTCTTGTGGATGCTGGCTTTACTGGTTCCAATTATACTTGGATGAATAATCAGACTGGTGTTTCTAATATTCAAGCTCGTCTTGACAGAGTTTTCTTCAATCCTATGTGGGCTAGGTCATCCAATCTTCTGTCAGTCAGACATTTAATTCGAGGAACTTCAGACCACACTCCTTTATTAATCACATTGAATCCTGTTGTGCACTCTCCAGGAAGATTTATGTATCAACAAATGTGGCATACTCATGAGGACTTCTTGGCCTTTGTGAAAAATCAATGGGCAAGTTATAATGTTTTTCACAGTCATCCTTTTGTTAAATTGCAGACTAAGCTGAAATGTTTGAGGGCTGATCTTAAAGTATGGAATAAAGATGTTTTCGGAAACATATTTCAGGCCAAAAATCTAACTGAGTCTCTAGTAAAACAAGCTCAAGAATTATATGATGAAAATCCCATATCAGAAAATCGAATGAAGCTTAATAAAGCTAATGCAGATTTCAGGCTCATTTTATACAGAGAAGAGTTGTTTTGGTTCCAAAAGGCCCGGGTTGACTGGATTACATGTGGGGATAGAAATACCCAATTTTTCCACCAATACACACAAATAAAAAGGCAGAGAAATATCATTCAGAAATTGAAGGTAAATGAAGAATGGGTCACAGATCAGGGCACTCTAGCAGAAAGAGCTGTAGAATTTTTCAAGGCACATTTGACAATTGAACAACATTTTATTGATGAGGGTCTACTCTCCACTATTCCGTCTTTGATTAATGATACACACAACAGTTTATTATGCTCCATACCTACTGCTGAGGAAGTGAAGAATGCTATGTTTGCATTGTCTGGAAATAGTTCACCAGGCCCTGATGGCTTCACAGGGAGTTTCTTTTCTCATTGTTGGGATATTGTTGGAGGAGAGGTGATACAAGCCATTCAGAGTTTCTTCCTTGGTCAAGGTTTACCCAAGGGGGTAACTTCTACTATTATCAGTTTGATTCCTAAGGTCAAAAGCCCTGATTCCTTTGCAGATTTTAGGCCCATTAGCTTATGTAATTTCACTTACAAAATTGTCTCAAAGATTTTTTGTGATAGATTGAAACCAATCCTTCCACTTATAATTTCTGAGGAACAGAGTGGTTTTGTCAGTGGCAGACAAATTGTTGATAATTTTTTGCTGGCAAAGGAGCTGTTTATGGACCTTGATAGACCAGTTAGGGGTCACAACATGATTATCAAGCTGGATATGGCAAAGGCCTATGATCATATGGAATGGGATTTTCTTTTCTTAGTCCTTAAAAAGTTTGGCTTTTGCAGCAGGTTCATTTCCCTTATATCCCAGATGCTGGTTAATAACTGGTTCTCAGTAGCATTTAATGGTCAGACTCATGGATATTTCAGATCTTCAAGAGGGATAAGACAAGGGGATCCCCTTGCCCCAGCATTATTCATACTCTATGAGGAAGTATTGAGCAGAGGCCTTCGAAAGGTTTTTCAAAATGGCCTATGTAAGTATTATCATCTTCCTCGGAGAGTGCAGCCTATATCTCATATTCTCTATGCTGATGACACTCTGATTTTTATGAGTGGTGGACTAGCTTCTTTTAAAAACTTGCTGAATTTTTTGAGGAAGTATGAGACCTCCTCGGGGCAACAGATTAATGCACACAAAAGCTGCTTCATCACTGCTAACCAGATGTCTAATAGAACTGTTGCTCAGATGAATCAAATTTCTGGCTTTTGTCACAAAAGTGGAAGCATTACCTATTTAGGTATTCCTCTCTTTAAGGGCAGAGTTAAGATCCCTCATTTCAAATATTTGATTGACAAGGTTAGTAATAAACTTGCTGGTTGGCAAAGCAAACTTTTATCACAGGCTGGGAGGCTGGTGTTAATCAAAGCAGTGCTATCCACTATTCCTCTATACACAGCTGCTGCAGCTTCTATTCCTTACACTATTATAAATCACATAGGGAGAATTTGTTCCAACTTTTTCTGGCAGGGTATGGAATCTGTTAAAAAAAAGCATTGGGTTTCTTGGGAAAGGATCTGCAGCCCCACCACGGAAGGAGGTATGGGAATAAGAAGTCTGGCAGATTCCCAAATGTGTTTCTATATTAAGTTGATTTGGAATACTATTCACAATACATCTATGTGGGCCAGGTTTATGAGGAGTAAGTATTTGCATAATCAACATATTACAACAAGTAAATTTCCTTTTCCTGCAGGAATTAAAGTGATGGACTTTGAGAAGGCCCGAAGGCTGTTACTTTCAGGATATAGAATGGTGGTATATGATGGAGCCAATACAAATTTTCTTAAAGATAATTGGTTTAAGGGGAGACCTCTCACAGAAGCGATAGCATTGATTTCTCAGGGTTTTAATAATTGCTCAGTGAAGGAAGTTATTAAAAATCATTAGCACCCTATCTGGGGTATTATAGAAGATCAGAACATGAAAGAGCAGCTACAAAGCTTCAATACTCAAACAGGTGATGATATCCCTGTCTGGGCTTATACTAGATCAGGAGATTTCAGTTTGAAAACTGCATACTCTTTGTTGAAAGGACAGAATGTCAGATTTAATCCTCACTGGAAAAATCTTTGGCACAGTAGAATCTCTCCTCGGGCATCTTTATTCTGCTGGAAAGTTTTGAATCAAGCTATTCCAGTTGACAGCCTCATTCAACAAAATGGCATTGTAATGGCATCCAAGTGTAACTGTTGCACTACTTTTTCTAAAACAGAGACAGAAAACCACTTATTCATAAAGAGTGACATTGCAAATCAGTTATGGAGTAACTTTGCTTCTCTTTTCAGTCATAATTGTATGAATGAAGACAATATCAGAAGAAGACTGGAATTAATTGTTAACAAGACTGTTAGAAATAAGCCTAAAGATTTCATTAGGCTTATTATTGCCAGTCTGATCATTTGGGAAATATGGAAAAGTAGATGCTCAGCTAGATTTGAAGGGCAGCAAATTAATGGATTGAGAATGGCTAACTATATTTCTTCGGAGACTTCTTATGTGGTTGATCAGATCAAATTCAAGCAAGGTGTAAATACAGAATATCAGGGGCAGCTTCTCAGACATGGTATTAAAATTTCTTGCCAGAATTTAAAGTGTATTCTCATAAGATGGACCCCCCTGCCTCAGGTTTCATTTTAAATGTGGATGGAGCATGTAAAGGTAATCCTGGTATTTCTGGGGGGGGGAGGATGCATCAGAGACTTCCGGGGTTTCTTAATAATGGGATTTGCCTATTTTTATGGTCATGGAACAAATATGGCTGCAGAGGGACGTGCTCTTCTTGATGGTCTTCGATTGGCTAAATCACATAATATACATTTAGAAGCAGTTTGTACAGATTCTCTTTCATTGGTTAGATTACTAAATTCCAAGAAAGCGCCTCCTTGGTCTTTATTACCTTGGTGGCAACATCTTCTAAATATGTACTCCCCTCTTCATTGCCCGATTACTCACTCCTACAGAGAGGCAAACCAGGTTGCTGATGCTTTGGCAAATTATGCAATCATCATGGGCAGAAATATGGAATTTTAATCAATTCGTGAGCTTCCTGCTATTGCAAAAGGTTATGCCATTGCAGATGCAATTGGCCTGCCTAATTTTAGAATTAGAAAGGTCTAATGGTGCTGATTGGTAGTCTGGAAGAGTAGTATCAATTACTCTATAGCTCACTGTGTACAGAAGCTGTTTGTTAATCATCCATAGGTTTTGTTTCTCAAAGGCTTTAGCAGTTTTTCTTTCCTCCTGTGGGAGGCTGTACATTCCAGGGGTATGCCCCTTTGACTTTGTATTTCCTTATACATAAATACAAAAAAAGCATCTAATGGTGGATAGGTGGAGTGAGAACATTCCCTTCCTCTGGAATGGGGGTGCACTCTCCCTTCTTCCCTATTAGATGACTTGGTTTCATAAAAATAATAATAATAAAAAATAATCCCATTGTCAGTCGGTTTTTTGTTCATGACAATAGGGAGAGAATAATGTGCTCTTTAGCATAACAATTTGCATATAGTTTAGTTTCTTTATACTCCGTGTGCATAGTTCGGTCATACATTTGCATATAATTCACAAATCGAGCATTTGAACATATTTCAAACTATTTGCACATTGCTCATAAAATTCCAAATTCTTGCTTGATGTTCATGGTCCACACACCTTCCTTTTATGGTAGGTTTTTGCTGGGTTCGTGCGCCTTTACTTCACATTTTTGTCTCTTTTCATTTCTAGTCCCCCACTTTTTTATAATGCCAAAGGGGGAGAGAGTTTTGGATTGCCAAAATATATTGTCATCATCAAAAATGGGGAGATTGTTGGGTTCGATGTGCTCCCTCTTTGTCCTTGGTGATGGTTTTGATGATAACAATATATTGTGTGTAAGTATTGTGGAAAATACTTATTGATTATTCTGGAGCTTAATGTTAATATCTTGTTTTTTAGGTTTGGATGGTTTATGCATAATTTGTTTAGATGCAATATGTGCTTTGAAGAGTCGACCTCATTATACTATGGGTTTGACTTCAATGAACTGTGGAGTTGACCTCGCTACTCAGGGAGTCTACTCTTTCATTACATGCATCAACCTATGTTTGACATTCTTGGACCTTCATGTGAATCTTGTTCATAGTGTCTTGATTGGGGTTGTAAGCCCTTTCATGTTTGTGGACTTATAATTGACTGCATTTCAATGTGGCAAGATTGGTTTTATTGCATATGACTTCATACTTGACTTTCATGATTATTTAGTGATAGTGGTTTACAATACCTTATTCGATTTCCTTCTAAATAAACCCAAGTTTGGGTGTTAGTTTTATGACCCTACTTGCATGCTATTCTATTGGAAAAATCATTTTCTCAAATGGGGTTGAAGTGCCCTTGATGCGGTTTCAGATTGCATTGGATTGCCAAAGCAGTTTTTCTATTCCCCTTTGCAAGGGTCGACCCCTGGCTCTTTGAGCCTTGGTTCTTGCTTTGTTGTTCAGCTAGTCTCTTAATGATATGTCATGGGTTTATCCATGCAAAAATCTGATAATGTTTGGATGTAACTCATGCACATTTCTAGTTGTGTTCTTGGGCTTGAACCAGGTTTATATGATGGGTTTAAGTTTATTTAATGCATGTCTTTAAGTGTTCTAGAATGTGGTTCAAGGAACCTTAACTCGCTGTTTTCATCCCTTGGACTGAATATGAATTTGCTTGAGCTTTAGTAGTATTAGGTTTTCCATGCTGAATCAAATTGATATGTGAAGCTTGTGAAGAAAATGGCTTGTTTGAATTGACATAATATTAAGATGGCCATCCTTGAGTTGAGAATGAAATACTTATATAAATTGATCACGGGTGTTATTTGGAATGTGTGAATTCAGTTTGGACTGCATTTGAACTTCTTAGTTGAACTTGGAACCCGTGTGTGGTTTGCATGAATAATTTTGATATGTGAAGAACATGGATTGGAAATATGTGTATTGTGGTTGGAATTCATCATAATTCCAATGCAGGTTGATGAGTTAGTCATATGTGTAATAATGGCTTGAAGTTGGTTCATTCACATGTTTTGAATTTAGACTGACATGAATTTGAGATTTCAATGTTGAATGTTCTTATTTGCCTACAAATCCTTTGAAGTTATGGTAAGATCCTAATGTTACTGAATTTTATTGTGCCTAGATTAGGCTTAATCCATTTCTCATGTATTTGGGGTTAATTTCAGTGCATTGGGCATTTTTCTCATTTCCCATTGCAGGAGTCGACCCCTGGGGTCGACACCATGCTTCCTGGGGCTTTGTTTTTCATATGGATAGAACACTGCCCAGGAGGTGTCAACACCTAGTCCATGGGAGTGTTTTTCTTCAAAGGGACAAAACACCTGAAATGAGGTGTCGACACCAGGTGTCGACACCTCTTCAAGACGTCCGAAAATGGGTTTCCGGTTTGGGTTTCAAACTCCCCATTTGGGGATCCATTGGCCATGGGGTTTTACCCTAATACCCCTAGTGTTTATATACATACAATAGAAGGGTTTTGGGAGATTTTTACATGGGCCTTCTTGTCTTTTGTCTATCCATTATATGCCCTATATATCCTTTGCGAATTTCAGATCGGAAGCAGAGTGAGAAGGGGATAATGTGTTCTATCTTTTAAAGGGAAAGGAAAGTAAGAGAGGGGCTTTGGCCGAAGGTGGGAGAGGAAGGGAGTTCCTCTTATGTGCTTCACGGTTTCTTCTCTTGCAGGGGCGATCTTAATTGGAATCCAACATATCTACATTTGTTCTTAAGCTCTCAAGCTACGACGAGGCTGAATCTCTAAGGAGAAGTTCACTCGTCTTCGTACCTCTTGAAGATCGACTCCCCCACCGTTGAAAGCTTTAGGAAGAATCATTTCAAGGCCTTTCACACATCAAGGATATATCTCTTCATCCCTCTTTGGTTTATATTGACTATTTTTCTTCAGTGTATTCTGAATATGCGCATGTATTGAAGATCCTTCTTAGATTTCTGAACGTCAAAACTTTTGTGTGTGATGTACGGAGCTGCGTCTCCGTGTGAGAAGTTAGTGCAGGGTGAGTTCCCCGACTGTGTGTGTATGCTGCGGTGGCAGCATCTTGGGCCAAGGCCTGTGTATGCGGAAGTAGCGTGTGTGGTGTTGGGGTTCGTCCCCGTGGTTGCTACTTTTGTAGTGTGGTAGTGAAGCCTCACCAGGTTCGGTGAGGGGTAGATGTAGGGAGCCCGTCGTGGTCCCGAACCACCTAAAAATCTCCGTGTTCTTTGTGGCATGCCTATGTGTTTGTCCATTTCTCCTATCTCCGTTCACAAGTCAATTTACAGATTTTTATTCACTGCTCTACTACACATTGCTACCTCTGCTATTTGTATTTTTGTGTAGTTAACTCGTTCTTTGCAGTATATATCCGTGTGAGATCGGAAAGATTGAGAGAGCATTTAAATCTCACTTGAGTTTAGGCTAATCAACGTAGTTAATTCTAATTCTGTTGTGATTAGTTTAGATTATTTTTAAAATCCCCCATCTCGGTTGGGGGACAATTCAACCCCCCTTCTTGTCCGCCATCTACTCTAGGCCAACAATCGACTTGATGTCTCAAGCGAACGTGACTGCATCGACCTGATATGAACTTAACTCTATATGTTCATCAACATGATATACTGAATACGTGAAGATGCATTGACCTGATGGACTAGATGCATGTATATCCATCGACCTAAGAGGGCTTAACTATGCATGTGCATCGACCTAATTGACATATCTTCTAAATGTGCAGCGACCTTATAAAAGATCAAGACTTACGAACAAACAGTACAACTCAATCAATCATCAACAGTGCAGTTGGTCACATCATGAATCATAGTGTGACATCATCAAAACCAATATTCTAACATCTTCTAGCAATTGGGCTCTTCGTACCATCTCCGAGTAGACTTGAATGTCCATCGGCGGCCAGTTGAGTAATATATTATGGCTGAAGCCCATTGAGAAATCTCCTAGCCTTCATCTTCTCGGTACACACTAGATGTGGTGCATACCTTGATAGACAGGAAAATTGGGCCTCATGCTCGGCCACTGATAGAGTCCTTTGCTTGAGTGTGGCGAATTCCGTGGCCTTCTTTTATTGGATATGATCCGAGAAGTATGTGTTATTGTAATATTCTGTTATGTTAGATGGACGTAGTCTATTACCACGGAGAGTGGATCTAGAGGGGGGTGAATAGATCTAATGTCTAATTTTAGAACATAGTTGACTCTAATGCGGAATTAAAACAAGCAACTGTATAGTAGTAGAATGAACACATCGAAATCACACAACCACAGGCAATCACACAGTAGACACCAATCTTTAAGGTGGTTCGATCTCAATCCAGAGATCTACGTCCACCCCACACTCCAACTAGAATGTGGATCCTGCTGACTAAGAGCTTGAACAGCTGGGCTTCACAGCTTGCCAACAACTGCTGATACACAGCTTCGCTGGGCTTAACAGCTTGCCGACCAGAGGAACAGATCCTTTGCAACCGCTGGGCAATACAGCTTAGCCGTTCGAGACCTGGTCTCACCTGCTGAGGATTACAGCTTCACCTGTCCAGTGGAAACCTCCACTGCAATTGCTGCCTCACAGCTTGATAACAAAAGTGTATCGAAAGCAAAAAAGATAGAAACAAACAAAATGTAAAAATAAGACGAATGTAGCTCAAGTATGAGCAGAATCAGCTCTGGTATCTGAACCAAGAGTCTGACTTACAAGATCTCTTGAAAGCTCTCTCAACTCAACTCTCTCAATCTTCTCTTCTCTCTTTCTCTTCTTCTCTTTGAATCTTCTTCTCTCTTTTTCTTCTTCTATGGGGATCGTGCAGGCGCTCACTCTCTGTACTTCGCTTTTATCTATGGCTGCTTCTATTCGATCTTAATCAACCTTCTTCTGGTGGAAGAAGACTCATATATATACCAGCAGCAGTTTGAATTTGGCGTGTGGCTTCCACAATTCCCACCCAGAGAATTCGCCAGATCCGAGAAGCTTCGACCACCTGGTAGCATCCTGACTGGGCTGATTCCACGTGTCATAATCTGGGCACCTCGTCCTTCCTTGGATCACGAGCCAAGTCATCAGTCTCTGCAGATAGTCCCTATCAGACATTCGAAAGGACTTATCAGTTTAAGGATTAATTGATGTACAAACTATACGTAGACAGAGTTGAAGCAATGTATAGACTTCATGAAGCAGGACAATTACGTTGTACAGACTATGTGAAGACAAAGCTGAAGCAATGTATAGACTTCATGAAGCAGAGCTGAAACAGTATAGACTCAGTGAATGCAAAGTAATGCATTGTACAGACTATGTGAATGCAGTGCTATGGGTTGTACAGACTATGTGAATACCGTGCTATGGCCTGTACAGACCCTACGCATGCAGGGCTTATGCCATGTTCAGACTTTGTGAATACAATGCTATGCAATGTATAGACTCTGTATATGCAGAGCTTAAGCCCTGTACAGACATCAAATATGCAGAAGTAAACGTGCATCAATGTGTAGACTTAGCAAAACAAAGTGTGAACAAAGCAACACAATGTGCAGACTTCGATCGTAGTTAAAGACAGCAATGTAAAGACTCTGCATTGTATAGACTAGCTGAAGTGTAATGTGCAGCCATTGTATATACTTTATGAATGCAAAACAATGCCATGTATAGACTTTATATATGCAACACTAGAGCATGTATAGACTTCATATATGCAGTGCTAAGGCATGTGCAGACTTCATATATGCAAGGCTGAGGTGTGTACAGGCTTAGTGAATGCAACACTGAATCATGTATAGACTTCACATTCACTATGCAGACGTTGTACAGACATGCTAATGTGTAATGTAGAATGCATCAAGCAAAGTGTGTACATTGAAGATATGCTCAAGAGTGTATAGACTTGATCAAACATCAGAAGCACAAGTGCTCAAGAGAGACGGTGGATGTACATACTTCAACTCTCAACTGAGACGGTGGATGTACAGACTTCAACTGCATGATGTATAGACTTTGGCAACGCAAGGGCTGTATAGACTTCAAAGCTCAACTGAGACGGCGGATGTACAGACTTTGCAAGAGACGCTAGACGCTGTACAGACTTGGAGACAATGCATGCTGCAGTGTATAGACTTAGCCTATGCAGACTTAGTCCGATGTACAGACTTTGCATTAAGCAAGGCGCTGTATGGACTTCGAATCATGAGACTTTGATTAAGACGGACGATGTATAGACTTGCTAACACACTGATGTACAGGCTTTGCTAGCCACAATGTGCAGACTGCACGATGTATAGACTTGCAAGTCCTACGTAGGTAAAGATGCCAGTGTATAGACTTGTGAGAATATAACGTAGGTAAGATACCTAATGTACAGACTTGCTATTATGCATGCCACAATGCAGTGTATGGACATGAGTGTGCGTGCAGTGCTGCAACCGATGTATGGACTTGTGTTGACGCTGTAGGACAACTGCCAATGTATAGACTTCACAAGTGCAAGTAATGCAGCAATGTATGGACTTTGAACTTGTGCATGCAATGTATAGACTTGCTACCCTGCGAGTCATGCAGTGTATGGACTTGCTGTGCCTGTGACGACTGCGATGTACATACTTGCTAGCCTGCGAGCCATGCAGTGTATGGACTTGCTAGCCTGCGAGCCATACAGTGTATGGACTTACTAGCCTGCGAGTCATGCGATGTATGGACTTAATGTGTCTGCTGCACAAGCAATGTCTAGACTTAAGAATGCATGGATGAATAAACTGAATAGACTTGTGACTCATGCTGATTGCTATCATCAAAACTATAGATCATCAAAACTATAGGGGCACAACAATCTCCCCCTTTTTGATGATGGCAATACTATGAGTTACACTGACTCCTAATGCATGCTATGAGAATGCAAGTTCTAACAATCTCCCCCTTTGCCAAAACAATGTATATACTTCCCCTGGAATTCAACAAACAGATAATATTCTCCCCCTTTGCCATCAACAAAGAGGAGGGAAAGATATTACAAGGGAAAGAATCAAGAGAGATCATCTTACTGGCATTCTGAACAAGTAGTTCAGGAATAAGCATTCTAAAGCACAGAGTCTTCAGTCATATGAATTGAAAAATAGCTTTCAGATAGAGTTCTGGTTTAAAAGTTATAAATTTTAAGTTCATGCACTACAATCATTGGATAATTTTTCTGTGCATGATAAAACAATAAACCAAAATCTTATTTGCATGGGAGACTCGGTTTCAGAATATCTTACTTTCGTAGACTCACTGAAAGTTGTTAAGAGATACCAGGTCATGTACTAAAATTAAACAAATTGACATCCTTCAAAATTCTTTTGAAGGAACAGTATTTTTCATTATATTTCATTAAGGGCATTCAGGTACCATTTATCTTTTTACGTAAGGGTATACGTTTATCAGACGCCAATATCCCTAGATACTCAACATTATGGACCATTCTGCCTATGATGAAACTCAATATAACTGATTTACACCTTTTTGTGTGAGGGTACACGTTTATCAGACGCCAGTTACCCCCAGGTACTCAGTGAAACCACCCCATTGTTTTGATCATTTATACAGAGATAACTGATACACTTCATGACTTAAGTATAGTCCATTTCTTTGATGGATCATTTAGTTTCTCAGTAATTTACCAGTCATTGCTCTGCCAATTTTGTTTTTCAATTAATTTTCAATGTTTGCCAATATTTTTCTTAGCTATCCTTTAATTATTTCAGAATGACTTGTTTAAGGACAATACACAAACTTAGCTTCTCTAACATGATTTCAAGTGAGTTTTCAGATTTCAAATATAATTGGCTTTGTCTGACATGTAATGAAATAAGGGTTGAGAGCTTTATCAATTTTCAGCTTTCTTATTTACTGATTACAATCTTTAAAGTGTAAAGTTTATAAAATTTAAACCATTAAGTCAGTCTTCAAGCAATTAAAGTTCTTATAAATGAAGAAGTCTGTTTTCTATTGCTTAGAAATCAGAACTGACTAACAGATTGCCATATTGTCAGACTCAACTCATTCAGGGTCAAAGAATTTAGATTTCAATAAAGTTGATGACCACTCTGAATTTCTAACAATACTCTCCCTATCTATATGCATGTGGTTTTACATGAGAGAGAGCTTAGACACAGTCATGACTAAATGATATGCAATGATGATCATGAGTGTGATGCCAAAAAAAATATGAATGTCATGCATGATCATGAGTCTGTTGCAACATTCAACATTCACAAGGTTTATTCAAGCCATCAGAGAGTTTATTCATTATGCTGAAATTTACACAAGCCAAGTTCTCTTCTAAGAAATTTAAACATTTCATTCCCAAGAGGCTTAGTAAAAATATCAGCAATTTGTTTTTCAATTTCAATGAAGTTCATTTCAATTTCCTTTTTATTTACAACATCTGTAAGCAAATGGTGTTTTATCTCTATATGCTTAGTCCTAGAATGATGAACATGATTTTTAGCAAGGCATATAGCACTAGTATTATCACATAACATTGGAATACATCCCAATTTTATCTGATAATCATCCAGTTGGTGCTTGATCCATAGTACTTGGGCAGCACAATTACCAGCTGCAACATATTCAGCTTCAACTGTAGACAAAGCTACAGTGTGTTGCTTCTTAGATGCCCAAGATACTAGACAGCCACCTAGGAATTGACAATATCCACTAGTGCTTTTTCTCTCTACTCGACACCCAGCATAATTTACATCAGTGTAAGCTAGAAGTTCTAACTCACACTTGGCAGGATACCAAAGACCTAGCTCTTGGGTGCCTAGTAAATACCTAAAAATCCTTTTCATGGATTTAAGATGTGATTCTTTGGGACTAGCCTGAAATCTAGAGCATAAACACATTAAAATTAAATGTCAGGCCTAGATGCTGTAAGATATAGAAGGGATCCGATCATACCTCTATATAGCCTTTGGTCCACTGGTTTACTTTGAGGATCTTCATCCAAACTGGTTGAGGTACCCATTGGAGCAGCTATTTCCTTGAGGTTGTCCATTTTGTACTTCTTCAATAGATCCCTTATGTACTTGGACTGAGAGATGAAGGTACCATCCTTTGATTGTGTAACCTGCAGTCCAAGAAATAGTTTGAACTCACCCATTGAGCTCATTTCAAACTCATTAGTCATAATTTGAAAGAATTCCTCACACAATTTGGGGTTAGTTGACCCAAACACAATGTCATCCACATAAATTTGAATGATAAGAATATCTAAATGACTCACCTTGGTGAACAATGTTTGATCAACTACACCTCTTGTGAAGTTCTTATCAGTGAGGAATTTGCTCAACCTGTCATACCAAGCTCTAGGAGCTTGCTTTAAACCATAGAGAGCTTTTCTGAGTTTATAGACATGATTAGGGAAGTCTAAGCATTCAAATCCAGGAGGCTGCCTCACATAGACATCCTCACTGATTTCCCCATTCAGAAACGTAGATTTTACATCCATCTGCTGAAGATTTATTCCTAGGGAACATGCATAAGCCAATAAAATTCTGATTGCTTCTAACCTGGTTACAGGGGCAAAAGACTCTTCAAAGTCAATTCCAAATTCCTGGTTATACCCCTGAGCTACAAGTCTGGCCTTATTTTTAATCACATTCCCTGATTCATCAGTTTTATTTCTGAACACCCATTTAGTCCCTATGATTATTTCATGATCAAGAGGTGGAACCAAGTGCCACACCTTATTCCTGTCAAATTGATTGAGCTCTTCATGCATGGCATTAATCCAATGCACATCCTTAAGAGCACAGTCAATGGACTTGGGTTCTACATTTGATACAAAGGCATATGCATTCAATTCATTTTGAATTCTTAAGTGGCCTCTAGTCCTCGGAGGGTCATGCAAATTGCCAATCACATTATCTACAGGATGATCTTTTAGATATTTAATGTTGACAATTTCATTATCATGATTTTCATTTACCTCCCCCTGAACTGTAGGCTCTTCTTCATTAAGCTCTTCATTTCCTTCCTCATCTTCGGATTTGTCTGCAGGATTCCCTTCTTTCAGAATATCACCATTGTCTTCATTCCTGCATTGACCAATATTAGACTTCACCAAAGATTCATCAAAAATAATATGTGGAGATTCTTCAATAGTTTTGGAATTTAGATTATACACTCTATATGTTCAGGTGTTTTCAGAATAACCAAGAAAAATTCCTGGTTCACCTTTAGGTTCAAATTTATCAAGGTCACTTTTATCATTTATATGTATAAAACATTTGCAACCAAAAACCCTGAAATGAGCAATTGAAGGTTTCTTACCCTTTATAATCTCATAGGGTGTTTTCTTGGTAGAAGGTCTTACCATAGCTCTGTTAATTACATAACAGGCTATATTTACTGCTTCAGCCCAGAACTTCCTTGGTAGACCACATTCCACCAAGAGTGTATGACCCATCTCCACTAGGGTTCTGTTCCTTCTCTCCATAACTCCATTCTGCTCAGGTGTCCTTGGTGAGGAGAACCTATGGTTAATTCCATTTGACCTGCATAATTCATCAAACTGTGAGTTTTCAAACTCACCTCCATGATCAGATAGAATATTTTCAATTTTTTGGTTTTTCTTAAGATAGAACTCCTGAAATTCTGTGTATGCATCACTTTTATGTGATAAGAAGTATACCCAAGTGTACCTAGAAAAGTCATCTACCATGACAAATCCATACCTCCTCCCTGATAAGCTGACAGACCTGGTTGGCCCAAAAAGGTCCATGTGTATCAGCTCATAAAGTTTAGAAGACAGATTTTCTGTCCTAGATTTAAATGACTTTCTAGTTAACTTGGACTGAGTGCATGCATCACAGATTTTATTTTCTTTCTTAAAGGAAACTTCAGGAAGTCCTCTAACCATGCTATGCTTATTCAGTTTATGCAAAACAGTGTAACTAGCATGACCTAACCTACGATGCCATAAAAATGCTAAGTCTTCTCTACTAGCAGTAGGTTAGAATGTTGAATATCATCTAAATCTATCATGTAAGTGTTATTTATCCTCTTACCAGAAAATTTAACAGTTTCAGAATCAGGTTCAAAAACTTTGTAACATTGAGAGTCAAAAAGTACTTTGCATCCTTTATCACATAGCTGGCTGATGCAAAGTAAGTTATAAGCTAATCCTTCAACCAGCATGACATCCTCAATGTAACAAGTAGTACACTTACCTACTTTACCTGTTCCAACAATCTTACCCTTTGTGTTGCTACCAAAGGTGACAAGGCCTCCTTATTTCTCTATCAGCATGCATAACTTGGCCTTATCCCCTGTCATATGCCTGGAGCAGCCACTATCCAAGTACCACAAATTGTTCTTGGCTGCTAGGCAAACCTGCACACACAATCAGGTAGAGAAGTTTGGAACCCAAGACTGATTGGGCTCCAGAGAAGATGAAAAGCAATTAAAACGAGAAAGTAGACTTTTAGGAATCCACATTTGTTTGAAACAGTTCTGTTCTGTGGATTTTCCAGATTTCTTTTTGTTTTGCCTTTTCTTGTTGACACTAGCATGATTATTTACAGATTGATTATTTCTGTGCCATTGCCTTGGCCAGGATGTATTCACGAAATTTTGGCCACAGTAATCATTGGGCTGGCTGTGGAAATATTGGTTCCTAGGTGTCCAAGAGCCATACCCATTAACCCAATTCCTAGTGTAAGGTTTATAGGACTATGTAGCCTGATGTCCATAACCTGTAAACCTTCCTTGAGTCCTAGTCCATCCTGATCTATTTGGATAGGTTGACTGTGCAAAGAAGTGGGACTGGGCTCTAGGTTGGTAGAAATGTTTCGGTTGAACTCTAATAGCATTCTGCCTCCCCTGCACCTTGGACCCTGCTGACCTGTTCATAGGTGTGTATTGAGTCTTCTTCATAGGTGGTGGTGATGGTGGAGACTTGGTGACCTTAACATGGGGTTTATAAGACTGTGTAGGTTGACCCCTAACCTGAGACTGAGCTTTGGGATTTTGTTTGGATGTGCTTGCTCTACTAGTCTCATTCAGTTTTTGTTTGCCCTTCTCCTCAGCACTGGGCTTTTTCAGATTAGCATTTTTGTTCATTGAAATGTTTGAATTCATGCTAATTAGAGGTCCTTTCTCTTTTTGTGTAACAAATGAAATAGTTTTCATTCCAAAGGTTTTTGTTGCACTAGAATTAAATCCAAGGCCCTCTTTTCTGAAGTTGACCTTTGACCCTAACAAAGCATTTAGGTTATCTGAACCTTGGGTCATTTTCTCAATAGTCTTAAGCTTGTCCTCATTATCCTTTTGAATATCTTCAATGGATTTCTTAAGTTCTGTATTCACACTTAGGACAGCTTGATATTTTTCATTCACTATTTTTATCTCACTCTCACATTTCTGAATTTTCAATTTTAGTTCATCAGTTTCTTTTTCTAACCTCTCATTTTCTTCTTTAGAGGCTTTTGACTCATTCTTGATTTCTTCTAATTCAGAACATGTGAGTTTCAATTTTTTATTCTCAGATTCTAGACATGCAATTTTATCAGTTAGAGTTGTATCATTTTGCATGGAGTTAATCTTTCTTCTTAGATGCCTATTTTCCTTTCTAATATCATCAGCTCTATCAGCTATGTCATGGTAGGCATCTACCCAATCAGTAATAGTGAAATTTTCGAATCTAGTGATTACCTCATCTGAGTCCTCCTCTCTGTCTTCAGAGCTTGTTGCCATAAGGCAAATGGGCTTCTCAGATTCGACTTCACTGTCTGAGATGCTACTGAAGGAACCTTCATCTTCATCACTCCAGGTACTCACCATTGCTTTCCCTTTCGTGTTCCTTCTCTTTGACTTGTCCTTGTATTTCTGATTCTCTGGACAGTCAGCTTTCAGATGACCTGTTTTCCTGCATTGATAACAAGTATTAGTTTCAATTTTCTTAGCAGGGTTATGTTTATACCTTTTATCCCTTCGGCCGCCACTATATTTCTTTTGGCTGAATCGTGCTGCTCCTTTCCTGAGGAACCGCCTGAACTCTCTGGTCATCATTGCCATCTCAGTACGAGTTATATCTTCTTCATTCAGGCTCTCCTCGGATGATGAACTGCTAGAGCTGGATTTGCTGGATTTGCTAGCACCAGCTTTCAGAGCGATTGGCTTCTTCTTCCTCTCAGCTTATTCTATCTTTGGCATATTAATCTCATATGCCATCAGCGAGCCAATTAGCTCATCAGCCCTTGTGGTTCGCAAATCCCTTGACTCCTCCATCACTGTAGCCTTAGTATGCCAAGCATGAGTCAGGGAACGCAATATTTTCCTCACTACATCGTATTCTGTCTAAGGTTTCCCAAGACCTCTAAGACCATTTGTTTTAATAGTTAATCGAGCGTACATCTCCTTGATGGTCTCGTTTGGCTTCATCTTGAATGCCTCATACTCAGACACTAGGAAAATAGCCTTGTCTCTCTAATTTGAGAGGTCCCTTCATGGATCACTACAAGTGCATCCCACATCTCCTTAGCTGAACTGCAGGCTGATACGCGGGAGAATTCTATAGGGTGCAGAGAGCACTGAATGGCGTTTATGACACTCCAATTTAGTGTAGACCTCCTGATCTCCTCCTTGTTCCAGACTTCCTCATTAGGGGACAGCTCATAAGGTCCCGTGCTTACTACCTTCCCGATCTCATAATCCTTCACCCTCAAAAATACTTGCATACGGTTCTTCTAGTATGCATAGTTAGATCCATCGAAGAATGGGGGCTTTGTGGTTAAGTGTCCTTCAGCTATCATCCCTCGAGCATCCATCTGTACCTTTCTCTTCGGGCGATGAGTCCCTGTAGAAGAGTTAGGCTCTGATACCAACTGTTATGTTAGATGGACGTAGTCTATTACCACGGAGAGTGGATCTAGAGGGGGGTGAATAGATCTAATGTATAATTTTAGAACACAGTTGACTCTAATGCAGAATTAAAACAAGCTACTGTATAGCAGTAGAATGAACACATCAAAATCACACAACCACAGGCAATCACACAGTAGACACCAATCTTTAAGGTGGTTTGATCTCAATCCAGAGATCTACGTCCACCCCACACTCCAACTGGAATGTGGATCCTGCTGACTAACAGCTTGAACAGCTGGGCTTCACAGCTTGCCAACAACTGCTGATACACAGCTTCGCTGGGCTTAATAGCTTGCCGACCAGAGGAACAGATACTCTGCAACCGCTGGGCAATATAGCTTAGCCATCTGAGACTTGGTCTCGCCTGCTGAGGATTACAGCTTCACCTGTCTAGTGGAAACCTCCACTGCAATTGCTGCCTCACAGCTTGATAACAAAAGTGTATCGAAAGCAAGAAAGATAGAAACAAACGAAATGTAAAAACAAGACGAATGTAGCTCAAGTATGAGCAGAATCAGCTCTGGTATCTGAACCAAGAGTCTGACTTACAAGATCTCTCGAAAGCTCTCTCAACTCAACTATCTCAATCTTCTCTTCTCTCTTTCTCTTCTTCTCTCTTTTTCTTCTTCTCTGTGGATCGTGCAGGCGCTCACTCTCTCTACTTCTCTTTTATCTATGGCTGCTTCTATTCGATCTTAATCAGCCTTCTTCTGGTGGAAGAAGACTCATTTATATACCAGCAGCAGTTTGAATTTGGCGTGTGGCTTGCACAATTCCCGCCCAGAGAATTGGCCAGATCCGAGGAGCTTCGACCACCTGGCAGCATCCTGACTGGGCTGATTCCACGTGTCATAATCTGGGCACCTCGTCCTTCCTTGGATCACGAGCCAAGTCATCAGTCTATACAGATAGTCCCTGTCAGACATTCGAAAGGAATTATCAGTTTAAGGATTAACTGATGTACAGACTATACATAGACAGAGCTGAAGCAATGTATGGACTTCATGAAGCAGGACAATTGCATTGTACAGACTATGTGAAGACAAAGCTGAAGCAATGTATAGACTTCATGAAGCAGAGCTGAAGCAGTATAGACTCAGTGAATGCGAAGCAATGCATTGTACAGACTATGTGAATGCAGTGCTATAGGTTGTACAGACTATGTGAATAGAGTGCTATGGCCTGTACAGACTCTGCGCATGCAGGGCTTATGCCATGTTCAGACTTTTGTGAATACAATACTGTGCAATGTATAGACTTTGTATATGCAGAGCTTCAGCCCTGTACAGACATCAAATATGCAGAAGTAAACGTGCATCAATGTGTAGACTTAGCAAAACAAAGTGTGAACAAAGCAACACAATGTGCAGACTTCGATCATAGTTAAAGACAGCAATGTAAAGACTCTGCATTGTATAGACTAGCTGAAGTGTAATGTGCAGCCATTGTATAGACTTTGTGAATGCGAAACAATGCCATGTACAGACTTTATATATGCAACGCTAGAGCTTGTATAGACTTCATATATGCAGTGCTAAGGCATGTGCAGACTTCATATATGCAAGGTTGAGGTGTGTACAGGCTTAGTGAATGCAACAATGAATCATGTACAGACTTCACATTCACTATGTAGACGTTGTACATACATGCTAATGTGTAACGTAGAATGCATCAAGCAAAGTGTGTACATTAAAGATATGCTCAAGAGTGTATAGACTTGATCAGACATCAGAAGCACAAGTTATGAGGGCATCACCCATGATTCCCTCTGGCTCGGGACCTCCCTTCCTTTCGATGTGGGCCAGACTTGAGCTCCATGTCATCCAGGCCCCCACAGCACTTTGATGGATCACTTTGGTGTACTTCTTGTCTTTATTTTGAGTCATCTTGATGTAATTTGTCTTTTAATTGAGTCCAGTACCTATGTTATGTGGTTATGTTCCTAAGTCTAGTAGTCATCATGTGGGTGATGGGCCCAATCACTTGGGCTTGGCCCACTTGCGCCCCCTCCCCCCTATAAATGTGTCATTAGTCTTTTTAGCAGGGACTTTTTGTAAATTTGGAGTTCCCTATAAATAGAACTCCAAACCCTCCATTTGGAACTAATGAAAAAATTTGAGTTGAATATTGAAACCCTTGTGCTCTCTCTCTCTCTCTCACTCTACCTCTCTAGCTCTCTCTCTATTTCTCTCTCTCTCTCTAAAGGGGGCGAACCCCATTCTCTCTCCTCCCCACCCCCAATTTCAAAATTCACTCTCTCTCCTCCCTATTCACCTCTAATTAAGACCCCTCCCCCTTCCCCATACCTCCCATTTAATCCCCCTCCAACCCCTAGGTGGAATCCCCTTCTCCTAGGCACCTCTCCCTCTTCCCAAGCAACCTTTCCCGTTCCCTACAACCTTTCACCTTCCCAAGGGGGAATCCCTTTCCCCAAGCACCCCTTCCCCTCCCCAAGGCAACCCTTCCCATTCCCTAGGCCACCATTAACCCCTCCATTAACCCATCTCCCCATTCCCCTAAGCCCATTTGCGCCCCCCCTCTCTCTCTCACCTTCCACCCTTGGCCCCACCTCCCTCCCCCTCCAACTTCTAGCTGCGACCCAGCCCTCTTCTCCAGCCTCTCCACCATCTCTACTCACCCCCATCCAAGCCCCACAGCCATTAGCCCTCTCCCCATTGCAGTCCCTTCACCCCTCCCCACCATTACCAACATCATTCACCTTCCTGCTCTATCCAGTTCGCAGGCAGCAGCAGGAGCCCAACTTGCAGAGTCTGCCCCGAGGTCATTCGGCATCTTCTGGAGGCGTACCATACATCGACGGAAAGTTCGTCAAGATAGCTTCGCAGCCGAGGTGGTCTCGCCGGCATCCGACATCCCTACTGTCCGAAGGGTTCGTTCTCGTTCGACTGCGCAACTGGGACCTGAAACTGGACCAGAGCTGCAGTGCAGAAGCTCCCACGGCCACACCCCATCACTTCTGAAGACGTCGTCGAGCCGGGGTCTTCTAAATCCAATCTACTTCCATCATCAGAAGACGGCATCCCGTTTGGCATCCGGAGGAATGTTTTCCAATTTTTCCCCCCTAGGTGCGCAGATCAGGCCACTTAGGACCTGACCAGACACCTCTCCACTCAACGGACTCTCCCTCTCTGCCCCGACATCGTCTGGTGCCCTCCCTGGTGGCCATTCTAAGAGGACTCGTATGCGGTCGTTCTCGTTTTGGTCTCGCCTTGTTCGGGCTTCGGGAGCGGTCGTGGCACCCGGATCTTTCTGCTACTGCATCCTGGAACCAGAACAAGTCAGAGCGCAGGGCACCTGTTCCAGGGTCCACTCCGACCGGTGGTGACAAAGGAGCCATCCACCAAAATTCACCAGCGTACCAGGGTCAGTTAGCAACAATTCGGCACTGGTTTCTGTGACTTCTGAGCTCGGGGGAGTGCACAGCAGCGACCACACCGGCTCCCGATCTTGCTGTTCCAGACCTGGGCATATTCGGCAGGGTGCTCCATCGGCGCAATTCAAGCAAATCTCCCCACCCCGCCTGGCCGGCTTAGCACCCCACCCTGCGTGGAGGTAGTGTTTGAATGTAACCTATATTTTCCCCACCCCACGATCACCCTCCTGTGCGAGGAGTAGTTTTGTACTAGAAGGTCTTCGGCCAAAGTTTCATCGGCGCAGTGTGCGGGGAACCCACACTTCCCCGCTAGCCCATCGTCTCCGAATGGGGTTGGTTTCTTCAAACCAACCAGGTGAGCTTCTGCCGTTGCTCTCCTCTGCATTTGTTCACTTAATATCTGCGAAACTAGTCCGCTGGTTGGTGAGAGAGCGCTTATTCCCGGAGCTTCCAGTTTATGTGTGGTCACCGTGGGCTAAAGTGAGAGAGTGACCCAATGCCCTCAAAGCACCTGGTCCGCCCTTGATTTTGGGCACTGTACCCTCAGGGGGGAAAACCATAGCCTGTCTTGATGACGATGAGGTTTGGAAATGTGTAGAGGAAGCACACTCAGGTGTATGCGGTGGCCATGTAAATAGCCAAATGCTCGCTAAGAAGATCGTTCGGCAAGGCTTTTACTGCCCCACTATGGAAGAGGATTGTGCTATTTATGTCCGTAGATGTGTCAAGTGTCAGCTTCACGCCGACAAAATTCATTCACCATCTTCCTCACTTCATCCAATATCCTCCCCATGGCCTTTCCCCATGTGGGCATTCGACATCATTGGTCCTCTAGGTGATCCCAATTCCCTGACCAAACAGAAATCTTTCATCCTCACTACGACGGAGTACTTCACCAAATGGGCCGAAGCCAAAGCTTACACGGAAATCAAGGCATCAATAGTCTGCAAATTCATCATGAGGAACATCCTCGCCAGGTTCGGCGTCCCAAGAACAATCGTCACCGATAATGGGCCATAGTTCATTTCTCAGGACCTTCAAGACCTCTGCAAAAGGTATGCAATTGCATTGCATCATTGATCACCTTATTACCCACAAGGTAATGGCCAAGCAGAGGCCACCAACAAGACATTGATCAAAATCATAAAGAAAACCTGCGAGTCTAGTAAGTTTTCAGACTGGCCAGAAAAGCTTATCGAAGCTCTATGGGCCTATCGCACCTCAATCCATACCCCCACCGGGCAAACTCCGTTTGCCCTGACTTATGGTATGGAAGCGGTAGTCCCGTACGAGACTCTGATCCCTTCTCTTAGAGTATAATTGGATGAGGAATTTCTCCTCGAAGAACGTCGTAATTCACTCCTTGCCCAGTTGGAACTCTTAGATGAGAAGCGGCTGGCCGCTGCCGAGCATGCACGTGTGTATCAAAATAGACTCGCTCGCTTTTACCAAAAGAAAGTCATTGAGAGAAAATTCAAAGACGGTGAGATGGTTGTTAAAAGAATTTTTGTCAAACCTGGAGGGCCGCGTTCTAAACTTCAACCCAATTGGGACGGACCGTACGTGATTCAGGTTGTGCATCCTAGTAACGCCTACAGACTAGTCGATGCTGAAGGGACCGAGTTATCCCACCCTTGGAATGGGCTTTATCTTAAAAAATACTACCCTTAGATAAGTGTCAAAACAACAACAAAAACTGAAAAGAAAAGAAACAACAAAAAATCAAAATAATGAAAAACAACAAAAATATGTATATACAACAACAAAACCCAAAAAATATATATAGAAAAAGAGAGAAAAAAAAGAAAAAAAAATTTAAAATGCCGATGCCTGGGAGTCACCATGTTGTTAAGTCACTGCATCCAACCTCCATGATGGGATAGGGCCCATTAAGACTTGGTAGACACCGGGTCTTGGTCTGCCAGAACCGTGGAGATCCATGTCCGGCCACATCATCTTATGCTCGCTCAAAGCAAGCCAACATGTACACACTTACGTATTTTATAAAAAAAAAGGGGTTGGTAGCGTCACCTACGTTGGGGCCTCACCTAGAAGATCTCCAGAAGCTGTAATCTTTATTCTCTTCTCTTCGACCAAATGAGACAGCCGGCGCCCATAAAACGCTGAGCATGAGAAACCAAAGCTCAAACCCCTTAATGTGAGAGTAGGATCCATTTCCTCGAGCATCGGTCAGAGCACGAGAAGAGGGCAGTGTCCCCGTAGGCATACAAAAGGGAGCCCACAACGTCAAATGACTACATCTCCCTTGCAAAAAAGAAGCAGAAAATCAAAATCAAAAGAAAAGCCTGGTCGTGACCGTGCCTGATTTAATCGATGAAACCCCTCCAAGCAAAAATCTAAATCCGCAAAAGGGGCCATGGAATGTAAATGCTCGAGATTTGGTCCGAAGTTGTCCGAAAGGGAAGAGTTAAATGGGAGGTTTACCCCCTACACTCTTCCTTCTTCCTTTGAAGATGAAAGCTCGATGGAGTTTCTGATGGGTGAAACCCGCCAAGGTCTGCCACCATATTTTAACACACACATATGGTTGTCTACTTTGAAAGGCAAGAGCTATTGCTGTGAAGGAGTCTCTGTGTTTCTGGCCGGTCAAGACCCCTGTCTACTGCCTTGATGTCCTCTTATTTAACCTTGGGCTTAGGCCGATGCAAGCACGTCACCTATGGGTGCGACAGCGTCTGATTCCGGGTCAACGTCGCGTGGTTGGTCATTAGAATTCCAGGGTGTTCCATCATATACCATCTAGAGTTGTGAGGAGATAGACCCGGGTCAGGCAAATCATTTACCTCGAACACCTTTTGGGTGAATCCCTGTGGTCGGAATCAACTGGGAGCCTAAGCATAGCATGACGGTATTATCATCAGGGTAAGTCTTAGCCGACGGGATTATCATTCGAGGGGTCTAGAGGCCCAAATCAACCTAGATGTGCGCTTAGGATACCTGGGAGGTTAGTAGGAAACCCCTGTTCTCATGTAGGTTAGGTGCCGTATGGGTGCTTACCAGGCGTTAGCGACAAAAAAATGATAACAATAAAAACAAAAAAGAAAAAAAGAGAAAATGTAGATATTTGCAAACAAAAAAAATAAATACAACAAAATAACAAAAACGCCAGAAAAATAAATAAATAAAAAAAATAAATCATTTTCGCATGATTGCATTTGTATGCAGTATTTCACTTTAAATTTCGCTTGCATTCGTGTACTTGTTTGTCGCATTCATCACTATCGCATTTTTCCCTTGCCTTCATTAATAAAGACTTGGCCCCTTTATCCATTATCAAGGACAGTCAAAATGACCACCTGCTTATTGGGCAAGGGGCCATGTCAGAACAGAAATTCTGACTTGTTTGTTCAGTGATGTGTGCAGGGATTCGAGATGGTAAGAATGAAAATCAACAAAAACAAACCTTTTATGCCATTCCTTCTAGTAATTACATTAAGTTTCACCTTCTCTCTCTACATTACTTGTCCCGTCACTCTCCGGGTAAAACGCTCTCAAGGGTGCTACCCAACTACGAAAAGCGGTACTTCTGCCGCTCTGCACTCCTCTTCCTATCCCCACACCCCGGCGTTGATCCGTCGGGGCAGCAAAGAAGCTACTAACACGAAAGCCACGCTCTCGTGCTCTTGGGTAGCGCTCCTCACCATCTCTCAGCTATTGTTCAGCAAGACCAAGACTGGTTCGGAGTTCGAACAGCTGGGCCTCCATGGCCCTTCGTTCCTCCCTTTCAGTCAATCTGTCGGTTCTCTCTCTTTCTCTGTCCCTTTCTTTCTCTGCCCGTTCTCTCTCACTATCTTCCCTCTCCAACTGAAGGGTGATCCTCAGCTCCATGGCATCTCTAGAAGAGTCATCGTCAGGACGATGCCGTAGTTCCTCCTCCAGCTCTGTTATTCTAGCCTCCCTCTGCGCAGCATGGGCAAGTGCCTCTTGCGTCTCCTTTTCCTGCCAGATGTATCATCTCAGATAGGTGGCAAGGTATGAACAAGGAGAATTCAATAGTGAAACCCCTACCTCTATAGAGAGCATTCCTTCTGCCTCCGCGGCACGCTGCGTGGCACGAACATGTTGCTCGTGAAGCAAGTCAAGTTTTGAGGTAGGGATCCATAAGCAGGAAGAGACTCCACCGGCTCCGATCGCCGATGAGGCCACGTCAATCTGGGCGTGTTGTAATCATGAGATGATAATTAGTGGCCGAACACCATGAATCTAGGGTCATAATTAGGAGTGTGCATTGTACATACACCTACTGAAGCACTCAGGGCTCCACGGGTGTCACCCAATTATTGCTCCGTCTCTGCCAGGCGAGATCGTAAGTTCGCTATCATGGTATCACAGACATCTTGCAGCCATAAGAGTCAGCATTTTCACACAAAAAAACACCCAAAAAAAAAGAGAATAGAAGAAAAAAAAGGGTAGATCAACCTCCACAAGTCCCCGGGGTTGGAGTCGCTCTACGTACATTGTCTTATACAGACGCAGATAGTCTTCACTATCCTGCGCATGTGATTCCACGATTGTGCCATCCCGTTGCCAGTCTTCATACTATTCGGGGAACCGCACATGCCAATCAATGCAAGTTGCCGGTCCCCATGTCTTTCTTCCAACGCGAGGTGGCGCAGTCGTATCCACCCATTCCTGGGCTAGCCCTAGGGTCCTCATAACCAATCGTAGCCGAAGCGGCTCGATTTCATTCAGGCAGTGCATCCAGAGGTCCCGTCCAAAACGGGCACGACTGTTAAAACCCATGGTTGGTCGGCATCGACCATGCCTGCGTAAGGTCTCCAGTTTACCTAGGATAGGTTGTACATACTCGTTTAGTTGGTCAGAATCAAAAACAAAATAAACAATAATAATAAAATAAAATAAAATAAAAATAATGCCAAAAAGAATCCCACCATCGCTGCAGGGAACTCCTGTAGCTCGCGCCTTAGCACTATCAGTTCGTAGGTTAGAGGTGATGCACTCATGATGGCTTGCCACCGCCTGGCTAACGGCACCATCACTGGTCGCCAATGTCGAGCTCTCCCCATCGGGAGGTAATAATAGCTCCACAGCTGCATTAGCATATGCCATCAGTACCTTAAGTGGACTATTACAAAAAACAAACAAAAAAAATAAAAACAAAACAAAACCAAAAATATACCTGGATAAGTGGTGTGAAACCACTCACAGTCATCTCACGGTCTGCCTTTTGGGACAGACCTGTAAACAAGTGTGCCAGCATGGCAGCTCCCCAGGCGTACTACCCTACTCTTTCCAGGTCTGATAGCAGCTCCAGGAAACGACAATGGATATCGTCTCCTTTCGAGCTCAGTATCAATCTTCCCAGCAAGAAGAGGAGAAGTCTCCTCAAATCCATGTTAGATCTCTCCCAATTCCCAAAATCCGTGCAGTACACAGCATGACATCCTCTTTCCATCCTTTCCATGAATTCTTCCGAGGACTCATCATCCCGTCGACGAGTATCAGTGAGCCCTAATGCCTCCATGATAGATGCCCTGGCTACAGACATGTTCTTCCCACCATCTAGGTCCAACCCGAGTAGCTTCTGGGCGCCTTCTCGGTAGTCTGCATAGGTGACTCCGGTCACTGCCTCGCCATCCACCTTGAGGCTCGTGATTCGGACCACATCTTCCAGACTGGGCACCATGTGCCCCCAGGGCATCAACAATGCCCGGCTCACTGGGTCCCATCTTTCACGCAAGGCTTGGACCAGGACCAGGTAGAGTTTGATCGGCTCAATCCGCAGGAAGGCAGCAAATCCCATCACTTCTAGCCTGGCCTTCTGAAAATCCGGGAGACCCCAGTATGCTGCCACTACTAATTCCCACGAAATATGGGATTTCATCACACTCTGTGCATGCATGAGGAATGGAGAATGGTTTTGTCAAAGGAAAGAAAGAAGGAAAGAAAGGAAGAAAGGAAAAATGAGAAAGGGGGCAGGAAAGCTCAGCTTACGAGTTGTGATTGGGTCCTTTCGCTGAAGTGCCCTTCGAGGTTCGAGAGCTTCCGGGAACTGCTACCACTAGACCTACTCCTCTTCGAGGAATGGGAAGATTCACCCTCCATCCAAACCTCAGAATGCTGGGTTCCTCCTCTCCCGTGGGAACTTGTACCCCTCAAGTTGGCTCTCAATGTCCCTAGGAGAACGAAAGGGGCATGTATTTATAGAAATGGGAGAAGTGCGGGCCAAGATTGCCTCCGCCACCTTTGACGATAGCCCTCACGATAAGCCACCTGCCCTGTGGTCCCATGTGTCAGGGTGACCGATTGGACGGTGTAATATGATGACCCGCTCTCTATACTGTTAGGGATGCCCTGTCATGATGCAGAGGTCGCCCGAGAAGCTTGAAAGATCAGCCCAGGAGAAGGGGCTAGAGCCATCATTATTGACTTCGGCAGCAGATTTCCGTATGAAAGACGATCGGAGCGAGACATGAGTCCCCGTTTTCGGACGGGATCTCAACAAGCACGTCACATGGGAACAGTGCAAAGGAGAAGAAGCGTAGGAAGGAAGGAACGCACGAGAGGACCAGTGAGCAACAGGGACATAAATCAGTCCATTCATAGGTCTACACAAACTGTCATAAACATCACAATCATAAAGAGGAGGCATATGCTAGCTCGCCAACTCTTTCCATCACACTCACGCATATCCCTCTAGGCGTCCCTTTTCTCCCCCCTAAGGTGAGAGTCCCTCAGGGGCCTTCTGGAGCCCCGTACAACAGCAGTCCCCTCACCCTGTGGCAACTGCTCCACAGCAGCGGCCCGCTGCTGATCCCCTGGCGTGGCGAAGAAGCCACCGACAGAAAGGTGGCCAAGCTGGCGGAGTCGTGCCCCAAACTCTCGTGCCCTCTCGTAATTCGCCTCCATGTTCTCTAGCCTCTGTCCCGTAGCTCGAAGGCCTAGTTGGAGCTCCCTCACCTGGACCTCCATGGCTCTTCTGTCCTCTCTCTCCTTCTCCCGCTCCAGCCTTTCTCTCTCCGCCTCTCTCTTGGCCACCTGGAGAAACACCCTCAACTCTAGGATGTCCGGATGTGGCCTCTCTTCACTGTGACGCCGCAGCTCCGCTACAGTCGCTACCCAGGCATCACGCTGCTCTTCAGCCTGGGTCGCTCGGGCCACCACACCGGTAAGTTGCTCTCGGAGGGAGACAATCTCCAAAAAAGGGGCCGAGGAGCTGGAAGACGCGCCGCTAGCCATTCCCACCATCGCTGCCTGCTGGGCACGCTGGAACAAACAAACAACGGCCGTCGGCTAAGCTTCAAAAAAAAAAAGAAAAGAAAAAGAAAAAAAAAAGAAAAAGAAAAAAGAAACTAAATAAAAATTACAGCACTTAACTTACTAGGATCGACAATTCCTGTTGAGTGACAGCCAGCTGCCGCCTAGCCTCTGCCAGTTGGGCACGTAAGGCATTGATATCGCGCGTATTGCCGGGTTGGAGAGGTCCCACATGACTCTCCCGTCGCTGCCGCTAGAAGTCGACACTGTACTGCACCAATACGCTCCCTTGCTACCCAGGGAGACATATGCGCCAGTCCTCGAGCTTCGCCTTGCCGCGACTCTCCTTCCTGACACGACTCGGCTCATCAGCGCTCACCCATTCATCGGCCAAGCCCGGGGTCCTTGCCATTCCCTACACCAAGAAAGAAGGGTCTTACGTCAAACAACGAGAACGCGTCTCCTGTGAAGGGCACGTCAATCATTTGAGTGCAACACTCGCCGAACCCTTTTTCCCTCTCACATGGCTCGCTCAAAACTCAAAATAGATCAAAGAGGAGAAGATCGAAGGACATACCAGGCCGTGTTCACCTCCCTCCGTGCCATCGGGTCCCTCGGGTCCCTCAAGTACCCGAAGGGGCCCTTCCTCTTCCATGGACGCCTCTCTGTGCTGTCGCACGTCCCTCCTCGGGTGAGGAGTTCCTCGCCCCTCTCGCCCTTCATCACGATTTGGCCCACCAAACTCCATCGATCGAGAATGGAAGAAGACGAAGATGGGCAAGCAAATCTCGACGGGAGGCGGGCTCGTTTGCGGGCAAGGCACGGAAGAAGAAGGGCTGCCTAGCGCTTTAAATTTAAATTTGAAAGTTTAGATGCGTCCCCGCGCCTGGACGCGCCCAAAAGGAGAAAAGAAAAAAAAGAGGATCCCTCCATGCAAGGCATAGTTCCCTACTTTTTAGGGCAAGGTCTCGTGAAGCGTGCCTCGAAACAACTCGGTGCAAGAGAAGAAGCGTGGAAAAGGGAAAGTGCATACGATAAAAGGAACCATTTCATTGCACATAAGCAAATAGTCAGTTATACATCATAAAGTGAGGAAGGTGGGGTGTACAAGCAACTCTCTAACTCTCGCTACCACCCTCCTGATCATCTCTCTCCTCCCTCCTCTGACAGGGATCCCTAGGGGGCCTCCTCGAACTCTAAGAGGTGGTGCTCGCCTTGCCCTGTGCTGGCACGCCAGCCTCGAAGGCGCGGCGACGCTCCTCGGCCGAAGAAACCAGGAAGCTGCCCATGGAGAAGGAACCAGACTGACGAAGTCGCGCCCCGCGCTCCTTCGCCCTCTGATACCGGTGTTAGGGTGCTAGGCCCGGATACAGAGGGGGGTGAATGTATCCTTCTATGTATAATGGCCAAATAAAACTTGGATGCTAGAGATAGACACAGAATAGAACCAATTTGATTCAACTCAAATACAAACACTTGGAGCGTGCCTATCCAAGCATCTAGCGGAAGCAAATCAAGCAATCTGATGAACCAGTTGAAAATCCTTTTAAACAAAAGAGCAAATATGTAACTGGCCCCCAAAAGACCAACTAGCGGAAGCAGCACAAATGAGAATAAGAAATCTCAAGACAATCTGTGAAGGGTGGTAGGAGATATGGAAGAACACACTACAAGCAAACCACTGCTCAAAGATTTTAAGGTGGTTCGGTCCTCCAGACCTACATCCACCCCTCACTCCCAACCGGAGTGAGGCTTCACTAGCAAACGCTAGAACCAAGCAGACTCAGTCTGCAAACAGTTGCTGCCACACATCTTGACCAGGGGAACAGCCTCCCCTCTTCCTCCCAACCGGAGGGACACCCAAGTGACTCCCAGCCACTTGGAAACTAGAGGTCGAAGACCTCTCTTCCTCCAGACCAGGAGGGACCACTGGACTTGCAACCACAAGCCCAGAACCGGAGGACTAGCCTCCCTTCCTCTAACCAGAGGGCAACCCATAAGTGACAACCTGTCACTTGCAACCTGGAGATCAGATCTCCCTTCTCCTGAACCAACAGGAGGAACCCGATCCCCAACAGGGCAATCGGAAGAACAAAGATGATCAGAAAACAAAGAAAAATAATAAAGGAAAATAACACAGCAATCAGAAAGCTTTAAAACGAAATGCACAATGTGGCTCTGAACGGAGCTGACTGGCCTGGATCTGATCCACGGTCCAGTGAAGATAGATCTTCAAGCAGCTTCTTCCTTCTTCTCCACGAGCTCTCTCGCTCACTCTCTTTCTCTCTTTCTTTCTCTTCTGCTCTCCAAATCTCTCACTCTCTATCTCTCTTTCTTTCTCTTCTTCTCTCCAAGTCTCTCACTCTCTATCTCTCTTTCTTTCTCTTCTACTCTCCTAGTCTCTCACTCACTGCTCTCTCTTCACGGCTTCTCTCTTCTATCTCTTCTTC
Source organism: Amorphophallus konjac (assembly GCA_022559845.1). NCBI lineage: Eukaryota > Viridiplantae > Streptophyta > Magnoliopsida > Alismatales > Araceae > Amorphophallus > Amorphophallus konjac. The sequence goes on along the minus strand of CM040124.1, from coordinate 117,045,401 downwards.
CTCTCTTTTCCTTCTTTTTCTCTTTTTCTGGATCGAAGGGCTTTCTGCTCTTCAGGCTTCTTCTTCGATTGACCTTCATCTGAAGACGAAGGCTCCATTATATACCAGCAGCAGCAGGTGGGTAAGGTGCAGAATGCGTGTGCCTCCCACGCTTCATCCAGAACCTTCTTGCCACGTGCCCTTATAGCATTGGTTCCTTTAGTATCGGATCACGTGCAGCCCAGACACTAGTGTATGTTCTTCCTCGGACCTCCAAGGAGATAAAAACCATTAACACTGAGGGCCACAAGAACTAAAACTGCATGAGGTATGTGATAGCAATACGAGATGCACTTTACTGAGAACGACACGAGATACACAAAATTATTACAAGACGAGACAAGGAGAGAATGACACGAGGTCAGATGCAAACAGCACGAGGTAAAAAAGAGAACGACACGAAGTATCACTAAAACAAACACTATGAAGAGAACGACACGAGATACATAATAATAAAGCTAACACCTCAAAGAAAATGACACGAAGTCTCACTGTAACAAAACAACCACTACGAAGAGAACGACACGAGATACATAAGCAACACGAAGACACGAATACAAAAACAACACGACATAACAAACAGCAAAGAGAACGACACGAGGTGAAAGGACACTTTACTAAAAAGACTTGAATACACACGAAAACAACTCGAGTATTAAGTTGCTCGAACGCACGATCGACTCGAAGATGAAAACGACACAAAAACAACATGGACTGAAAATAACTCGAAGACGAACACAGACGCTGACACGAAGTGTGGTTACAAAACAAGAAAGACACGAGGTCTAGGAAAAGTAACACAAAGACAGAAATAACAAAGAAACGACTCGAACTAAGGATGACATGGAGACAACACAGTCAGACTTGACTTGAGACACTTAAAGCTTGAATTTAGAGAAGAATGCACGAAGTAAAATCAACACGAAGACAGAAGACAGAAATAACATGAAGACTCAAACACAAAAATAACACGAAGACATGAAAACAACACGAAGACACAAACACAGAAATAACATGAGGACACAACAAGAGACGGTCAATGAGACGCTGACTCGGTACAGACTTAAGCTCAAGCAAGACAGTCGATGTATAGACTTGACAGAGATCTCTGCAGCGAATGTATAGACTTAGAATCATGGAGGCAAATGTATAGACATCTGAGGAAATGAAACGAGTCAGTGTACAGACTTCAAATTCCACCGACCAGTGTATGGACTTCAACAGTGAACGGCTGTACATACTTCATGTGAAAAACCCAATGTACAGACTTCAATCAATATGCACAGACAACTGTGTATGGACTTGAAGACCCTTAGCCAATGTATAGACTTCAGGTGGAGACCAATGTGTAGACTTCTCGTGAAACCCCAATGTGCAGACTTGACGCTGTACAGACTTTCCAAAGAGAACGTAACGCTGTACAGACTTGGACTGAAGACCAATGTATGGACTTCAAAACAGATGCTAAGGCCAAGAGGAGTGTATAGACTTTCACGATGTATGGACTTGGTGATCTTCAAAGCACAATGTCCAGACTTTGCCACTGTATGGACTTGAGGAAACAGTGCAATGTATGGACTTGATCTCAAAAAATGTAAGCGATGTACACACTTAGCCAATGTGTAGACTTTGCCTTAGACGCTAAATGAGACGCCAAAGTCTGTATAGACTTAGCCTAAGATAATGTATGAACATATCAGCGGAGAAGCAATGCACAGAACAGAAATCAAGAACAGAACAAGCCAATATATCACAGCATGACTCAAGCATACACATGCGTTCTTCACAATTCAGACATGGCACACTTATGCAATCTCCCACAGAAAAGGTCAGACATATTCAAGACAATGTGGTGACTCATTCATGTTGCTATCATTAAAACACCACATCATCAACAAAGCACAAGGGGCACAACAATCTCCCCCTTTTTGATGATGGCAACATAATGAGTCACACTGACTCTGACTCTTCAAACTATTCTCCCCCTTTGACATAATCAAAAAGAAGGGAAATGGTTTGATAGTCAAATGCAGCACAACAATGCAGAGAATGAGTCAAGTTTCTTTAAAATGAAGATCTCCCTTATGACCATGAAACAGTTCTCCCCCTATCAACATGCATGATTGACTACTCTCCCCTTAGATGAAAATAAACCATAACTCCCCCTGAGGCACAGGAATGGACTCTAGTTATCCAATAAATCAATCTGAAATCAGCCATTACAAAGAATCTAAATTCTGGTGAAGATACCACAGAATCAGAACTCATTGCAGAACAAGATGGAAGATTCCAACAGTGTAGAGAGAAATACATCTTAGGAATCAATCTGAAATCCACCATCACAAAGATTCTGAGGTTCAGAAGGCTGCAAGTGAATCAAGGTAATAATGGGAGTGGCACCTCACATTTGTATGGTCAGAAAAATGCAGATGGAATCAGTCAACTGATAAGAAGGGAGTTGACTATACAATTTTTTTTGAATATGCATAAATCTGATCATGAGGGATTTGAATGCAAGGTCACAAATGATATGAACATGATTCAATATGACAAGGAATGCTCCCCCTGAATAGATGCCACTTGCTATGCAAGTGATGCATGACATGGAAGCTCCCGCTCAATAAGTGGAATCTTATGAGATAGATGAGAAGGAGACCACAGGGGCAGACAAGGAGAAGTTCAGGTCAATGATCTAAGGAAAGTGAGCAGAAAGATTTTCAAGGAGATATCAATCTCATAAATCCAAAACATAATTTTTCAAGGTCTTCCATTATAGGGACCCATGAATGAGCCTTTTGAACAGCATGGTTTAAACATGATGTATGCAGAGTTTATCAATAAAATTCTGTATTGATATCTAAAACCATGTTTTAATAAAGATGAACCAAGCCCTCATATTTATCTTGATTAATCTCCCTTTCTCTTACACAATCAAATCTATTGACTTCTTTCAGAATTACATGCACTAGTATTGAAGTCAAGCAATTATGAAGACATATGATTTTGTCTAGGGTTGTAGCAATTTGATTTTAGCATCAATATTCAGATATTGAGATATGTTCAACAATTTTTCATGCTACAAATTTTACGAGCAGTCTAGTTCAGTTCACACCTTGTAACTAGATGATATACCTTGATCAGAGGCCAATATCCCTAAGCACTTAGTGTGACTAACTGTCATGCTATATATGAACAGAGATAGCATTTACACATCATGACACACTCCAAATCATTTCTTGATGAGCGAGTTGTATTTCTCAATGTACAAGCCATTGCTCTGCCTGAATTTCAATGAATTCTTAATCAGAGTTAACTAAGGCACCTCATGGCACAGTCCTTTGGACATGTGTTTCTCAGTAACCAATGTCAATGCCCTGACAGATATTACCCTTTAGACATTTCAGAAAAATTCATTTGCTTCAAATCAATAATAGTTTCATGCACTTAATGAGTTGAAGTCATGTATTCAAAAGTCCAGATTTCAGAAGTTTTCAAGACACAGCATGAAACAGATGGTTAATGTTTATTAAACATGCTTCAGATATGTTAAGAGATTTTAAAGTTAAACTCCATGAATACATTAAGTTTAAACCACATGAGTTATTTCAGACATTCATAAAAATGTATAATAGAAGATTTCTAGTTTAAGAATTTTCAGATTTATGATCGAGATAGTCCCATTGAAATCTTCATGAATGACTGATAGAAATTCTGATACCAAATGATACTAATTGTTATCAATTGATAGGAGAGATATTGAAGCTTAAGATTTCAAAAATAATCACGGCTTGGTCAGAAGGAATCAATGTAAGGATATGCAATGAATTTTCACATGAGTATGCATTTGACAACCTATATGCAATGCATTGACTCCCCCTAACACTATACATTCAGACAATCTTTTTGACATTTTTCATGAAATGCAGTGCAATTAACTACATGCATGCAAAGGCTCAACACTGAATGCTATGCAAAGACATGCAATTAACCCCCCCTGAAAACATGCAATGTTTGCATTGAAAACTGAACATATGAAACCAATTGATATTGTGACTTGTGCATAATCAGACTGTCCTATCAGATTTTTCAACATGGGCAGCATGCATGGATCAAATTTCAGCTAATCAGATTTTTCAGAAAGCAATGGACAGATTTCAAACAGCATTCAGATGCAGTTCAGATTTTTCAATGTACTATATATGCAAATCACATATATGCACTTCAGATGAGGAGAGTTCAGAGGCATCAATTCAGACAATGCAGATGAAGAATGATTATGCAAAAATAGATTTAGTATGTCATGCAGTAGAACTAAAAATAGGAAGTGCAAGAAATTTACCTGAAGGATTCAGGAAGGGGTTTTCATTCTTGAGTGCCTTGGTTTATTACCCCTTTTTTTTTCAGTCCCAAGGCACACCTGCATAGCAATGTTATTTTGCACAAACAGGTACCCAAGAAGTCTTGGGTCCTGACATAACAGTATTACTCCTAGTAGCAGTTTTCAGATCTGATTTACGCACATTCTTGTTATCATGAATTCTATGTGCATACACATGAGATTTTCTGTTAACAGAATAAAAATTCTGTTTACCAAAACCAGTTTGGTTTTGATATCCTGCCAGCCAACAGGTTGCAGCGCTGTGACCTGGCTTCCCACAATGATGACATGTAAATTTCGCAACATGGAGTTTAACAGGGTTATTTTGAACATGCCAACAATTTCCAGCTCTGTGGCATGACTTTCCACAGTTATAACATGAAGGTTTTGTAAATTATCTTACAGGGAATTTAGCATGTTTGAGATTCACATTTCTACCCTGAATATGCCAACAGTCCTTGACTGTATGGCCATGCTTTCTACAGTGAGAGCAATAAGAGGCATTCTTTTTAAAATTGAGTTCATTATTGCCATAGCCTCCTTGGGCATGCCAACAATCAATGGCCCTGTGGCCATCCTTTCCACATTCAAAGCATGAAATAGAATTTCTTTTAAACGAGCCTGACCAGCATTCAGAGGCCCTGTGACCCATTTTGTTGCAGTTAAAACAGATGATATGTTGGTTCATTGAAACAGATTTATTTTTATTAAAAACATGTTGGTTTGTAGGGAATTTAGCATGATATGAATAAAAGGTTTTCTTACCACTAGCAAACCAGCAATGAGTAATTGAGTGTCCTAATTTGCCACAATTAGAACATGTGATACTCCTTTTCTGAGGTGAAGGATTTTTATCATGAGATCTCCTAGCATTCTTATCATCCTTCTCCATCAACTTACACTCATGCATCAGATGTCCAACTTTATGACAGTAATGACAGATAATCTTCTTTGTAGATGCATGTGAGTGTGTGTGAGGACTGTTATCAGCAAACACTGATGGACCCTTTTTATTCATTTTCTGTTCTCCAGTCATTTTCTAATTTTTATCCTGTTTCTCTGTTTTCTTAGCCTTGTACTAAGTTGGAGATGAAGCAGAAGGCTTTTCCTGTTCAGAAGATTTGACAAAGACAGCTTTTAGGTTGGCTCCATCAACCTTCCTCATGACTGGACTGTAACCCAGTCCTTCCTTTTTAAAATTAATCTTTGTTCCCAGCTTTTTCTGAGCAATGGGCTGTTTATCTTTAGAGGTGGTGGCTACATCTGAACCACTTACAAAAGATATCATAACTTTGTTCTGAAGTTCCTTCTTGTTTATCTTATTGTAGCCCAGCCCTTCCTTCTTAGGATTGGATTTTATACCTAGTAGCTTGTCTAGGTTTTTCTGCCCATCAACAAATTTAGACAAGGAAACTTTCAAATCCTGAATTTCATTTTCTAAAGAGGATATATGTAGCTCATAACTGGCAATCTCTTGTTCACTGCAATTCACACATTCAGTTAACACCTTGTTGGCAGTTTTATATTTTTCAATTTCATTTTTCAGATTGCTCAGTTTATCAGAATCTTCAATACAAACAGTTTTTCCTCTTTCCAAAGTAAGAAGTCTTTCAAACATGCCACTGTTTAACAGCTTCAATTTTTCAATTTCTTCTTTAAGCTTATCATTTTGAACCAATTCATTTATTAGAAGCTGATCTTCTGAATTGACTTCATACTCTCTTCCATTTTTAATTTCCTTCATATCTTTTTGCTGTTTATCAAGATCTTTCTGTAATTCTATGTTTACAGACTTTATGGCATTAAGTTTTTCAATCAGCAATTTGTTCTCCTGTTTAAGTTTCTCTGCTTTTTCTTCATTTTCTTTGGAGAACCCTCTAAGAGAATCATTTTCTGATTTCGGCATTTGAGTATCAGACATATTAGCATCAAGAGCATTTTTCAATTCAACACAATTTCTACAATCAACATTTAAATTGTCTGACCTACTACTTTTCTTCAATTTTTTGTATTATTTTCGTAACAGTTCATGAGATTCAAATAATTCAGCATATGCATTCTCCCAATCTTCTAGAGAAAAATTCTCGAAGACATTTACCTCATCATCATCATCTTCTTCATTTTGATTGCTGCCTTGATCGCTGCCACTTTGATTGCTTCTGTTGACCATCATGCAGCTGTCCACATCTATCTCCTGAATTCGCTTCAGTGTATCCAAAATATCTTTAGCCGAACTGCAATCAAAGAAACATGAATGGAAAGCTCTATCAGTAGCTGCCTTTATCAGATTTATAGCTATCTGATTTTCTTCATGCTTAGACTTGTGACTGTCAGTCCATTTGGACTTTTTCTTTGGTAGTTCATGAGGACCGTGTGAAATTACTTTCCACAGGACTGGATTCACAGATTTAACATAATTCTTCAGACTAGCGAACCATGCATTAAAATGCGTACCACAGAAAATCGGTGGATGAGCCATTGAAAATAAAACAGATTAATGCAACAGGAGTATTGATGCACTAAAAACAAATTAGCACCTAAGACTGCAAGATCGAATCTGCAGGTCGCTGGACCTTGTATGCAGACACATGCTCTGATACCAACTGTTAGGGTGCTAGGCCCGGATACAGAGGGGGGTGAATGTATCCTTCTATGTATAATGGCCAAATAAAACTTGGATGCTAGAGATAGACACAGAATAGAACCAATTTGATTCAACTCAAATACAAACACTTGGAGCGTGCCTATCCAAGCATCTAGCGGAAGCAAATCAAGCAATCTGATGAACCAGTTGAAAATCCTTTTAAACAAAAGAGCAAATATGTAACTGGCCCCCAAAAGACCAACTAGCGGAAGCAGCACAAATGAGAATAAGAAATCTCAAGACAATCTGTGAAGGGTGGTAGGAGATATGGAAGAACACACTACAAGCAAACCACTGCTCAAAGATTTTAAGGTGGTTCGGTCCTCCAGACCTACATCCACCCCTCACTCCCAACCGGAGTGAGGCTTCACTAGCAAACGCTAGAACCAAGCAGACTTAGTCTGTAAACAGTTACTGCCACACAGCTTGACCAGGGGAACAGCCTCCCCTCTTCCTCCCAATCGGAGGGACACCCAAGTGACTCCCAGCCACTTCGAAACTAGAGGTCGAAGACCTCTCTTCCTCCAGACCAGGCGGGACCACTGGACTTGCAACCACAAGCCCAGAACCGGAGGACTAGCCTCCCTTCCTCTAACCAGAGGGCAACCCACAAGTGACAACCTGTCACTTGCAACCTGGAGATCAGATCTCCCTTCTCCTGAACCAACAGGAGGAACCCGATCCCCAATAGGGCAATCAGAAGAACAAAGATGATCAGAAAACAAAGAAAAATAATAAAGGAAAATAACACAGCAATCAGAAAGCTGTAAAATGAAATGCACAATGTGGCTCTCAACAGAGCTGACTGGCCTGGATCTGATCCACGGTCCAGTGAAGACAGATCTTCAAGCAGCTTCTTCCTTCTTCTCCACGAGCTCTCTCGCTCACTCTCTTTCTCTCTTTCTTTCTCTTCTTCTCTCCAAATCTCTCACTCTCTATCTCTCTTTCTTTCTCTTCTTCTCTCCAAGTCTCTCACTCTCTATCTCTCTTTCTTTCTCTTCTACTCTCCTAGTCTCTCACTCACTGCTCTCTCTTCACGGCTTCTCTCTTCTATCTCTTCTTCCTCTCTTTTCCTTCTTTTTCTCTTTTTCTGGATCGAAGGGCTTTCTGCTCTTCAGGCTTCTTCTTCGATCGACCTTCATTTGAAGACGAAGGCTCCATTATATACCAGCAGCAGCAGGTGGGTAAGGTGCAGAACGCATGTGCCTCCCACGCTTCATCCAGAACCTTCTTGCCACGTGCCCTTATAGCATTGGTTCCTTTAGTATCGGATCACGTGCAGCCCAGACACCAGTGTATGTTCTTCCTCGGACCTGCAAGGAGATAAAAACCATTAACACTGAGGGCCACAAGAACTAAAACTGCATGAGGTATGTGATAGCAATACGAGATGCACTTTACTGAGAACGACACGAGATACACAAGATTATTACAGTACAAGACAAGGAGAGAATGACACGAGGTCAGATGCAAACAGCACGAGGTAAAAAAGAGAACGACACGAAGTATCACTAAAACAAACACTATGAAGAGAACGACACGAGATACATAATAATAAAGCTAACACCTCAAAGAAAATGACACGAAGTCTCACTGTAACAAAACAACCACTACGAAGAGAACGACACGAGATACATAAGCAACACGAAGACACGAATACAAAAACAACACGACATAACAAACAGCAAAGAGAACGACACGAGGTGAAAGGACACTTTACTAAAAAGACTTGAATACACACGAAAACAACTCGAGTATTAAGTTGCTCGAACGCACGATCGACTCGAAGATGAAAACGACACAAAAACAACATGGACTGAAAATAACTCGAAGACGAACACAGACGCTGACACGAAGTGTGGTTACAAAACAAGAAAGACACGAGGTCTAGGAAAAGTAACACAAAGACAGAAATAACAAAGAAACGACTCGAACTAAGGATGACATGGAGACAACACAGTCAGACTTGACTTGAGACACTTAAAGCTTGAATTTAGAGAAGAATGCACGAAGTAAAATCAACACGAAGACAGAAGACAGAAATAACATGAAGACTCAAACACAAAAATAACACGAAGACATGAAAACAACACGAAGACACAAACACAGAAATAACATGAGGACACAACAAGAGACGGTCAATGAGACGCTGACTCGGTACAGACTTAAGCTCAAGCAAGACAGTCGATGTATAGACTTGACAGAGATCTCTGCAGCGAATGTATAGACTTAGAATCATGGAGGCAAATGTATAGACATCTGAGGAAATGAAACGAGTCAGTGTACAGACTTCAAATTCCACCGACCAGTGTATGGACTTCAACAGTGAACGGCTGTACATACTTCATGTGAAAAACCCAATGTACAGACTTCAATCAATATGCACAGACAACTGTGTATGGACTTGAAGACCCTTAGCCAATGTATAGACTTCAGGTGGAGACCAATGTGTAGACTTCTCGTGAAACCCCAATGTGCAGACTTGACGCTGTACAGACTTTCCAAAGAGAACGTAACGCTGTACAGACTTGAACTGAAGACCAATGTATGGACTTCAAAACAGATGCTAAGGCCAAGAGGAGTGTATAGACTTTCACGATGTATGGACTTGGTGATCTTCAAAGCACAATGTCCAGACTTTGCCACTGTATGGACTTGAGGAAACAGTGCAACGTATGGACTTGATCTCAAGAAATGTAAGCGATGTACACGCTTAGCCAATGTGTAGACTTTGCCTTAGACGCTAAATGAGACGCCAAAGTCTGTATAGACTTAGCCTAAGATAATGTATGAACATATCAGCGGAGAAGCAATGCACAGAACAGAAATCAAGAATAGAACAAGCCAATATATCACAGCATGACTCAAGCATACACATGCGTTCTTCACAATTCAGACATGGCACACTTATGCAATCTCCCACAGAAAAGGTCAGACATATTCAAGACAATGTGGTGACTCATTCATGTTGCTATCATTAAAACACCACATCATCAACAAAGCACAAGGGGCACAACAACCGCTCCTCGCTCTCCCGAAGCCTCCCCTCCGCCGTGCCGAGACTCAATCGGAGCTCCATCAGTTGGGCCTCCAGAGCCCTCCTCTCGTCCTAGTCTCACAGTCGCTTCGCCCTCCTGTCCTCCCTCTCTCTCTCTTCATGTCCTCCCTCCCTCTCTCTCTGTCCTCCCTCTCTCTCTCTCTCCCTCTCCCTGTCCTCCCTCTCTCTCTCCCTGTCCTCCCTCTCTCTCTCTCATCACCTCTCTCCTTGACAGCTCGAGAGTAATCCGTAGCTCCAGCACGTCGCAAGGAAGCTCCTCAGCCTCCTGTCATCGCTCCTCCTCTAGCTCTGCTATCCACGCATCACGCTCTGCTACCCAAGCGTCGCGGGCATCGCGCTCCTGCTCGGCACGGACTGCACGAGCCAAGGCATCAAGAATCTCCGCCACCTGCAAAAACCCACATGCCCCGTAAGAGGTCAAGAAAAGCAACTAGAAAGAAAGTCGGGGTCAAGCAAGCACTCACTCGAGCCTCATGCTCGCGCTCGGCCTCCTCAGCCCGGGCCACCGCGTACGCCAGCTGCTCCTGAAGGGAAGAGACCTCCGGAGGAGGGCCCCGCGAATTGGAACCCGCTCCACCAGCCATGCCGGCTGCCGTTGCCTGATGGGCCCGTTGAAACACAAGAGCAAACGACAGTCGTTGGCTAAGCATCAAAAATCCAGGTCAAAAAAAAATGTATCATACATTGCATAGACTCACCTGGATCTCCAATTCCTGTCGGATGGCCGCCAACTGCTGCCTGGCGTCCGCCAGTTTTGCACACAGGTCGGCAATCATGTTATCACGAGCATCCTGCATTGCACATAGGAAAGTGTCACATGCATATGCATATAGGAAAAGAAAAATCTTCATGTCACACTTACCCCTACCGCCCCACCGAGGTGTAGACGCTCCCCATACGTGGCCCAGTACTGTCTCAAGTAGTCGGTGATGTCTTGCTCATGGGACACCACTGGGACCCCACCCTGCTGCCAGTCCTAGTACTGCGCAGGGAAGCGCGTGCGCCAGTTCATGACCTTCGCCTTCCCCTGGGTCTTCTGCCCGACGCGGACCGACTCATCTACCTCGACCCACTCCTGGGCTAACCCCAACGTCCTCATGACCAGTCTAAGCCGCAGCGGCTCCATCTCGTTCAGGCAATGGACCCACACGTCCCGCCCAAAACGAGGATGACCCGCTACGACCCAAGGCTGGCCAGCATCGGCCATGCCCAGGTAGGGCCTCCACACCACCTGCATCGCCATACATGCATCATATTAGTTGCCATTTTACTCAATTGAGTCACATAAAAACAAAAATAATCATATGCATCATACCATAGCCTTGGGGTACTCAGTCAGCACCCGTCGAAGCGACGCTAGCTAGTAGCCGTGTGGTGCCGCAACCATGACCGGCCTCCATAGCCGCGCCAGGGGCACGGCTCTCCTATTCCCCTACCTGGCTCTTCCCATCGGGAAATAGTAGTAGCTCCACACCTGCATCCATCACACATCATTAGTACGAATAATTGCATATTTAACTACGGTAGAATTCATAAATAAAATATTTACCTAGAGAAAAGGTGCGAAGCCGCTGACTATCGTCTCCCTCTCTGAAGTCTGGGAGAGATCGGCGATCAAGTGGGTGAGTAGGGATGCTCCCCACGCATAGTCCCCCACTCTGTCCAGGTCCGCTAGGATCCCAAGGAAGCGGCAGTGGATGCCGTCCCTCTTCATCCCCAACAGAAGGCGGCCCAGGAAGAAGAAGTGGAACCTCAGAGGTCTAGATCTACCAGCTCCCGCTCGCTCGGATCCTGGGTGAAAGCTGCGCTGGCGTCTCCCTCCGGTCCTGCCAAAAACTCTGCCCCAGTCTCGCTAACCCGCTGGCGCGGGTCAACGAATCCGAGCGCCTCCATAATCTCTACCCGGTCGATTACCCTGCTGTCTCTATCGGTCGCGCTCGTCTCCAGCCACAGCAGGTCCAAGGCACTCTCTCTGTAGTCGGGGTAAGTGACCCCGCTGACTGCCTCTCCATCCACTCGTAGCCCGGTGATCTGAGCTACGTCCTCTAGTGTCGGCACCATGTGCCCCCAGGGCATCAGGAACGCCCGGCTCGGCACGTGCCACCCCTCCCTCAACGCCTGGATGAGAGGAAGGTCAAGCCGGAAAGGCTCAATCTTCAAGAACGCTCCAAAGCCCATGGCGTCCACCCGTGCCCTCTGGAAGTCTGGCAGCCCCCGATACGCTGCTACCACCAGGGACCAGCTGATCCGGCTCTTCATCACGCCCTGCACATCACAAAATAAACAAACAAAAGGAAACACATCAGAATCATGAATGATAAATAACAAAGACTACACATATTTATTTTCTATTTATTTTTCCAAATTTTTTTTTAATAAGGCGTCCAGCATACTGGACGCTTTCTTATTTATTTTATATAATATAAAGAATAATATATGAAGGCGTCCAAACATCAGGACGCCTCCATATTTTGTTTTCATTTTTTTTTGATTTTAATAAATAAAAAATACATAATAATAATAATAAATAAAATAAAATAATAAAAAATTTTAAGGCGTCCACCTAAGCGGATGCCTCCTTATTTATATATATTTATTATATATTTAATTACGTAATAACCCCCAAAAAATAATAATTAAAATTAAATAAAAATAAAAAAGAAAAGATGGAGGCGTCCATGCCCCTGGACGCCTCCTTCCCTCACTCCCCCCACCTTCTGAACACCGCCTCTCGCCCCATTTCACACCTAATAAAGTAACATAGTGGGATTCTAAGGGGCTTACCAGGTCATGCTCATCCTCCCCCGCGTCGCCGGGGCCCTTAGGATCCTCCATGGCCAAGGGAGGTGCCTCCTCTTCCGCGACAACCTCCTCCTCCACGGCAGCCTCCTCTGCATGATCCCTCGACTTCCTCGGACGATGAGCAAGTCGTTTCCGCTTCTCTCCACCCTGGCTCGGGCCTCCTTGCTCCATTAGGAACTGAGAATGGGTCGTTCAGAGTAGAATGGGTCGTTTGAATGAACAATGAAAGAGAAAAGGGGGTGGGAGCCCCCTTTTATAAAATTCCGTCCCTCTTTGGGGCGTCCCTGGACGCCCCCATAAAAAAAATTTAATTAAAAAAATTCAAAAAGTTTAGGGCGTCCAGGCCCCTGGACGCCCCCATAAAAAAAAATTTTATTAAAAAATTCAAAAAAAAATTTAATTAAAAAAATGTATATATATATGATCATAATATGAATAAATAAGAAAAAATAAAAAGAAAAATAATAAAAATAATAAAATGATAACAAAGGGGAACAATGGTCCAAAATGTCAAATGCCAGATTTTATTCCATCAAAAAGTAAAGTGAGCTACATCAGGGGCTTAGGCACTATAGGCCTTAGCTTCCCCAGTTCGGTTACATAAGCCCTCCACAGCTCACATTCTTCCTCCACGTGCGCTAATGCCTTTCCCGCAACACTTGTCTTCCACGGTGCTTTAATGGCTTTCACTTCCTTCGCATCCGCTTCCGTGCCCAGCTACATCTTCTTCAAAGAAACGATGCCGGTTAGCAGTGGGAACGAGTGGCGTGGAATGCCGATCTGGATGCGGCACCGATGCGCGTTGTAAAGAACAAACTCCGTCGCGCCAATCAGTTGGAGTTCAGCTTCGGGAGAAGACCGCGTGAGGAGTTCAAGCGAGAGTAGGCATGCCGGTGCACAAGTGAAGAAGCTTTGTGTTATGGTTCTGAAATGAGACCGCCAATCTTCACGTTTCCTCAGCCACGGAACACGGTTCGCTATGGTACCACCGAAGCCTAACACATTGGCTATGTGATGAAGGGGGCTCTGTTGAAAGAGCTTCAATGCAGTCGGCATCCCCTCGCGGTGGTCAAATTTGAAGTGCAAATCAATCCAGCAATTCAGAACAAGTGCGCAACCGAAAGGAGGCTTACCCATGCTAGAGGCCGTAAGGCCACTGTAAAGGTAGGCAAGGACGGCGGGTCCCACCCTCTTTCCACTCCAAATCCCGCAGATGGCACTCAGTTGGTCCTCCTCCACTATGTTGTCGGTAGAAGGGAACAAGAGAGCACCCGCCAGACAAATGGTGAACCCTTTCATAATTTCTTCCAAGTGGTCATCATCTGGTGACCCTCTCAGGGCATCTATGACCCATTCCGCGAGCCTTTGCAAATCAATTCCCTTTTGAGTGCAGAACTTTCTGGCTACACTAGGCAGCATGAAGCTTTCGAGGACACTCTCGAAAGTCACCATTGTCAGCATCCGCATAGCCTTTATCTTCCCATCGCTCTTGAATTTCTTCAGTCCAAGCAGAAGTTCCAACTCCTCGAGGAGGATGGTCGCCTCGAAGGTCGGGAAGATGAAAGTGTGGGTCTGGGGATGCTAGATCTCCACCAATGCGCCCATAGCCACCCAGTCCATGCGGATCCTCTCATAGTGTTTGGCGTGAATGAGGAGCCCCTGAAGATGCCACCTCGTGAGTATGGCCCTCATGCCAATGGAGATGTTGGAAGTCAGCTTCGAAAGCCACGGCAGCTTGGAAAATTTCCTCGGGCCTGGGAAGAGAGGGTACGGCTGGAAGAGAAAAAAGGAGACAAGAAAGAAGGAGAAGTGAAAAGAGGGCCCACACGGAAAATTTGAAGTAAATCAACTTACCATATGCGACTGGATCATCCCACTCAGATGACCCTCGAGGTCGGAAAGTCACCTGATCTCGCTGCTAGGCCTGCTCCTCTTCATAAGGCGGGAAGACTCTCCTTCCATCCTAAAATCCATGGATTCTCCTCTCCTCCTCCTCTTGAGCTTTCAAAGCTCTCCTTGGTGCATTTGGTTGAACTAGCCTAAGGGGAGTACTTATAGGAAAGGAGAGGCACTACAGGATGAAACACATCACATCAGTGGTCAGTCGTCAGGGTTTTGTCTGGATCTCCTTGTACTATGGTGCGATTCTGCTACGATTCTGTTGCTTTCTGATATTGTTAATTTATGCTGGTCTGTGCAGGTTTTACTAACGGACGTCATTGTCCCATCTACTGTCCCACCTTTCGGTGATTGGTCCCACCATGTCATGCATCATACTATATGATATCTACGCTATTAGAGCATGTCAAGAACCTTGCGACCCGAATGAATCTGGGGTTTGAGTTCCCCTTCAACAAAAACGGTGATGATTCCAGAAGAATTTGGGTTGTATGGATAGGCTGTTAATTTGTGGTAGCGTGGGGATGACGGTTCCGTTCAGTGAGTTGGTGCATGGATAAACAAGCCCCAGCTCAGTGCCAGCTCACCGAATCGGTATCCTAACCCATTCTTAACGAATTGATAATACTATCCTTGGCTATTTTCTATTTTAGTTTGTTTTAAATTTTCTATAAACCCAGCATGCATTCATATAGGACTTTGATTTTATCGCGGAAGATCATTCAAAGTGATTGGATTGTGACAACTACTGTGCTTCAATTCTTACCAATATGAGATATTCCACTCCGAATAAAACACGGAGTTTCCTTGAGACGGCCCTACGCTATTCTTCCAAAAGAGACCCTTGTTTGGACTGACCCTCAGACATTCCTCTGCCTTTTTTTTGACCCACCTTGGCTGCAGCACTTCCACATTGACTTGTAACCACTTCCCAAAGGTGAAACCTATAGGTATACGACCCAGGTACTTCCACACCGAGAAGTTTGTCTCCTTTATTTTCGTGCCTCAGTGCACATCTCCCTTGTTTGATCTCCATCCAAGCAACCGTCAAATTTGGAATACCTTCTTCAAGGTCGCCTCATTGAGAATCCGAGAAAGATTCCAGACAGTAATGTCAAAAGCGTGTCCCATCACACCTTGGCATCAACTTTTCAGTCCATTCCCACTCCATTTCACTTCACTTCGATACCATTCCATTATGTGTCACTCCCTTGCAAAGCAGACGCCAAGGCGGGGCAGCTGTAGACACGCTATTCCTGACATCACTTTGAGAAAATCTCATATTACTATATGACGCCCCGCAGTGGCTTTCGCATTTTGAATCACTTGAGTGCTTCCCATTCTTGGGTCTTCTCTCGTCTTTTGAGTGGGCAACGTGACGCCCCCGCAGCATCCGGAAATCACCTCATCGCGGAAATCATGCAGCATACGGACGACATCACCACCGATCGGAAGCATCAGAAGATTCTAGAGATAGGAAATGTCTGACGGATAGTTGTCGACGCCCTTTCGGGAGAATCCGGGGGTCTTCATGGAGGCGTCCAGGCCCCTAGACGCCGCCATGAGTTTATATATATAAAAAATATAAAAAAAATAAATAAAAAAATCAAAATTATGAAGGCGTCCACTTGACCGGACGCCTTCATCAATAATAAAAAAAAATAAATAAAAATAATAAATAAATAAATAAAATTCTTGAAGGCGTCCAGGGACCTGGACGCCTCCTTTTGAGGCGTCCAGATGCCTGGACGCCTTCATTATCCGGCACACGGGTGCCCCCGATCTGCCGATCGATCTGTCGCTTCGAAAAAAATCCAAAAACTTTGAGGCGTCCAGGTGCCTGGACGCCTTCAATCTCCAACATCCGGACAAATCGACCTGCCGCTCGATTTGACGGTGTGCAAAAATCCAAGAATGTGAAGACGTCTTGCCAATCAGACGCGCCCACTCGTGAGTCACGGACGCCCATCAAAACCATGTGTGGTGCCAAACCGTGCGCAACTTTCGGCGGAATTCCGGTGGGCTTTTATGAAGGCGTCCAGTCTCCTAGACGCCTTCATAAAAAGTTAAAAATAAGAAAATAAAAAATATATTAATTTATTGATGGAGGCGTCCTGGGTCCTGGACGCCTCCATCCTCCGACTCTCTATAAATAGCAGACCCCCCCTCAGTCCGAGGGAGAGCTTCTAAGAGTTCCGACAGGCTGCCGGATCTCATTTCTAACCCATGGGTCTTTTGCAGGGGGAGGTTCTGCCAGATTCTTGAGTGCCCGAGCTCGCAGGAGGAAGGCCGTCTTCATCCACCGTGCTTCCACGCCGTCCCTACGCTACCGAAGCTCCGCCGGATTTTGCCATCGACACATCCATTAAGCCAATCCTTTCCTTTTCTTCGTAGTTCTTTTACATTCATCATCTCGCATCCTCAATCTCCCTTTATAAGGGAGCCTTCTTTTATATACCTCTTTGCATAATTTCATTCATCATTGCATTTTCCTCCTACTCGTGTCCGAGAGGGGTTTAAAACCACACCAACCAGGTGTGTGTCCTGCCACGATTTCATCACTTTTATTGTAAAAGATTGATACTACACTGCCATTTTCTAATTCTGTTTATCTACTGTCTGTTATTTTGCAAGGGTAACTGAAGAAAGCCCTCTTCGTCGGTCGGCCGAAGGGGGAGGAAGAAGCAACCCGCCACTTCCTGCTAGTGAGGTAAGCGCGATCACTCTTTATTTTTGGGGTCCTCGACCCCTGGCGATCACATCATAGTCTCGAGGCCACGGCGAGTAATTTCCCGCAATGGCCGTTTGAATTCTGTCTGCTCCTTGTTATATCTTGAACTGCTCTTATACCTGCCATATTCTCGAGGCCGCGGCGAGTCAATTTCCGCAATGGCCGTTTAAATTCTGTCATTTATACCCTGTTATATCTCTATTCTGCTATATTCTCGAGGCCGCGGCGAGTCACTTCCCGCAATGGCCGTTTGAATTCTGCTTCTTTTTATATCTTTTTATATCTCTATTCTGCTATATTCTTGAGGCCACGGTGAGTCACTTCCCGCAATGGCTGTTTGAATTCCGCTTCTTTTTATATTTTGTCATGTCTCTATTCTGCTATACTCTCGAGGCCGCGGCGAGTCACTTTCTGCAATGGCCATTTGAATTTTATCTGCTCCTTGTTATATCTTGAACTGCTTCCATATCTGTAATAATCTCGAGGCCGCGGTGAGTCACTTCCCGCAATGGCTATTTCAATTCTTGCTATTTAATTTCTGCACCATTCCCATCCCCCGAGGCCGCGGCGAGTCACTTCCCGCTATGGCCGTTTAACCCCCATATTTTGCTATATCGCATCTATCCCGCACGCCCCACCGGAGCAATCTCCCGTGGTGGCCTCTTCTCTCCTCCTCCCGTGTTGCAGCAAAACAACACGAGCCCGCGCGCTCCGCTTACTTTCTCAACCGCCTGACGTCGCTCGCAAACGGTCGAGAGATCCCCTCCGGGGACTCGATATGGCCTACCTGAGCTATACACTCATCGCTCAGGACAAAATCCTGAGCGAACGCCTCTGGCTCGGATCGACTGTCGAAAGCTCATCCCAACGTCCGTTACGCATCCAGCAGGAGCAAGGAACTCCAAAGGATAGGGGAGGGCAAAAGTCCTTACGCCATAATGAGCCCACTATAAGGACGTAACCCCCCGAAGCCCCCTCAGCTCCCTGGACTATTACGTTAAACGGATTGCTATATAAACTCCAGGGAGACCCCCTGAGAATGTAAGGCAATGGTCCTGAGAGAAAACCACCACACTTATTAGTGGAGAATAATCTCGTGCCCCCTCTCTCCACCCTCTCTCTTCACCTTCATGCTCTATCACACTTGCTGACTTAAGCATCGAAGGGTTTTCCCCAAGGAATCCTCCCTGGGCACCTCTGATCCGTTTCCTGCCTTGCAGTTCATACAGACGTGGTGACCATGATCAAAAGATTCCTCCCAGATCTCTCGGCTCAGGATCAGCGCAAGATTACGCCTCTTCACCTCTCATAGGCAAAACTTTTAGGAACACATGCTCGCCAACTTGAAATTCCAAGTCTCTTCTTCAGTTATCAACATAACTCTTTTGTCTGGACTAAGCTACTTGCAGACGGTCCCTAATGATTCGACTATTATTGGATGTCTCAGAGATGAGATCTGGTCTGAGCCACTACTTCTTACCTACTTCCTCCCAGCATAGGGGTAATCTGGAACTCCTTCCATACAAAGTCTCGAAAGGTGCCATCCGAATGCTGGACTGGTAACTATTGTTGTAGGCAAACTCAATTAGAGGCAAATGCTCGTGCCAACTACCTCGTAAGTCAATCATACAGGCTCTGAACATGTCTTCAATGATCTGGTTGGTCCTCTCTGTTTGTCCATCAGTTTGGGGATGAAAAGTTGTACTATAATTTAGACGAGTTCCCAAGGATGCATGCAATCCATTCCAAAAATGGGAAGTGAATTTTAGATCTCTGTCAGATACAATCGACGCAGGAATACCGTGGAGCCTCACCACTTCTTTCATGGATAGAGCAGCTAGTACATCAACCATCCATTTTGACTTAAAGGCCAAGAAGTGCGTGGACTTAGTCAGTCGATCCACAATTACCTAAATAGCATCCATGCCACCACGAGTCCTTGGTAAGCCCATGATGAAATCCATGCCGATACCCTCCCCCTTCCTTTGCGGTATTTCGAGGAGCTTTAATTTCCCAATAGGCCTAAAATGCTCGGCCTTGACTTGCTGACATACCAAGCATCTGCTTACAAACTCGGCCACTTCTCTCTTCATATTTGGCCACCAAAAGGTCCTCTTAAGATCTCGGTACATCTTTGTAGTTCCAAGGTGAATAGAGTCCTTGAGTATTTTCTATTTTAATCTTTCTTTGCACTCATTTTGATGATTTCTTTTCTTTTAGCCCAGTATGCATCATGTCATCTTTGAACATTCATGACTCACAATTTGCCCCAGCTTCTTTCAATTAATGATCAATCGTGATCCATTCCATTCCGAATTTGGAAGTCTTCTCTAAGTTAATCACCTGCTCTCGTTGGTCAGTATGACCTCTGTCTGGAATTTTCTTATCCCAATTCAATACAATTTATTTCAGTTGTTCCTTATTTTGATCCACTCATTAGCTGTGAACCGTACAATGGAGTCAATAGATTCATTGAGCTCGTGTCCATTCCTCTAATTGAGTGAAACCTACAGTTGCTAAGTGCTGGGGTGCCACTTTTGGTAAGAGGTTGATCATCTCATGTTCCTTTTTATTTTCCTTGTCTATCGTTCTAGACAGGGGTCATCTGTGCTAGCTTGACCTTGTGGTTGGCTAAGAGTTTTCTGGATTATTCTTATCACTTCTCGGTTGTGACGGGTGTCTTCTTACCTTGATATCCGCTTAACAGTTTGCTTCACTGTATCTCCGCTTCGTCTACATTTCATTTCGCCTCCACTTCTGTAATGCCCCGTACTCTATACCGTCGAGATATTGTCTGCTTTGGCCTACTAGTCTCACGGCTTTGTCCCTTTCTAATAGGGATCGATTCCAAAATGGGGGACATCCCGAGAGGTCACCCATCCTAATACTACTCCCCAATAAGCATGCTTAACTTCGGAGTTCTTTTCAAGAACTGAGCCGATACTTCAAAAGGTGCCTCAATTATATAGAGTGCAACTTAGCTATATTTGATGGTGTTACAACTTCACCTCCGCTCACTCCGCTACAAAGTAGACATCAAGGAGGGGCATCTATAGGCACCCATTTTGGCCTACAAGTTAAATTATTTTCTTATTCTCCTTGTTAATGCCCCAATTGGTCATTGATTGGTTAATCCTCTGGCCCATTGTGAGCCCTTTCAATCCACTTCCATCCCTTGAACTCAATTTCTGTGCCCTAGATGTTAGACCGGCATTTTAGCTAGCTCAATCTGAATGTGGCCTGGGTTACAACTGCATCTTTTAGATTGCGGTCGCATCCCAGACCGCATTCATCAACCTTAACATCAAGGCCCTTTGACACATTTCAAAGCTTTGCGTCAGTCCCCATTGATGCATTCTTAGGATCACGATAGAGGCCATGATCGCATTCATGCCAATTCAAACTTTCTATTTTTGACCGGCTAACCCTGAACGCGATGTATCATATAGATGTGTTCATCCTGATCACAGTCACTGTGATGACCACGTTCTCAAAGGGAAACCCAGCCTAGCCAAAACTCGATCTTTCCAATTTTGATACTCCTAGAGTCCAATCTAGGAAGCTTTCTAGAGCTTTATTCGATCGTGGAAGGTTCCTAATCCTTCCAGAAACCTTCCTCCCTTAATTTATGTAGGATTATTAAATTATGGGCTGCCAATCGGTAGATTTTTGTGCACTCGGACCTAGGGTTCCTGAGTTTCCCCTTCTCTACAAATTGAACCCCATGGCCGATGGCTCAAGGAGATGCGACTTGGAGGAGAAGGGCGAAGCTCTATCACGCTGGGGACCCTTCTTCTTTACCCTCCAATCAATCAAGGAGTTAGATTAGGGTGTTTCTATTATTCTCGTGTTCTTTGTTATTTCTTTTATTCCTTTTCAATCCTTCCATATCCCTTCATAGCATTGCATATTACTTTCAAAATCTCATTTTGTCTTTAATCAATCACACACACACAAACATCCAAACCTAGTCTTTTCCCTTCCATAGGGGTTTAAAAACCCAAAACCTCCAGGTATTTTGCCCCTCCGATTGAATGTTCTTTACCAAATATAGGGGTTGATGCTACACCATCTTGCTTTCTACGGGGTTTTTCTTTGTTTGGTTGTTAATTTTGTGGGCCTAGGCATAAGAATGACGTGAGGCCCTTGCTCCTTGGTCGACCTTGGAGCAAGGAAGGAACAATCAACGATAATCCCGCACACCTATCTTCAACGTAGCTTCCACAGTCAATGCATCCTGACGAACGCGACCACCGTAGTGACCGCGTCCTGAAGGCATCCACCCTTAAGACGACGTTCTGACCAGGCCTACCTCTGGTCTGTTATTCTTCTATTCCGAGGTAAGTAGCGTGCACCCCCACAATTTTTTTAACTAAGGTAATACTTGCAAGGTGGGAGACGGGGGAGGGGGTTCATCCCTTCATTTCGGAAGAAGATGAACACACTACCCCGCCCGCCAAGCAAGCATTTTCATTAAGGAAAGTAGTAAAAGAATGGGAGTACAGAGGGAGGGGAGGGGAGCGACGCCTGACGAGGGGCGACACGAGAACAAGGCCAAAGGGCCCACAAAATGAAAAAGCCAAGCAAGGCCCAAAACCCAGGAACCCACGACGCAAGGGAAGTCAAAGCCCCATCAATAATCTTCATCAAAATCCCCTTCAGAGCCGGATGAGAACGAAGATCAGACTCTCCGGTGATGGATCGGAGAGCCTGGCCAATCAAAAGGATCAAAATCCGGACCCTCGTGGTCAAGCACCTCCGAGAGGGAACAGTGGATCGGCAGAGCGGGCACCGCCGATGCTGTCTGGAGCCGAAGTGAGCGACGGGGAGGAGGAACAACCTCCTCTAGAGTGCACTCCGTGCGGCGGATGTCAGATGCTCGAAGTTTCTTCCGTAGGGTAGCAGCAAAAGACAGTCGAGGGGAAGATGAAGCGGCACCAACTGAAGACGAAGCCGACGTCGAGGATGCCGGGGCCAAGACCTTGATCGGGCTCGGAAAGGATGGGAAGACAACCGGAGGGTCTGCAGATTGAGGTGCCCAGAGAGGGGGCTTTGCACGCAGAGCAAGGACCACGTGGTGGGCCTCCAGGGGTAGAGAGGGAGGCCGAGCCAAGCTGGGAGCGGCTGCACTAACTGGATCCGCAGAGGTGACAGCGGCTGTGGAAGCAAGAGGAGACAGAGTGCACCCTGCAGATGGCAATGGGGAAACCGAGGCAGAGCTGGCCTTAGCCAAGGAGGTGCTGCCACCTCCACCAGCCAGGAAGCCGGAGCTTGCGGTCGGCGTAGAGGAAGAGCTCCCGCAAGCAACGGCCAAAAGTGTGGGGGGGGGGCACGACCCCACCTGGGGCCCAAGAAGGGGCAGCGGTAGAGAAGGAGGAAGCAGGGGCGTCTGCATGCCGGAGGTCCACTGCCACCGATGGAGAGGCAGCGGCGTTGACGACCGGAGGGGCAGCAGAGGGGGCGGCCTGAAGATGGGGCACGGCCCCACCATGCAGCACTGAGTCAGACGTGCAAGGCACCGAGGGCACCGCAGCAAGCGCGGGCACGGAGGAGAGAGACATGCAGACTGGCGTAGGTCCTTCCTCGGCAGGGGCGTACATGGCGGACGCGGGTGATCCTCCCACAGGTGGAGGCTCGAGGGCACAAGCATTCACAGTAGCAGCATCAATAAAGGCATCGGTGGGGGATGTTAGTTGGTCTACGGAGGCCCATGCATTCACACTAACATGTGGTGGATCTAGTGAGCCAATATCACTGGGAGATGACACTTGGGGAGCATGAGGTGGAGGAACTGCAGGAGGTGCGACGGGAGCCAGAGATGTGGCACCATCCAAGACACCAGCGGATGGGACCTCACGAGCAGCCTTCTTCTATATTTTCTTGCACGCTGTGAGCCCTCGGTGGTGATCATGGATTCATTTGATTTATCTTCTATCGCATACACCCACCCCCCTTATTTATCATCTCTCCATGTTCTTCATGGTTATTTAGTGGGGTCCTATATTTCATGTTTGTAATTTTTATAATCTACAACATGCACGCAGGTATAGAGAGATCCACACAGATGTAGATACACAAGGAGATCACATACACAACAACACTTTTGGAACATGGAAGCATGAAGGATTGTTGTTTTGCATTCTTGGCTAAACACACGCCGAGAGTATGTCACATTAACACCTCTCAAACGGCGTCTAGTCGATTCGTAAAACCCTCTGTCAGATACAATGTGTAAAAGGGTTAATACACTTGTATGGATCTCATATGCCATATGCCATATGTCTATAAAATCTTTGCATGACTTCAGTACTTCTGTTAATACAGGAATCATCCCATGGCTTGCACTCCTTATATTTAGGCATTTAGCATCTCTCTGTTATGCTTTTTATGGCACCCCTTAATGAATTAAGATCAAAAACCCAACTCCTTTTTCCAACTCACTCTCGGACTTTGGCCTCTTTCCAAACTGTGACCGGTTCAGTTCTTGGGCCAGTACCTGCTAGCTCCTCGTTGAGTCAGTGTCTGCAGCCCTCCTTTCGAATGTATCTCTCGTCCAATCTAACCCAGAAACCAGTCCCTCCACTCCCGGTCTATTCGGTTAAACAGTAATATTGCGACGATAGTGTGAGTCAAGCTCTCCCAATGTCAAGGCTTCCAAGGTACCCAATCCATCTTTAGCAGTAGAAACAAAGGTGTTCGGATTCAATCCGATGTAAATAAAATACCGATCACTTGCGGTTGGAGGGGAAAGACGTCTTGTACACAATGCCCCACATCACCTATTTCACTTGTACCAGCAAAAACCCCACTCTATCCACATGTCGCCTGTCATCCCGTGCCCACATGTCGTGCTCTAGAGGCACTTCCGATGTTAAATTTTTTTTTTGTTCCGTAGGTGATTGACAAGTTTTCTACTGGCACACCCGCACTACACCCAGTCATCCCTAAACTAATAATTCTTACACATGTCACCGTCACCCCGTCGATCCGTCCCACGTGTGTCGAGTGTACCCAGAATGATGGTCCATAGACAACCCTTGTTATGCATTTCTTTCGTTCTCTTACACTTCTTTTACATCCTCCCTTGAGTCGTCCACACAAGCCAGCTGACTCATTGATCGTAGTGAGTGCCCCGGCGTCTAAATAACCATTTCATATAGTATGTCTACACATTGTTAATATATTAATTACTTATATTTTTCCTAGTTAAAGAGATGTGATGCTTACTAAGCTTGTCGCTCATCTAGTTTTATTTAATATTTTTTAGGTAATAATGAAGGAGAAATACATTCTAATGGGGAAGGGCAAGAGTGACCGAGAGCTCCTGGCTTATTAGAAGACCCGTGTCTTTCACATTTTCTTGAGTCTAGACTAGGAGTTAAGAGTCTTGTAATTATGTCTTTTCTTTCTTATGAGTTTTGAAATTGTAATTGTGTCATGCAATTATAATAAAGACTTTTGTTATTAATAAAATTATTATTTTGTCCAAATCTAGTCTTGTCTCTGTGGTTGTTTTCTCCTGGTGCTCTGATTGTCATGATCGTTCCCTATCACGTTTCAAGTAGCTTCCGTTGTTACTGCATCGAGGTGTGATAGAAGGGGTATCAAAGCCTAAGTTTTGTTAAACCCTAGGCTTTTATCCATAGGTATAGGTTGCAATGAGTATTAGATCCTATAACCTATGTCATTCCTTAGTTGTTACCGAGTGAGATTGGGTAGAGCCTTCGGCTAAGTGTTAAACTATGTGAAATTATTAATAAATAAATAAATAAATCTTAAAACTATTTTGTAGCAATTAGACAACTAGTAAGATGGCGGTCGAGCATGCTCAATGGCACGAGATGCAAAGGATGGTCAAAAGATTGACGCAAGAATTACAACAAGTGGCTCAAGATGGGGCAAATCAAATCATGGAGTTAGAGATCTGCATAGAAATTTTTGAGATTTGAATCCCCTAAGGTTTAATGGATCTTATTGATCCTGATGAGGCCAAACAATAGATAAAGGAGATAGAAAGAATATTTCATGTAATGCAATGTTCAAATCAAGATAAGGTCCTTCTAACGACATTTCAATTAGAGAGAGATGCTAGAGCTTGGTGAAAGTCAATAGAAGCAATTTTGCTCGATCATTAAGCAACATGGTAGGAATTTTTATAGCATTTTAATGATAAATATTTTTTGGAGAAGATTCGAAAGAAGAAGGCATCGGTATTTGCCTTATTGAAACAAAGAAATGTCACTATAGCCGAGTATGAGGCCAATTTTCAAGATTGGCCCATTATCCACCTCATTTGGTTATGACCAAGAAGATGAAGGCTAAAAGATTTATGAATGGGTTAAGGCTGCAATATACACCCTAGTTGGTGCCGATGGATATTCAAACTTATGTTGAGATGGTTAGATGAGCCTAATTGTTAGAAGATGCCATGGACATGGCCGAAAAGGTTAAAGCTCGGATGGAGAAGAAGGAGCCTGTAAATGGCAAGAAAAGACCTAATGATAGAAATGAATCTCCAAATAGTAAGAAGTTTAAGGAAAGGGATAAGCAGATCATTCTGATTGATTAGTTGCAAGGAAAGTGTAAGTATTGTAGTAAAGGTAGCCATCGATCGAAGAAGTGTTGGTGGAAGTTGGGAGTATGCTTTTGATGCGGGAGCAAGGACCATAGGGCAGCAAGTTGCTATCTTCCGAAGGACCAACCCTCGCAAGCTAATAATGGATCAAGGCATCAAGGAAGGCGTTAAGCTTTAAAAGAGCTTGAGCTTACTAATGAAGGTGTTATAGGAGGTACCACTTATCCTTAACCATAATCTAATTATATTCTTTTCATTTAGATCTTAGATTTTATTGTTAGCATGATTACTTTGGTGATTACTGGTCAAGGTGCAATTTTGAAGTTATTTGGGAATTAGGTGATGTCCCCACTGATGCTGGGTGGAATGCAAACCTGGGACTCTAGCTCGCGGAAGTCCCTAAGCGAGGGAAACGCGAGGATCTGTGCGGTTGAGAAACCGGCAATGAGTCTCAAGTATCAACTTTTCCGCGTGCTCGGATCGAGTCACGAGACGGGTTCCACTCACTCACTCTTGCAGTAGTGATAAAATTACAACGAGCTAGTTATCCTATCACTCTAGCAGTGGCATATGAAAGTATACGAGATAAAGTAAATGCCAAGTAAGAGGGTGGCGAGTGTACCTCCACGCTCCGGGCGTGGGGAAGATCACCCCGGCCAAGAACGTAACTCCCGGTACATTAAATGTAATTAATTACAGAAGTAAATTTCTATGCCCACTCCATGCAGGGAGGTAAAGGGCTACAATGGAACCTGAGAGTAGAGATCTTGGTTGACGGGCAGCAAGCCGGAGAAAGGCTCTCGGACCGGAGGTAGACTGCTGGCCCGACTCGGTACTATTCCGTCTCGCTGGACAGCAACCGAACTCGGCTTGTGGGACGGTGGCTTCCGGTCACCTCCTGATCACGGCGGATGGCGGGGACGTCGGTGGAAGACTCCTCTTTGTTCCCTGAGATCGGCGGCGGCTGAATCGACGCTGAAGTAATTTTGCAAGAATTAACTTGCTGCTGCCTTTGCTGGCCTGTTCACGGAACAGGTTTGCGCGACCCGACGAAAAGAATTGTTCCGCCCAGATCCAGTGTCGGATCGAGGTGAGATTGGCACCGTTTGATAGAGGACTCCAAGGGCTACAACATATAATTATTTCACATCCATAGAGTAAACGGATTGGAAATGAAAAACTCTATGGGTTGTAGTTATTTCTAGATCGAAATTACAGACTGTCAGGACAGAACAGGACCTGCTTGAAAATGGATTTTGAACGACAGGGAAGGGGTGGATCTGGATTTTGGGGACTTTATGTTGGATAAAGGGGGGTGTGTGGGACGTGCTTAAATGTTTTGGGATTTTTTGGAGATGGTTAAGAGGGCGGGAAAAATAGAAGAACAAGACACTATCCCACAGATCTGCTGATTGGCAGATTGTCAGGGGTGGAACTAAAATACTAGGAAAAATAGCAAACGGTGACGGATTAGCACGAAATTTAAACTGGGAGGAGGTAACAACAAGGGGGATGATCTATCAAAATTTCAAGATCATCAGATACACGGACTGGGAGGACCACCCAGATCTTTAGGTTGCTATTCTGGATTTCGTGGTTCAAGACAACAGCTCGGAGAGGTTGTTGTAGCGGCTCGACGGCGGCACGAACAGAGGCGATGGCGATGGTGGCTGAGCTTCACACCCAGGGGGAGGGATAGAACTTGGAATCACTCCAAGAATATGGCTTCACACCATGGCTTTCTGCTGCATTCTATGCTGCAAGAAGGGGAGAGGGAGGGGGCGCCCTTGGGCTCTTGGGAATTTTCCAACTTTTCTTCTCATTAATTCTATGGAATTCACAAAATACATAGGTTATATAGAAATGGAAAAAAGACCTAAACTACCCTCAGATCTAGAGTGAGGGAGGGATAAACAAGGGATAGATTAATTAATCCCCCATGTGGTCAAAATGACCAAATTAAAATAATATATAGGGGGGCGCCCCTTGGACCAAGGGAGAGGTAAAATTTGAATTTTCTTCTTTTGTCTCCTTGGTCCAAGTCCAATCTTGGACTTTGAACTAGCCCCACATGGACCCTAGAACCTAGGTGGACCAATGGGAAAGAGGGTGCGGGACCCTGCTAGACCTACTGACATTTTACATAGAAACCCAAAGGCCATTTTGCAAAGAAACTCAAAGATTCCTAAAGACTAACAAATTGGCTTATAATACCTTACAATTGCAAACCAGTTAACCCCAGGATATAAATGCAAACAAAAGGATACAAATGTAAAAATAAAATGTTAGTGCCCGGTGTTGATTTCCATCAATTCTCCCCGGGTGGGAAGAACTCGACCCCATCGAGTAAGGGGTGCGGCTGCTCGTGTGGCTCCTGCGGATCTATCACCGTACCAGGTAGCGCGAAGTACGCTCCACTCCAAGTAATCGTCACATGCTCATCCCGTACATATTCGATATGCACATGCTGCGATGGGAATGAGGCTACTGGTGGACACTTCGAGGTGGGGTCACTCACAAGGGGAGCAGACGGCTCAAAGACTCACTGGGAATCACCGCGGAGTCCCTATATGTGACTAGATCCGAGATATCAAGGTAGGGCCGATCCCAAATTCTGGCAAGTCTACAACGTACGCATTAGACCCGACTTGCCTCACACTCGAAAGGGGCTGACATCGCGAGCTGACATGAGACCCACTATGCGACTCCTAATATGCTCAACACATGTATGTATAGACTCTAAACAAATAAAGAAAAAACACTGACTCACACAAGACCCTAAACAAACTTACTGTTAGACTGACCCATACATATGCAATGGTGGACCAGGACATCCGAATGTGTGCCATGCATACACAAGATGCAACCGGTGGTTGGCGGAATGGGGGACTCCTAGACATCCTAAAGTGAACCACTCATGCACTAACAACCTTTTGGATTTGGGAGGTTTGGGTGGGCTAGGAGAGCCGAATTTACTTTCTTCTGTACCCCAATGAATGGATAGGGGAGTTCCTTAACAAGGTGGAATGGTGGTGGTGGGTCATGAGGCTCACTAAGGAAGGGGTCGAAGGGATCAAAGAATATGTGACCCCTCGATATGAGTTCCCCCATGACACAGTCCCAAGTTTAAAATTCCTGAAGGGATAAATAATCACCTTCACGCATTGTGTTCGGTGGGACGACGATCATGTGTAGAAGGTATGGTTCCTCCCTCGGGATAAGAGGAATGAAGCTAGGCTCGGCCGGCATGGGGAGGAATAAGAGAACCTCCGTGGTGACATGACCCATGGTGCACACGGAGGTAATGGACCCTAAGGCTAGATGTGTGAAGCTACAACTATTGGGTTGGTCGAAGCCTCGGGCCAACACACGTCAACTTCAATTGCCAGTCTAATCCCTTAATAAGGTCATCCAATGTTTCAACATGGTGACAAGACCGGAATGTGTTGTGGAACGAGTTGACGGGCACTAAGTGTAGTGCGGGGTCTATGGATGGGTAGTAAGATGGTCTAGGCACCAAGCCTATCTTGAGCCAACTAAGTAGTAGCTTGGCGATGAATAGCTTTCCCGTTAGAAACACGGGTGGCTCCAAGTGAGGTGGCTCTGAATAAAGATCGGAAGGTGAGGGTGGTGGCAATGGAGCTCTCATGGGTGGGGAAGGAATGTTCTCCCTGAGGGGAAGAAGACCTTGGGGTGGCACCGGGTTGGGAGGCTTGGGCAGGAGTCCATCAATTTGAGTACACATCCTATTTAACCGATCCGACATGATTTTGAAGAGTTCGACAACGGTGGGGGTTGGAGTAGGGGCATCGTGGTGGACTCGCTCATGGTCTCTCGGCTGAGTCTTGCGTTTAGGCTCATCGACATGTGGGGCTCTTTGCCTCCGACTATGACAATCCCAGTGGGAGGTGACTGGGTGGGGCCGGGTGGAGGCGACTGGGTGGGGCAGGTAGATCTTTCTAAGCTCGCCCTTCATCTCTCGCCATGACTCGATAGGTCATTGCATGTTCTTCTCCCTCATGCGTTCAACGCTCTCCCATTTTTAGGCAGTTTTCTGGCGAAGCCTCCCTTTGGTAAAACTAACTTCCATGGCTCCGGACATTGTGTAACACTCGAAATATTTGTCCATGGAGGCATGCCATTGTAGGTAGTCGCTCGGGACGTGGGAGCCATAAAAGTCCGAGGCTTCAGGCCTACAGAGGTTGTGGGGTTGGATTCCCCATCCTTGGCTGTGTTGCCACCATTCATATGACGTGGGCTTTTGGGGATCCATGGGACACGGGGGAGCTATAGGATGGCCATGTTGACACTTGGTGACAAGACAAACTGACTAGACACTACCTTACAACAACAATGCAAAGTTGGAATGCAGACTCGACTATAAACATAGACTCAACCAATATCCGATACGTGGCAGAGGTTTGATCCGAAGATCGCACTCACGCAAGTGTGTTACCTTCCCGATAGGCATAACCTATCATTCTGGGAACACCTTTTGATATACCGGGTATAGGAATGCAATGCAAAACCTTGGACAAGACAAACTTAGACTCAAGACCCTTTTTTTTCTCTTAAGCAAAGACTACCCTAGACTCAACTTCGCTCTGATACCAATTTGATGCTGGACAGAATGCGAACCTGGGACTCTAGCTTGCGGACGTCCCTAAGCGAGGGAAACGCGTGGATCTGCACGGTTGAGGAACCGGCAATGAGTCTCGGGTATCGGCTTTTTCACGTGCTCGAATCGAGTCACGGGACGGGTTCCACACACTCACTCCCGCAGCGGTGATAAAATTATAACGAGCTAGTTATCCTATCACTCTAGCAGCGGCATATAAAAATATACGAGATAAAGCAAATGCCAAGTAGGAGGGTGGTGAGTGTACCTCCACGCTCCGGGCGTGGGGAAGACGACCCCGGCCAAGATCGTAACTCTCAGTATAGTAAATGTAATTAATTACAGAAGTGAATTTCTATGCCCACTCAACGCAGGGAGGTAAAGGGCTACAATGGGACCCGGGAGTAGCGATCTTGGGTTGACGGGCAGCAAGCCAGAAGGGCTTTCAGACCGGAGGCGGACTGTTGGCCCGACTCGGTACTGTTCCGACTCTCTGGACAGCAACCGAACTCGGCTTGTGGGACGGCGGCTTCCGGTCACCTTCTGATCACGGCGACTGGCTGGGACGTCGGTGGAAGACTCCTCTTCATTCCCCGAGATCTGCGACGGCTGAATCGACGCTGAAGTAATTTTGCAAGAATTAACTTGCTACTGCCTTTGCTAGCTTGTTCACGGAATAGGTTTACGTGACCCAGCGAAAAGAATTGTTCCGCCCAGATCCGGTGTCAGATCGAGGCAATATCAAGGCCGTTGGATAGACGACTCCAACATATAATTATTTCACCTCCATCTAGTAAAAAGATTGGAAATGAAAAACTCTGTGGGTTGTAGTTATTTCTGGCTCAAAATTATAGACTGTCAAGACATAATAGGACCTACTTGAAAATAGATTTTGACCGATAGGGAAGGGGTAGATCTGGATTTTGGGGATTTTATGGTGGATAGGGGGGGATGTGTGGGACGTGCTCAAATTGTTTTGGAATTTTTTGAGATGGTTAAGGGGGCGGGAAAAATAGAAGAGCAAGACACTATCCCGTAAATCTGTTGATTGGCAGACTGTCAGGGGTGGAACTAAAATACTAGGAAAAATAGCAAACGGTGGCAGATTGGCACTAAATTTAAACTGGGTGGAGGTAACAACAAGGGGGATGATCTATCAAAATTTCAAGATCATCAGATACACGGAATAAGAGGACCAACCAGATCTTCAGGTTGTTGTTTTGGATTTTGTGGTTCAGGACAGCAGCTCGGAGAGGTTGCTGTGGCGGCACGAACGGAGGCGGCGGTGGCTGAGCTTCACACCCAGGGGGAGGGATAGAACTTGGAATCACACAAAGAATATGGCTTCACACCATGGATTTCTGCTGCATTCTCTGCTGCAAGAAGGGGAGAGGGAGGGGGAGCCCTTGGGCTCTTTGGAATTTTCCAACTTTTCTTCTCATTAATTCTATGGAATTCACAAAATACATAGGTTATATGGAAATGGAAAAAAGACCTAAACTACCCTCATATGTAGGGTTAGGGAGGGGTAAACAGGGGATAGGTTAATTAATCTCCCATGTGGTCAAAATGACCAAATTAAAATAATATATACGAGGGCACCCCTTGGACCAAGGGAGAGGTAAAATTCGAATTTCCTTCTTTTGTCTCCTTGGTCCAAGTCCAATCTTAGACTTTGAACTAGCCCCACATGGACCCTATAACCTAGGTGGGCAAATGGGAAAGAGGGTGGGGGACCCTACTGGACCTACTGACATTTTACATAGAAACCCAAAGGCCTTTTTGCAAAGAAACCCAAAGATTCCTAAAGACTAACAAATTGGCTTATAATGCCTTACAATTGCAAACCAATTAACCCTAGGATATAAATGCAAACAAAAGGATACAAATGCAAAAATAAAATGTTAGTGCCCGGTGTTGATTCCCATCACCCGCACTTTTGTTTGGAAAGAATATCATGTAAATTTGGAGGACCAAATTCTTTTAAGTGGAGAAGGGTGTAGTAACTCGGATTAAAATAAATAAATAAATAATAAATATAATATCTTGAATAAAATAAGAATAATTTTAATATAATTATTAAGAGTCAAATAAAATTTATAATAATTATAGGTATTGTAGTGGTAAGAAAATGGTTCTTAGGCCACATACAACCTTCTCTATTTATTTGTTAGGGAAGTCGTCTCGCGCCCGTGGAGGCCTGCAAACACCAGGAAACCAAAGAGGCGTCAGAAGGAGTCACGGGTGTTATCCCAGGGGACAACCCTCCGATACTTAAGTTAGCAAGGGATCAATCAGCAATATAGAAAAGCAAAGTAAGGGAAGAGCAGAGGCCGTAGTAGATAATCCGAGAGGCGTGTAGGTCCTCTGCACGCGTGCTCGCCGCTCCTATTGGGTACTCGGAGAATGCTTGCTGGGGGGTAAGGCGTGCACGAGGAGGATTCTCTCTAGTCGATGTAGGTTGCCTCTCTATCGTAGTTACAGGTCTGGTTGCTCTCTTCTCAGTAGGAATCTCTTGTGGCAGAAGTATCCACCGTGTCCTCTTGCGTGGTTGTATGGAGTTTAGTAGAAGAATCTACCGTGTCCCTTCTCTTTTATCGATGTCCCTTTTATATTGGTTGTCTTGGAGTGAAGGACCTTGTCCCTTGATAGGGAAGGGTCTATTTAGTATAGTAACGTTTCCCTGCTATGTTGGCGGGAGTTTCCCGTTGGAGGGCGATAGCCTCGGCTCCGGCCGGTCCTTGGGAGAGTCTTACGGTGCTCATGGCGCGTGCTCGCCTGTTACGGGGTCAAGGCCGACATCGTGGGGGCAACGGTTGGTCGTCGGAGTGTCCTCTGGAGAGAACTAAACTTGGGCCGGCTCCATCGTGCGTCGTGGAATCCAATGCTCTGCTGGATGGGTCCTCTTTTTATTGGGTTGAGCTTGCGTGCTCGTCCCTTGCCTGGGCTTAGCCCGCCCAAGTCTTAATGTGCCGCTCGTGATTGGGCCATTTCTAGGTCAAACCAGATTTACCCTCCTCACTTCGCCCTACTCTTAGTTGCCGAGCACTCGCAGAAGACTGAGAGTAGCCCAAGAGAGGGTTCTTCTAGAGGGTGTGATCCGAAGATGATTTTCTCGTACGACGGGAGTTGGTGGCTTCGAGAGCCTGCTTGGCGCAAGGCACCTCTGGTGGTGGTGGCAGAAGCCACGCTGGCAATGATGACTCCGGGTCTCGTCCTGTTCTGGGGATGCATGCTCAGAACGATCACCTGGCCTTGGTAGCCGTACCGCCGTAGCGGCCGACGTCCCTTCACCTGACCCTCAGGGGACAACCGTCGATCTGTAGTGGGTGATTTATAAGAAGCGATGCGAGGTCTTTTGCAAGCCATACCCACGTCTTGCTAGTCGTCGCACTCCGTCGTAGGCATCTTCCTCCCTTTGCCTGGTGAGGATCCTTCTTTCTCTGCTTTTCTCTCTTTCGGTAGCGATGCCTCCGCGTAGGAGAACCCTCAGCGTCGAGTCGTCCTCTTCGGAGGAGATGCCACATGGTCGGGGCGGTGTACCAAGCACCTCGGGTGCGGGCACTAGTCGGCCTGGTTCCCCACCCTTGGTGACCTATAGGGTATACCATGGCCTGCAGGAGGCCTTTAAGATTCCCCCTGAATACGGCATCATCTTCCCCTCTATGGGAGACGACATAATGAGTCACCCTTCCAGTAGGATCATGATTCCGGTGGCCTCCTTTCAGGCGGGCCTCTGTATTCCGGTTCATCCTTTCATTGAATATGTCCTCCGTCACTATGGGCGGAATCCTGGGGGAATAACCCCCAATTCTTATAGCATCCTCTGTGGAACTGAGTGTCGATCTATTCTGAAAATTCTTCCTCCTCCAGAGTTGTCCGTCCGACACCTATTTTGCTTATTTCAAGGCTCGTGCCCGTCACCATTTCATCACAATCTCTCGTACCGCGTCCAACCGTAAAGGGTGGGTGGAGCGGTATGTGTACCTCATTAAGTCAAAGGACTGGGAAAGGGTTTCTGACGGTTGGATGCGCAGTGGCTTTCCTCGCCCTTGGCATGATTCGAAGCCTTCCCTCAATGTCGAGGACCATCGGAAGTTGAAGGCTATTTCCCAGTATCCCCTTGCAGATGCAGACCTCGTTCTAACCCCGGCGCTGCTTCGGGAGCTGGGGTTGTGTCCTCCGTTGCCGCAGGGTACTGATTTTATCTTCCCGTAGGGTCGTGGCGGTAGTAATTGATGTGTGACTAACCTTATCCTTGTTTTCAACGGCGGCTAAAGCGCAGAGTTGGACCCCCGAGACTGTTCGATTGCTGCGGCTCGCTCCTCGCCCCGTAGATCACGTTGCTCCGGGAGCCGGTCAGGTGTCGGTCGTCGCCCCCCCAGCCCAGGTCGCGTTCGCTCCGGGAAGGTTACAGTATCCTGTCCCCGTCGGTATTCCTCTGCTGTGTTCTCCAGTAGCGTCGGTGGCCAGCGGAGGACCTAGTCTTCAGCAGAGTTCCCCTGAAGCCACTCCTAGCGCACCTGGTGAAGAGGCCGCCATGGCTGGCGGTGGTCGAGCCTATCTGATCAAGGATGAGCTGGCGGAGATGGACATTCACCACCGTTCGTGGAAGAGGGGGAGAGATTCGACCCCGGCCATGAGTCGTCCCCCATCTTCTTCCAGGGCACCTCCCCCTAGTGTTCTTCCGCGGCCGTCACCTATAGTGGCATTAGCGACTGCTCCAGTGACTACCTTCGGAGGGCGGGGGCGCGAAAGGGGCAAAGCTCCTGTTACTGCCAATGCTAGTTCTCTCTCCCCACCGAGGGTCTCTCCGCGTGGTCAGTCCTCGCAGCCCGAGGACCTATCGTCGGGGCTGCCCGGGGTTGCGGCTGTCGTTGACCTCATGGTGCATAGTGCTCGCTGGCACGAGCATGTTGGGGAACTTGGTCCCGAGTCCGTGGACGAGTTGACGGCCATCGCTGTGAGGAGCGCATGCCTGGCCGTCAGTGCCTTTGGGCTGTGTAGGCACCGCTTCATCGATGCCGTCCGTGAACTGGTGGCCAGCCGGGCCCTTCAGGCGGAGGCCAAAGGGCATTTGAAGGAGTCTGAAGCTGCCAATGCCAGACTCCAGGAATAGTTGGCACAGCTAGGGTCGGCGCTTGCTGGCATGGAGCGCGACCGAGACTCTTTTCAGGCGCTGGCTGACACGGTCGGAGAGCGAGCTGCCAAACTAGAGGCGGAGGCCCGAGCCATGAAGGCCAGTACCCAGGAGGTCAAGGCAGAACTTGCTAGGCTGTGCACCTCCATGTCCTCGGCTGGCGAGGAGGCTGTGGAGAACTTCCGCTCCTCCTCGGCTTACCGAGACGGGCTGATGGAGGCGGCCCTAGAGTTCTATGGGCCGACACATTACCGTGGCTTCCGGGAGGGCTGTGGGGTTGCTGTGAAGGCCACGGTGGAGAATCTCGGCCTAGCGGTCCCAGACCTCTCCCCTCCTTCAACTCATTATGGCTCGGAGGCTGATGGCGGAGAGGAGGGGCCCGACCCCATAGAGGTGTGCGCCCAGCGGTCGGTGTCGAACGCGGGTGAGCTAGCATCCGCAAACGTTGCTGTGGTGGACTTGATCGAAGAGCCACCTTCTCCTAGTGCTGCTGCTACACGTGTGCCTGCTAAGTCCAGGGCACGTGATGATGTAACCGTGGCAGGTCCTTGAGAGGATGCCCCCAGTTGTCTTTCCCTTTTTTGCACTTTCCGAGGGGCTAGCCTCTCTATAATTTTCCTTTCACTGAAATGAAAGCCTTCATTTTGTTCGTAAAACTTGAGATTTCTTCAGTATACTTCCCTCTTTCTGAACTGTCGTGAGATCCTCTGGGGATATGAAGCGGCATCCTTAATGAGGATTCTGAAGGAGCACGACATTCGGGATCCACCGCTTCGATTTCCACGGATTTGATTGAGGTAGTGGGAATCCTCATGCTTCTGGGGACTTCGCTCCCCCCTATAAATGGTGGCTTTCGCAGTGTTCCGGCGATCAACTACGGGCGAAAACTTGGAGGGTAGCCTTCTTAGAGAATGTCATCAGGAGAGTCTAGTACTTCGTCGGATGATGAATTTCCGTGGGCTCGTCGTCAACCCTTGGCCTCCGGAGAAACCCAGCGCCGGTACCGTGGCGATCGTGGCCTGCGCCTGGAGAGGGTGGCCCGGTCTCTAAACAGTACAGGCTTGGGTACCTGGATGGTTGGCGGGAGGCCTTGGAGAAGGTTAACCGCTTATACGCTGGCAGGGGGATCCTGCTTCTTGAGCCGGATAACTTCCGTCCCTGAGGGGACGAGAAGTATCTAGGTATTGCTACTTTCCGTCTCCCAGCAAGATCTTGCCACTTGCCCTTGTGATATGTCACCGTTGTTTGCCTTTTGCAGGTGCTTGGCAAGATGCTCCTCGTTGCTGGAACATCTTCCTATCTTCCGGTAGGAAGGGACGTAAGGAAGGGAGGGAGTTGTTTTCCCTTTTTCCACTTTGTATGCAAGGCCATGCAGTTTGGACGACGGAGGTGGGCTCCCCGATTTGCAGGCATGGCCAGTACGCTAAGGTGGTCTTCTTAATGCGTTGGCCTCGTGGTACTGTTGCCCCCGTTGGCTTAGGTAGGCCTCCTGGTTCGCTATAACGGGTGGGCCTCGTTGCTCCACTGTCCCCTGTTCGAGCACGGGTGGCTGGAGCAGCCGGCCTAGTTTTCCTGGTGCAGGACTTCTACCAGTGAAGCCCTTTGTTGGCCCGGGGGCTTTGTCCCTCTTCTCTGGCATAGGAGGCTTCTCCGTCAGTACCCTCCCACAGAACAAAAATGGGTACCGGGTGCCTGCTCAGAGACTCAGCATGATCGTTGGCAGAGGACGATGCCCGGGGAGCGAGCTATTGGAGTTATATGTCGCCATTGCCGAGCACGTTTTGTCTCTCCATGTACTTGTATTTAGCCCATGTGAGGGTATTTTGCCAATTTCTGGCAACTTGTATTTTGACAAAAGAAATATAAATTCTTTACGTTGGGCCAATACTGTTGTGTACCTTTTGTTGGAGTGTTTCTGTGTGCTTTCCGGACGGTTCTTCGCGCTCGCGTTCCGTAGTTCCCGCGTTCTCCGTGGAAACCCTTAGGCTGCCTTTCGTTTTCAAGGGGAGCGGTGCTCGCGTCTAAGAAGCCCTTAGGCTACCTTTTCATTTTCAAGGGGAGTAGTGCTCGCCTCTCAGAAACCCTTAGGTCACCCTTTTATTTTCAAGGGGAGCAGCGCTCGCCTCTAGGAAGCCCTTAAGCCACCTTATTATTAAGGGGAGCAGTGCTCACCTCTAGGGAAACCCTTAGGTTACCTTTTCATTTTCAAGGGGAGTAGTGCTCGCCTTTAAGAAGCCCCTTAAGCCACATTTTCATTTTTAAGGGGAGCAATGCTCGCCTTTAGAAAACCATTGGGTCACCCTTTTATTTTCAAGGGGAGCAGTGCTCGCCTCTAGGAAGCCCTTAAGCCACCTTTTTATTTTTAAGGGGAGTAGTGCTCGCCTCTAGGGAAACCCTTAGGTTACCTTTTCATTTTCAAGGGGAGTAGTGCTCGCCTTTAGGAAGCCCCTTAAGCCACCTTTTAATTTTTAAGGGGAGCAGTGCTCGCCTTTAGGAAATCCTTAGGTCACCATTTTATTTACAAGGGGGGCAGTGCTCGCCTTTCGGAAGCCCTTAAGCCACCTTTTAATTTTTAAGGGGAGCAGTGCTCGCCTTTAGGAAGCCCTTAAGCTACATGTAGGTAATTTACCTTAGTGGAGTACGGCTGGTGACATTGTACTAGAAGTATTTACTGAGGTTGATGGAGTTCCACGTCCTGGGTACCTCTCTCCCCCCCAGCGTCACTAGCCTGTATGTTCCTTTGTCGAGTGTCTCTGCTACTCGGCACAGGCCTTCCCAGTTTGGTGCAAGTTTACCTGCGGCTCCCCGTGGGTCAGCCATGCTTGCTCACCGTAGAACCAGATCTTCGAGGAAGATGTGTCGCTCCTTAACTCGGGCGTTGTAGTATTGGGACAATTGCTGCTGGTATGTCACGAGTTTCACTTGGGCGTTGGCTCTTCCTTCTTCGAGCAAGTCCAGGTTTTCTCGCATTACCTAGTTGTTTCTGGCCTCATCGAAATGTCCCACTCGTAACGAGGGGTTAGAAATCTCCACCGGGACCACTGTCTTAGCCCCGTAGGCAAGGTGAAAGGGCATCTCTCTGGTGGCAGCTCTAGCGGTGGTTCAGTGGGCCCATAGAATGCTCGAAATCGAATCGATCGAGGCGTCGCCTGCTTGGTCCAGGTGGGTCTTGATACCGTGGAGTAGAGTTCGGTTGGCATTTTCCACTAACCCATTGGCTTGGGGGTGGCCCACCGAGGTGTAGTGGTTCCAGATCCCCAACTCCGAGCACTTTACCTGAAAGGCCGTGCTCACGAATTGTCTATCGTTGTCAGTTGTGAGAACCCTTAGGATCCCAAATCGACAAATGATGCTTCGTAGCATGAACTTCCAAATTTCTTTGCTTGTTATCTTCCCTAATGGTTCGGCTTCGATCCACTTGGTGAAGTAGTCGATGGCGACTATGAGGAACTTCTTCCTTCCTTGTGCTTCAGGGAAGGGTCCCAGTATGTCAATCCCCCACCGAGCGAACGGGCGAGGCTCCGTCAAGGCGTGGAGCTGCGTCGCTGGCTGGTGGTGTAGGTGGGAATACTTCTGACATTGAGGGCACCTTCGAACATAGTTGAGACAGTCTTGCTGCAAGGTGGGCCACCAATACCCTTGTCGGATTAGCGTCCTTACGATTGCTCGCCCTCCCACGTGGCTTCCATAGAGTCCTTCATGGACTTCTTGGATGACCTGGTTGGCCTCCGTGGGGAAGAGGCATTTGAGTAGAGGGGTCGAAAGGGATCGGCGATATAACCGGCCATCCACCATGGTGAAGTGGGCCGCTCTTGCTCGTGTGTGTCGTGCCTCGGCATGGTCGCTCGGGAGTTGTTGCCGAAGGAGGAAGTCGAGGAGAGGATCCATCAAGGAAGGTTTGTAGTCGATGGCGTTTACCCAGAGCGTCGGATCATCTATGCTCAATGCTGATAACTCCTCTATCAGGACCGATCTCGAATTAGAGACCGCGGTGGCTGACGCTAGACGTGAGAGAGCGTCTGCTCGGACGTTCTCTTCGCGCGGGATGTGTATCACTTCAAGCGGGTGAACTCGCTCGCTGCCGTCTTGGCCCTTTCCAGGTACTTCATCATGGAGGGATCACGAGCCTTGAACTCCCCCCTGACCTGGTTGGCAATGAGCATGGAGTCGATGTACTCTCGCACACTTGATGCTCCCAGGTGCTTTGCCATGTGTAGCCCAGAGAGGAGTGCCTCATATTCGGCCACATTGTTTGTGGTCGGGAAGTTGTAACGCAGGGCATACTATAGCTCCACCCCTTCTGGTGAGAGTAGGACCAATCCTGCATCGCTGCCCGCCGCGCAGGAAGATCCATCGACGTATAACTCCCAGGTGGGCCCCGAGGACTGCTCGGGCGTGTCCTCGGCGGGGAGGGTGCATTCGGCGATGAAGTAGCGAGAGCTTCGGCTTTTATTGCTGTTCTTGGTTGGAACTTCATGTCAAATTCCCCTAGCTCGATAGCCCACTTGACTAGTCTTCCGGAAGCAACAGGGTTTTGAAGGATTTGTCGGAGAGGCTGATCGGTGAGGACGACGATCGGGTGAGCTAGGAAATACGGTCGGAGCTTGCGAGCAGCCGTAATCAGTGAGAGGGCAAACTTTTCAATCCACGAATACCTGAACTCTAGTCTTTGTAGTGCTCGGCTAACATAGTAGACGGGCTTCATGACTCCTGCTTCTTCTTGTGCGAGCACATCGCTCATAGTACTGGATGTCACGGATAGGTACAGGAGTAGTTGTTCCCCCTTCTGGGGCTTAGCGAGGATAGGAGGCATCGTCAGGTAGCGTTGTCAGCTCGCACTCCTGGTCCCAGGTGATCCATCCTTTCTTTTCTAGCGCCAAGTTGGCTTGTTTGATCAATCAGAAGAAGGGAAGACATCGTTCAGCGGCTCGGGATAGAAACCGAGCCAGGGCAGCGATGCGCCCGGTGAGGCACTATACATCCCTCAGCCGTTTCGGCCACTCCATCTCTAACTGTCATGCCCCGAGCCTTTATTACAGCGGAAGACTCGCTCGGGGAGCGCGAATAGCCGGCATGGTAAGCCTCTTGCAAGCAAGAATCAATCAGAGCACAAGACAATCACACAAGTAAATGCAATTGCACAAGATTTAATCAAACTTCAACTTTATTTCATAATGCTCAATATTCAAGATACAATCACTAATTTGATTTCTATTCTACTAGACTTAAGAAATAGGAAAATTACATTGACTCAATCTAGACACTTTAACTTCCTAAGTCTTCACTCTCATCTTTATAACACTTTCACTCGCTTCCGGACCCGCTACTAGTATAGCCCGAATCCGAATCCGAACTATTTCCATCTCCTGAAAAACATTAGAAAATAGGTCATGAGCGCACTTGCCCAGTAGGTATCTTCGCATCAACATGAAGGCACTATTTAAGTAATTATCATTTTTGCTCTAAGAAATAAGGTAAGACCATGCGAATGGGAATCAATCATGCGATCAAATCAATAGAAACAAGACAACCATGTAAGATAAAATGATCAAGAATGAACTAGCAAGAATATAACAAGAACATGATATTGGCCTTCCATGAACAAGAATGTAACGAGATTGTACTAGCAAGCCACATATTCCTCACTTTAGCATCTTATGCTTAAGAGCAAGTGCTTCGTGAATTTCTGTGGAATATCAAGCAAGAATGTCATGTTGTTCCGTGGATCTTCACTTATTTATAGAAATAGTACTCCCAGCGCATTGCGACGCCAGTAGCATCATACCCCATGGTTTATAAAATAGTATATTTCCGACAATCAGCCGAGGGGACTAGCATAGAGCCCTTGAACACAATCAGTGCTCGATCGCATCTTCAGTTATAAATTAAGCTACTTCCATGTAGTATAACAGTAAAGTATGGCCAAGAATATAGCACTTCCAATAATTCCATGATAACTAAAATCAATGAATGAATGCTTCAATTTTGAATATATGAGATCAAGAATGATATTTAAACTAAGTTATGCTTATAGAATAAATTGACAGCATAACGGTATTTTCCTTAACTTTCATCTATTTAGATCAATTTAAGTAATATGACAAGTTCTAGATCATCAAGGTTTGTGTAGAATCAATGGAATATCAACCCTTGGTCAAACCTTGGGTTAACATATACAAGCTATGTAACGGTCATTGGCTGAGCCGTTACATTATGTAATGCGCCAGTAATAGACCGTTACAGTGATCCGAGTCCAGAAGGATAAAAATAGACCCAGAGGAATGTGACCGTCTGGCACTGGGCCGTTACGTGAGCCTGACAGTCTAGTTCAAGGCCGTTACATTTGAAGAATCAAAAACCACGATAGAGTGTTCTAATTAATGGGCTTTCATTGGTACAACCAACTCGGCGTCCTAGTGGGAATCCCAGGCTCGCGGAGAATTACGGAGGCCTTGAAACAATGATTTTCTAGTCCATTGGAAGGATTATCCAATAGAGAGGTCCTCATGTCCAAGATTGTGTTCCTATAGTGCAAAGTGTGAACTAATGACAACATACCGAATATGTGCCATGTACTTATAGAATTGACTCTATTGACAGAGAGAGATATGTATAATCAAAGTGAAAATCATGATAAAAACTCCGTCAATACAATGTTAAAAAGTCATGCTTTATAGTACAAAACTATAGAATTTGGTTTAACATAACTTAAGTAGAAGTGATGACAAAACATGCAATACCTATCATGAATAATCAAATATCCTTAAAATCACATGATTATGTTTAAAACTTAGGTAACTAGGTTTTAACCATAATAAGATTGGCAGGTTGTATTCAGTCATATGGTTGACAGAACATAAGATATAACGGTCTGGAGATGGGGCGTCACAATGAAAGTGACGGTCACGACCCAGCCGTTACATGATTGTAACGTGTCTGTCCAAGCGCGTTAGAAACATTAGTGCAATTCAAATACTACCGAGTGTGTAACGGTCTGTCGTAGGGCCGTTACTTGAAAGTGACGGTCCTATGCTAGTGCGTTATAGTATCTGCTAACAGAAAACAATCATAGAAACTAAGAGATCAACTCACATCATGTCTTTTATCAAACATGATGAGCTTCTAATCATGTTATCGAAGTAAGGCCATCTACATGCATAGGTAATCATGAATAGATGAATAGTCATGTTTTAATTTCTTAATTTGTCTAAGAGGTGCATGATGTGCATAGAACAAATAAAACATGAAATCAATGCTCTATAATGCATGGAATTCAATCGAACCAGAGGGCTTTTAGTCCTATCATGCTGTTTTTGCCGTTCATGAGATAACCAACCTCTTACTTAGACTGTAGTTTCTGAATTTGGTTGAGAACCCTGCCCTAGTTCCCTTCCTTCTCTTGTGACTTTTTCAGCAACTTCTTTAGGCTCTAACTCCAC
The DNA here is from genome assembly GCA_022559845.1 of Amorphophallus konjac. Lineage (NCBI taxonomy): Eukaryota > Viridiplantae > Streptophyta > Magnoliopsida > Alismatales > Araceae > Amorphophallus > Amorphophallus konjac. The sequence continues at coordinate 117,002,078 of CM040124.1, read as the reverse complement.
GCCCTCTTGACCTAAAGATGTGAAATTCGGAGGGGAGTTAGTCTAAAGTATTGTAAACAAATTATTCTAAAGAACTTACCTTAGATAATGACTCCTTACCTTGCTTCATTACGCCCAAAAAGTAAGGGTCGCACAGTTCAGAACTATGCCCTATTTATAGAGTTTAGGCTAGGTTTTGAAGATTAGATCGAGTTTAGAGTCCTTATTTCATCAAATCCTAATGTCTAATAGTCCTTAGAGTTTTTACAATCCTTCCCAAGTCGATTCATAGTGGATAGGAACATCAAGTTCCAATCCTTTCATGAGTCCCTTCACTTACGGAACTAACAGGAATGTAACGGTCGAGTGCCCATGCGTTACATGTCTGTGGCGGTCTTACGATAGACCGTTACAGTCATCGTAGCTTAGAGTTTCAATTTATAAAAACTCTTTTGTTAATTATCTAAATAATTATCTTATAGTTTCTTGTATTTATCCTTAATATCCGTGGATAGACTTAATTACCTTCTAGAATGTGGGCCTAACTTAATGGGCCTGAGTTAAAAACCTTTTAGACTTTAATTACGTGGGTTGGGTTAATTGATCAACACTACTTGGCCTTATAATGACTTATTAATCAAATAACCCATTTATAAATTTATTTAGGCCTTTATTATTTATGAAGTTCTAGGGCACTACACCCTCCCCCACTTAGAAAGAATTTGGTCCCCAAATTCAAAACATGTATTGAGGAGAGTGTACTTATAATTAAATAATTTCGGGAATCTTTTCTTCATAGTTGATTCGATTTCCCATGTTGCTTCATAAGGCCATGCTTTCTTCCATTGAATCTTAACCATAGGAATGACCTTATTTCTGAGTTGACGTACTTCTCGTTCCAAAATCATTATTGGCGTTTGTTCATATGTCTAGTCTTTCTGAATCTCTATATTATCATAAGTGATAATATGATCTGGATCATATACGTACCTTTTCAGCATAGAGACGTGAAATACGTCATGAACTCTTGCTAACTGTGGAGGTAAGGCCAAACTATAGGCCACCTCACCGACCCTTTCAAGGATTTCAAATGGACCGATAAATCTTGGAGTTAGCTTTCCTTTAATGCCAAATCGTCGAATACACGACCCGGAGAAACCTTTAGATATACATGTTCTCCTACTTGAAATTCCAAGTCGCGCCTTCGATTGTCAGCATAAGATTTCTGCCTATCTTGTGTCATTTTCATCCTTTCCTGAATGAGCTTGATTTTCTCTGTAGAATATCTAATTAAATCGGGGCCTAGAAATTGCCTTTCCCCTATTTCATTTCAACATATTGGTGATCGACAACTTTTTCCATATAGAGCTTCAAAAGGTGCCATTTGTATGCTTGCTTGATAGCTGTTGTTATATGCAAATTCTACCAAAGGTAAGTGATCATGCCAACTTCCTCCAAAGTCAATGACACAAGCCCTGAGCATATCTCCTACCATTTGATTTGTTTTTTCTGTTTGACCATCAGTTTGTGGATGGAAAGCGATGCTAAAATTCAATCTAGTCCCAAGTGAATGTTGTAGGCTTATCCAGAATTGTGATGTGAATCGGGATCTCTATCTGATACAATAGCGATAGGGACTCCATGTAACTTGACAATTTCTTTTATGTATAGTGCTGCTAGAATATCTACAGACCATCGACTTTTTATTGGTATAAAATGTGCAGATTTTGTCAATCGGTCTATAATTACCCATATTCCATCGTGTCCACCTCTTGTCTTAGGTAGTCCCATAATGAAATCCATTCCTATGCTCTCCCATTTCCATTCCGGGATACTTAAGGGATGTAATTTACCTGCGGGTCTGAAATGTTCCACCTTTACTTGTTGACATGTGAGACACCGAGATACGAAGTCAGCTACTTCCCTCTTCATATTGGGCCACCAAAAGCTTCTTTTGAGGTCCTAATACATTTTTGTACCTCCTGGATGAATGGTATAATTTGATTTATGTGCTTCTTCTAAGATCAATTTCTCTGTATCTTCATGATCGGGTATACACATTCGGCCCTTGAATAGCATTTTTCCATCTTCGGATATAGAAAAATCCGGTCTTTGTTCAATATTGGCCTTAATTTCCAGTAAAATTGGGTCATCCTCTTGTAACTTGGCCAAATCCTCAATCAATGTTGGTTGAGCTCGGATATTTGCCATGAAACAATTATCTTCCTTAATGTCAACATCTAGATTCAATTGAGCAAATTGAGGAACAAGGTTAGTCATACTAATCATGAGACTTGATAACATACCAATTGGTTTTCTGCTAAGTGCATCTGCTACAGCATTCGCCTTGCCAGGATGATATTGAATAGCGAAATCGAAGTCTTTAAGATATTCCAACCATCTCCTCTGCCTCATGTTAAGCTCTTTTTGAGAAAATAAATATTTCAAACTCTTGTGGTCTGTGTAGATCGTGATCTTTTCTCCATAAAGATAATGACGTCAAATTTTCAAGGCGAAAATAACTGCTGCTAATTCCAAATCATGTACAGGATAATTTTCTTCGTGACGTTTCAATTGTCTTGAAGAATAGCAAATCACCTTTCCATCTTGCATAAGGACACACCCTAAGCCAATTCCAGATGCATCCGTATATACTTCAAATCCAGCACCCTCTATTGGTAGTGACAAAACAGGGGCTGTTGTAAGATGATTCTTAAGATTTTGAAAACTCTTTTCACAGTCCTTCGACCAGATAAAAAGATTTTCTTTTCTGGTAAGTCTAGTTAAAGGAACCGCGATATTTGAAAAGTCCTTTATGAATCTTCTATAATAACCTGCTAGACCCAAAAAGCTTCTAACTTCAGATATAGTCGTTGGTCGGCTCCAATCTCTGACAGCTTCTACCTTAGAAGGGTCCACAGTAATACCTTCTTTTGAAATAATGTGGCCTAGGAATGAGACTTCCTTGAGCCAGAATTCACACTTATTGAGTTTGCCATATAGCTTATGTTATCTAAGTGTTTGCAAAGCTATCCTTAGATGTTCTTCATGTTCTTCTTTTGTCTTGGAGTATATCAGGATATCATCGATGAAGACGACGATGAACTGATCTAAATATGGCTGGAAGACACTGTTCATAAGTTGCATGAATGCTGCTGGGGCATTAGTTAACCCAAACGGCATTACCACGAATTCGTAGTGGCCATAACGACTTCGAAAAGCCGATTTGTAAATGTCCTCTTCTTTGATTCTCAGGTGATGATAACCTGATCTTAGGTCAATCTTAGAAAAATATTCTGCTCCCGAAAGCTGATCGAAGAGCTCATCAATACGCGGCAATGGGTATTTGTTCTTGATTGTAAGTTGATTCAATCGCCGGTAGTCAATGCATAACCTGAGAGAACCATCCTTCTTCTTGACAAATAGAACTGGTGCACCCCAAGGGGATGTGCTAGGTCTGATAAAACCCTTGTCTAGAAGTTCCTGTAATTGCTTCTTTAATTCCTTGAGTTCTGTGGGGGACATCCTGTAAGGGGCTATAGAAACAGGTGCTGCACCTGGAATGAGTTCAATGGTAAAGTTTACTTCCCTCTCGGGCGGTAAATTAGGTAGTTCAGATGGGAATACGTCCGGGAATTCATTTGCAATAGGAATGTTTGCTAGGATAATTTCCTTAGATTCGGTGATAATGACTGAAGCAAGAAAAACTTCACATCCTTTCGAGATAAGTTTGCAGGCGTGAAGAGAAGATATAATGGTAGGATGCTTCTTGTATTTGATGCCAAGAAAAGAAAATCTTGGAAGACCGGGTTTTCGTAAAGATATAATCCTATTTCGGCAGTTAATGTAAGCATCATGGTCTACAAGCCAATCTACCCCTAAAATGGTATCATAACCTTTCATATCGAGGCATACTAAGTTTGCGGGGAGATTGTGTCCTTCTACCACTACCTCACAATCAGGATAATAGTTGGTAAGCTTAGTTCCAGATCCTAAAGGTGTAGTAATAGCGAGGTCTGAAGGTAGGGGAACTGATGCAGTTGGTAAGGTTTTTGCAAAAGTGGTGGAGATAAAAGAATGAGAAGCACCAGTATCAAATAGCACGAATGTAGGACGAGAACAGATTTGAAGAGTACCTTCCATGAGCCCATCATTTTGATCCCTGGGCGCTTCTTCCTCATCTATAACTGCATTGAGGCGAGCCTGCCTCTTACGTCCTCCATTATTTGGTTGGTCTTTCATAAGGGGGCAATCTGGCACACGATGCTCCCTACTCCCACAATGCAAACAAGCACCTAGGCGCTTCCAGCATTCTTCAGCCGAGTGGCTGAACTTCTCACAAAAGGTGCACGCTGAGGCGACTTGCTCCTTTTCTTCCTTCACCTTTTTACTACTCTTTTGAGAACTTCCACCATTCCCGTTCCTTGATCTTTTCTTATTATCACGGCTTTTATATGGTTCCGTGATGCTGCACTTCTCCTTCTTATAATGCCGATCAGAGCGCCAGCTAGATTCTTCTCCCTTTCCTTTCAACCTTTCGACCTTCTCTAAGGTCCTCTCGCATAAATATGCCCTTTGAACCATCTCTGCATAAGTGCGGATATTCTGTGTCCCCAGTTGTTGAATGAAACTGGGCCGTAACCCGTCCATAAATCGGTTTGCTTTTAATAAGTCTGTACTAATCAAATGTGGTGCATACGGTGCTAGTCTTGAAAACTGCAACTCATATTCTGCCACGGACATCATCCCTTGACGAAGGGAGGCAAACTCCATAGCCTTCCTTTCTTTTACATGCTCGGGAAATATTTGGCACGGAATAAAGTGAGAAAAACATTCCATGTATGTGGCGCATCGGCTGGAGGTGCCGGAACCGATTTCCACCAAGTGCGAGCATCCTTGTTTAATTGGAACGTAGCTAGACTGACTTTCTCCTGATCAGTGCATTGAATAACATCAAATATCCTATTCATCTCGTCGATCCAATTTTCTGCTTCGTCTGGATTGGAAGATCCATAGAAACACGGAGGATTTAGACTCCGAAAATTGCGATGAAGGTCTCCTGCCCTTGCCCCCGCACCACCTTGTGCTATAGTTTGCAGTGTCTGGGTGAGGCCGACAACAGTTTGTTGCATACCGTCCCAATCTACGCGATGAGCCATGATAAGAATAATAAGGTACCTGAGAGAAAATAACAACTTGTTATTTCTTATGAATATTGGAATAAGCAAAATAATTCTTAAACTAATTAGCTATCTTATCTCGGGTTCTACCCAATCCTCACATGGGTGTGGAATTTTTCCTTAGTTCATAGGTATGGGTCCTTAACCTTAGACTTATCCTATGACATGACTCTTTTCCATAAGTCCTGAGACTTAGGCTCTCATACCAACTTAACTGTCATGCCCCGAGCCTTTATTACAGCGGAAGACTCGCTCGGGGAGCGCGAACAGCCGGCATGGTAAGCCTCTTGCAAGCAAGACTCAATCAGAGCGCAAGATAATCACACAAGTAAATGTAATTGCACAAGATTTAATCAAACTTCAACTTTATTTCATAATGCTCAATATTCAAGATACAATCACTAATTTGATTTCCATTATACTAGACTCAAGAAATAGGAAAATTACATTAACTCAATCTAGACACTTTAACTTCCTAAGTCTTCACTCTCATCTTTATAACACTTTCACTCGCTTCCGGACCCGCTACTAGTATAGCCCGAATCCGAATCTGAACTATTTCCATCTCCTGAAAAACATTAGAAAATAGGTCATGAGCACACTTGCCCAGTAGGTATCTTCGCATCAACATGAAGGCACTATTTAAGTAATTATCATTTTTGCTCTAAAGAAATAATGTAAGACCATGCGAATGCGAATCAATCATGCAATCAAATCAATAGAAACAAGACAACCATGTAAGATAAAATGATCAAGAATGAACTAGCAAGAATATAACAAGAACATGATATTGGCCTTCCATGAACAAGAATGTAACGAGATTGTACTAGCAAGCCACATATTCTTCACTTTAGCATCTTATGCTTAAGAGCAAGTGCTTCATGAATTTCTGTGGAATATCAAGCAAGAATGTCATGTTGTTCCGTGGATCTTCACTTATTTATAGAAATAGTACTCCCAACGCAATGCGACGCCAGTAGCATCATATCCCATGGTTTATAAAATAGTATGTTTTCGACAATCAGCCGAGGGGACTAGCATAGAGCCCTTGAACACAATCAGTGCTCGATCGCATCTTCAGTTATAAATTAAGCTACTTCCACGCAGTATAACAGTAAAGTATGGCCAAGAATATAACACTTCCAATAATTCCATGATAACTAAAATCAATGAATGAATGCTTCAATTTTGAATATATGAGATCAAGAATGATATTTAAACTAAGTTATGCTTATAGAATAAATTGACAGCATAACGGTATTTTCCTTAACTTCCATCCATTTAGATCAATTTAGGCAATATGATAAGTTCTAGATCATCAAGGTTTGTCTAGAATCAATGGAATATCAACCCTTGGTCAAACCTTGGGTTAACATATGCAAGCTATGTAACGGTCATTGGCTGGGCCGTTACATTATGTAACGCGCCAGTAATAGGCCGTTACAGTGATCCGAGTCCAAAAGGATAAAAATAGACCCAAAGGAATGTGACGGTCTGGCACTGGGCCGTTACGTGAGCCTGACGGTCTAGTTCAAGGCCGTTACATTTCAAGAATCAAAAACCACGATATAGTGTTCTAATTAATGGGCTTTCATTGGTACAACCAACTCGGCGTCCTAGTGGGAATCCCAGGCTCGCGGAGAATTACGGAGGCCTTGAAACAATGCTTTCCTAGTCCATTGGAAGGATTATCCAATAGAGAGGTCCTCATATCCAAGATTGTGTTCCTATAGTGCCAAGTGTGAGCTAATGACAACATACCGGAATATGTGCCATGTACTTATAGAATTGACTCTATTGACAGAGAGAGATATGTATAATCAAAGTGAAAATCATCATAAAAACTCCGTCAATACAATGTTAAAAAGTCATGTTTTATAGTACAAAACTATAGAATTTGGTTTAACATAACTTAAGTGGAAGTGATGACAAAACATGCAATACCTATCATGAATAATCAAATATCCTTAAAATCACATGATTAGGTTTAAAACTTAGGTAACTAGGTTTTAACCATAATAAGATTGGCAGGTTGTATTCAGTCATATGGTTGACAGAACACAGGATATAACGGTCTGGAGATGGGGCGTCACAGTGAAAGTGACGGTCACGACCCAGCCGTTACATGATTGTAACGCGTCTGTCCAAGCGTGTTAGAAACATTAGTGCAATTAAAATACTACCGAGTTTGTAACGGTCTGTCGTAGGGCCGTTACTTGAAAGTGACGATCCTATCCTAGTGCGTTACAGTATCTGCTAACAGAAAACAATCATAGAAACTAAGAGATCAACTCACATCATGTCTTTTATCAAACATGATGAGCTTCTAATCATGTTATCGAAGTAAGGCCATCTACATGCATAGGTAATCATGAATAGATGAATAGTCATGTTTTAATTTCTTAATTTGTCTAAGAGGTGCATGATGTGCATAGAACAAATAAAACATGAAATCAATGCTCTATAATGCATGGAATTCAATCGAACCAGAGGGCTTTTAGTCCTATCATGCTGTTTTTGCCGTTCATGAGATAACCTACCTCTTACTTAGACTGTAGTTTCTGAATTTGGTTCAGAACCCTGCCTTAGTTCCCTTCCTTCTCTTGTGACATTTTCAGCAACTTCTTTATGCTCTAACTCCACGTCCTCTTGACCTAAAGATGTGAAATTCGGAGGGGAGTTAGTCTAAAGTATTGTAAACAAATTATTCTAAAGAACTTACCTGAGATAATGACTCCTTACCTTGCTTCTTTACGCCCAAAAAGTAAGGGTCGCACAGTTCAGAACTATGCCCTATTTATAGAGTTTAGGCTAGGTTTTGAAGATTAGATCGAGTTTAGAGTCCTTATTTCATCAAATCCTAATCTCTAATAGTCCTTAGAGTTTTTACAATCCTTCCCAAGTCGATTCATAGTGGATAGGAACATCAAGTTCCAATCCTTTCATGAGTCCCTTCACTTACGGAACTAACATGAATGTAACGGTCGAGTGCCCATGCGTTACATGTCTGTGGCGGTCTTACGATAGACCGTTACAGTCATCGTAGCTTAGAGTTTCAATTTATAAAAACTCTTTTGTTAATTATCTAAATAATTATCTTATATTTTCTTGTATTTATCCTTAATATCCGTGGATAGACTTAATTACCTTCTAGAATGTGGGCCTAACTTAATGGGCCTGAGTTAAAAACCTTTTAGACTTTAATTACGTGGGTTGGGTTAATTGATCAACACTACTTGGCCTTATAATGACTTATTAATCAAATAACCCACTTATAAATTTATTTAGGTCTTTATTATTTATGAAGTTCTGGGGCACTACACTAACACTGCTCTGATCTGATTGGGGTTGGCTCCAATCCCTCGATGGGTGACGAGGAAACCTAGGAATTTTCTCGATCGTACCCCGAAGACACATTTAGTAGGGTTGAGTTTCATGTTGTACCTTCTGAGTGTGGCGAAAGTCTCCACCAAGTCACGCAAGTGTTCGGCTGCTCGAAGGCTTTTCACGAGCATGCCGTCGATGTAGACATCTATGTTGCGGCCAATCTACGAGTCAAACATGTTGTTGACTAAGCGTTGATATGTAGCCCCAGCGTTCTTCAGCCCAAATGGCATGCGAGTGTAGCAGTATAGGCCGTGGTCGGTGACGAACTCCGTTTTGTCTTGGTCGGGCCGGTGCATGCTGATCTGGTGATACTCAGAATAGGTGTCGAGGAAGCTCAACATCTCGTGCCCGACCGTAGCGTCGACCAGTTGGTCGATCCGTGGCATGGGGAAGCTATCTTTGGGCGTGGCTTTGTTAAGGTCGGTGTAGTCCATGCACATTCGCCACTTCCCGTTGCTTTTGGGTACCAGGACTACGTTGGCTACCCAATCCAGATACTGGGTAGGTCTGAGTAGCCCTGATGTGAAACGTCCGACGGGAGCAAAGGGACCGACTGGGCGAGTCTTGGGCCTAGACTTGCAAGCACACTCACAATTTGGCGGACTCGATGTTGGCGGACCGATATCGCATCACAACCCTTTCCCGTGGTGACTAAGTGATGATAGGGTGGCTTCGAGGGTATAAACCCTACATGATGGGGTGATGGCTAAACCAAATATGTTTCCCTCCCTAGGATCGGTACACCCACATCAGCGGGGCGGACATCGCGCCATGAGGGCACGGGGTCTCTCGTCACATAATCCGCGATGGCCGCTCGTGATCGGGAAGCCACTTGGCCGGGCACTCACTTCCTCTTCGACTGAACTTTGAAATGATACTAGTTGAACAAATATTATCCAGGAAGGGTTCAGCTTATACCTGATCGGCGTGAAGACACCGATCCTGAGTCGGAGATGAGGGCGAGCGGGGAAGCATGGGATCGCCACCCGCACGCTACGCCTATGATGCTCTGAAGAGACCTGCTGTTACAAAACTACTCCTCTCGTAGGAGGGCGATCGTGGGGTGGGGGAAATATCAATTACATTCAAACACTACCTCCACGCAGGGAGGGGCGCTAAGCCGGCCAGACGAGATCGGGAGGAGAGCTAAAGAAGGCGTCGAATGAAGACTTCGCTGGTTCTGCCCGCTTCTGTGACTGCCTGATAGGTACTCACTGTTGTAGCTACCACGGACTCTCCCGGACTCAGAAGTCACCAAAACTAGAGCCAAGTTTTCACTGGTTGAACAGGGTGGACTTCTGAATTTTCTTGGAATTTGTAGTCATCGCCGACGGCCGGGGCAGGCGCTGGAACTGGGCTGCTTTGTTCTGGCTCGGACTGGTTCCAGAGTACTGCAGTAGAAAGATGAACTCGCCACGAACACTCCCGAGATCCGAATGATGCGAGACCAGAACGGACGCGAGCGTGGACGAGTTTTCTTCAATCAGCAAACAAGACGGGCCCCAGGGGAGGTCGGAGTCATGAGAAACAGTCCGAAGAGTGGGGGGCTGTCAGGATTGGCTCCAACTGGACTGACCTGCGCATTCTAGGAAGAATAATTGGAACGGAGGGTTCCGAACTCCAAACGAGGCTCCGTTTGCTGGGCTGGATAGGGGACTGGTAGAAGTTTTTCCCGGTCAAATGGGGCACCAAGGGGAGCAAGGATGTGGGTGCAGGAGCTTCAGCACTGGGGCTCTAGTCTCTACTCGGATGCCAGGAGTGCGGTCGGACGAGAATGAACCTCCTAGGCGGCTCCGAACTCAGATCGAGGTGGGACCGCCTCGCCTGCGAAGCTGACTGGAGGGTCTTTCAAGAAATATGGGGTGTGTCCTCAGGAACTTGGAGAGGAGGACGGGGCAGGCTCTGAAACCCACGGATCTTCAGCTCCTGGTGACCTGAAAACAGATTGAAGAAATAGAGTTTGTGTGTGGGGTGGGAGAGGGGAAGAAAGATTGCAAGGGTGGCTAATGGAGGTTGTGGGAAGGGGAATGGAGGGATATAGTGGTGATGGAGGGGTGTGGGGGGTGCTGGAGTCGCAGCTAGGGGAGAGGGAGAGAGGGTTGCGGCTGGAGGTGAGGAAGAGAGGGAGAGAGAGAGGGCGCAGGTTGGCTTGGAGAGAGAGGGGAATTTGAACTTGGTTTAATGGGGGGTTGGTTAATGTGGTCTTGGGAAGGGGAAGGAGTGTGTTGGGGATGTGGATAGGTGCTTGGGGAGGTGGGATTCTCCCTTGGGAGAAGGAAGGGGTGTATGGGGAGTGCCAAGAGTCACCTTGGAAGAGGGTGGGAATTGAAAGGAGGAGTTATGGTGATCTAGGGATATGAAGAGGTGGGTGAGGTGGCATGTGGAGAGTGGAGGAGGTGGTGCCTAGGTCTATGAGAGAGGAGAGAGAGGGAAATTTTGAAATTTTGAGGGGAGGAGAGAGAAAGGGTCGCCCCTTTTAGAGAGAGAGGGAGAATGAGAGAGAGAATGAGAGCTAGAGAGAGAGAGAGATTCTCACAATTGTAGTGGATTTCAAAATTCTTCAACAATTCATTAGCTTCAAATGAGGTAGTTGGGTCCTATTTATAGGAGCTCAACTCTTTACATGACCATATTACCCTTGACTTAACACAAACTGACCAATGCTATCCAAAAGGGGGCGCCCATGGGCTAGCCCTTATAGTTGGGCCCATTAAGCATAACATGCTTATCTAATTGACCCAATAACTTACTCAACTGACTCAAATAAAGAAAATTACAGTAATAAGATCGAAACAAAGTGGAAAATACATGATACTTCTTTGAGAATTAAGCCAAAAAATCATGCCGATCGTTGCCGGGGTGATGTGGCGAGTAGTGGGAACAAGAGCTACAGGTGATGTCTCCATCATACCCCTGGGGTGCGGAGAATTCGACCATGTTGAATAAGGGTCCTTCCTAGCTCGCCCATAAGTCCACCGATGGGGCCGGCCCTTCCACCTCACAAGGTATTGCTGGATTGCACCACCCCTGGTGGTATCCTTCTGTTCAACCAGTATCAAATCTTTGTGTTCATGCTGAAGTCCCGCGATCAATGACACCCAAGAGGGGGGTGAATTGGGTGTTTACAAATTTTAAAGAAACTTTTGGCTTTTTATAAAATATGTGATAAACATTAAAAAGCAATTTGAAAACTGTTTAACTAATTCTCTCAATCTCTCCGTTCCCACATGACCATATAACAAAAACAATCAAACCACACAAATAACACATAATGCACAGCGGTTTTTAAGGTGGTTCGGATGTAACGATGGCAATCCTACGTCCACCCCTCACCAAACCCGGTGAGGCTTCACTCGGGGATAAATCCCTAAATGGAGACGATGCTCCAACCACACACGTAGGATGACGCCTGCCCACACACACGGGGATGCACCCCAAAACACACACACACACGGAGATGAGGTCTCCAACACGATCCAACAAGCGGATCAACAAGACACACACATGTTGACACCCGTTTTATGACCAATAAGTCGGGTCATCTCCTTATTCTTTCTATATGATGCTCCAAGTCGTTCACTCTTCATTGAGTCTCTTGATTAGTTGAAGCCTATTTCTTGGGTCTTAACTCCTTGATCGGATATGGTTCCTTGTGGCTACTTCATTGGATGAATCTTAGCAATGCCTCTATTCCTTTTTTCTCCATTTTGATAAATAACGGTCGGTCCTAGGCGCGTTGTTTCATTCTGACGGATGGGTCCTGGACCGTTACTCTTTGAAGAGTCCTAAGTCTTAAGGCCTCGTTTTAAAGCTTATCCTTTTGATTACACATTAATAATAACGGTCTGTCGTGCAACCGTTGTTTCATTCTGACGCCCTATGCCTTGGTCGTTGCTTCTTGAAGAGTCCAACATGTTGGGTCTTCTTCCCGTTGATCTTATCTTTTAGGGATAAGGTTGATAGTAACGGACATTCCTTGGTGCGTTATTTCCAAGTGGCGGTCTGTCATGCGGCCGTTACTTCCTTCAGAGAGTCCTGCCAGTTTAGGCCTTTTTTCTGCTACTCCGTGGCCGAGATAAGGGTTTGGATCGACGATATCTCTTTCAAATCTGATCCTCAGAACCTTCTGTTTGTTTCTATGGACTCTTGGTGATATTATCTTCGAGAATTTGCTAAGAGTTATCCCTTTATCTTGCTGGATTATCCTCTACTCGACCTGAGAATTTGAGGGTGTATAAATAGAACCCTTGACTTCATGGCCCAAGAGAGGAGGGTTTTGAAATTCATGACGAAGTGCTGCCGAACTCAGGAGCCATCTTCATCCAAGAGGAACTGCTTCCCACATTCATCCATCTCATAATCAAGGGAGTACTTTGGTTTTAGTCTTTCAAGTTCATCATTGCATGCTTAAGTTTTTCCCTGGTTTTTCCTCAATCAAAGCATTGTCCCTCCTCTTTCTCCACGTTTTTCACTATTCTCTAAGCATCCAAACATCTTCCCCATCTTTTAAAAACGCCCAGAGGGGTTAAAAAAAATCAAAAACTCCCCGGTAATCCCCTCTCCTTTTGATGTCCTTAAGTTCTTTGAGAATTGATGCTATATTATTGAAAGGGCTAATTTGGGTTGTTTTATTCTTGTCTTCTACATCTTTGGCAGGTTTACAGGTTCACCAACACGAGGCCCAAGTCTTCTAGCCGACTGGAAGAGTTGGAGTTAAAAGAATCTACACTTTGCTACTGCAGGTTATCTGACAGTCTGGTGCAGGCGCGTCATATTATTCTAGCGGTCTATCAGGTGGCCGTTACTTTCAAGTGACGCACAGGGTTCTAGCCGTTACTTCTAGCTGACCTGCAGGTTCTCTTTGGTCTTCTCTCCCGTGGGCGGGTGCTTCATCCACCTATTTCCAAGGTATTTACATGTCTTTTGCTTGTTTTTACTTTGGTGGCGATCACATCTTTCCTTAGTCTTGGGCATCAGCTTTCTCATTCATCACATATCTCTTTTATTTTCTTGCTTGCTCCACCCCTTGTGGTGTGTTTTTATTTACTCTTTGCTCCACGCTCCGGCGTGTGTTTTCATTTTCCTTAGCCTAGTTTGATTGAGATAGCATGCCCATACTAGAGCTAGCTTTGATTGCCTAGGTCATGATCACATGTTCATAGGTTGAGAGCAGATCTTTGATTACTTGCTTGTCATTTCATCATTCAAAACCCCAAAGAAAAGATAGATAGGCAAAATAAAATCAACAGATAATTTTTTGGCGATCACGGTGGGACAACTTGTGCCAATCGTGCTTTTGATTCCTGTTTGAACCTGCCATCATCTGCCTATTTGGTTTCCCTTTGATTTCTCTCTTATTCTTGCTGATTCTGGTTTTCTGAATATTCTGACGGCCTTGTGTCCCTGCGCTACAGACCTCTGACGCAAGGGCATTAGACCGCCACTTTTGTTTTGCTGTGTGAGCTTCCACGGGTTTTCCTATTATTTCTGTCCGATTTTGGCTCTGGCTCATTTGACGGACCCATCTCCCTGCGTTATATTATTTCTGGAGGTCTGGCCTTCGGCCGTTATTGTATTCTGACGCAGGGATCCTTGACCGTCATACTCCAGGCAGGTACGCATCCGAGGTGCATTTACTTCCGCAGTTTCTGCTGTGATTTGGTGCTTGGGTGATACCTGACTTTCCCCTTGCTTTGTTTATATATTCATATCATTGTGTGCATCATTGATTGCTAGATTTTAGGCTAGACTTTGCATGCACTCCGGTGCACATAGGGTCATTCATCTTGTCATATCTTAGATTACATTTTCCTACCTTGTTGTGAGGACCTCTCGTCTCCATATTCCTTGGGGCCGACTAGGAAATCACACCAGGGACCTCCATAAGTTCCCGCGAGCCGTGGATTCCCACACGGATGCCGGGTTGGTTGTACCTTTCCCACCCCGTGTCTAGGGTTGCATAAGTGAAGGAGTGATTACACTTAGAGTCAAACCAAGTCTCATACCCATCTCCTACTAGGAACCTATTGTTGAGAGCACATATTAATCAATTCACTAAAGTTCCGAAGGAGGAATCACAAGAATTGGGTTGCATCATCTTAAACAACTTGGTTGCCTTTGAGTGCCTTCATCTTTTATCACTTGCATCTTATCAGAATCATCTAAGTTTGATTACTCACTGTGTGATTGGTTGTGTTGGTTTTTGCATTTGTCAAGGTTGTCCGTTGCATGTGGAGTTGTTTTCGTTCGTCCAGGTCATCTCCTCAAGCCAATTCCTTCTTCACATTCTATTCCAATCCTCTTTTTGAGTCTACGATGGCATCCTTTAATCCTCCCCGCTCCCAAGAGGACTCCCTTCCTCAAGGGCTCCTTGAGAACCCTCCTAGGGTTGTTACCTTTTCCTCCGGGGAGGGTACTACCGCTCTTCCGTCCTCCACTTCTATGGAAGGTGGTCAAGCTACCCCTTCTTTCTCCACTCCTTCCGTGGGCTCCGTCCTTTAGATGATGGCCCAATTGGATCCGGCCCAACTCCAAGTTCTTTATCAGGCCATGCAAGAGTCCAACACATCTCCTTCTGCCATCATCCAAAATCAATCCGATTCTTCCACTGTTGGGCTCCCGGTTCAGCCCATTCCAATTGATCTTACTCCGGTCCAACCACGGACCATCACTTTCACGGGCATGGAAACGGGCCAGTCTTCCAATTCGGCCCAACAATTTTTCGATAAGGGAAAGTCGCCCATCCCTTCTTGTGTTCAAATGGATCATCACATATCTACTCCGATAGCTCCGCAAGTTCTCATGGGCCCTTCCGACTTCTTACGCTCTCAGCAAGGGGCGGCCCAAGCTTATCCTAATCCGGGTCAAGCTTATGCCCAATATCCTTCTTACGGGCCCCCCATCTCTACTATTTATCCCTTCACTCCTTCCTGTGGGCACCCACCTTCTGCCACAAACGTTCCATCTGCTCCTCACATTCAATCAGCATCTTTCACCGCCCCTGCTCCCTCCCGAGAGCAGGACTTGCTCGACAAGTGGGCCGCCATGCAGCAGCAACTCGATTTCCTCCAGAAGCGGGTTGGCCCACAATCTTTGGCCGATATTCCTGTTCCAACCTTCCAGAATATCCGATTCCCTCCTCAATCAGAGCTCCCCAACTACCGCAAGTACGACGGGAACAGCAATCCCTTTATTCATGTGAGGGATTTTCTATATGAATCGGCGCAATTCTGGTATGATGATCGCCTTATGGCGTATTTATTCCGCCGATCTTTAGATGGTGTTGCTCTGGAATGGTTCTATTCTCTACCACTGGAAGAGGCTGAGAGTTTCAAGGTAGTCAAGGACAAGTTCATCCAGTGGTTCCAAGACAGGGTCGTCCCAGAATACTCGTTCACAGATCTGGTGGCCGAGAAGATGAAGCCAGACGAGGAATTTGCCACGTATGCAGACAGGTGGAGACAGATGGCCGCTAGAGTGCCTGGCCACATCCCGGAGGAAGAGAAGGTCAAGCTGTTGATTTCAAATGCTACTCCAACCTTCCGGAACATCCTGGCAATGAATGACATAGCCAACATGCATCAGCTCTACAGCCGGGCGCGCTTCATCCAGACCCAGTTTAAGGATTCCCCCATCCACTCTTTATTTGAAAACCAAAAGCCCAAGTACCACAAGAAGTCACAAGGGCCGGTTACCGAGGGGGTCCATACAAATGAACAAGTGCAAGCCGTTGCCTTCCCATTCCAGGCCGCACCATTTCGCTTCCCCCAAAACCCCCGCAATTCCCAAAACCCCGCTCCACAAAACTTCCAGACAACCCCACAAAACCCTCCGCCTACCTTTGTCACTCCACAAAATGCCTTCACCAATCCACAACAACCACCACCTCCGTAATACCACAATGTCCCTCCACCTAATGGCTATAACAACAACCCTAACAACAAGCGCCCGGCTCCCAGGAGAGCTCAATACCCTCCATTGCCAGAGACACTTACAGATATCTTCTCCGCCCTCATGTCAGTGAATGCGATCCAACTTCCTCCAGAACGGCCTACTTGGAACCCAGCCGTTGATCAGACTAAATAGTGTATGTTCCATAGGCAGCCGGGCCATACCATAGAAGGATGTTTCCAGTTCCGGGATCTGGTATATGATCTCCATGAAGGGCAAAGGATAGATTGGGCCGCAATGCATCGGGCCATTGTTGAGATCAAGGAAAAAAGAGGGCAGCAGTCGAGGCCGCAAGTGTAGCAGCAACAGGCACTGCAGCCGCAGCAGCTACCACAACAGCAACCACAGCAAGTACAGGACCTGGGCATCCATCAGAATCCGATGCCGAACCACCCACCCGCTCCTCAGCAGCAGCCGCCAGCACCAGCACAAGTAAACGTGGTCCAACCACCGGCCCCCAATGTCGGGTGATCTTTTGATGATGACAGTGCCGCACCACAGGTCATGGCCCTCCACCATAACCACCGTAATCCTCTCACTCCCTTCTTCGTCCTTCCTGCACACCCAACATCCCCTCCATTCATCCTCCCAATTACACCCGCTTCAGCAAATTCCTTACCACCCACCGTTCCATCATACCATCCACCACTTAACCCCGTCACCGTCATCACACCACCATCCAACCCTTCATCCATCCTTACCCTTCCACTAGCCTTCCCTCCACCCGCGTCGACACTCATCACCACCCTGCCTTCCACCAACCCTTCGCCCATCATCAGCTCACCACCCACTACCACCACCAACCTTACGCTCCACCAAACCGTCTCCCCCGCACCACCTGTTCCATTCATCCACCCTGCAGGGCCCATCATACTATCTTCAGATGCCGCGGCGAATTATGATCTGAGGAGCGGGAAGATGTTCCATCGGAATTACCCCACTACTTCTAATCCCCAGTCCTCCCAGCCAACGGCCGAGCAAGAAGAAACCGAACCGCTGCCAGGTACTCAATATGACTTGTTACATCATCTAGACTGGGTGCCTGCTAAAATATCTGTGCTAGAGCTGATCAAAAGGTCTACCCTTCATCAGGATGCACTAAGAGATTTTTTACAGAAGGTAATGGTCAGTGAAGATATGGCAGTCGACAGCTTACCGACCGCACTAGCAACCATCTCCAAAGGGCCGGCAATTACATTTTCAGAAACTGAGCTAGCACCTCTGGAAGCTCGGCAAATGCCGCTCTGCATTACAATCACTCTGAACAAAGTCAGCATTGAAGCAGCGCTGGTTGACACAGGGGCTTCAATTAATGTTTGTCCACTTAGCACCCTCCGAGCGTGCAACATATCTGAAGAGTTACTGCGGCCTACCCCCACCACTATAGCAGCATATGACAACTCGAGCAGAGCGTGTCACGGGGTGATCACCATTCAGGCAGAGCTCAGGCCCCTTACAATGGCCGTGGAATTCTATGTGCTCGATATCGACCCTATGTTCAAGGCTATCCTGGGTCGTTCGTGGATTGATACACTCGGTGCCGTGCCCTCCACCGCACATCAGTGCGTAAAATTCCCCTTCCAAGGAAGGGTCGTCAAAGTTAAAAGCTTGTCCGCGGTGCAGACAGTTAAGGCCTGCTAAGGTGCTAGGCCCGGATACAGAGGGGAGGTGAATGTATCCTGCTACTAATAATGCCCAATTTAAAAACTCAGAAGCTAGGCAAGTTCCGGAATTAAGCTAATTCGATTAAACAAAATAACAAGCAGATGGAGAGTGCCTATTCAAGCATCTAGCGGAAGCAAATCAAACAATCAAACCACTGCTCAATAGATTTTTAAGTGGTTCGGTCCTTCAGACCTACATCCACCCCTCACTCCCAACCGGAGTGAGGCTTCACTAGCAAATGCTAGAACCAAGCAGACTCAGTCTGCGAACAAGGTGCTGCCACACAGCTTGACCAGGGGAACAACCTCCCCTCTTCCTCCCAACCGGAGGGACACCCCAAGTGACTCCCAGCCACTTGGAAACCAGAGACCCAACTCTCTCTTCCTCCAGTGCAGGAGGGAACCCGCCAGTGACTCCCCGTCACCAGCAACCAAAGGTTGAAGACCTCTCTTCCTCCAATCGGAGGGACCCCTGGACTTGCAACCCACAAGCCCAGAACCGGACACAAGTCTCCCTTCTCCTGAGTCCACAGGAGGAACCCGACCTCAGTCTAGAGGATCGGAAGAACACAGTAAATCAGATCAAATAAAAGGAAAAATAAGAAACGAAAATAACACAGCAAACACAAGCTGTAAATGAAAAAACATCAGATGTGGCTCCCATGGAGCTGACTGTCCTGGATTTGATCCACGGTCCAGTAGACAGATCTTCAGTAGCTTCTTCCTTCTTCTCCACGAACTCTCTCTCTCTATCTCTCTTTCTTTCTCCTCTGCTCTCCTTTTCTCTCACGCTGTTCTCTCCTTCTTCTCTGCAACTCTTTTTCTTCTGCCGGCTCACGCTTCTTCTATTTCTTCTTCTTCTCTTCTTCTTGATCGAACTCTCAGCACTTCTATTCTTCTACTATTGCTGCTTCTCTATTTCGATCAACCTTCAACTGAGGACGAAGACTTCAATATATAGCAGCAGCAGGTGGATAAGGGCGTGTGGCTTCCACAATTGCCGCCCAAGTGAAATCGCCATATCTGAGGCAATTCCATCCACGTGTCAGCATCTGCACACTTCGTCCTTCTGGGATCACGTGCTAGACACCTGCATGATTAAAGAAGTGTTCAGTCGATGAACAAAATTAACACAGGCTGTGCATAGTTAAGCAATGTATGGACTTATAGAAATCAATATAGCAAGTGTGTACAGAGTGAGGGAGTGTATAGACTTAGAAGTCTTCATGCGTCCTCAGTGTATATACTTGCTGAAGAATGCATTATCATAACAGGAGAGTGTGTAGACTTAGGCCTTCTGTTCAAGACAAAACCAATGTACATACTTCATGCTGTACAGACTTGATGTTGATCAAAAGACCTTTGGACATCAGCCCAAGGCGTCAACGCTTCCATTGTGCAGCGTCGCCTCAGCTCCTCAAGCGAGATGCTCACGCCCTTGGCAACTGGCCAATGCGTCAACGCATCCAGTGTCAGCGTCGACGCAGTGAACAAGACAGATGATGAACAATGCATGAACTAGCCTTACCAAAGTGTAGACTTCACAATGTGAATGAAGCGCTGTACAGACTTGCTCAAACAGTCCGATGTATGGACTTGGAATTTCAACAGAAGGATGTATGGACTTTGATAAGAGAATGGCTGTACAGATTTCGAGAGTCTTGAAGGATGTACAGACTTTGGCAAGGCCATGAAACGTTCTCTAAGATGATGAAGTCCGTATAGACTTGCAGTGAATGGATGCTCAGTGAGACGCAAGTTGAGACGATGCAGTGTACAGACTTTATGTAATGCATGCAGACGTTGAACAATAGAATGTGCAGACTTTGCCATGAGACACTGAACAAGACGGTGGATGTAACAGTGAAATGTCTAGACTTGATAAACGATGTGTGGACTTCAAGACGTGAGACGCTGAATGAGACGATTCACTGTATAGACTTAGCCTAAGACAATGCATGAGACGGACGATGTATAGACTTGTGTTACTGTAGCAAAGTATAGACTTGAGATGCACTAAGATGATGACTGTTCAGACTTTGGCAATGTGCAGACTTAGAACAGCAGTTGAGCATGTGTGTATTATGTGAGAGCGTATACACTTGAAAGCAACATATAGCCAAGTATGAACAACGTGAGAGTGTATACACTTCAAGCTATTGAACACAAGTACAATGTATATACTTCATGAACAGACGATGTACCTACTTGGAATTAATGCATGCTGTGCAATGTACATACTTTGAAATCATGCAGGCTGATGTGCAGACTTCAGTTGAACCCAACCGAAGAGTGTATACACTTTATGAATCCATATCCCAAGACCAGTGTACAAACTTGATCGAATGTCTAGACTTTGCATGAACAGTCGATGTGAAGACTTCACATGAAGATAGTTTGTACGTGTGTGCTGGCAGTGTATAGACTTGGAGAGCGACCAAATAGGATGTGTAGACTTGCACAAACAGACATCATAACTGAACATGCTTTATGCAGCAGATAAAATGACTAACATAAAACATGACTAACATAAAACATGCAATGCCTTAAATCTATTAAACTAACTGAACAGCAATACAATGCTTTGATAATCAGACTGAACATCAGAATATGCAATGCTTGACTGAACATTTGAAAAAGACTGCATTATGAACAGAAAGTGACTGAATATCAACATGATGACTCACACAGCAAAATGACTCACAGTGATTAACACACATCAAAAGCCAATCATCAAAACCACAGCCATCATCAAAATCACAGGGGCACAACAATCTCCCCCTTTTTGATGATGGCAATACTACGCTGTGAGTAAAGCTGATGACACAAACTATTCTCCCCCTTTGACTTCATGAAAAAGAAAAATAGTTTGAGAAGTTGAAGCATGTATAAAATTTCAGTCAATTTTTCCCTTTTGCAAGAACACAATTCTCCCCCTTTAAGAGTTTCAGCAAAAAGTCATTAGTTAGAGATGATCAAAAGAAGCCAGCATGCAATGATTGAATGAAAATCTCCCCCTTTTTGGCAAACAATCTCCATCATTTGGTATAATCAAGATGAACCATGGGAAGGGGTAAATGCAAAAATGCAGATGCAATAAGAAATGCAAGATCTCCCCCTAGAAATATGAATGCAAGGTTAGAAATGATATGAACATGATTCAGTATGACAAGGAATGCTCCTCCTGAATAGATGCCAATTGATATGCAAGTGATGCATGACATGGAATCTCCCCCTCAATAAGTGAAATCTTATGAGATGAATGAGAAGGAGACCACAGGGGCAAACAAGGAGAAGTTCAGGTCAATGAGCAGATTTTTAAAGAAGCTCCAATCTCAGAAAAATTCAGTCAGATTTTCAGAGAGATATCAATCTCATAAATCCAAAACATAAGTTTTTCAAAGTCTTCCATTATAAGAGCTTATGAATGAGCTTTATTGAATAGCATGGTTTAAACATGATGTATGCAGAGTTTATCAATAAAATTCTGTATTGATATCTAAAACCATGTTTTAATAAAAATGAACCAAGCCCTCATATTTATCTTGATTGTCCTCCCTTTGTCTTACACAATCAAATTTATTGACATCTTTCAGAATTACATGCACTAGTATTGAGATTAAGCAATTATGAAGTCATATTATTTTGTCTAGGGTTGTAGCAATTTGATTTTAGCATCAATATTCAGATATTGAGATATGTTCAACAATTTTTCATGCTACAAATTTTACGAGCAGTCTAGTTCAGTGCACACCTTGTAACTAGAGGATATACCTTGATCAAATGCCAATATCTCTAAGCACTTAGTGTGACTAACTGTCATGCTATATATGAACAGAGATAGCATTTACACATCATGACACACTGCAAATCATTTCTTAATGAGTGAGTTGTATTTCTCAGTGTGCATGCCATTGCTCTGCCTGAATTTCAATTATTCTTAATCAGAGTTAACTAAGGCACCTCATGACACAGTCCTTTGGACATGTGTTTCTCAGTGACCAATGTCATTGCTCTGATAGATATTACCCTTTAGACATTTCAGAAAAATTCATTTGCTTCAAATCAATAATAGTTTCATGTACTTAATCAGTTGAAGTCATGTATTCAAAAGTGTAGATTTCAGAAGTTTTCAAGACACAGCATGAAACAGATGGTTAATGTTTATTAAACATGCTTCAGATATTTTTAAGAGATTTTAAAGTCAAACTCATGAATACATTAAACTTAAACTACATGAGTTATTTCAGACGTTCATAAAAACGTATAATAGAAGATTTCTAGTTCAAGAGTTTTCAGATTTATGATCGAGATAGCCCATTGAAATCTTCATGAAAGACTGATAGAATTCTGAAACCAAATGATACCAATTGATAAGAGAGATTTTGAAGCCCAGTGTTTTCCGAATATGATCAAGGTTTGACAATTAAAATCAATGAGGAAGGATATGCAATGAATTATGACAAATATATGCATTTGACAATCTACATGCAATGCATTGACTCCCCCTGACACTATGCATTCAATTACTCTCTTTGGCATTTTTCAAGAAATGCAATGCAATTAAATACATGTATGCAAAGACATGCAAAGACTCAACATTGTTTGCTATGCAAAGCCATGCAATTAACTACCCTGAAAACATGTAATGTTTGCACTGAAAACTGAACATATGACACTGTTACTCAAGCTCAATCAGACTTCCCTATTAAGCAAAATGAACCCATGGTACTAGGCGGGGCACTTGGTCTACTAGACCACCTCACACATAGTAAGAACCTCCAGACAGATTTCCCTGCCTTTTGGTAGCTTGCCATTTGATATACCATAGTGGTCATGCATGATAATGCAACATGCAGTCCAGATGGTTCCAATCAATTATCAATCTGAATTATGCACTGATATCTCAACATGTGCTCATGAGAAACAAGGCAGATTTTTAAATGTGAGCATGCATACATGGATCAAATTTCAGCTTTTCAGATTTTTCAGAATGCAAGTTTATTCTCATTTCAATGTCTAAATAGACAATTCAGAATGAGCATTGAGAGACAAGAATATTCATAGTGTTCAATAGATAACAAATGTGCAAGAACACATCAAACAAGATATGCAATGAATTTCACAACAGGAAATGCAGAGAATTTACCTGAACAGTTCAGAAGGGGTTTTTCATTCTTGAGTGCCTTGGATTAATACCCATTTTTATTCAATTCCAAGGCACACCTGCAAGGCAAAGTTTATTTTGCACAAATAGGCACCCAAGAAATCTTGGGTCCTAACATGATAGTATTATTTCTAGCAGGTTTTCTCAGTACATTTCTAGCAGCATGGTCATCAGATTTCATCAAGTAGCAATTATTCATTGAATGACCAATTTGACCACAGTAATGACATGAATTATCAGATTTCAAATTCTTCTTATGCAAATTACTGTTGTCATGAAGTTTATTAGCAGAGAGAGAGTTCTGTTCACTATAATGATAGTAAGATGCACCAGATTTCAGATTTAATCTATGCACATTCTTGTTAGCATGAAATCCATGTGTATATGCATGAGATTTTCTGTTAACAAAATAAAAATTCTGTTTACTAAAACTAGATTGGTTTTGATATCCTGCCAGCCAACAGGTTGCAGCCCTGTGACCTGGCTTCCCACAGTTATAACATGAAAGTTTTGCAAATTATCTTACAGGGAATTTAGCATGTTTGAGATTCACATTTCTACCCTGAATATGCCAACAGTCCTTGACTGTATGTCCATACTTTCTACAGTGAGAGCAATTGAGAGAATTTCTTCTAAAGGAACCTGACCAACATTCAAAGGCCTTGTGACCATTTTTGTTGCAGTTAAAACAGATGATGTGCTGGTCCTTTGAAACAGATTTGTTTTTATTAAAAACATGCTGATTTGCAAAGTATTTTTTATGAAATGAACATGATTTTTTCTTACCACTTGCAAACCAGCAATGAGCAGTAGTGTGTCCTACTTTATCACAATTAAAACATGTGACATTCTTTTTCTGAGGGACAGGGAACTTGACCTGCGAATCCCTGCCATGCATTTTTATAGCTTTCAGATCATTTGATTTCATTAAATTACATTCATGCATCAAGTGGCCAATCTTGTGACAGTAATGACATTTCATGATTTCCCTTTTATGTGCATGTCTAGGTGTATCAGTGTGTTTTACAGCATGCACATTTTCAATGTGATTCAATCCTTTCTTCACATGACTGACCTTTTCCATTTTTCCAGTTTGTTTCTGATTCTTCTGAACATTTGGTTGTTTATTTTCTGAGGTGGTAGCTACATCTGAAGCTTTGATGAAAGATGTCATTTGCTTATTTTTGAAAGTCTTTTTATTGACATTGTTGTAGCCTAGCCCTTCCTTTTGAGTATTAGCCTTAACTCCTAACAACCTATCCAGATTTTCTTGTCCATCAATAAATTTAGACAAAGAGCTTTTCAGATCCTGAATTTCATTTTCAAGAGATGCAATGTGTATTTCATAACTAGCGATCTCTTATTCACTACAATTGACAGCTTCATTCAAAACCTTGTTAGCTGTTTTGTATTCTTCAATTTCCTTTCTCAGCTCATCTACCTCTTCAGTCTCGTTTGTACAGATGACTTTTCCTTTCTCCAATGTGAGAAGTCTTTCAGACATGGCACTGTTTAACAATTTTAATTTTTTAACTTCTTCTTTAAGCTTATCATTTTGAACCAATTCATTTATTAGAAGCTGATCTTCTGAATTGACTTCATGTTTTCTTCCAACCTCAAATTCCTTCAATTCTTTTTGTTGTTTTTCAAAATCTTTCTGTAATTGTAAGTTTACAGATTTTATGGCATTCAATTTTTCAATCAGCAATGTGTTCTCCTTTTTAAGTTTCTCTAAACTTTCTTCATTTTCTTTGGAGAAATTTTTGAGAGAATCATTCTCACTTTTCAGCTTGTTTAGATCAGATTTAACACATTCAACTTCTTTCAGCAAATCCTTACTCTGAACAGACTCATGACAAGTTTGGCTAAGCTTCTTCTCAAGTTCAGAGTTTTCTTTTACATGATATTGATTCTCAATTTTCAGTAATGAAATTTGTTTCTTTAGCATTTGAATATCAGACATACAAGTATCATGAACATTTTTTAGTTCAGCACAGTTTTCACATGGAGAATTGAAACTGTCTGACCTACTATTCTTCTTCAATTTTTTGTATTATTTTCTTAACTGTTCATGAGATTCAAATAATTCAGCATATGCATTCTCCCAATCTTCTAGAGAAAAATTCTCGAAGAGATTTACCTCATCATCATCATCTTCATCAGTTTGATTGCTGCCTTGATCGCTGCCACTTTGATTTCTTCTATTGGCCATCATGCAGCTGTCCACATCTATCTCCTGAGTTTGCTTCAGTGTATCCAGAATGTCTTTAGCAGAACTGCAATCAACGAAGCATGAGTGAAAGGCTCTATCAGTACCTGCCTTCATCAGATTTATAGCTATCTGATTTTCTTCATGCAGTGATTTTTGACTGTCAGTCCATTTGGACTTTTTCTTTGGTAGTTCATGAGGACCATGTGAAATTACTTTCCACAGGTCTGGATTCACAGATTTAACATAATTCTTCAGACTAGCGAATCATGCATTAAAATGCGTACCACTGAAGATCGGTGGATGAGCCATGAGAACACAACAGATTAATGCAACAGGAATATTGATGCACTAAAAACAAATTAGCACCTAAGACTGCAAGATCGAATCTGCAGGTCGCTGGACCTTGTATGCAGACACCGCTCTCATACCAACTGTTAAGGTGCTAGGCCCGGATATAGAGGGGGGTGAATGTATCCTGCTACTAATAATGCCCAATTTAAAAACTCAGAAGCTAGGCAAGTTCCGGAATTAAGCTAATTCGATTAAACAAAATAACAAGCAAATGGAGCGTGCCTATTCAAGAATCTAGCGGAAGCAAATCAAACAATCAAACCACTGCTCAATAGATTTTTAGGTGGTTCGGTCCTTCAGACCTACATCCACCCCTCACTCCCAATCGGAGTGAGGCTTCACTAGCAAATGCTAGAACCAAGCAGACTCAGTCTGCGAACAAGGTGCTGCCACACAGCTTGACCAGGGGAACAACCTCCCCTCTTCCTCCCAACCGGAGGGACACCCCAAGTGACTCCCAGCCACTTGGAAATCAGAGACCGAAGTCTCTCTTCCTCCAGTCCAGGATGGAACCCGCCAGTGACTCCCGTCACCAGCAACCAGAGGTTGAAGACCTCTCTTCTTCCAATCGGAGGGACCCCTGGACTTGCAACCCACAAGCCCAGAACCGGAGACAAGTTTCCCTTCTCCTGAGTCCACAGGAGGAATCCGACCTCAGTCTAGAGAATCGGAAGAACACAGTAAATCAGATCAAATAAAAGGAAAAATAAGAAACAAAAATAACATAGCAAACACAAGCTGTAAATGAAAAAACATCAGATGTGGCTCCCATGGAGCTGACTGGCCTGGATTTGATCCACGGTCCAGTAGACAGATCTTCAGTAGCTTCTTCCTTCTTCTCCACGAACTCTCTCTCTCTCTATCTCTCTTTCTTTCTCCTCTGCTCTCCTTTTCTCTCACGCTGTTCTCTCCTTCTTCTCTGCAACTCTTTTTCTTCTGCCGGCTCACTCTTCTTCTATTTCTTCTTCTTCTCTTCTTCTGGATCGAACTCTCAGCACTTCTATTCTTCTACTATTGCTGCTTCTCTATTTCGATCAACCTTCAACTGAGGACGAAGACTTCAATATATAGCAGCAGTAGGTGGATAAGGGCGCGTGGCTTCCACAGTTCCCGCCCAAGTGAAATCGTCAGATCCGAGGCAATTCCATCCACGTGTCAGCATCTGCACACTTCGTCCTTCTGGGATCACGTGCCAGACACCTGCATGATTAAAGAAGTGTTCAGTCGATGAACAAAATTAACACAGGTTGTGCATAGTTAAGCAATGTATAGACTTAAAGAAATCAATATAGCAAGTGTGTACAGAGTGAGGGAGTGTATAGACTTAGAAGTCTTCATGCGTGCTCAGTGTATATACTTGCTGAAGAATGCATTATCATAACAGGAGAGTGTGTAGACTTAGGCCTTCTGTTCAAGACAAAACTAATGTACAGACTTCATGCTGTACAGACTTGATGTTGATCAAAAGACCTTTGGACATCAGCCCAAGGCGTCAATGCTTCCATCGTGCAGCGTCGCCTCAGCTCCTCAAGCGAGATGCTCACGCCCTTGGCAACTGGCCAATGCGTCAACGCATCCAGTGTCAGCGTCGACGCAGTGAACAAGACAGATGATGAACAATGCATGAACTAGCCTTACCAAAGTGTAGACTTCACAATGTGAATGAAGCGCTGTACAGACTTGCTCAAACAGTCTGATGTATGGACTTGGAATTCCAACAGAAGGATGTATGGACTTTGATAAGAGAATGGATGTACAGACTTCGAGAGTCTTGAAGGATGTACAGACTTTGGCAAGGGCATGAAACATTCTCTAAGACGATGAAGTCTATATAGACTTGCAGTGAATGGATGCTCAGTGAGATGCAAGTTGAGACGATGCAGTTTACAGACTTTATGTAATGCATGCAGACGTTGAACAATAGAATGTGCAGACTTTGCCATGAGACGCTGAACAAGACGGTGGATGTAACAGTGAAATGTCTAGACTTGATAAACGATGTGTGGACTTCAAGACGTGAGATGCTAAATGAGACGATTCACTATATAGACTTAGCCTAAGACAATGCATGAGACGGACGATGTATAGACTTGTGTTACTGTAGCAATGTATAGACTTGAGATGAACTAAGACGATGACTGTTCAGACTTTGGCAATGTGCAGACTTAGAACAGCAGCTGAGCATGTGTGTATTATGTGAGAGCGTATACACTTGAAAGCAACATATAGCCAAGTATGAACAACGTGAGAGTGTATACACTTCAAGCTATTGAACACAAGTACAATGTATATACTTCATGAACAGACGATGTACCTACTTGGAATTAATGCATGCTGTGCAATGTACATACTTTGAAATCATGCAGGCTGATGTGCAGACTTCAGTTGAACCCAACCGAAGAGTGTATACACTTTATGAATCCATATCCCAAGACCAGTGTACAAACTTGATCGAATGTCTAGACTTTGCGTGAACAGTTGATGTGAAGACTTCACATGAAGATAGTTTGTATGTGTGTGCTGGCAGTGTATAGACTTGGAGAGCGACCAAATAGGATGTGTAGACTTGCACAAACAGACATCATAACTGAACATGCTTTATGCAGCAGATAAAATGACTAACATAAAACATGACTAGCATAAAACATGCAATGCCTTAAATCTGTTAAACTAACTGAACAGCAATACAATACTTTGATAATCAGACTGAACATCAGAATATGCAATGCTTGACTGAACATTTGAAAAAGACTGCATTATTTATAGAAAGTGACTGAATATCAACATGATGACTCACACAGCAAAATGACTCATAGTGATTAACACACATCAAAAGCCAATCATCAAAACCACAGCCATCATCAAAATCACAGGGGCACAACAAGGCCATATCAGAGCAGGTTCTTCCCACACTTTGGCCAAGCAGCCGGCCCGTTATATCAGTGCTGGACTTGAACTTCCCCTGGGCGTATGCATCTCCCAAGTCCGCCCCTACTCCAGTCAACATCAAAGTGAAGCCGCAGATTCAAGATTCCAAGGGTTGGAACATCATACTGAAACTAGGCTATCAACCGGGGAGAGGCCTCGGTGCGCAAATACAAGGAGTGACCAAGCCCATACCCAAGGGAAGAAAGATGGGCAGGACAGGTCTCGGTTACCGAGAGACTGCATTATCTATGATGGGTGATTCTGGGCCACTCACCTGGGATTATCGCCAGCATTTTGTCAGAGGGCCTCTCCAGCCTGGTACATTAGCTTCAAGACCAGTTCAGCCAGAAAGAGATGCAGTCTGTCCGATTACCAACCCGCCCCCATTGCCGGGAGGGTCAGATGATGATATGCTCGACTATGGTCAGGCCTTGCAGGGGCTCTTTCATGAGGAAGAATGTCAAAAGCAACAAGAGGTTCGGCTTGTAAAGGCCGAAGAAGCGGCCTGTTGTTGATTTACAGAAGGAGGGGAGCTCTCCAATTGTCTTTTCTTGGTCTCCCTCACGCTTTCAAGCTATTTTCCAGCAAAGGGACCTCATACCCCGCCTTCCTCCCATCATAATAGATCCATCTTTCATTGATCCACCCGAGATTCTATTTGTTCCTTGTGCTTGCGGGAGGTGCCCACCCATTGATCTATCCACTCTCTTCACTCCTCCTCCTCCCAACACCCAACTCCACGAGATGTGGTTCTCTTCTTCTGATCCTTTCTTTGACTGCATTTTCCCCGAGCTGTTCCCTATGCAGCTCCCACCTCCTCCATCTTGCTGTGTAGTCTCCGCTGATCTCCAAAAAAAAATGTCAAATTTGAAAAGGAGATTTCAGTGGAAGATTACGCTATCTTGTCGCCATCCTCTTCCCAGGGCCACGAGTCCCCTGCTCCTTCCCTTCCACTAGGCTTCCTCTCTCCTAGGTTAGGATTAGGGTCCGTCGAGTCTAGGTAAGTAGAGTCAATTAGGTCTAGAAAAGTAGGGTCTTGTTCTAGTTCATCCAACCCTTCCTCTTCTAAGCCGCGCTCGCTTGCGCATCCATCCCGATCTATTCCTGATAGGTTCTTGCAAGATTTAGCTCAGCGATGCCATGCTCTTTTGAAGTACCCGGAATTCGTCGCCATGGCAATTGTGATTGAAGATGAAGAGGAAATAGAAGGGGTATGGAGCGATGACGGATTAGGCATCTACGAGATCTTGGATGAAAAGGATCCAATTGATGAGGACAGCAATGTAGATGACACCGCCGACCTATACGCACAAGGATTGAAAAGATTCGACGAGCCGTCGACGGCGGTGGACGAACCTACAAAGGAAATCAACTTGGGAACCGAAGAAGACCCAAGGCCCATCATAATTGCTGCTAATCTCCCTTCACAAGTAGAAGAGGAATTGATTAAGGTACTAAGGGAGTATAGCGATTCCTTCGCCTGGTCTTACGAGGACATGCCAGGTCTTGACCCCTCTTTAGTAGAACATCGACTCGTGCTTAAACCAGGGGCAACACCTGTGAAACAAAGGTCAAGAAGATTTCACCCCCACATGGCCTTGAGGATCAAGGAAGAGGTCGACAAGCTATACAAAGCCAGATTCATCAGAGTTGTTTTATATCCTCAGTGGGTGGCAAACATAGTCCTTATTCTTAAAAAAGATGGAAAAGTGCGCATATGCATTGACTTTAGGGATCTTAACAAAGCATGTCCCAAAGATGATTTCCCGCTACCCCATATAGACGTCCTAGTGGATAATACAGCCGGGTATGAAGCTCTATCATTCATGGATGGATACTCGGGCTACAATCAGATCCGTCTCGCTCTCGAAGATCAAGAGAAAACTTCCTTCACCACGCCCTGGGGCACGTATTGTTATGTGGTTATGCCATTCGGTCTGAAGAACGCCGGTGCCACCTATCAAAGGGCGATGATGGCCATCTTCCACGACATGATGCATATCTATATGGAAGCTTACGTGGATGACATCCTGGTGAAGTCAAAAACTAAGGAAGAACACCCCTCTATCCTGGCTAAGGTGCTGCAGAGAGCCAGGGAGTACAAGCTCAAGATGAATCCGAAGAAGTGCGTATTCGGAGTCTCCTCAGGGAAGCTGCTAGGGTTAATAGTAAGCAAACGGGGGATCCAGATTGATCCTAATAAAGCATAGGCCGTCATGGACATGCCTCCGCCAAAGAACATTACGGAACTTCGAGGATTGATTGGTAGATTGCAATTCATCAGAAGATTCATATCCCAACATTCTCAAAGGTGCCGTCCGTTTTATGAATTGCTTAAAGCGGGGGTCAAGTTCAAATGGAATCAAGATTGTCAGAAGGCCTATGAGGACCTCAAGGAATATCTATCCAATCCCCCGGTTCTGCAACCTCCTTTCCCTGGGAAACCCCTAATTCTATACATCTCGGTCATTGAGGACTCCTTAGGGGCGGTCTTAGCACAAGTAGATGATGAAGGGAAAGAGCGGGCTGCTTACTATCTCTCTCGGTTGTTTAATCCAGCTGAATCCAAGTACACCGCTATGGAGAAAACTTGTGCCGCCTTAGTGTGGGTAGCTCAGAAGCTGAAACACTACTTCCTTGCCCACCCAGTTAGGTTGATCTCTAGAATGGACCCGATCCGCTATCTCTTAGAAAAGCCTATCCTTTCTAGTAGGTTAGCTCGCTGGCAGAGCTTCCTCTCTCAGTTCGACATCACCTTTGTTGTTCAGAAGGCAGTCAAAGGATATGCCATTGCTGAGCATCTCGCCCATCTCCCCATCCCTCACACCGATTCCATTCAGGACGATTTCCCTGATGAGCATCTTTCTGTTATCTCTCATCACCCCTTCTGGTCTCTGCACTTCGACGGTGCACTCAACTCTCAAGGCCGAGGGATCGGTGCTGTTCTGCTTACCCCGGAGGGGGTAACCATTCCCTTTGCTTATCAACTTCGGTTTCCTGCTACCAACAACATCGCTGAGTATGAGGCTCTCCTGGCCGGCTTGAAGCACGCCTATCTCCTAGGCGCGCGTTATCTAACATCATAGGAGACTCTCAGCTCGTCCTACGGCAAGTTCTGTCCACTTACCGTACTCGTGACCCCAAGCTCAAACCTTATCAAGATTTGGTCACGCTTCTCGCTAGGCAATTCCGTAAGCTGATCTATATCCACACTCCCCGTTCTCAGAACATTCTAGCAGATGCTCTGGCATCTCTTGCTTCCTCCCTATCCTTCCCTCTCAGTCGGAATACTGAGACTATCATCGTCCAGAGATTGGACGCACCCTCTCTTCAGGATCCTTGGTACCTCAACCTTAGGAAATCCGTAGAGGCGAAGGCTGAGAAGGAAGATCTCAAGGAAGTTTCATTAGCAGAGCTAGAGGAGATTCTGGACGAAGAGGAATTACCTTGGTATCATGAAATCGAGTTGTTTTGCAAAGAGGGGTCGTTCCCAGAAGGGGCAAAAGCTGAGCAACGCAAGTCAATCAGAAGAGCCGCCGCAAGGTACACCATTGTTGCAGGAGAACTGTACAGGCGCGCTACTAACGGAATGCTCATGAGATGCTTAGATGATGTTGAAGCTTGGAAGGTGGCTGAAGCAGCCCATTCTAGTGAGTGTGGGGGTCATGTCAATGGCCAGGCTCTAGCGAAGAAGATCCTTAGGCAGGGCTACTACTGGCCCACTCTAGAGGAAGATTGCTCCCTCTACGTCCGGAGGTGTCTTAAGTGCCAACTCCATGCTGATAAAATCCATTCTCCTGCTTCATCTCTCCATCCCATGACTGCTCCTTGGCCATTCTCTATGTGGGCTTTCGACGTTGTCGGCCCGCTCGGTGATCCTAATTCTCAGATCAAGCAGAAATCTTTTATTCTTACCGCCACTGAGTACTTCACCAAATGGGCCGAAGCCGAGGCGTACGTAGAGATCAAAGCTACAACGGTGTGCCGCTTCATCATGAAGAATATCATCTCACGGTTCGGAGTGCCAAGCAGCATCATCACCAACAACGGACCCCAGTTCGTCTCTCAAGAGCTTAAGACCTCTGTAAGAAGTTCAATATTGCATTGCATCATTCATCTCCATATTATCCTCAAGGCAACGGTCAAGCCGAAGCCACTAATAAAACCCTTCTTAAAATCATCAAGAAAACATGCGAAGCTCATAAGTTTTCTGATTGGCCGGAAAGATTAGTAGAAGCTCTGTGGGCTTACCGCACCTCCGTCCGTACTCCTACGGGACAAACTCCCTATTCTCTTACCTACGGGATGGAGGCGGTGCTCCCATATGAGATCTTGATCCCTTCACTTAGAGTGCAGCTCGATAAGGAACTTAATCTCGATGAACGTCGAGAGGCGTTGCTGGTCCAGTTGGAACTCTTAGATGAAAAGAGGATGAATGCGGCCGATCACGTATCCGTCTATCAAAAGAGGGTTTCGCGTTATTTTCAAAAGAAGGTGATCGAACGTAAGTTTCTAAAAGGTGATATGGTTTTGAAACGCAAATTCATTCGGTCTGTAGGTCCAAGGTCTAAATTGCAACATAACTGGGAAGGGCCGTTTGTCGTAAAAGAAGCTTATCCAGGGAATGCTTATCGCCTAGTAAACGCGGAAGGTGAGGAGCTCTCTCACCCGTGGAATGGGTTGTATGTTAAGCATTTCTTTCCTTAGAGTCTAAGCCACGTGCTTCCCCAGCAGCAGGATACTCCCTCCTGTTTCACTAAGAAGGGTCCCGAGTAAGGCAATCACACACTACACGACATCCCGGGTCAGGATTTCTGATTCTAAAAGACACCGTTTCTCCTCGGCCATGCTTTAGGGGAAAATCGAAGTCCCTGTCCGCTTCATTCTTCGGCTGAATCCAGGGGCAAGAAGTGAATAAGGAGGCGACAACCAATCCAAACACCCTAACAAGAGGAGGTCTCAAATAGGGGCAAGTCCGTTATGACCTGACGCCACAAGAAAAATAAAGGAAAAGAAAACGAGTAATCTTTTTTATGACAAAATCAAAAGCATCATCTCAAAAGTCTACCGATTCTGAACTCCAAAGCTCTAGGAATACAAAAAACAGAAAAGCTAGGCATGACAAGAGTGGCAGTATAGTTCCCCGCGGGACGTCATGAGCCCGGTCGCATGCATGCCTAGAGTGGATGAAGGTTCGATGACAGACACAAAGCCCCGGCGCAACAGACCAAATCTCTAACAGGGCTGTACGGTGAGGAAATCAAGTCCTAAAAACTTCCATATCTGGCCTAAGCTTACCCCCGTGTTCATTTTTTTTCTTTTTAGGACCAAGATTAGTACCCTGGGTATGGCCTTGGTAGAAACACCGTCATGTGAATTGGGCCTTGGCCAAGGATTGTCACCCATGTTACACGCCAACCTCGGGACTCCTGATTCTGAACAAGGAAGGGTTCACGTTGCTAGGGGAGACACTGGTTTTCAAAATCTAAAAAACATCAAATATTTTCAAAAATCCAAAGACATCAAATATTTTTAAAATCCAAAAAAACCAAATATTTCCAAAATCCAAAAAAACCAAATATCTACGAAAATCCCACAAAAATCAGATGTTTTTCCAAAACTCCATCATGTGCATAGCATGCATTGTATTTTTATTATATTTTCCGCCTATTTAATAAGGCTCCACCCCTTGACCAAATATCAAGAAATGGTCATTATCTGACTTGCTTCAAGGCAAGGGGTTGAGTCTAAGAACAGATCTAACTTGTTTCATGTCTTAGCATGTGCAAACAACAGGTTCAAATGCAGGATTGCAACTACGCAGGATGTGATGCATCAGTGTTCGACCGTCACAGTCATTTAACTGTCCCCTCCTTGACCGTTAATTCCCTTCAGGCGTGGGCTTTTTATTCTTTTGTCCCTCTGACGGCCTGGTCCTTACCGTCATTTCTATATAACGACCCATCTCCCATCCGTTACTTTCTTCAGAAAACAGGATTAATAAGGCTTTCATTCTGACGGCTCCTCATCAGACCGTCATTTCTTTATGGTGGTCCACTGCCCATCCGTTACATCCTCCAGAGGCTCTGCCTCTTCACATCATTCTAGCCAATCAAACCCACAAAACTTATGCTCATTCAACTAAGCCAGTCTCATCTCATTCAAGCAAGCTGAATAAAACATGAATTCATGAAAATTCCGGCTTTGATTGTTAATTACAAACAATATCCCTCATGAACAAAAGAAAATCAAGGTACATTCAATTTTCTATCCGCAAGAGGGCGGATTTTCCTCAACTCTTTCACATAATCACGGCGTGCTGCGTCGCTCTCTTCTACTTCTGCTTGCCACGGGCGCACCTTGCTGATCTCCCACATGGTCAGCGCATTCCGTACTGCTCTTTCATCTTCCTCGGTCCCCATCTTCCTAAGTAGAAGGGGAGGGTAGTGTGATAGTGCAGGAGCTTGGGTTCTTGGAAGTCCGATCTGAAGATGGCACCGGTGCGGGTTGTAGATCGCCATGGTGGTATTCCCCACTAGTTGGAGGTTCAGGCCTTGACGTCGCGGTATTTTGAGAAGAGTGCTCCGAAGGATTCTTGGTCACATATTGAACTTGTCTATTGGCAAAGTGTTGAAGAAGAGGCGCCATTCATCCTGCATTTTCTTATCCGCAGTCTTGCATTCAACCTGTGAAGAATACCCGAACGCCCCTCCAATGAAGAAGAGAGGGTGGCTCCCGAAGATTCGGCTAGCTGAAGTTATGTCCTCCTTTGGTTGGAATTTGACTCTCACTCCCATCCAGCACTCAAGGAGTATTATGGAGCCGAACAGAAGTCCTCCTAGGCAAGCCGAGCTTAGTCCTTCATAAAGGTATGAAAGGATCGCTTGAGAGATGGACATTCCCCGCCACAGCCCGCTAATAATGCTAAGATTTTGGATGTCTAAGAGGTGGTCGGTCGTAGTGAAAAGGAAGACTCCGCATAGGCAAACCACCACCGCCTTGGCTATTGCTTCGTGTCTCTCCCACTTGTTTTTACAATGAGACACTATCCATTGCACCAAGGGTATCAAATGAATGTGGTGTGGGCTAATCATGGTTCTCACGTCCTTTGGGTTATGAATAAAATCACTCAAGATCAAGGATGGGTCGATAGGCTCTATTGTGTAGCAAACCCGGTCTTCATCCCCCGCCTTAGTCTTAGGAAGGGCTAGGTAGGTCTCTACCTCTTCTAATAGGACTGTTGCTTTGAAGAAAGGGAAGATGAAAGTATGAGTTTGTGGATGCCATAGTTCTACAAGAGCTGAAATACTTGGCCAATCTAAGGATAATTTCTGGAAATTTTTGCCTAAAACCAAGAGAGGTTGAAGGTGCCAAGCTTTAAGGATGGATGTGACTTCTATAGGGAGTGCTTTTACCATGGGATCCACCCACTTCAGATTAGAGTAGCATCCTGGACCAGGAAGAGGCTTGAAGAAAGAAGGAGAAGAAGAAGTCATAAAGAGAAATTAAAGAGCAGAGTTTTCTGAACCTGGATGAGTTGTTGGGAACTTACCACCCTTTGAACATTGGAGTTTAAGTGCTTTAGGATTGACGTCAACCGTTGGAGCTCTCCATGTTCTTTTCTGGCAGCTTTAGGTCCGGTGTAGACCTTCTCCACAATAGCCATCACCTCGAAGCTTCTCTTCATCTTGATTTCTACCCTTAGGAGAGGTTCTTCAGCCCTAGAGCAGTGGTTTTTAGCAAAGCTACATTTTTTGGTTGAGTTTCCAAGTTTTAAAGGCTTGATTTTGGCTTAGGAAGGATAAGACTTGAGTTGGAAGACTTTATCTTGAATCTAGATAGGTTCTAGTGGGAGATTAAGTGGATAAATCTCAGGTTTAGGCTCTTACGGCTCAATCCGTCTTGGAACACAACTCAGTCTCTAACGGTCTATCGTGGGGCCGTTATTTGTCTCTAACGCGCCTGCCTTGGGCCGTCGCATTTTCTGTGGGTTTGATTTGGCCAGACCCTGTTCTGTGAAGCTTAACGGTCTATACTGTGGCCGTCGTTATCTTGTAACGCGTGAACCATGATCCGTTACACTCTCGGTCGTTCAGATGTTGGCTTTTGGGTCCAAATTTTCCCGACGGTCTTTGTTATGACAGTTATTTCACCCCGACGGGCCAGCCTTCGGCCGTCGCATTTTCTGCTAGTTGCCCTGACAACCCATCGTTCTGCCATGATCAACGGTCTAGCATTGGCCGTTAATTCCCTCTGACGCACCAGAGGTGGACCGTCGCTTTTCCTGCAGCTCAGATTACAAATTTGGCCTCTGTTGTGTATAACGCCCTTCAGCCAGTGTGTTATTTGATCATGACGGTCTGACCCTGAACCGTTACTTTCTCTGCTGCTGAATTCAGGTAATTTCTTCCTGCCCTTGTGTTAGACTTGGCGGTCCTTCACACGTTCTACAACTCATTCATCATCCACGCATTCTTATACACACTCCTTTTTTTTCCGCATACATGCATTCGTACATTCACACATATCTCTCGCACTCAAATCATCTGAATCGATCATTCATTTCTGCATTCACATTCAAACCTGCTAAACCATTCGCTCACTCATTCATTCTTGCATATTTATTCATTCACACTCATGAAACAAAACAAAAATGTCAAAAAAGAATTTCATTCTTCTATATATATAGTCATGTACAAAAATAAAAAAGAAATGCATCATTTGGCCGGCTCGTTCGCCGGGCCGCCCTCCTCATCTCCACCCTCCGGCTTCCTTGCTGGCGGTGCTATGGAGGCACTCTCTTCCTGCTGTCCTCTCTCCACCCTCTCATTCCTCAGCTGGCCGGAGTAACTCACAAGGAAATCAGCCACCGACCCGCTCCGGGCGACGCTCCTCTGTGCTCCGCTCTACGAAACACTCCACTCAGGTCCTCGGCCTATCATCCGGACAGTCCTCTCGAGGGTCCGCAGTGCGATCTTCATATCATAAGCCTGGTGCCGAGCCTCGCGTGCCTCGGTCCGCTATCGGTCCAAATCCACCGTCCCAATCCAGAGTCACTCAACCTCAACCTGTGACTGAGCTAGCTCCGTCCGAAGTCACTCCACCTCTGCATCATCCGAGCGTCTAGGGGTCTCAGCTCTCAACCGGGCCATCTCTGCCCGTGCTAGCTCTGTCTCTGCTCGGGCCCGCTCAGTCTCAGCCCGGCTTCTCTCTATCTCTGCCTGGAGACGCTCTGCCTCCAATCGAGCCTGTCTAGCCTCTGCCACCGCTGCAGCTAGCTCTCTCGCTTGTAGGTTGCATGTCATATAGTTGATCAAAAAGCATTTTTTTTTGGCGTACGCATGATAATGAGCATAAGCATTTAGCATCTTACCCGCTCTGCGAGGGTGGCCTCCGCCTCCTCGGCCCGGGCAACCGCCCGAGCAAACTCGGCATCCTACTCTGTTCTGCCTCCCGCAGGATGAGAGGAGGACGATGGGGTGTCCGGTCCTGCTCGTTGGGCTCCCTCGGCCCGCTGCATTTAGAAATCATGATTAGAAGTCGTGGTTAGTCAGCATTAGCATCATTTTTGCATTGCATAATCATAATCATTTAAGTCTAAGTTTTAGAATCTTACTAGAAGCTCCAGGGCAGTTCGGTACTCGTCCCGCTGCTGGATGGTGGAGTGGAGTAGTCCCTCCAGCTCGGCTATCCGTCCCTCGGGGTCTAGCTGCATTTAAAGCATGTAAGTCAGTACATCTAGCACGATGCATCTTGCATATAGAAAGAGTTTTTTGAGTTTAGAAGTTGCATACCGATCGTCGGGTACCTCGGTACACCCGGTCACCGTAGAGTCGAGCGAAGGCCTTCAGATATGCCTCGTCGCTCTCGTCTCGTTCCTTCACCGCTCGGCCCCGCCTGTTCCAGTCATGGACGTACTTCACCTTCCGGGCGCACCAATCCATGTTGCCACTGAAGCCCCGTGCCGACTTGCCTGGGTGGTCATCGCTGTGGCGTGGAAAGGTCACCTCGGGCTGGTGTAGTCCCCGAGTCCGCAGGATCAGCCGGTAGTGTAGAGGCTCGATGATGTGGATGCAGTGCAGCCAGATGTCTCGTCCCCGTTATGACAAGGCCACCTCCACCCACGGCTGTCCCGTATAACCCTCACCGCGGTACGGGGTCCATCTCACCTAGGAACATCAAGAGCATCCATCATCATGATCAGCATTTAGAAGCATTTTAGCATTTAGAAGCATTTAAGAGCATGTAGAAACTACTTTGAGTTCTGGACTTACTGACATGTGTGGGAAGGAGTCCAGGTCCTCCTGGATCGTCCGGGTCAATCTGATGATCGACCCTGTGTCCCTCGTTACCGTCCACCGTCTCGCAATCGGGATGCGGCCGGGGTGGAGTAGTGTGCCTCTCCCGATGCCCGGGAGGTACATGTAGCTCCAGATCTGCATTTTAGAAGTCAAGTCAGTCAAATTGCATAGTCATTGGCATAACATTCCTGCATAAACGTTTATAGGAGCATTTAAATTGCATTTACCTGTAGAAAAGGCGAGAAGCCGCCCAGCATCGTCTGTCGGTCCGTCGTGCTGAGGGACTCGAACAGGAACGCTAGCACTGCCGCTCCCCAAGCATATCTCCCAACTCTGTGCAAGTGCTCTATCATCGGCAGCAGTCTGCAGCTGATGACGTTCGCCCGAGTCGCGAAGAGGAGCTTCCCGAATAGCAGCATCAGGAAGCGTCTGAGCACTCGGTCTCCCTCAGGTCCTACCTCCGCCGCCACGCGAAGGCACACCTGGTCTATCACTCTGCCCAAATGCTCCTCGGGTAGCTCTCCTACGGCTATCGCCGCTCCTCTCAGTCCCAGGCTCTCCTGCAGTACCGATCTCGAGAGCTGGGAGGAGGACTGCCCCGGCCTGATCAAGTCCAATCCGAGCAGCTGCTGCACCATCTCCCTGTAATCACCATATGTCCATCCGGTCACTGCGGCTCCATGGACTCTCAGTCCTGTAATGCTCGCTATGTCTTCTAGCATGGGGATCATGTGGCCCCACGGGAAGATGAACGCCCTGCTGATCGGGTCCCACCTCTCGTGCAGCGCGTACTACAGGGGCGTGTCCATCTAGATCACCTCGATGCTAAGCACCTCGGCGAATCCCATGCCCGCCAGTCGCTCCCTCTGGTAGTCCGGTAGTGCTTGGTACACGGCCCGGATCTATAGCCAGGAGATCCTTATTCGTCGCTTTCCCTGCATTCATTTAGATCACAAGTCAGTCCATTGCATCATAAAAATCATTGCATAAGCATTCATATAATCAAAATAAAACAAAAATTCAAAATTGAAAACCTAAAAATAATTTTTGAATCCCTGGCAGATGTAACGGCCCTGGGGTAGGGCGTTACTTGTCTCTGACGCACTCATGGTGGCACGTCAGACGTGTGACGGTCGCTGGCAGGACCGTCACATTGTCTGCTATTGGGACTCTTTTCCTTTGCACTCCCGTGGTTGCCCACTATGGCCAAATGGCCTACAATCATTCCTAGTGGGTTCATGGACCCATTTCTACCCTTTAATCCCACATGCATTCATAATAAAAACACAAAAAAATAAAAATTTGAAAATTTAGGGCAGAGGCTTACCTCGCGGTCTTGCCCTCTCTTCCTTTTCTTCTCTGGTTCCTTGGGTTCCTCTTCACCCAAGGGGGCTTCCCCTGGGTCCTCTGCAGTCGTGGGAGCTTTCTCCTTCTCCCTTAGCTCTCTTCTCCTCGGTTCTTCTTCCGTGGTCGGCGTGATGATCTCCCGTTCAATCCGACGGTGGAGCCGCCGTATCGCCTTCCTCTTTCCTCGTTCCCTCCTCTGTGGTGGTGGCTGAGGTGCCTCATCGCCGGTCATGGCGGTGGTGGAGAGGGTGGTCGCCGGTGGTTTCTCTCGGTTGGGGTTTTGGGGGTTGTTGAATGTGGAATGATGGTCATGACCGTTCGGTTGTTATTTTTTTTGAACGCTCAGGAAATGCGACGGTCTATCGTCTGGCCGTTACATCCTTCTGATGCGTCTAAATGTGACCGTTACATATGATTGGACTGTTTTATTGAAGAATGTGAACAGCCTGGTTTATGACGGACTAGGGATGGTCCGTTACTTGATGTGACGCCCTTTCATCAGACCGTTACAAACTTGTAAGTTTCTTGATGAATTAAATGGTCTATTTGATGTCAAAATGGTTCCATGTTCTGTCAAGATGTTCATTATTGATGCCTCTCGCACATACGAATGGTTATGCCTTGATTCATGATCATATTTAATTTTGGCTAACCTATCTTTTATGAAGGAATTTATGAACGAAATCAAGCTTTACCGTCCGTCCGGAAGGTAAGTCAGGTATTTGTATCTCATCCCTTATCCCTTAATGCATTACTATATGATACTTACGATATTATCTCGACAACCGGATGGTCATTTATGTGTTCTGGGATCTGATGTTCCCCTTAAACAAAAATGATGATGATCTAAGTTCACATGTTTAATCGTTGGATAGGCCGTTAGATTGGAATAAGTTTGGGGATGATGGTTCTATCTTGCACGCCGTGGTTGCAGATGGTGTCCTGACCCTAATTTCTCTGGTCTAGCAATATTATTCTCGAGTATCTTGATATTTTATCTTTCTTTGCATTTGTTTTAAAGATTTCTTTTCATTTAGCCCAGCATGCATCATACGCATTCTTTGAGCATTTTGAAGCTTCATTTGTTCAAGTGTCTCGGTGTTGGTGAATAGCTGTGTTCTTGAGCCCGAACAAGGAGAATCATTCCACTCTGAATTAGAAGGTTTTCCTTCGATCTGCTCGCTTGATCTGGTTGGCTGAAGATTCCTGTCTGGAGTTTAGTCTCTTGTTCTTTCTGTTGCCTTCGGCGGCTAGCCGTGTTTCCTTTCCTTAGTTATTAGCTCCTCCAGACTTGCATCCTTTGGTTGGCTATTTCCTTGTGATCAGTTTTGAAGCTTTCCAGAAAATTCCTATCGCTTGTTGGTTGAGAACGGGTGTCGTTTACCTAAACACCCTCTTTTTGATCCACTCCGCTTCATTTCCGCTTCATCTTCATGTTCTATTTCGCTTTCGCTTCACCTCCGCTCGTTCCCTTGCAAAGAGGACGTTAAGGAGGGGCATCTGTTAACACCCGTTTTATGACCAATAAGTCGGGTCATCTCCTTATTCATTCTATATGATGCTCTAAGTCGTTCACTCTTCATTGAGTCTCTTGATTAGTTGAAGCCTATTTCTTGGGTCTTAACTCCTTGATCGGATATGGTTCCTTGTGGCTACTTCATTGGATGAATCTTAGCAATGCCTCTATTCCTTTTTTCTCCATTTTGATAAATAACGGTCGGTCCTAGGCGCGTTGTTTCATTCTGACGGATGGGTCCTGGACTGTTACTCTTTGAAGAGTCCTAAGTCTTAAGGCCTCGTTTTAAAGCTTATCCTTTTGATTACACATTAATAATAACGGTCTGTCGTGCAGCCGTTGTTTCATTCTGACGCCCTATGCCTTGGCCGTTGCTTCTTGAAGAGTCCAACATGTTGGGTCTTCTTCCCGTTGATCTTATCTTTTAGGGATAAGGTTGATAGTAACAGACGTTCCTTTGTGCGTTATTTCCAAGTGGCGGTCTGTCATGCGGCCGTTACTTCCTTCAGAGAGTCCTGCCAGT
This sequence comes from Amorphophallus konjac, assembly GCA_022559845.1. Classification (NCBI taxonomy): domain Eukaryota; kingdom Viridiplantae; phylum Streptophyta; class Magnoliopsida; order Alismatales; family Araceae; genus Amorphophallus; species Amorphophallus konjac. Next base: position 116,959,573 of record CM040124.1, on the reverse strand, counting down.
TTAGGCCTTTTTTCTGCTACTCCGTGGCCGAGATAAGGTTTTGGATCGACGATATCTCTTTCAAATCTGATCCTCAGAACCTTCTGTTTGTTTCTATGGACTCTTGGTGATATTATCTTCAAGGATTCGCTAAGAGTTATCCCTTTATCTTGCTTGATTATCCTCTACTCGACATGAGAATTTGAGGGTCTATAAATAGAACCCTTGACTTCATGGCCCAAGACAGGAGGGTTTTGAAATTCACGACGAAGTGCTGCCGAACTCAGGAGCCATCTTCATCCAAGAGGAACTGCTTCCCACGTTCATCCATCTCATAATCAAGGGAGTACTTTGGTTTTAGTCTTTCAAGTTCATCATTGCATGCTTAAGTTCTTCCCTGGTTTTTCCTCAATCAAAGCATTGTCCCTCCTCTTTCTTCACATTTTTCACTATTCTCTAAGCATCCAAACATCTTCCCCATCTTTTAAAAATGCCCAGAGGGGTTAAAAAAACCAAAAACTCCCCGGTAATCCCCTCTCCTTTTGATGTCCTTAAGTTCTTTGAGAATTGATGCTATATTATTGAAAGGGCTAATTTGGGTTGTTTTATTCTTGTCTTCTACATCTTTGGCAGGTTTACAGGTTCACCAACACAAGGCCCAAGTCTTCTAGCCGGCTGGAAGAGTTGGAGTTAAAAGAATCTACACTTTGCTACTGCAGGTTATCTGACGGTCTGGTGCAGGCGCGTCATATTATTCTGGCGGTCTATCGGGTGGCCGTTACTTTCAAGTGACGCACAGGGTTCTAGCCGTTACTTCTAGCTGACCTGCAGGTTCTCTTTGGTCTTCTCTCCCGTGGGCGGGTGCTTCATCCACCTATTTCCAAGGTATTTACAGGTCTTTTGCTTATTTTTACTTTGGTGGCGATCACATCTTTCCTTAGTCTTGGGCATCAGCTTTCTCATTCATCACATATCTCTTTTATTTTCTTGCTTGCTCCACCCCTTGTGGTGTGTTTTTATTTACTCTTTGCTCCACGCTCCGGCATGTGTTTTCCTTTTCCTTAGCCTAGTTTGATTGAGATAGCATGCCCATGCTAGAGCTAACTTTGATTGCCTAGGTTCATGATCACATGTTCATAGGTTGAGAGCAGATCTTTGATTACTTGCTTGTCATTTCATCATTCAAAACCCCAAAGAAAAGATAGATAGGCAAAATAAAATCAACAACACACGCTGCGACAAGTGCAGCACTCCACACACACAAACACTAAGATCTGGATAAAACCACACACACACACAGATCCAAGAAGACCTACGCACACACGAATAAAATACAACACACACACACATGACCACGGATCCAACAACGATCCACACACACACAAGTTTTCGCAGTTTATGAGGAACACAAAAATAACACCCAAAACACAAAGGCAATGAGGCACAGTTTAGAAAACTCCTGATTTGGCTTCCCTTTGAACGTATGCTGCTGATCTTTGAACGTGGCTTCAATCTTCACTTGAGCAGAGCTTGAAAAACTTCATATGGATCTTGAGAAATAATATTCTTTCACCTTTTAGCAGCCTTTTCTCGAATCGGTGCTTGCTTGCTTCTTCTTCTTTCCCCCTTGGGCAATCTTCCTTTGAATCCTTGCTTGCTTGCTTCTTCACTTCCTTGGAAGTTGCTGGCTTCAGCTTTGGCTTGAAACACCTTGGAGATGGATGAAGAACTTACAAAATGGAGTATGTTTGCAAGAGTTCCTGCAGCCTTCTTCTTGTCTTGATGCCCTCCCTCTTGATCTCTCTTTGTTGGTTGTTTGCTTCTTCACTTGGATGGGGGTATATTGGCTTCAGATTTACCTTCAATGTGTTGAGGAAGGATGAAGAACTTCAGCTCGAGCACTGTTCACGGAGGTGCTACAGTACCACTGAATCTCCTCTTCTAGCCTCCTTTGATCACTCTTGATCCCCTTGAAGCATTAGGGTGTCTAACCCTTCTTGTGGAGGTTTTATAACCTTTGAATGGTCCTTGGACATCCTCCAGACCAGATCCACATTTTGTGGATGATTAGGTGTCATTAGGATTAAAGAAATACAAGGAGAATGGCTCTTCTCGAAGTGGAGAACAAAGTCAACTTTTGTTGGCTCGGGGCTGGCGGTTGACCTGCAGCTTCTGGCGGTCGACCGCTATTGAGAAAACTGTTGGCCGTTGGTTTCTGGGATTTTTGGTCTACCTAAACTTCCTGGCGGTCGACCGCTAGCTACAGTAATTTTAGGTCGACCTAAACTGTGCTTTAGGTCGACCTAAACCTACAGAAAAAATAAAAACATTAGTAAACATGTAAGAACACATGCCCACTGATCCTAAGTGATGAATGCATGAACTACATATATGAAATTATTAACAAGGAGGATGAAAACACTTGGAAAACTCAATCAACCATAACATAACATCAAGATCATATGGCTATCCAATTTGTGCAATAAGATAGCATCATTGAACCAAATTTCATATATCATGAGGATGCCATTCAACAATGGGATTGGGTCTAATTTGCCAAGTGTATATGCAATGTGAGAACACATATCAATCATATATCCTATCAAAATCAAAAACTCGAAATGGAAACTTACCATTTTCTCCCAAAAATATACACATGCAAAGTGTCAAGTTCTCACCATGAATCTTGATATCTTTGCATATGGGATTGGCATTCCATTTTAAACCTACATAAGAGAGTAAATGAAGTTAAGACAATGCAAGTTCAATCACTTCGATGCCGTCTACCACTTTCAACCAAGATTCTCATGAAGCCTTCATTTTGTGAATCCAAATGATCTATATATGCATCCCATTGACATCAAACATTCAACCAAAGATTATATACAAACCAAGGATCAAGACCATGTAATCGTTGCCATTTGCCATCCGAACCATGCAAGTTTTGTTATCATCACGTAATCACTCATTAAGTTTAGTTATCATCAAAACCATAACGGTCATGAACAATAATCATAACAATCATCAAAACCATAACTCAACAATCTCTCCCTTTTTGATGATGACAAACTTAGTGATGATGACAAATTTAATGATAAACTTAGGATGATATAGCAGAATGGCACAAAGTGTTCTTCTCCCCTTGTCATACACAATCCCCTTGTTACACCTCAATCATCACACACAATCATCAATTTTTCTCCCCCTTTGACATAATCAAAAAGCGGGATAATGCAGATCTTTCTACCCTTGTGACATGATCAACAATATCAACAAGATGGAAGAAGCCAAATTTGGAAGAACAAGCTAATCTTCCTTTGAAACCGCATCTCCCTTTGAAACAGCAATAGCCCGTCTTATCAAATCAGAAGAAGCAAGGGCAAATCATGGACAAATAAATCAACATGATTCCAATCAGATGAGATCAATTGGTGATTAGTCTCACAAGTCAATATGATACCATCCAAAGCAAATATAGTCAAGCATGTATAGATACCAATTGAAGATGGTGATTGGCCTCAAGGATATGAACCAGTGGGGGAAGATGTGCACAGGATGGGGTGTTCAGCATGATAGCATTCAGAATCTAGATCCCATGTCAAATTTTCACAACAAGCAAGAGCAGGAATGCATATCAAAAGGATTTTCTTTGATTTACAAATTTTCTAATTTTTATATTTTGGTTTGAAATGCATGAAATACAACACATGTGACACTATGAATGCATGCAAGGCAACTGAACAGACATGATGACAATATGAATGCAATCATATGAAACTCAATGCAAGCATACAATGGAATGAAAAACAACTAGGCCAATTTTTGAACTCAGAAAATATTTTTGGAATGTGATGGATTTTCAGATTTTGACATTTTCGGTTATAGTGTATGAAGCTATATATATGCAAATGATGCCATATGAGATGTACAATCAAACAAATACATATATATACATGCAACATAGCTCCCCTAGACTTGTTTAAGAGAGGATAGGTATAAGAAGGGTACAGGAGAGTCATGGCAATTGAAATGCACATGTATAGCACATGGGAGGTTGTGTAAGCATATAGGAGATTCATGCAATTGCTAATGTAGTCAATCAACTTTCTGAATACATATTAAATCAAATTTCAAGAGTGTAAGTGAGTAACATGAAAAACGATAGTTGCAATATGGATATTCAGATTTTTAAATCAACACAAGGAGACATTTTACAGACTGCACTTCAATTTTGAGAATAGCGTATTGGAGGCTACGCTCTACCACAATGAGTTTTCACCAATATTTTTTAACTCAACCAATATCACATGATAGTCAGAATTTTTCAAGAATGATCAGGTTCAAATGATTCCTTTTTACGCTAGTAGACGCATGGAGCTCATGCCAGAATCCCCGATTACTCAGAATACTGAACCATTTCACCTCATTTTGAACAGAGATACTAGTCAACACTTTTCAGATATAAACTACATCACGTCTCAGGTGACATGTACCCAGTTTACTCAGTGAGACCGAGCATTGCTCTATCTTTCATTATCATTTCAGATTTTTTTTTCCAATAAGAATGGGTAGGCAACTTTTTCCTCAACTGTCTCTTCAACATACATGCAGCAAGTTTAACATCTCGAGAGTGTTAAAAAGAAATTCATATATCCTTATCATTAACACTCATTTTCACATTTTGTGCAAGAAGTGTGCGAATTTGATTCAGCATGTATACCGAAAATATCATGAATACATAACAGTGCAGCTCCCCTTAAATAGATGCACTTATGAAATATAAACTCCCCCAGAGTGTACGATATGAAGCACTCCAAAAATGACTCAAATGCAGCATTATTTATCAAGAAGACATAAGGTCATAGAAGTTTCAAGGATGGGGGTGAATAACATATAATAACAAGCAAGCACTCATTGGGAGTTTATGCAAATACACTATGACATGCATGCGAGCAATGTGATGTCAATTTGATACCAATTGAATGGATAATATGATACCAATTGAATGGATGCTAATTGAATGAACTAAGTGCGACTAATGCATGAGTTTCAATGCAATACAACGTATGAGCATATAAGAATGCGATGCAGTGTGTAAAGTGATTCAGACTTATGATATTCATTTGTATGATCTAAAAGCACCTTATGCATTGAATGATGATGCATGCAACCTATAACTATATGCAAATGGAAAGCAGGATGTAAAAGCACGATGAGAGCTTTGATTCTAATCCAATGTGACAACTTCCACATGAGACTATTCACATTCAATTAATGGATCAACCAAACAATTTTTTTTTGACATGATCTTTATGAATGAGGCTACATACATGATCAAAATTAAACAATGCAACCCAATTTTCAGAATTGTTCAAAATCAGATTTTCAAAAATCTTTTATAAGTTTTGAAATTAGAAATCATTCACAAACCAAATGTTTGAATCATGAGCAAAAATATATTTTCAATTGAAATAACTCAGTTCAAAGATTCATTTATAGATCAACCATTTGACTTCTTTGAGTTCTAGTACGAGGCGGAGAATGTTGATCCAAAGACCAACTCACGCATAGTGAGAGATCCCGGGTGGATGTGACCCACCTTTTCACTACTCAGTATTTGATATACTAGATACTCAATTGAGCTCAGATGTCATCATGCAATTCAAATTGAGAGATATTCAATAGCCAATCACCTCATACACATTTCTCAAGATTTTTAATTTGGTTCAAGCAATTTGACAAAATCATCACATCATACTAGGGCAACAACATGTCAGGTTTCTAGAATTTTTACCTGAGTTCAACAGACCTGTTGAGAGGTGCATTCCATAATCTTCCACATGCAAATGTCAAGATTCATCACAAATGTTTATGCATGAAAATGGATATGCATTCTAATAACAAAAGCAATTTTTTTTTATCTTCATTCATGGAAATATGGTTAAAACAACTATGAATTTTTCAAACAGAGCTCAAAAGTTAATTTCCCAATACTTGTGCCTTGAGCATCCGTCATCTTCCAAATCTTCCACCTGCAATTCAAAGAAGGTACAAATCAGTTCATCCATAATGCTCATTTCAAAGTCTTCTTATATAATCCCTGCAAATCAATCATATAAAGCATTATTAGTAGTTCAAGAGATGATAATAAACACATATGCATGAACCACTAAAAGGACTTTACCTGATTTTCTCATGAACAATGGTTGATCAACTTTACCTGTTGCAGGCCTTTTATACCATACCTTGGGTACTTATCTAGATCACTTTCTGTCTCTGGTGGGGGATTGAGGAGATTTTTATCATTTGCATCCGTGCAAGGTATTCCTCAGTTGATTCAAGCTTGGTCATGACTAGCCCATTATCATTTAAGTTTTTTGGAGTATAATCTGCATTCTGGGACAAGGGAATTTGAGTTGTCAATTTTAATTCAAATTTATTGACAATGGCATGACAAATTATTTTAACAACCAACATCCCCTAAACAGCTCTAGATGCAATGCGTGACTCATGTGTGAACCTAAACATTAATCCCATATAACGAATGCGGTTGCTCCCCCTTAGTGTGTGCATGAATGCAAGATGTTACCATCCAATGCCATATGCAGCCTGTAACTAATTGACTCATAGTACCCGGCGGAGAACTTAGATCCGAAGATCACCTCACGCGTAGTGATAGATTTCAGACAGGCGAAACCTGCCCTTCCACATGTCACCATTTGATATACTATATAGTCAAGGGTGGTGAAGGTAGGAGGATTGCTATGCATTATCACATGAATTCAAAATATTCAACTTATACATGACAGTACGTGAAAGTGTATGCAGACTCAATATATGTAGTGAAATCATGATCTGAAGAATCTTCAAGCTCTCCTACAACAAGATGCTATATGACAAGTGATGTACACATAGATATGCAAACAACTATGGATGGAATGCATGTATAGATATGTGCATTATCACAAGACTATTCAGCACAATATGAATCAAACCAATGACACAATTACTGAAGAATGTTAGAGGGATATCACCTGAGTTTCCAAATTTCAATTTTGGTTTTTCTTTTAAGCTGACTTATGTCACTAGCCCATGTGCCTTACCTTCTTGATGAAAATAGATTTCATGCTTTTCATTCCCAAGGCACACTTGCAAAACAGATTTCTCATTTTGCCTTCTTAGGTACCCAAATCTTTTTGGGTCCTTGTGGGTTAGCAGCAACTTTGGCATGTAATTTCTAATTTTTAACAATATTCAAGTCATAATTTTTCATGAGAAAATAATCATGCTTAACATTCCCAGATTTGCCAAAGTGATGGGGGGAAGCACGTGGCATCACGTTTTTCTTTTTCATTGGCTCTAATAGTTTATGTATGTGAGCATGACTTGTTGAGTGAAGACTCTCTTTCTTCATGAATAACCAGCAGTATGACTTGGTGTGACATCTTTTACCACAGTGATTACAATGCATGGAAGGTTTTGTGGTAAAGACTTCCTTTGCATTTTTCAAAACAGCTTGGTTCCTACATGCTCTCAAGTCATCATTCTTCATAATGAAGCAATTATGCATAGCATGTCCATGTTTTCCACAATAAAAGCATGTGAGTTTCTTTCTAGTTGGTTGTCTGTGTATGGCAGAAGAATGTTCAACATGCATGGGTGTGCTAGCAGCATTTTTAGTTTTTTGATGCAAATTGATTTTCTTTATGGATGCATGTGTGTGTGGAACATGATTTTTCTTTTTCTGATTTTCATTTGATGTGCTGGCTATATTTGAATTGTGCACAAATGATATATAAACTTTGTTTTCAAACTTCTTTTTGTTCACAAGATTATAGCCCAGCCCTTCCCTATGAAAATTCACTTTCATCCCAAGCAATTTGTTCATGTTTTCTTGACCATTTACAAATTTAGACAGCGAATCATTCAAGTCAAGGATTTCAGATTGAAGAGATGAAATTTGTAATTCAGAATTGGCAAGTTCTTCTTCACAAGTGGAAAGACTAACATTCAACATGGCATTGGTAGTCTTAAGATATTCTACTTCTTGCCTAAGTTCATCCACATTTTCACATTCTCTAACAACCACAGATTTTCCTTTTTCAAGAGTTAACAATCTTTCAGAAATGGCCTTGTTCAATTCCTTCAGTTTCTCATTTTCTTTAACAAGCTTTTCATCATGAATCAGTTCATTTATCAAGGTTTGATCATCGACCATAGAATTCCGTTTTGCAGTCATCTCTTTATTTTCATTTCTTAAAGAACATATTTGATCTTTGTGAAATTCAATGTCAAACACATGAGCCTCAATCATTTCCTCTAGATGCAAGCATTTTTTATAAGAGGAATTACACTTGTTTTGTTCGACATCCTTTTTCAATTTTTTGTTTTCATATTTTAGCTTCTTGTATTTTTCAGCAATATCATCATATGCAATCAACAAATCTTCATAAGTAACTTCATCTTCATTATCAGAATCAGAATTTACCTTTGAGCTTGATTCAATTTGCTGATCACTCCCTTGATCGCTCATACCTGCCACAAGGCCTTGGTCTTCATACTTTTTCCAGACTTCGGTTAAGCCATCCAAGATATCCTTCGCAGACCTGCAATGGGAGACAAAAGGGAAATAGTTAGAATCAACTGCAGCAATAAGCAATTTCAAAACCAAGTAATTTTGATCATGTTTGCACTTTTGATTTTAAGTCCAGACATTTTTGACTTTAGGCAATTCATGAGGACAATGTGAAATAAGCTTCCATAGCTTAGGGTCATATGAATTGACCTGACTAAACATTCTACCAAACCACAAATCAAAATTGCAACCATCAAATATCGGTGGAGAATTCATAGTGTATATCATGGTAGTTATTGATCCGGATCACTCTAGATCGTTAGATCTATGAAATTAGAGCCTTTGCTCTGATACCAATTGAAGTCCCGCGATCAATGACACCCAAGAGGGGGGTGAATTAGGTGTTTACAAATTTTAAAGAAACTTTTGACTTTTTACAAAATATGTGATAAACATTAATTAGCAAAATAAAAATTGTTTAACTAATTCTCTCAATCTCTCCGTTCCCACACGACCATATAACAAAAACAATCAAACCACACAAATAACACACAATGCACAACAATTTTTAAGGTCATTCGGATGCAACGACGGCAATCCTACATCCACCCATCACCAAACCCGGTGAGGCTTCACTCGGGGATAAATCCCCAAACAGAGACGACGCTCCAACCACACACGCAGGACGACGCCTACCCACACACACGGGGACACACCCCAACACACACACACACACACATGGAGACGAGGTCTCCAACACGATCCAACAAGCGGATCAACAAGACACACACATGCTGCGACAAGTGCAACACTCCACACACACAAACACTAAGATCTGGATAAAACCACACACACACGTAGATCTAAGAAGACCTACGCACACACGAATAAAATACAACACACACACACATGACCATGGATCCAACAACGATCCACACACACACACATTTTTGCAGTTTATGAGGAACACAAAAATAACACCCAAAACACAAAGGCAATGAGGCACAATGTAGAAAACTCCTGATTTGGCTTCCCTTTGAATGTATGCTGCTGATCTTTGAACGTGGCTTCAATCTTCACTTGAGCAGAGCTTGAAAGACTTCATATGGATCTTGAGAAATAATATTCTTTCACCTTTTAGCAGCCTTTTCTCGAATCGGTGCTTGCTTGCTTCTTCTTCTTTCCCCCTTGGGCAATCTTCCTTTGAATCCTTGCTTGCTTGCCTCTTCACTTCCTTGGAGGTTGCTGGCTTCAGCTTTGGCTTGAAACACCTTGGAGATGGATGAAGAACTTACAAAATGGAGTATGTTTGCAAGAGTTCCTGCAGCCTTCTTCTTGCCTTGATGGCCTCCCTCTTGATCTCTCTTTGTCGGTTGCTTGCTTCTTCACTTGGATGGGGGTATATTGGCTTCAGATTTACCTTCAATGTGTTGAGGAAGCATGAAGAACTTCAGCTCAAAGTACTGTTCACGGAGGTGCTACAGTACCCGTGAATCTCCTCTTCTAGCCTCCCTTGATCTCTCTTGATCCCCTTGAAGCATTAGGGTTTCTAACCCTTCTTGTGGAGGTTTTATAACCTTTGAATGGTCCTTGGACATCCTCCGGATCAGATCCACATTTTTTTGATGATTAGGTGTCATTAGGATTAAAGAAATACAAGGAGAATGGCTCTTCTCGAAGTGGAGAACAAAGTCAACTTTTGTTGGCTCGGGGCTGGCGGTTGACCTGCAGCTTCTGGCGGTCGACCGCTATTGAGAAAACTGTTGGCCGTTGGTTTCTGGGATTTTCGGTCGACCTAAACTTCCTGGCGGTCGACCGCTAGCTACAGTAATTTTAGGTCGACCTAAACTGTGCTTTCGGTCGACCTAAACCTGCAGAAAAAATTCAGAAAAAATAAAAACATTAGTAAACATGTAAGAACACATGCCCACTGATCCCAAGTGATGAATGCATGAACTACATACATGAAATTATTAACAAGGAGGATGAAAACACTTAGAAAACTCAATCAACCATAACATAACATCAAGATCATATGGCTATCCAATTTGTGCAATAAGATAGCATCATTGAACCAAATTTCATATATCATGAGGATGCCATTCAACAATGGGATTGGGTCTAATTTGCCAAGTGTATATGCAATGTGAGAACACATATCAATCATATATCCTATCAAGATCAAAAACTCCAAATGTAGACTTACCATTTTCTCCCAAAAATATACACATGCAAAGTGTCAAGTTCTCACCATGAATCTTGATACCTTTGCATATGGGATTGGCATTCCATTTTAAACCTACATAAGAGAGTAAATGAAGTTAAGACAATGCAAGTTCAATCACTTCGATGCCATCTACCACTTTCAACCAAGATTCCCATGAAGCCTTCATTTTGTGAATCCAAATGATCTATACATGCATCCCATTGACATCAAACATTCAATTAAAGATTATATACAAACCAAGGATCAAGACCATGTAATCGTTGCCATTTGCCATCCGAACCATGTAAGTTTAGTTATCATCACGTAATCACTCATTAAGTTTAGTTATCATCAAAACCATAACGGTCATGAACAATAATCACAACAACCATCAAAATCATAACTCAACACATGCCAGGCTCTCCAGGTTAAAATTGGGCTCTCATTGGTGGGATCACTCTCAAAAGAGGGTATAGGCTCAACATCCTTACTAGGTGCCACCGCGGGGCCCTTGTAGGGCACAAGGTCCGTCACACTACAACGAGGGTTGTCCTCGTGTTCCTTCAGAAGAGCCAACTCATTGGTATGTATGCTCAATCACCCCAGGTCCTTAAAGGGTCTAGTTCCTCGAGCCCTAAGTTTAGAGGCAACTCTAGGAAAGAGCCTCTTTGTCCTGACCATCAGATAGTCACCCTCTTGGAAGTCTTGGTTTCTATTGCGGGTATCAGTTCACCTTTGACAAATCCTATTGCCTTTGATGATGTGCTTGCAAGCATGCAACCCTGAGACATGTCGGACATAGGACTTTGTGAATGCTAGCACTCTATTGGATGTTGGGGGTCCCAGGCACCCAAATGTGGATCTAGTATCTCTAGACTCTCTATGAAGGTTAGTGAGAATGGGAGGGCCCGGAACTTCCAAATGTAGCCCTATCATGCATGGCTTTCCTATTGATGGTTGGAGGGCCAGGGTATCTAAATGTGGTTCTAACATGCGTAGGCCCTCTATCAAGGTGGGTGAGTAATGGAGGGTCTATGTGCCCGAGTTCACTTACCCTATATGACCCTAGACAAAATGATGCATGGGACTCCAACCTCTCATGTTCTTGATGGACCATTGGATGATTGACTTGTGAGGGGATAAGGTAGCGACGTTCTTTGATGAATTGGGGTGTGGTTTGTGGGTTTAGGGGTTCCCAAAATGAGGGATCAAAAGGCTCAAAGAAGGTCAGATTTTTGATGAAGTGTAGGTGTGACTCGCTCCAAGGGACTGGTTCGGGACCCACAAGGTGTGTAGTGGTGGAGATGCCATAGGAAGGAGTTTGGTTGGGCTTAAAGCAGTGGTCTTGATCTAACATCGTGGATGGGGGTAGGGAATAGTGGGTGGTTAGTATGATAGGCGGATCATTAGGGTACCCGAGTTCCCATGAGAAGGGGTTATAGGTTTCACAAAGTGTTTGTTCTGGAACGAAGCACTCTAAATCTTCTAGGCTCTCAAGAGGTGATGGGTGGTCAGTATGGTGATAGGGGGGGACAGGAATAGGATGGGGCCATGATTCCCACTTGGTGGGGTGAAAGGGATCACCAAAGGTATGGTCGGTGTTGGCATGTTTTTCCCTAACAGGTTCCCACATCACAAGTTCCTTATTATGAGGGTTTTCCCTAAGTGTAGGGGATAATAGGGTGTCGGCCTTGAAGGGATGTGTAGGCTCTCTTCCTGAGATAAGAAATTCCAATTTGTGGATCAAGTCAGGTTCCTCGGGTGTCAGGAGGAGTAAGAGGAGGTCACTAGTGTTGATTTATTTCAATTAGATTCCTATCCCGCCCCCTTTAAATTAATACATGCATAAACATGTGAATCAAAGACAAGGGGGATGAAAGGATGAGAAATACTAACTGTGATCACCATCAAGGTTCCAACAACGCCAAAGGATGATGAAAGGAGAGGAACGGCGCCGTGTACCTTGGAACTTAAAGACTTTATAGCGCTTGAAATGGGGTGCGGGGAACTTTGTGGGATCAAACCTCCTCGTCTTCCAGTCGGCTAGAAGAAGAGGGTCTCACGTCCATATCATGATCTCTACAAAACAAAGATTAAAACACAAAGGCAAAAACTAATTAGAACATGAAGTGTAGCATCAATCCCAAAGTGATAAAATAGCATGAATAAAAGGGGGAGAGCGCACCGGGGGAGGGTTTTTAACCCCTGTGGAAGGGTGGAAATAATAGGTGTGTGTGTTGTGCATGCATAGGATTTGAAATCACGGAATTTGGTTGAGAGAATAAACAGAAAATGTTGATGTAAAATGTGCAAAAATGCATGTGTAGCAGAAAATGTAGAAAACTGTGATGATTTGTGATTTTGAGGAGACTAGAACTAAGAGTATAGACAACCAAATTAAGCCTAGAAGGATAGAATTAAAAGCTAATACTTCTCTCTTCAAGCCAGGGTCAAAGTTGTGAGTTGGAGTTGCAGTATGGCTTCGCCCCACGTCCGAAAAGAGCCCTCCTTTACAACTGTGAACTGGGCAGTTTTTATAGAGGTTGTAGAAAACCCAAAAAGTTCTCGCAAGATTTTAGAGGATAGAGTCCACCAAAATTCATGTTCTATGGATCAATCTCAAGATAATACTAAGGACAAGAGGTAAGAACAAGTGGGACTCAATTCAGTGGAAGGATCTGGAAGATATGGCTTCTAGAAGGGAGCCCCGGAGCTTAATCTGCAAAGTTTGTGTTGAACTAGGATGCATAAGACCCCAACTTTCATCCACGTTTCTGAGCAAGATAGCCAATGAAAATATGAGATCTATAGACCAAATTAAAGATAATATAAAAGAGAAACCATAGGAACCAATGGCGCTCAATTCGAAGTAGAATTCAAGAAGTTATGGGCTCTGCAAGAGGGCCACGACACACAGAAACGGAGCAGAGTCCAGCACGAATTGGACTCTCCGTGTCATCTGGCGGTCTATCGTAAGACCGTCAGAGTGATGTAATGGACTAGGGTAGCTCCGTCAAACTCTAGGGGTCGAACGTGGTGATTTCGGGAAAGTTTGGGTGTGACGGTCTATCATAGGACCGTCACAGGTGCTCTGACGGTCTTACGATGGACCTTCACATGGCTGTGAAGCACCACTACTAGACCTTCACACCGATGAAGGAACATTTTGGATAGATTGCGCGAGACTTTTGAAATTGAAGTGTATCTCTCAAACGGTGCAGAACTAGTGAAAGTGGTAGAAGAAGAAATTGTAGGTAACGGAGAGAGGAACAACTTTCATCAAGAAAGAAAGTTGAGAAAATGATCATAAGAAGGAGAAAATGGGGCTAGAACAAAGAGAGAAAATTCTGGGACGTAGGTGAGCAGCACAGCACGCCAGAAAAACGCGAATAACTCATAATCGGGGCGGAACTGGCCAATGGCATAGAAAGAGAAATTGTAGATCTTTAAAAATAAAACAACTTTCGTGAGGATAATGTTTTTAATAGAGGAACATAAGGTGATGAAAAAGGACCACTTTCAGGATTGCACAGTGAGAGAGAGCCGATTGCTTGATGGAAGCCGACCTAAATGGGCCGTAAGTCGACTTAGAAGCTAGAAGTTGATAAGATAAGCTCAGAGACTCTAAGAAATCATGATCTCTAGGGCTCAAAGGGAATGAAACAATGAAAATTGGATCGAAATCCATCCAAGAAGGCTCCAAAACAATGGCTAATTCGGGACATCAAAAATGATGAATAAGAGAAATGACGTAACTTGCGGGCTAAAAACGGGTGTCAACAGATGCCCCTTCTTGATATCTGCTTTACAAGGGAATGAGCGAAAGCGACGCGAAGGTAGAATGGAAAGAAGATGGAGTTAAATGACATCGACGTAAAATGGAGATGAAACGAAGATGAAGCGAAGAGAAATGATAAGCGGGCATCAAGGCAAAAGACACCCGTCCTCAACCAACAAGCGACAGGAATTCTTCCAAAAACGCCGAACTAACCACCTGGAATGGTTGACAAGAATGAGACATGTCTGGAGAACTAAACTAAGGGAAAGGAAACATGACCAGCCTCATCGGAAGGAAACACAGCATAAGAGTTGGAAAGGAGAATAAGATTGAGATAAAATCCATACATGAATCATGTTGGCCAACCAGACCAAGCGGCAAGATCAGAGAAATCGTTCAAATTCGAAGTAGAATGAAAATCTCTTATCCAAGAGAACTGAGGTGCAATTAACCATTGCTGAGGAGAAACCTTGAACAGAATTTTGAGACGTGAATGCTCAAAATGAGATGATGCATGCTGGGCTAAAATAAAGAAATCATCAAAATGAATGCAAAGAAAATATAAAATAGAAAGTACTCAAGGATATTATTACTAGATTGAGCCAAGGCGGGGTCAAGAGTCTTCTTGCAACCACGTCGTGCGAGATAGAGTCCATCGTCACCCACCCGACTCAATCGAGCGGCCTACCCAACGATTAATCGTATGCTCCTAGATCATCATCATTTTTGTTAAAGGGGAACATCAGATCCCATAACACATGGCCAACCAGCCGGTCCTTAAGAGGCTATAATAATGTAGATATCATATAGTAATGCAACAATGAGAAGGGATAGACAACCATACCTGACTTACCTGTCAAGCGAAGCGGCATCTTTGTTTTTTAAATTTTCTAGATTTTTTCTTATTTTTGTCGATTTTCAAATAAGACAACAATAATATGAATGAACATGATAAACAAGCATGAACAAACGACGATAAGATAACGCTCAACTGAATGACCGACAACACAACATAACATAATGATCAAATAAAATGGGAGACAATACAACATATGCAATGGCATGAACAAACCACACGTATGCAAGATGAACGTGGGGGACAAGACAACAATGCAATGGGACAACGCACGGTTGGGACAAGAATATGAGGGATGATGACACAGTTGGGACAACATACGAGATATAGAAGGACGACTAACAACAT
Source organism: Amorphophallus konjac (assembly GCA_022559845.1). Lineage (NCBI taxonomy): Eukaryota > Viridiplantae > Streptophyta > Magnoliopsida > Alismatales > Araceae > Amorphophallus > Amorphophallus konjac. The sequence continues at coordinate 116,943,831 of CM040124.1, read as the reverse complement.
ATGCAAGACAACTAACAACACGTGGTGAGGAACAAAATAACATGTGTGGGATGACACAGAGGGACATAAACACATGACAAGGACACGACGGGATAAAACACATGACAAATACGCCCTTCAATCAAAGCCCAAGATCAGACAAAGTAGAACCACCAGGTTCATAGTCGTCAGGCAAAGCCCTCTCATATAGACATAATCATTGCAAACAAAAGTTGAGAAAGACACAAGCTTCAGAATAGATCGAGAGATATGATTGAAGAAGAGAACAGATCAGAAGATGTGAACATGAGAAAGATAGAACAAAATATGGAGCAAGGAAAGCTTGAGTACCTGCAACCTGCACACTTAGCAAATAGATTACGTATATGTTCTCAAAATAAAATGTAAAAGATAAATATTTTTAGAATTTTCAATTTTCTTGATTTTTTTTATTTTGAAAATATTTAATTTTTTAACAATATTTCATTTTTTGGATTTTTGATAATATCTCATTTTTTTGGATTTTTGACAATATCTCATTTTTTTTAGATTTTTAATAATATCTCATTTTTTTAGATTTTTAATAATATTTTTTTATTGGATTTTGAAATAGCAATCCGCAGCACCCAAAGATAGGCTAGAACTATAGGCCAGGGATCGCCGTCCCTCCCCTCTCATTAAAGACTTCCCTTGAGCAGGGAGTGCATGTGAGGGTGGCTTACCACAACCAACCGCCTCTAAAGAACGGTGCCCCTACTAAGGCCATACCCGAGATACAACCCAGCCTAAGAGGGAGAAGCAGAAGAAAAATTGGAGACGAGCTTCATGTAGGATGGGAGACATCAGGACTTGAATTCCTTCCAGGGCACTACCCCTCAAAGAGATAGTCTGTTGCGTCGGGGCTTTGTGTCTTTGATTGTAGGACCCTTAGACATGCGTACGACTGGGCTCATGATGTCCCGCGGGGCTTTGCCACTCTTGCCATGCCTTTATTCTTCACATAATTTTGCTACTTGATTTTTGTATTAATTTTTCATTAGATAAGAGCCCTTATTGGGTAGATAAAGCATGAAAGCTCATTTTTTGAGGGTCAAGACAGCCCCTATTTGAGACCTCTCTCGTATTAGGGAGCACCTAGGTCGGTCATCTCATCCAGCAATCTCTTGCCCCTGCACTTGGCCGAGTAGAGAAGAGAAAATGCCTTCGTGCATACCCAAAGTATGGCCAAAGCAACAATGTTGTTGCTCTAGAGAAGATCGGCTATGGCTTGCCGTGAAGTGTGTGGAAAACCCATATTCAAAAGGTCACCCTCAACGATCGGGGAAAGAAACTAGACTCCCAGTGCGGAGCTATCACCAGCCTAAGGATGCTACAGAAGTGAACTCATTTTGACTAAGCTTAACTAAGCAAATTTCTAAAAGCCATTGAACCATGTTGAGGAATAGCATTATAAGCGTGTGCAGGAGTAAGAGAGATAATAGTGATGATAACACAAAATGACGATACCATGCAAATCCATGGAACGGAAACCAGCATCCTAAAGCGATCTTGACCATTGAGCTTTTGAGCAGCACGAGCTTTATATTCCTTACTTGACAGGACAAAGATGAGACAATAGCAAAGGATCAAAGATTCCCCTACACGGAGGAGCGGCAGACATCAAACTGGATGAATAAGGATAAAAAGGAAGAGAGACGAGGGCTAGAACTCCCTCGTTAAGGTGTAGAGACCTTGATAACAAGGAACCATATATAAAATAAGCAAAGGTTAGCTAGGATCAAGGTGGGCTAAAGCCTCGAAAATAGCAAGAAAAAGGGCAATGAACCCGAAAGGGTGAAGAGGAGTGAGTAGAAAGAGGAGAATAAGAATCATTTGACGTAGTCAGAGAAGAGGAATTATAATCATCGGACAAGGTTGGGGAATGAGAATTAGAATCACCCGACAGGGTCGGGGAAGAAGAGACATAGACACCCGACAGGGTCGGGGAATAAGAGTGAAAATCACACGACGGGGTCGGGGAAGGAGAATTAGAGACGGAACCCGGAGATACTGGAGGAGAAGAACTGGGAGATGTCCCGAGATCGGGATGAAAAGACATAGGCCGAGGCCTAGAATTATGAGAGGAGGGAAAATCTGGAGGATCTGGAGAAAAAGGAGAGGAATGGGGACGCACGGACCTACGAAAGGTGGAGAAAATGATGGAAATAGGATCAGATGGAGGAAAATACACCACCCAAGGGTGGGAACTGAGTAGAAGGAAGGATGAATGAAAAGAAAGGACGGAAGAGGTGGACCCCTGAATGCACAACTAATGGCTCTTGAGCCTGCGCCGCCGCCTCTTCTTAGCAGGAACTAACTTGTAATGGACCCGCCTGGCGCGGGCTCGTACCTTTGGCTTTCTCGACTTGCAATGTCTTAAATAATGGGCCCATCTGGCAGATGGCCTAGCCCAATTATGAATATGCAGCTTTGCTAGGGCGGTTGCCCCTAGACACCCAGTGCTAACAACAGTAGGTGGACATTCTTGAGCAAGTCACTCCTTAGAATGATGAATATCAGAAAACCATGGAGTTTTGTCTCTCGACACAAGCGACATGAGATTTGCCAACTCTACTAGGAAATCAGGCCTGAAGCATAGCTCCCTTGATAAAAGAGCAGGATGAGACCGAGGGCGAATAATACATGGCGTTGACGTTGCTGGCGTACTGATAAATCGAGAGAGATTGCATAGGATGTGCAGAATGTCCTTGGAAAGTGCAGAAGATACGGCAAACTGCCCCTTGAATATAGAACTCATCAATCTTCTGGCAGCCGTACGCATTAGCATAATGCAGGTAGAGAACCCTTATTGAACAACGAACTGAACAGCAATCGAGCGACATGAAATAACAGCATCAACGATAAACCCACCGGCGAGCAAGGAGATTGTCACCGGCCTCGCTTGTGAAGAAATTGGCACTAGTGCAAAGGAACTCTTCTTGACAACCATCTTCAGAAGTATAGGCTCATCATTCCAAAAGTAGCCCGAGACCAGGACCCGGATCGGCATGCGATAGATGAAATCTTGAATCATGGATGGAACAACCGACACCGAACTACCCTGACTCGACTCATTGTCTCCCTGGGGACCAGACCCGAGGGGCACCAAAGAGAGTGCACACCCGCTCCGTGGGGTGGAAGTAGATGAAGAAATGGATATAAAAGGCTTAGAGGACATGAAAGGTTTAATGGGGATGGTGTGTTTAGGTGGAGGCAAAGGGGTTGTGGGTGAAGGCGAAGGCGGAGGTGGAGCCCGCTCAGGCTCATGTGAAGATGATGAAGGAGATGGCAAAGGCAGCAGAGATGGTGGAAGTGATGGAATAGTCCATAGAGATGGTGATGGAGATGAAGGTGGAGAAGGTGATGTAGGCAAAGGGGAAGGTCGTGGTGTCCACCGTCGACGTATCGATACAACACGCCGAGCGGTGTTGGGAGTGGAGGCGGCGGTGGCAATGGAGGAAGCGGAGGCAGTGGAGGTACTAGCCTGAGCAAGAGCCTGGGTTGGTGGAGGTGATGGAGACGGTGTAGGAGGTGGCAAAGATGGGGTAGATAACGGAGCAAGCAATGGAGCGGGTGCATCGCTAGATAAAGAATCACAGGGGTGCCCCTGACCTTGTAGGGATGGAGACGACTGTTGTGCTTCTTTTTGTTACTGCTTGCTGCAGATATGTAGAATAACTTCATGAATAGTGGCCCAGTCAATCATTTTCTTGGCTTCCAAGCCATAAATAAACTTCTGAAATTTGGGGAAATCCTCAACCAAATGTCCCTGCTGGTGGTGATAATCACAGAACTGAAGCATATTCTCGACCGCGAGTTGGCAAGGAACAACTGGAGGGAGCGGCAACGCGTGAGTGGCCACCAAAGCCCTAAAAATGTTTGTAAAAGATTCTGGCAACGGAGGGTGAGGAGCCTGCTTCGGGCTAGGGGGATACAGAGGGATATGGGATGAAGATGGTTGTGGGGGTTGCGTAGGCAATGACGCATGGCTAAGGGAGGGATTAGGTAGTGGCATATGCGGAGTGGAGTGGGAAGGTATGTAGACGGCATTCACTTGCTCAGGGTGTGAAATTCCCCTGACTGGAGGTGGAGATGGAGACGGGTATATGGATGCGGAGGGCTGACTCATGGAGGAATATGCAGGTGATTGATATGTGGAGGTGTATGGCTAACTCGTGGAGGGTTGGTATGCAGAAGGTGAATGTTGATATGTGGAAGGAGATATAGATGGCGGGGTGTTAAACGGTAGAAAAGACTCGGGGTCAGGGGAATCCTGGAGTTGGTGGCGGATGAAGCGGGCTCGGCTATAAAGTTGTTGCCAGAGGTAATATCATTGGGGGCTAAGATAAACTGATACTCGAGCGTCGCATTGGATATCAGCATCTTGAATTGTTCTTTCTCCAGAATGTACCCTGGGACTTGCGCGGTAAGGCGACGCCAGCGGTCGGTAAAGGTGCAGAAATCCTCTTGGGGCTTCCTCATCTCATGGGCCAGATCCACCATAGAATACTTGGGCTCAACCTAGTCCTGATACTCCTGAAAAAACTTCTCTTGAACCATCTGAAAATTCACAATCTACTCTTGTGGAAGAGAAAAGGACCAATCCCGAGCCGGGCCTTCCAATGACAGACCAAATAGATAGGCCATCAAGCGTTGGTCGTGACGAAACTGGCCCGACTCATAGAGGAACTCCTTCAAGTACACGTAGGGGTCACCGATTCCACTACAGCGATGATATGTAGGACTTTGCGAAGATGGTGGAAGCCGAAGACCTTGAAATGTGAATGGAACACTTAAGGAGGACTTGGGATCGATCCGACGTTGGAGTTCATCAAGCTGGCGTTGGGCTTGAGCAATCATCTCCTGAGTAGGGAGAGACTGGGGGTAATGTGGGCCAACTTGAGCAAGAGGACGTGAATTTGGACCAGTATGATGGTAATGGGCCGGATAAGAGGATCCGGGCTGAGAAGAAGATGGGCCCATTCTAGGAATAGAGGGATATACGGGCCTGGAAGAAACATGAGCGTAAGGGCCAGCAACAACATGGGTAGAAAGAGGAGGCCCATTAAGAGAATAAGGCCCATTAGAAATCGGGCCAGCGGCATATGAAGGAAAAGAAAGAGGCCTGTGAAGGGTAGAGGGCCCATTATGAGAAGAAGGCCCATTAAGATGATATGCAATAAGACATTGGGCCTGGGCCGGATCCATTTGGCGAACAAGACTTCAAAGATGGGCCATGAGATTAGCCTGCTCTTCAGATGGGTCAGAAGGACCATGGGAAGATGGGCCTATGTGGGAAGAGGAGTCCACGAGGGAACAATAAGAAGAATAGGAAGAAGGATGATACAAGGGGTTGGAATGATGCTCCGAGACTTAATACAAAGATATCAAGGAGAATATAGGTGGGAAAGCAAGGGCTCAATGGGCTTAAGGACAATAGGGTACTAACCCACTAATGCAAAGACCAATGGACAACGGACCACGGGACAATGGGCCAGACAATGACACACAAAATGGGCTAGCCTAAATGGGCCTAACAACAGCAAAATATGTGGATGCAACACAAAACACCACTAATGGGCTTGGATAAGCCCAAACAACAAAAATAATGTAATGTGAGAATTTTCACCCAAGTCAAACAAGTTGATATGATAGGAAATATTTTAGGGGTTTTAATAGACCTTTTAATGATTTGAATTAGGATAATTCCCTCAAGATAGAAATCCTATGGGAATAAGGTCCAAACTTTGGGTTGACTAAGGTTAAATCCCTCACACGGATGCAAATGCAAGCCTAAAGGGTGAAAAGGTACAACCGGCCCGGCGTCCGTGTGGAAATCCACGGCTCGCAGGGACTTACGGAGGTCCTAGATAAGATTACCTAGTCGACCCCAAGGAATATGGAGGCGAGAGGATCACTTATCAAGGTAGGAAATGCAACTATGATATGCAATGTATGGCCCTATGTGCACCGGAGTGCATGCAATTTCTAGTCTAAAACTAGAAAATTAAGATAAAATTAAACCATGCAAACACAATGAAATGGGTGCAAACAAAGTGGGAAATCCAAGACAATATGAAGGACAAGAATGCAAGACCAAAAATAGGCACAATCAGGCACTAAAAGATGTGAAAAACCATGAATGAGCGGCGTACCTTTGTGTCTGTCCCTGAACCTGCATGCAGATTTTATGCATAAAATGATAAAATAGAGACAAGATTTGACTATGCAAATATGACTCAAATGATGCAAACAATGTATGGATGGAAAGATAATACAAAAGGTTGCGCAACGGGCCCAAGAACAGAGCAATCTGACCTTGGGAGGTCAACTAAATCGTCCAAGAAAGTTACCCCCGTGAACCTGTGCGCAGACCACATGCAGATTTTATGGACAAAATGCTAAAATGATAACAATTTTTATCTAAGCAAATGAGACCCAAATGATACAAATAAGGTATGGATGGAAAGATAATACAAAGGACTATCCAATGGAATAAAAATCAGTGCAATCAGACATTGGGAATCCAGTCAAATCACTGAGCAAAGATGTACCTGTGAACTTGTCCCTGAGCCTGCCTGCAAAACTTATACAGAAAACTTAAAAAGTTAGACAATATTAGAATATGAAAATGTTAACCAAATGATGCAAATGATATATGGAAGGAAAGACAATACAAAGGGCTATCTAACGGAATAAGAATCAGCGCAATCCGACCCCGAGAGCAAAAGTTATGTCTCGACGAATATGGCCATATGAGCATGCGCGCAGGACTGCCAGAATCTGTAACGGCCTACCAAATGACCGTTACATTCCTCTGGCGGTCTACTATAGGACCGTCACACTACTAAAGCTCTTAAAACGCCCCAAAGCGTGGAAGTATGGGTAAAATATCACCTAAACATGCACATGCATATACCCAACTTACAAAAGAGCATTAAAATAAATGTGATGGGCATTCGTGTCCCACCGTGATCGCCAAAAAATTATTGATTTATTTTAATTAGATTCCTATCCCGCCCCCTTCAAATTAATACATGCATAAACATGTGAATCAAAGACAAGGGGGATGAAAGGATCAGAAATACTAACCGTGATCGCCACCAAGGTTCCAACAACGCTAAAGGATGAAGAAATGAGAGGAACGGTGCCGTGTACCTTGGAACTTAAAGACTTGATCGTGCTTGAAACGGGATGCGGGGAACTTTGTGGGATCAAATCTCCTTGTCTTCCAGCCGGCTGGAAGAAGAGGGCGTCACGTCCATATCATGCTCTCCTGTAAAATAAATATTAAAACACAAAGGCAAAAATCAATTAGAACATGAAGTGTAGCATCAATCCCAAAGTGATAAAATAGGATGAATAAAATGGGGAGAATGCATCGGGGGAGGGTTTTTAACCCCCATGGAAGGGTGGAAATAATAGGTATGTCTGTTGTGCATGCATAGGATTTGAAATCACGGAATTTGGTTGAGAGAATAGAGAGAAAACGTTGATGCAAAACGTGCAAAAATGCATGTGTAGCAGAAAATGCAGAAAACTGTGATGATTTGTGATTTTGAATAGACTAGAACTAAGAGTATAGACAACCAAATTAAGTCCAGAAGGATAGAATTAAAAGCTAATACTTCTCTCTTCAAGCCAGGGTCGAAGTTGTGAGTTGGAGTTGCAGTATGGCTTCGCCCCACGTCCGAAAAGAGCCCTCCTTTGAAACTGCGACCTGGGCAGTTGTTGTAGAGGTTGTAGAAAACCTAAAAAGTTCTCCCAAGATTTTAGAGGATAGAGTCCACCAAAATTCATGTTCTATGGATCAATCTCGAGGTAATACTAAGGACAAGAGGTAGGAACAAGTGGGACTCAATTTGGTGGAAGGACCTGGAAGAAATGGCTTCTAGAAGGGAGCCATAGAGCTTAATCTGCAGAGTTTGTGTTGAACTAGGATGCATAAACCCCCAACTTTCATCCCCATTTCTGAGCAAGAGAGCAAATCTATAGACCAAATTAAAGATAATATAAAGGAGAAACCATAGGAACAAACGACGCTCAATTCGGAGTAGAATTCAAGAAGTTATGGGCTCTGCAAGAGGGCCACGGCACACAGAAACAGAGCAGAGTCCAACACGAATTGGACTCTCCGTGTCATCTGGCGGTCTATCGTAAGACCGTCAGAGTGATGTAACAGATTAGGGTAGCTCTGTCAGCTCGGGGGTCGAACGGGGGTGATTTCGAGCAAGTTTGGGTGTGACAGTCTATCATAGGACCGTCACAGGTGCTCTGACGATCTTACGATAGACCTTCACATGGCTGTGATGCACCACTACTAGACCTTCACACCGATGAAGAAACATTTTGGGCAGATTACGCGGGACTTTAGAAATTCAAACGGTGCAGAACTAGTGAAAGTGGTAGAATAAGAAATTATAGAAAACAGAGAGAGGAACAACTTTCATGAAGAAAGAAAGTTGAGCAAATGATCATAAGAAGGAGAAAATGGGGCTAGAACAGAGAGAGAAAATTCTGGGACGTAGGTGAGCAGCACAGCACGCCAGAAAAATGTGAATAACTCACAATCGGGGTGGAACTGGCCAATGGTATAGAAGAAAACATTGTAGATATTTAAAAATCAAACAACTTTGGTGAAGATAACTTTTTGAATAGTGGAACAGATGGTGATGAAAAAGGACCACTTTCAGAATTGCACAGTGAGAGAGAGTCGATTGCTTGATGGAAGCCGACCTAAATGGGCCGTAAGTCAACTTAGAAGCCAGAAGTTGATAAGATAAGCTCCAGGGACTCTAAGAAATTATGATCTCTAGGGCTCGAAGGGAATGGAACAATGAAAATTGGGTCGAAATCCATCCAAGAAGGCTCCAAAATAATGGCTAATTCGGGACATCAAAAATTATGAATAAGAGAAATGACGTAACTTGCGGGCTAAAAACGGGTGTCAACAACTAGTGTAGCAACCCACAGTGTGGATTGAGGTGATCGACCCGACACATAGGTGAATGAGGTCTACCATTTGGGGTTGGTCGGTTCTCTGAGCCAACATGCTAGTCAGCTCAAGTTGCCATCTTAGGCCTTTGATAAGATCATCAAAGGTCTCTACCTCATAGTAGGTTTGGAATGTGGTGTGATAGGAAATGGAGGGCACTATGGGGAGGTGCCGTTCCTGAGGTAGGCAGATTGGGCTCGGGCTTCCCAAGTTTGGACATTTTTTAAACCAATGGGCTAGAGATTCCTCTAAGATTATTTCACCTTCTTTGGCCAAGGTGGGGAGAGTCGGGATTCTAGGCCAATCCTTTTCTCAGGCTTGGAGGTGGAGACACCTAGCTGCACCTAACTGTAGGTCAATGGGTGGGATGGTGACTTCCTGGCCTAACTCATGACATTGTGACTCATATTCTTCTGCCCAATCGGGGGAGGCCTCATGTACTTCAGTCACATTCTCATCCCTTTGGGGTGTGGAGGTCTTACTCTCCAAGGGAATGGGAAGGTCTTTTGGGGATGGGCTGATGAAGGTTGGGGCATGGTGAACCCGGGGTGGTGAGTGAGGTCGAACTTGGGTTGGGTTGGGAGTGGAAGTAGTGGTGGCCTGGGTTGGGATAGGATTAGGGTTGGAAGTGGAAGGTTGGTTGGGCGAGTGACTTTGGGTTGAGGGTTGGTGGCCCTTATAGGGGAAACCGGGTCGGTTAGGGGTCTCTTGCCCTTGGGATCGGTTGGTTGTGGTGGGATGGAAGTGGGTCGCCCTTGGATTTGGGGAGAGTTCGTGGTGGTGATCGGGGTTGGAATTATTGGGGGTGGTGGAGTTTGGGCCCTAAGGGAGGTCTTGGGTTGACTGGGAGAGAAAGGAGGAGTGGGAGTGCTCCTCGGATTATGGTTCTCCGAGTAGAAGGGGGAAGGTCGGGGAGCGTAGATCTTCCTAAGCTCAATCTTCATCTCTTCCCACGAGCCTATGGGTTCTTGCCTCCAAACCCTCTTTAAGCCCACTATGTGTTCCCACTCCTTCTTGGCTTGTCCCCGAAGCCGCCCCTTGGCCTTGCAGACGTGTCCAGAGACCATAGTCCTATCAAAGATTTTATCCATGGTAGCCTCCCACTTTAGGTAGGCATTAGGACTAGATCCGTCAAAACTAAGGTCCCCATCTACAATGATGTCCAAGAGGAGGGGGTCAATCGGACCCTTGTGGAGGGCCGAGTTGTGGGGAATTACCCAGCAGGAGTATACATGATGATGATTCTAGACACAAATGCGCCCTAGGACAAACCTGTAGAGAGATAACGTGTGAACCTGGCTCTGATACCAACTGATGTGAAACATCCGACGGGAGCAAAGGGACCGACTGGGCGAGTCTTGGGCCTAGACTTGCAAGCACACTCACAATTTGACGGACTCGATGTTGGGGGACCGATATCGCATCACAACCCTTTCTTGGAGAGAAAGAAAGGAGCTCAAGAGGACTTCAATGCAAGATTTGATCTGCTTCCATTTCTTTTGGCTAATATCATTCTATTTCTTGCAGGAGAGAAAGAAAGAAGCTTAAGAAGACTTCAATGCCAAAGTTGTTCTACTTCTATTGAGATTAGGAGCATGTTGATGAAGATTACACAAGCAAAATAAAGCAAAGAATTTGAAGATGTCAATGAAGGTAAAGGTGAGAAAATAAAGTGTTTGGCTGAAGTTCTATAGTCTTGATGCTAGTGCTATCTCTTGATAGACAGTGATTTTGAAATCTTGAATACTCTTTGGTTGCTCTTGATCATGTGGAAAATGAATGTTTGGCTGAATGGTATCAAAACATCTGAGCAGTATATATGAGAGTGTAGCCATTGAATGCCTTTTGCTAAACCCCTGATGTCATATGGGAATGTATTGTATTTTTCTGATTATCATTTCAATGATTACATGGTATATAAAATGGTGACATGTGGAAGGGCAGGTCAAGCCTGTCTGAAAGCAATCACCATGCGTGAGAATATGCCTCCACCCGGTACCATAAATCATTTATGCATATGGCACCCAACTTAAATGAATTTTCTAAAATCATACATTGATTATGGGAGAGTTTTGCATGATGAAAATTTTGAAAATGATGTTGTTCCATTCTCTCAGCATGATGATGTTGTTCTGTGGATGAACTTTTTGAGGACTGAAGTTGATCAATGTTCCATGGTCTTTACCAATGTGCCACTCATCTTTTTGGTTAAAAGCACAACTGTTTTGAAGAAAAGTTCACATGTGCTGGTTTTGATGCTCTAAATAAATTTTTTGAATTCTCTTTTCATAATAAAGTGGTATCCTCACATTTTAACATTTGGTAATGCGTGTCATGCATTAGTTGCATTAGGTGCATATAGAGTGTCATGTGAAATCTGGAATCGTGCATCACATTGTATATTTGTAAATCACTCTCTACATATCATTCACATAGTACTTTTGGAAGATGAAGCTCATCGTGTGTATTGTTGCATAGTTGGCATTTCTAGCATGCATATAGTGCATATTTTGAAATGCATCATCTTGAACATTTCATGTTGCATAAATGCCAAAAAGAATACTTCCATCATAGGTCATCATATCTGTGGAGCTAATATTTCAAGCATTGAAATTGCATACCTTTTCATTTTATATTGCATATGCATATCTCCATTGTATGCTTGCATGTCATTATATACTATTTAACCCCTTCCTTTGAAACTTCTAAGACCGAATACTCCATTGTTAAATAATGTTGCATCTGAGTCTTAACAAGTGTGCTTCATGTCAAACTCTCAGGGAGAGCATTTCATGCTTATTGTATTTACATAGGGGGAGCTACACTATCCTGTTTTAAGTTAAATTTTCTCCATACATGTTAAATCAAATTCGTACACTTCATGCACTTTAATGTGAAATTGAGTGTTATTCATAAGGATATAAGAATTTCATTTCAACACTCTAAAGTAATTCAACTTGCTGCATGGATGATAAGAGACAATTGAGGAAAAAGTTGCCTGCCTCCACATATAAAAGATGGCTGAAATGAAAGGCAGAGCAATGCTAAGTCTCACTGAGTAAACTGGGCACATGTCACCTGAGACGTGATGTGGTTCATTTTTGAAAAGTGTTGACTAAAGTATCTCTGTTAAAATGAGGTGACAATGTTCAGTACTCTGAGTAACCGGGGATTCTGGCATGAGCTCTATGTGTCTCCTCGCGTAAAAAGGAATTATTTTGAACCTGATCCTTCTTAGAAAAATTCAGATTGTCAGTATGAAAATTTCTGATGATATATTTGATTGAGGTAGAGCGAAGCCTCCAATACGTTGTTCTCTAGATTGAAATACAGTTTGTACACTTACTATTGTGTTTACTTGAAAATTTGGTTATCCATATGGTTAAACTTCATTCTCATGTTACTCACTTGCACATGGTAATTTGATTTGATATGTATTCTGAAATTTTGATTAATTGCAATGACCTGCTGTACGTCTTCTCCTATTTATCTGCATAATCCTCTAAGTGTAAACATGAGCATTCTGAACTTAATGACTCACTTACACTTTTCCTACACCTATCCCCTCACTGTATATCAATTGGTATCACTTCTTGTGAAGGAGTTATGTTGCATGTATCTATAGATATCTGCTTGATTACATTGTATGCAATTCATGTCTCATCATTTTCATACATCATACTTCATGCATTTCACAAGAAAACTAACAATCAAAAGTTTGAAAATCAAAAACAGTCATCTAATGTGTCAATGTCAATGGGGGAGCTTTGCATGTGATCTTATCTGCTTAACTCATCAGGTCTTGCATGAGTCAATACCTTTCTATTAGTGTTTGAGTGCTTATTTACTGGCTCATCATTGTTCATGCCATATGCCATTTTCAATTGCTGCAACTCATGTGTATTTGCATATCGTTTTGTCATCTTGCATGACCACATTATCTACATTTGCATTTTCACTTTCCACAATTGGTATCAGACACTTGGTATAAGAGTTTCATTTCAACAATTGGTTTCCAACAGCTCTGTAATTAGTTCATGCATAATTGTACACATTGATTCTCTTCATAATCTGGTTGTCCATGGGTTCCTGCCCTTCTAGATTTTCCATCATGATCCCCATTTCTGATTATGTCAAAGGGGGAGAGAGCATTATAGCATAATATTTTGTCATCATCAAAATGGGGGAGATTGTTGTGTATGTGATTTTGATGATTACAAAGTGACTCTGTTGCTTGGCCTTGTGCGTGAATGGTTACTCATGTCTTCATGTGTATGAAGTATGTAATTATTGTGGAAATGATTACAAACTGTTTGATTACAAACTATTTCTTTTGGGATATCATCATGTGAATGCATCTGTGACTCTTTGAGGTTCATACGTGCTTTGAGATTAGCACATTACATATACATTCCATCTACACTTGGTGCGGTTGCTCTATCTTCAATGTGAAAGGCCTATGTGAAAAGCACACCCGAGCATCATGTCCTATTGAGCCTCATGTACATCATGTCATATTGAGCCTCATATCATGAATGTGTACTTTGGTAATGCTAAATGAATGAAGGGAATGATATGTGGTTTGATGAGTTTGAATGATGGTTCCTTGTCCTTCGGATCATATGGCTTAAATGGTTGGTGTAATGGCTTGTAGGAGAATTGGGTTGAAATTGGGATCTTGAGATTCGGTTTAATATCAACTTGCTTATGAGTTCATTGCCATATAGTGCAGGGTAATATTGCTTCAAGGTAAGAAGTTATATTGGAATCCATGGTGAGACTCTTCTAATCTTGAACTGGAAAATTGAGTTCTCTAATGCCTTGATACTGATTTATCATGGGAATGCTCATATGCCTCATGCTAATGATTTCGCAATCACATTTCATGACTTTTGGGTCTCGGTCTCAAAACTAGCTTCATATGTTAATGCATGACCCATATATTTTGATCTTGATCTAACCTCTTGGTTTATCATATTTTTCAGGATGCAAAATCATTGTTGATCTTCATGGGATTATGGTAACATTTAATCAATTGTTTCCCTTTGGTTTGATAGAGGTTTAGTTATTTTTCAAACTCAAACTGTCTTACAGTCTTCACCATTTTCAATCCAACCGTTGGATCTCCCCTCTAAAAATTATATGTTGTAGCTCTGGGAGTCCTCTTTCCAACGCCTCCAGTCTTGCTTCGATCGGAGTTCGGAGCTAGGAGAATTAATTCCTGTCGCCGAAGCGCGCAGAGCTATTTTTTGTGTAATCTGCCTGAAAGGGTCGACCCCTGGGGTCGACCCCTTTAACCCAGAACTTGTTTTTAGTTCTGTTTGGTTTCTGGCAGTGCGAGGGTCGACCCCTGGGGTCGACCCCTATAAAACAGAACACAAAAAGTGTTCTATTTGGCTTCTGATTGCCCGAGGGTCGACCCCAAGGGTCGACCCATTCCGGTCAGACCTCGAGCCGCACTTTTTGACCGCCGTTTTCTTGCTCCGAAAGTCCAACCAATCAATTCCAAATGCCCTATACATCTCCCTAATTCGTGGATCTGGTCCCTAGGCTGTTCCTTGACCATTCTAAACACTTATATACAACTCTTGGGTTGTAAACCCTAAGGGAGAGGATGCTAGATCTGAAAATTGTTTTCTTCTAACCCTTGTGTGTGCAGGTTCGAAGTTGAAGCTCCCAAGCCCTCTTCCACCTTGCTCTGAAGCTAAAATTGAAGGGAAGAAGCTTGAATCAAGGCCCAAGATCATATACAACTGAAGGCAGCATCGAAAATCAAGATCCAACCTCTGTTCGTATTGCATCTCTTCAAAATTACTTCAAGAACGTTCTTCATCCTGTAGAAGCATTTCATGAGGGAGTAATCTTGATCTTTCACTTCTATATCTTTTGTTTGAGATTATTCAAGGTTTTGAATGGGCATATAAGATGTGTAATAATCATTTACATGTTCTTTGTTCACTCTCTCTTGCATATATATATGAGCTACAATCTTTGTGATACAACATCTCTAATGCTCATGTATTCTTTTGTATAGGTGAAGAAGAGGGGAATCTCTAAACCATTCAAGTCTATATTCTTGTTTGAGATTAGCTTAAAGGTTGAACTCATTATGTCTATCTACTCTTTCAGGTGAAGAAAGGAGATTGGAATAAGGAAAAGAGAAGCAGCTAGAGGAGAGGAAGAATATGATGTCAAGATTATGATCATCCATCAACGAGCAAGGAGAATCAGATTTTGATGAAGAAGGGGGAGCCTTATACTTGATGCATTCTTCTAGTTTACATCTATAGAATTTGTGTGGAAGGTCATAGCATATATTTGTGATTGTTACATATACATTTGACAGAATATTTTGTGTGGGTGTTCGGAGAAAGGGGTCTCCGAGTGTGTGTGTGGTCTTATGTGTGTCGATTTGTGCGGAGTATATCCGTGTGTGTTGTTGGGAGTTTTCTCCCGTGTGGTTGTGTAGGCATTGCCCTACGTGTGTGTGGATGGAGCTGTATCTCCGTGTAAGGTATATTGTTCGGGGTGTGTTCCCCTGTGTGTGTGTATGTGTGTGTGTGCTGCTGTGGCAGCAGGTTGAGGCAAGGCCTCGTGTGTGTGTTTTGCTGTGAAAGCAGCGTGTGTGTGTTGGGGTTCGTCCCCGTGTTGCTACATTTTGTAGCGTGTAGTGAAGCCTCACCGGTTTGGTGAGGGGTGGACGTAGGGAACCCGTCGTGGTCCCGAACCACCTTAAAAATCCCCGTGTCCTGTGGTTTGATTTTTGTGATTGTGTGTTCACTATCATATCTGTTTGTGCTATCGTGTGAGCTCGGCGAGATTGAGTGAATCAAGTTTAAACTTGTTTAGATTAATTTTCTCAATCCTGTCAATCTGGTAAATTCCGCTGTGTGCTAGTTTGTGTTTTTAATTAGACATAGTTTTTAGCAGAAGGATCTATTCACCCCCCCTCTAGATCCGTGTTCCTGCACTACGGGACCCAACATGGATGAGAGAGGAGAGAGAGGGAAATTTTGAAATTTTGAGGGGAGGAGAGAGAAAGGGTCGCCGCTTTTAGAGAGAGAGGAAGAATGAGAGAGAGAATGAGAGCTAGAGAGAGAGAGATTCTCACAATTGTAGTGGATTTCAAAATTCTTCAACAATTTATTAGCTTCAAATGAGGGAGTTGGGTCCTATTTATAGGAGCTCAACTCTTTACATGACCATATTACCCTTGACTTAACACAAAATGACCAATGCTATCCAAAAGGGAGTGTCCATGGGCTAGCTCTTATAGTTGGGCCCATTAAGCCTAACATGCTTATCTAATTGACCCAATAACTTACTCAACTGACTCAAATAAAGAAAATTACAGTAATAAGACCCAAACAAAGTGGAAAATACATGATACTTCTTTGAGAATTAAGCCGAAAAATCATGTCGATCGTTGCCGGGGTGATGTGGCGAGTAGTGGGAACAAGAGCTGCAGGTGATGTCCCCATCAAGCCCTAATCGCAATTTCTCTCCCACTTGCTCCCTGATGATGGATTGTCGCTCGGGGTTGCACCGCCTTCAGCAACAAACTTCGGCGTTGCTGTACCGGGCGGCAGGTGCGGTCCAACCTTAGTTGGTGTGTGATGACCTCCGAAGGAATTTCGGGAAGTTCATCCTTGGACCAAGCGAACATGTCCTGGTGGGCCGCGAGGAAGTTGGTGTACGTTTGTTTATCTTGCTCCTCCAAGGTAGCGCCGATCTTTAGTAATCTGCTTGGGTTGTCCCCAACCTGGATAAGGTATAAATCCTTGGCTGGCGCGCTCGTGCTCTGACCCGGATCTTCGATCCTCGCCTTCTTTTCTAGAGGCATTTCTTCGGGACGTCGATCACGGGTGGAGATAAGGTAGCATCTTCTGGACTCCCGTTGATCACCTCGGACTTCCCCTACCCCGCGGGGGGTGGAGAACTTAAGTTTTTGGTGGTGGGAAGAAGGGACACCATGAAGCATGCTGAGGATCCCTCGGCCGATGATGGCATTGTACCCTATCATTGCACGAACCACAGTAAAGTCGGTGAGGAAGTTTACCTCTTTTGGTGCCGTCCCGAACGTGATCGGGAGCGAGATACGCCCTTCCGAGCGGACAGTCGTGCCAGAGAATCCGTACAGCAGCGTGTGCAATGGCGCGAGTCGTGACACGTGCACACCCATGAGTACAAGACAATCGTATGCAATAACATCGGGTCCACTCCCATTATCTACCAAGATGCATCGTACAGTACACTGGTTGATGGTGGCAGAAACTACCAGAGCATCAGAATGGGGCGTCGTGACGCCTTCCACGTCATCCTCAGAGAAGACTATGGGGTCTCCTGAAAGGCCCGATGGGGAAAGTTCCCTTGGGGTGCCATCACCTTGGTCCGCCGTGTTGATGGCCGTCGAGTACCGATGCCTTCTGCTCGCACTATCATCCCCCGTGGCGGGCCCTCCCGAGATCATCATGATCTCCATGCCATTGGGCTTATTGTCAATCGGAGGAGGCATCTTCTGTCGTCTTTCAGTGGCTTTGGCGAGGAACTTGTCGCGGATCCCCCTGCGGACGAGGTCCTCGATGGCATCCTTCAGATTGATGTAGTCGGTGGTGTCGTGACCGTGGTCTCGATGGAAGTGGTAGTACTTCTTCTTATTCCGCGAGTTAGGATCTGACTTCATCCACGAAGGCCATTTAAGGAATTGTTCCTTGCGGATCTCCATGAGGATCTGGTCGGGCGGGGCCGTTAGGGGTGTATAATGGCGGTAGCCTCCCCTTTCCTTCTCGGAGCGGTCGCGGTGGTCCCCGTCGCGTCGCTCCCGCTTACGTCGACCCTCTCGTGGCTGGTCGTCGACTCTCTTTCGATTGGGCTAATCGGTCCCGATCGCGCGGCGTAGGGCCGCGGTGTTCTCCTCCCAGTGCGCGTGCTTCTGGGCTAGCGCGAGGAGGTTTGGAAGAGTCGTAGAGGCTTCAGCTCCTAGTGCGCGCCAGAGGATGTGGTCCCGCGTCCCCTGGGTAAGTGCCGTAGTGGCAATGCCGACGTCGAGGTGGGGGATACGGAGAGCCTCCGTGCGGAAGTGAGAGACGAAGTCCCATAGTGTTTGTTCTTTCCCCTGCTTGAGAGCGAGCAGGGTTACAGCAGATCTGGCTACCTTTCGACAGCCCACAAAGTTCTCCTTGAACAACTTCTTGAGCTGTTGAAAGGAGGAGATTGTCCCGGTTGGCAAGGACTCGAACCATGCCCGGGCGTTCTCCCAGAGATTCGTAATGAATGCCAAGCATTTCACGGTATCGGAGGCCCGATGAAACACCAGGTGGGACTCGAAGCCGTGCAGGTGGTCGGCCGGGTCGGTGGTGCCGTTGTAGAAGGAGAAGGCCGGCAGCTGGAGCTTCGGCGGGATGGGGGCTTCCATGATTTCCCTAGAGAAGGGAGCGTGGAGGTCCAGATCGTCGTCGATGAGGCCGCGATTCTTGGCGGCCAGGAGGACGTCGTCCAGATATCAGACCTTGTCCTCTATTTCTTCGAACTGTTGAAGCCGACAGTCCATTTCCCGATTCGAATGAAGCGGGCTACATACCTTGGGTGCCGGCACGCTACGTGATCGTCGGGTCCTTGCGACGGAGACATGTGATGCCTCTCATACTTGTCGGAAGTTCTCTCCAGTCTGGTCCCTTTCACCCTCCCGCCGTTCGGGTGGGGCGAGTTGGGGCCTATCCCTCTGGTCCCGAAGCTCTCGGCAGAAATCTATCAAGGCCCGGATCTCCTGGCAGAGCTCATCTAGGTCACCTGGGGTGACCTCTTGTCGGGGGCGAGCGGAAGAGGCTTCCTGCGATCCCTGGCGAGAGTTGTGTCCCTGGTGGGAACCCCGCCCCCGGTTGCTGGCGTTGCGGAGGCTTCCACGGGACGCCATATCTTTTGGCTATGGATTCCCACAGACGGTGCCAAGAAGTGTAGTGGCAGGAAAATGGTTCCTAGGCCATGTACCACCTTCTCTATTTATTTTTTTGGGAAGTCATCTCGTGCCCGTGGAGGCCTGCAAACACCAGGAAACCAAAGAGGCTTCAGAAGGAGTCTCGGGTGTTACCCTAGGGGACAACCCTCCGATGCTTAAGTCAGTAAGGGATCAATGAGCAATAGAGAAGAGCAAAGTAAGGGAAGACCAGAGGTCGTAGTAGACAATCTGAGAGGCGTGTAGGTCCTCTGCACGCATGCTCGCCGCTCCTAGTGGGTACTCGGAGAATGCTCGCAGGGGGGTAAGGCCGTGCACGAGGAGGATTCTCTCTAGTCGCTGTAGGTTGCCTCTCTATCATAGTTGCAGGTCGGGTTGCTCTCTTCTCAGTAGGAAGCTCTTGTGGCAGAAGTATCCACCGTGTCCTCTTGCATGGTTGTATGGAGTTTAGTAGAAGAATCTACGGTGTCCCTTCTCTGCTGTCGATGTCCCTTTTATATGGGTTGTCCTGGAGCGAGGGACCTCATCCCTTGATAGGGAAGGGTCTGTTTAGTAGAGTAACGTTCCCCCGCTATGTTGGCGGGAGTTTCCCGTTGGAGGGTGATAGCCTCGACGCCGGCAGGTCCCTAGGCGAGTCTTACGGCGCTCATGGAGCGTGCTCGCCCGTTACGGGGTCAAGGCCGACCTCGTGGGGGCAACAGTTGATCGTCGGAGTGTCCTACGGCGAGAACTACGCTTGGGCTGGCTCCATCGTGCGTCGTGGAATCCGATCCTCTGCTGGGCTGGTCCTCTTTTTATTGGGTTGAGCATGCGTGCTCGTCCCTTGCCTGGGCTTAGCGCGCCCAAATCTTAATGGGCCGCTAGTAATTGGGCCGTTTCTGGGTCAAACCAGATTTACCCTCCTCAGGTATAAACTAGGCCGATATTTAAAAGCTCATTGGGCTTAAAAATAGAATAAACTTTAAATTTCATAATGCCCCAAAATTCCTAATTCTAATTGTGCTAAATAGGCTAAAATTTAAACAATTGGACATAAAATCAAATCTAAACCCTAATCCACTTAGATAGGGATGTTCTCTAGTGAAACCCTAAAATCAAATCTAAACTCGTGTTAGGTGGCCCTAGATATGGATAGGACTCAAAATTTTCAGAGTAGGAATTATCTCTAGAATAATAAAACTAATTAGGACTCTTTGAGCCCCAAAACCCTATAAATTGAACCATAAACCCTTCTAGCCAACCCTAATAGTTCGTGGCAGAGACAGGAGGTTGTGCTAGGGTCATGTTAGGTCGTGGATCGAGGAGGAAGATCGAGGATTAGGCGTTCACGTTCTTCTTCTCTCATCTTCTCTAAACCAACTCAAAGGTAGGTATTCTCTCGGGCTAAACTCTAATTAATCAACCAAATAGATTTATTTGCATGTCTAATTGCTTCTCTGCATGTTTCTAATTTTCACAGGCTATATTACATGTATTTTGAGTTTTATGGATGAGGTATCGTCGTTTTAGGGTTTACTCGCTGGGATGAATTTCTATTTAAGATCGTAATAGTCACAGGGACCACGTTCAGAATGCAACTTCCCAATAGATTTTTACAAATTGTATATTTTATCTGAACTGATCCAAGAATGGGGATGTGTTTCGTTGAAATTGTCCAACGAATGAGACGCAATTTGCATATTATTAACTTTTTGTTTAAAATTCGGCTTAAGATCGTGGCTTTTGTCTAGACTGTGTCTTCAGGAATGCGTCCGTCTGGGCAGGTGTGATTTCCACTTTAATATGAAATTATTCTTTTAAATAGTAAATTAACTCTAGAAAGATTATTAAATTTATTAATAATTAAATCTATATTGTTATGGACTTAACTTTAATTCTCATCTCGATTTTTCACTCCCTTTGATCTTATGAAATCTCTCATAATCTTGTCATACCTTCATGTTATTGCCCATCTGGAAATTTAATTCATCATGTCAAAAATATATAAGATATAAACTTGTTCTTTAACAATTGTTCCACGATAGCCTCTGTTTTAATCCTTTTAATTGCTTTAAGATCGGCATAACATGGTTAAACTATTATTTTATATTGAAGATCATGTCACTCCGGTGGCATGAATCTACCGTTTACTTAGTTTATGGTTCTCGCATAGCCCTTTTCTTGGTGAAGTTAGAACCCTCCACCGGATATTCATTTCATCGGACTAGAACTTCTTCACTAAGGTGTCCGTAAGTCTTTGCGAACTATGGATTCTCATATGGATGTTGAGCTAGTTGTACCCTAAAAACCCCTAAAAACTTCCGAAAATATCATCTTACTATCCTAAAATGTGATTCGACCAACCTTTGAAATCACAGAATAAGGTTCTGTTTAGTTCTGTTCAGCCGGTTCTGAACGCGGCCTACCCAGAGACCGCGTTCAATCAATCATATCATGAAGGCGGAGGCCCAACTAATCGCATTTATGGAATCATGTCTGATTAGTGTAAGCCACGTCCGGGAAATAGGATGCCAATTTTAAAATGCATCGGGGAGACTAGACCTGATATAGTCATGACTTTTTACCTGACCGTATCCTCTCTGAATGCGGCCTTAACCCCAACTACGTTTAATCCTAAATTTCATGAAACACACCCATATGTTTGACCTCATTTTATTAAAATTATGTAAGTCTGAGATTAACAATTTTGATGCATTTTGAACTATATATTGGCATGATTATTACCCTTTTAAGTATGTACCTTCATTGGTTTTATATGGAAACCATAATTTATTTGACATCCTAAAGTTCTATACTTGGTCTATTCATTTGATATTTTCCTCATTATAATCCTTACATTTAATAATACTATAGAGGCAAAAAATTGGTCTCTATCCCTCGTAGCACACTTTTCTATTTATTTGTTAGGGAAGTCGCCTAGCACCCGTGGAAGCCTACAATCACCAGAAGAAAAGGGCGTCAGAAGGAGCCCCGGGTGCTACCCTAGGGAATAACCCTCTGATGCTTAAGTCAACAATCAGTTGTAAGTAAAGGATAGAGAAGAGTAGGAGAGAAAGTGGAGAGGGAGGTCGCTATAGAAGATCTAAGAGGCGTGTAGACCCTCCAGACGGGTGCTCGCCGGTCCCAATGGTCACTCGGAGAGTGCTCGCTGGATGGTAAGATCGTACAGGAGGGGGTTCTCTCTTAGGAAATGAGCAGTCGTGACCTCTCTAGTAGTAGGCCCTGTAGCTCTCTAGTTAGCTTCTCTGTAGGCATTTTATTGGTGAGATTTACCATGTCCTCTCTTCTCAGTCGAGGTCCCTTTTATAGGGGGTTTTCCAGATGGAGGTGGCAGATCCCTTAGCAAGGAAGGGCATGAGTCATGGAGTAATGTTTTTTGCGATCGTGGTGGGAGTTTCTCGTTGAGGGGTGATTACCCCAGAGTCGGACGGTCCCAAGGTGACACTTGCGGTGCTCGTGGGGCGTGCTCACCTGTTACAGGGTGGAAGCCAGTGTCGTGGGGGGTAATAGTTGGTCGCCAGAGGGTCATCCAGCAGTCATCGCGCTTGGGCCAAAGCCCTTTCTGCACTGTCAAATCCGATGTCGAGTCGTAGTGGGCGGGGCCTTTATGGGCCACAGCTCTCAGGCGCCCTTGGGCGCGTTGTAGACTGTAAGTCGAATTGGGCTCATCGTTGACGGGCCTGTTATGGGTCGAGCCAGATCTACCCTTCTCACTAGCCCCCCTACTCTTAATTGTCGAGCACTTTGTAGGGAACTGAGAGTCGAGCATGAGAGGGTCAATTGGAGGGATGAACTCGAGGGTGGTTTCCTCGTATCGTCAGGACTGGTGGTCACAGCCGCATGCTTGGCATGCAAGGAGCCCCTGGCGGTGGCAGGCGCCACTCCTGTAATCATGACGCGAGTCCTGTTGTTTGGGAGTTTATGAGAGCGGCCAGATCTACCGTCTCTAATTTCTCCTTGTCGCGTGCATACACCCCTCTCTTTGAGCCCACGGGGCATTGCAGTCATTTTCTGGAGTGAGCGTATGTCTTCCCTTAGATGATTTCTTGGGAAAGCAGGAATACTGGACCCTTGGGAGCTTTAACTGCTTCCATTGTTTTTGAGGGGGCATAAATACCCGCCCCTTGGGGACTTAGAAGTTGCCATGGTTTCTGAGGGAGCCCATGAGCTTCGCCTCTTGGAGACTTGGAAGTCACCTTTGTTTCTGAGGGAAGCGGTGATTGCCTCTTGAGGACTCGTAAACCACCATCATTTTTAAGGGGAGCGGTGCTTGTCTCTAGGGAGCTCGTAAGCTACCTTCATTTTCAAGGGGAGCGGTGCTCACCTCTAGGGAGCTCGTAAGCTACCTTAGTTTTCAAGGGGAGTAGTGCTCGCCTCTAGGAGACTTGGAAGTCACCTTTGTTTATGAGGGAAGCGGTGCTCGCCTCTAGGGAGCTCGTAAGCTACCTTAGTTTTCAAGGGGAGCGTTGCTCCCCTCTTGGGGGCTCGTTAGGCACCATCGTTTTCAAGGGGAGCAGGAGTGCTCGCCTCTAGGGAGCTCGAAAGCTACCTTTGTCGAATACAACTGGTGGCGCTTTTGCTAGAATGTTGAAAGATATGCCTTGTTGATATAATATTCTGAGATTCACGGAATTCCACGTCCTGGGTACCTCTCGCCCCTCCAACGTTGCCAGCCTGTATGCTCCTTTGCCGAGCGCTTTGGTTTCCCAGTACGGGCCTTCCCAATTGGGCTCGAGTTTTCCCCTGGCAACCCTAGGGTCCGCCACACTTGCTCTGTAAGACCCCGAGTTTCTGTACAAATATTAAATGTTGAATAGTGACTGTGGTAAATAGTAAATAGTAAAAATTTTGACTATCATATAAAAAAAAATTCCGAAAAATGGTAATCAATTAGTAAAGACCATGGTAAACACTTTGGTCTTCTGTACTTGACCCTAATAAAATCATTTACATGGCTTAATCAGTGATTTAAGCCTGACTTAAAAACGCGGAAAACACTATTCATACGAAAATACAACTACCTTAGAAAAATCTGTAAAAATCACATCTGATAGAGGGTATTTTTCTTAGCAACTTTGTCTTCTGAAGTTTCATCGGTAAAAATCAGAAACTCTCTCTATCGACTAAACTGTTGAACATTGGGCTAAATTATTATTTTAATCTTAAGATTGGGAGATTAACAATAAACCTCGTGATAAAATTCCATAAAAATCATATTATGAAAGAGCATGTCTTGATTAGTAATTTTGTCTTCTGGGTCCAATTCATTAAAAATCATTTAGTAACATTAAATTGAGGTCTTAGTTAACCATTCCTTAATCTTTTGGATTAGGCTTAGATTAGGCTAACCTTACCTTGAGAAACACGTGAAACCGTGTTTTGGTTGGCAGAAACACGTTGTCAACAATGCAAAGGATTTTGCGGCTCTGACCAAACCGTGTGTGAAGATTAAACACTCCTCTTCCAAACCTATAAGTAGAGGAAGCCCCCTTAAACATCTCTTAAACACAAAAGGGTTCTTGCTGCTGTGAAGAAGCTCTGCAAGTCTACTGTTCATCTTCTTCCCCATTCATCTTTCCTTATTTCATCGGTTAAGGTAGGTAACCATGGCACAAACCTTCAATTTGATAAATGGAATGAAAGGGCATCATGTTAGCTTGTAGAAATCATGCTTTTCCATTTATTTACGTACTCAAATGCATAAAACGCCGGATTTATGCTTCTGTTTCGCTATTCCCGTGTTACAGGGATTAACGGTTCCAATCGGACCGCTTTATCTCTTAGACGGTTCAGAACTGCCCGCCCGACTTATACAAACGGCCCAATTAGAATCGCCCGCCTTGTATAAAACGGCCCAATGATAACCGTTTTACAGCCAGTAGGTTTAACGGCCCACTGTCATCCGTTTAACTTCCAGAAAACTGATTTTTTTGCTATTTTGACCCATTTAACAATGTTAATTAGTAAAAATTGACAATCCACATAAATAACAGATAATGACATGAGTAAATTTCTGTTATTTGTAATATCTATTTTGATAAATTGTTTAAAGTGAAAATCATTGAAATTCACTTGTAACTTTGGATAAATTGAATAAGTATGGTAAATAGCTAAACTTTACCATAGGTAATTTCTGTAAATTACTGTAAACCAGAAAATTACTGGCCGACTTATGGCAAGTCTTTGACCAATTAGCCGGACACTCCATCCGGCAAACTTTACATTTTTTTTTACCGTAGAACATTTTTACCGTGGTAAATTACGGTTACATCATGACTATTGTTTTAACTTGATTAATTGATCGATTACCCTTGGATAATCTTCGGTCATATTTGAGCCCGAAATTGATCAATGGACATTAAACTGAAATTGGTTGGTTTAATTGTTATTGGCAACCCGGTAACTATTTTGCATAAATTATCTTATAATTAGACATTATCGTTATGCTTAATACGGATTCTCTTGAACCGTATTTCTTAAAATACGACCCGAATGGTTCGTATATTCGTTCTTCGGCTTCGGAACTTACTTCTCTCTCTCGAACGGCTTACTGTCAACCGTTCATTCTTGGCCCCGTGACTCGTTACTCATGTGAGTACGGCCCGGTGTTTGCCGTACGACTACCTTGTTTTGAGTTTTTCATCGTGGTTATACTCTTGAATCAAAGGAGGCAAGTGTCATCCTTTACATCTTGTACCCGACAGAAATTCATCTGATTATATTGGCCATAATTGACTATGTCTAGACGGGGGATCGGTGATCCAATTGAAATGAAATGCCAACGCATCATAAGGGCCCGGTCTGGTCCTGGGGAGAGCGCCCGAAAAGATATTGAGCCCATTGGGATGTTTATGACAGGGTGAGGCATTGCACCCGAATACTTGACTTGACATGTTACGTCTATGACAAACTCTTGTTACTTGACTCGTGCGTATTTACTTGGCTACATGTGTAACATACTTGCTGGCCAAATTATCTACTGTTACTTTACTTGTTCATTACTTGGTAAATTGTTATATTTCTTGACTTTGCAAGATATCTTTTACATTGTTTCTTTTATCGTATCGTCATTCTTTATTTACTGCATTTCATATAAATTGGAAATCAATGGTTAATTACGTAAATCTGTTTGTGGTTATCTACTGAGCGCGTTTAGCTCACTCCTACTTTTCCCCTCTTTCCAGCTGATGAACTTGTCGGGAATGGACTGGAGTGATATCGAGAGATAGTTTTAGTTTATTGAGTCAGTTTGTACCCTTAGTATTAGTGAGAGATTGTTCTAGTATTTTGCTTATTATTTGGATGTAGTTGTTCTACCCAGTGTACTCAACTTTATTATCAATAAAACTCTGATTATTATCTTTTCCAACCTTTTGTGCAATGGTTTGCAATGGTTCGGAATTATTGCTCGCTTGCCCCTAACCGTACGTCCCGAGATTCCGCATCGGGGCGTGACAGTTTAGTTGGTATCAGAGCCAAGTTCAATTTGTCCTAGGTATTTCACTTTAAAGTTATAGGTTTATTGGTTATAGGCTTAAGAAAATAACCTTGTGAGAATTGGGTAGAAATTTGGGTTAAGTTATTTAACCATAATCATGTTCTTCTTATCTAGTTCTTCTCTTCTCATCTAAGAAGTTCTTCTCTCATAAATAATCCGAGTAACTATTTTATATAGGCACTTAACTAGAAATGGCAGCCAATCGTGCTGAGATGAGGAATTTACAGCGTACAGTTCAAGGACTTACGCAAGCCTTGAATGCACTGGCTCAGGCAGGAGCTGGAGCTGGAGCGGCACCTCATGGCGCAGCTCATGGCACTGGTGATTTATATCGGAATTTCCGAGGAATGAACCCGCCTAGATTCGCTGGTTCAACTGATCCCGATGAAGCCGAGAATTGGCTCGACGAGATGGCAAGAATTTTTGAGGTCATGCAATGCACTGACCAAGAATGTGTTCTTTTATCCGTTTTCCAACTGGAACGTGATGCACGTGCTTGGTGGGAGTCTGTTAAGCCGACTCTCGGAGATCAACAAGTCTCGTGGGAGGAATTCGAGGAATATTTTAATGATAAATATTTTTCTGACCGCGTGCAAGAAAAGAAGGGAGCAGAATTCGCAGCTTTAAAACAGCGAAGTTTATCGGTATCAGAATATGAGGCTCAGTTTTCACGACTCTCTCGTTATGCAAGACATCTTATTTCGACTGAGAGAATGAAGGCGAAGTGTTTCCTCAATGGTCTTCGACTTCATTATATCAATCAACTTGCACCACTGGAAATTTCTACATATTCTGAGATGGTAAGAAAGGCACAAATATTAGAAGATACTTTGGAAATGACTGAAAGGATTCGTGGTCAAGGTAACAAGAAAGAGCAACCGAAGGCACTCAAGAATGTTAAACTTGGATTTGGCACTGACCCGAGCAAGAAAAGACCCTTTACTAGTTCTGGTTCAAGTTCTAGTTCTGGTTCGTGGAAAGGCAAAATGCCGCGACAAGAAGACAAGAAACCTGATTCTATGATTCCATTCAAGGGCGTATGCCGATATTGTGATCGTCCTGGTCACAAGATGGAAGATTGTTGGCGCAAGCTAGGTGCATGTCTGCGGTGTGGAAGCAAAGAACACCGTATACCCAACTGTCCTTTATTATCGGAACAAGCTATCCCGGCAAAACCTCTAAATTTCAAGAAGCCTCAAGGCAGGCTCCAGGCTCTCCATGCAAAGGAAAAAGATATCGCCGAGGAGGGTGGACTCGTCGAAGGTACTCTTGTTATATTCGACTTGCCAGCTTTTGTTCTAATTGATACTGGTGCAACACATTCTTTTATTTCACAGAGATTTGCTAAATCTTTAGCTATGGCACCTGCTTTGTTGAGTTCTCTGTTAGAAATATCAACCCCTATTGGTTCTAAATCAGCAATTCAGCATTACTATCCTTCTAGTAAGGTTATGGTAAACGATCAGAATTTTCCAGCTGATTTGATTTGTATGGACATGAAGGATTACGATGTAATCCTAGGAGCTGATTGGTTGGCTCGGTATGAGGCCAATGTTCATTGTAGTTCTTGTTCCGTGTCTTTTTCTAGACACCCCGGATTATCCTTCAAGGGAGTGAAACACCCTAGTTCTATCTCTCTTATCTCTACTCTTCGTGCTGATAAGTTATTGAGGCGTGGATGCGAAGCTTTTCTGGCTTTTGTTCTTGCATCCCCTGAACAGCAGATGGAGATTAAGGACATTTCTATTGTCCAAGAATTTCCGGACGTATTTCCAGAGGAGTTACCAGGACTTCCGCCTCTGCGTGAAGTTACATTCTCTATTGATCTTATTCCTGGATCGTCTCCTGTTTCTAAAGCCCCTTATCGCATGTCTCCTGCGGAATTACGGGAATTGAAGCAGCAATTGTTGGAATTACTCGAGAAGGGTTTTATTCGCCCGAGTGTTTCCCCTTGGGGAGCTCCTGTATTGTTTGTTCGGAAGAAAGATGGTTCGATGAGATTATGCATCGATTATCGGCAACTTAACCAGTTGACTGTCAAGAACAAGTATCATTTGCCAAGGATTGATGAGTTATTTGACCAGATTACTGGAGCTTCTTATTTTTCTAAGATCGATCTTCGATCTGGATATCACCAGTTACGGATTAAAGAAGAGGATATTTATAAATCAGCTTTCCGTAGCCGGTATGGCCATTATGAGTTTGTCGTTATGCCTTTTGGGTTAACGAATGCACCGGCAGCTTTCATGCAGTTAATGAACAGTGTGTTCCGACCCTACCTTGATCAATGGGTTGTGGTATTCATAGATGATATTTTGATATATTCCAAGAGTGAAAGAGAACATGCCGAGCATCTGAGGATGGCTTTGCAATTATTGAGAGATCACCAATTATATGCTAAGTTGAGCAAGTGTGATTTCTGGTTACAAGGGGTGTCTTTTCTAGGACATATTATTACCAAGGATGGTATTTCTGTAGATCCATCGAAGGTGGAAGCAGTAAAGAATTGGGAACAACCTACCAGTGTTACTGAAGTGAGGAGTTTTCTTGGCCTGGCTGGTTACTATCGAAGGTTTATTCAAGATTTCTCTAAGATTGCGGTACCTCTGACGAAGTTAACCCGCAAAGAGATTAAGTTTGAGTGGTCAATTGAATGCCAACGGAGTTTTCAGACTCTGAAGGATTGTCTGACTACTGCCCCTATTTTAACCTTACCTTCTGGTGAGGGTGGTTTCGTTGTTTACACTGATGCTTCTAGTATTGGCTTAGGCTGTGTGCTTATGCAGCACGGCAAGGTGATTGCCTATTCTTCTAAGCAGTTAAGAAAGCATGAAGTTAATTATCCAGTTCATGATTTGGAATTGGCAGCCGTGGTATTTGCTTTGAAGATTTGGAGGCACTACTTATATGGTGAATCATTTACAGTATTTTCGGATCACAAAAGTCTGAAATACTTATTTTCTCAAAAGGAATTGAACATGAGACAAAGAAGATGGTTGGAGTATATAAAGGATTTCGACTTTTCTATTGAGTATCACCCGGGCAAAGGCAATGTGGTTGCTGATGCTTTAAGTCGGAAGCCTGTGGCTAAGATATCTAGTCTTATGTTACAAGAATGGAAATTACTGGAGCAAATGGCTAGTCTGGATATCAATATTGATAATGACCGGATATTGATTTCCCAGTTGCAACTGAAGCCCGAATTGTTGGTAGAAATCAAGTTATTGCAAGATATTGATCCCGAGCTAGTCGAGATTAAGGAAAGCTTGAGTAGCAGACCTGATTTCTCGATAGCCGATGATGGGAGATTATTATTTCAAGGTAGAACTTGTGTACCGAATGAGGCTAATATAAAGAATCGGATTCTTGAAGAAGCCCATAGATCCAAATATACTATCCATCCGGGAGGCACTAAGATGTTCAAGGATTTGAAAAGGTCATTGTGGTGGCCGAACATGAAAAGGGAAATTGCAAATTTCGTGAGTACATGTCTTGTTTGTCAACAAGTAAAGGCCGAGCATTTCAGACCGGCAGGTAAATTGAAACCACTTGATATACCCCAATGGAAGTGGGAGAGTATTGGTATGGATTTCATTTTGGGTCTTCCTAAGACTCGAGGTGGTTATGATGCTATATGGGTAATTGTGGATCGACTGACTAAATCTGCACATTTCTTATCTATTAAGTCCAAGTGGACAGTCGATGTGCTGGCAGCATTATATTTAAAGGAAGTGGTTAGGCTTCATGGTATCCCAGTCAACATTATATCCGATAGAGATCCGAGTTTTACTTCTCATTTTTGGAAAGGATTGCAAGAATCTCTTGGTACCCGTCTGAATTTTAGCACTACATTTCATCCGCAAACAGATGGACAGACCGAGAGAACTAATCAAATAGTGGAAGATATGTTGAGAGCTTGTATGATCGACTTCGGTGGAAGTTGGAGCGATCATTTAGTATTGATAGAATTCGCCTACAACAATAGTTATCAATCCAGCATACAGATGACACCTTTCGAGGCTTTGTATGGAAGGAGCTGTCGTTCTCCATTATGTTGGGATGAGGTTGGCGAGAAGCAATGGCTTGGACCGGATCTTATCTCGGAGTCATCACAAAATATTCGTATTATCCGAGACCGGTTACTTGTGGCTCAATCGAGGCAAAAGAGCTATGGTAATAATAGAAGAAGAGATTTAGAATTTCAAATTGGCGAGCATGTGTTCTTAAAAGTCTCTCCTTCAAGAGGTATTCGTCGATTCGGTATTCATGGCAAGTTAAGCCCAAGGTATATTGGTCCATTTGAGATCCTTGATCGAGTGGGTGAAGTCGCCTATAGATTGGCCTTACCTCCTCAATTATCTGGTGTACATAACGTATTCCATGTATCTATGCTTCGGAAATACGTGTACGACCCTAGTCACATCATTCAACATGTGGACTTTGAATTTAAGAAGGATCTATCTTATGAAGAAAGACCAGTGAAGGTTCTGGATCGGAAAGAGCAACAACTTCGAAATCGTTCCATACCGATGGTTAAAATCCAATGGAGTCGGCGTGGAATAGAGGAAGCTACATGGGAATCCGAGGACGCCATACGGAAGCGTTATCCCGATCTATTCTAGGTAAGCTATTTTTATCTTACTATATTTTGGTCCAGTGAATTTGGAGGACCAAATTCTTTAAGTGGGGGAGGGTGTAAGACCCCGAGTTTCTGTACAAATATTAAATGTTGAATAGTGACTTTGGTAAATAGTAAATAGTAAAAGTTTTGACTATCATATAAAAAAAAATTCCGAAAAATGGTAATCAATTAGTAAAGACCATGGTAAACACTTTGGTCTTCTGTACTTGACCCTAATAAAATCATTTACATGGCTTAATCAGTGATTTAAGCCTGACTTAAAAACGCGAAAAACACTATTCATACGAAAATACAACTACCTTAGAAAAATCTGTAAAAATCACATCTGATAGAGGGTATTTTTCTTAGCAACTTTGTCTTCTGAAATTTCATCGGTAAAAATCAGAAACTCTCTCTATCGACTAAACCGTTGAACATTGGGTTAAATTATTATTTTAATCTTAAGATTTGGAGATTAACAATAAACCTCGTGATAAAATTCCATAAAAATCATATTATGAAAGAGCATGTCTTGATTAGTAATTTTGTCTTCTGGGTCCAATTCATTAAAAATCATTTAGTAACATTAAATTGAGGTCTTAGTTAACCATTCCTTAATCTTTTGGATTAGGCTTAGATTAGGCTAACCTTACCTTGAGAAACACGTGAAACCGTGTTTTGGTTGGCAGAAACACGTTGTCAACAATGCAAAGGATTTTGCGGCTCTGACCAAACCGTGTGTGAAGATTAAACACTCCTCTTCCAAACCTATAAGTAGAGGAAGCCCCCTTAAACATCTCTTAAACACAAAAGGGTTCTTGCTGCTGTGAAGAAGCTCTGCAAGTCTACTGTTCATCTTCTTCCCCATTCATCTTTCCTTATTTTATCGGTTAAGGTAGGTAACAATGGCACAAACCTTGAATTTGATAAATGGAATGAAAGGGCATCATGTTAGCTTGTAGAAACCATGCTTTTCCATTTATTTACGTACTCAAATGCATAAAACGTCGGATTTATGCTTCTGTTTCGCTATTCCCGTGTTACAGGGATTAACGGTTCCAACCGGACCGCTTTATCTCTTAGACGGTTCAGAACTGCCCGCCCGACTTATACAAACGGCCCAATTAGAACCGCCCGCCTTGTATAAAACGGCCCAATGATAACCGTTTTACAGCCAGTAGGTTTAACGGCCCACTGTCATCCGTTTAACTTCCAGAAAACTGATTTTTTTGCTATTTTGACCCATTTAACAATGTTAATTAGTAAAAATTGACAATCCACATAAATAACAGATAATGACATGAGTAAATTTCTGTTATTTGCAATATCTATTTTGATAAATTGTTTAAAGTGAAAATCATTGAAATTCACTTGTAACTTTGGATAAATTGAATAAGTATGGTAAATAGCTAAACTTTACCATAGGTAATTTCTGTAAATTACTGTAAACCAGAAAATTACTGGCCGACTTATGGCAAGTCTTTGACCAATTAGCCGGACACTCCATCCGGCAAACTTTACATTTTTTTTTACCGTAGAACATTTTTACCGTGGTAAATTACGGTTACATCATGACTATTGTTTTAACTTGATCAATTGATCGATTACCCTTGGATAATCTTCGGTCATATTTGAGCCCGGAATTGATCAACGGACATTAAACTGAAATTGGTTGGTTTAATTGTTATTGGCAACCCGGTAACTATTTTGCATAAATTATCTTATAATTAGACATTATCGTTATGCTTAATACGGATTCTCTTGAACCGTATTTCTTAAAATACGACCCGAATGGTTCGTATATTCGTTCTTCGGAACTTACTTCTCTCTCTCGAACGGCTTACTGTCAACCGTTCATTCTTGGCCCCGTGACTCGTTACTCATGTGAGTACGGCCCGGTGTTTGCCGTACGACTACCTTGTTTTGAGTTTTTCATCGTGGTTATACTCTTGAATCAAAGGAGGCAAGTGTCGTCCTTTACATCTTGTACCCGACAGAAATTCATCTGTTTATATTGGCCATAATTGACTATGTCTAGACGGGGGATCGGTGATCCAATTGAAATGAAATGCCAACGCATCATAAGGGCCCGATCTGGTCCTGGGGAGAGCGCCCGAAAAGATATTGAGCCCATTGGGATGTTTATGACAGGGTGAGGCATTGCACCCGAATACTTGACTTGACATGTTACGTCTATGACAAACTCTTGTTACTTGACTCGTGCGTATTTACTTGGCTACATGTGTAACATACTTGCTGGCCAAATTCTCTACTGTTACTTTACTTGTTCATTACTTGGTAAATTGTTATATTTCTTGACTTTGCAAGATATCTTTTACATTGTTTCTTTTATCGTATCGTCATTCTTTATTTACTGCATTTCATATAAATTGGAAATCAATGGTTAATTACGTAAATCTGTTTGTGGTTATCTACTGAGCGCGTTTAGCTCACTCCTACTTTTCCCCTCTTTCCAGCTGATGAACTTGTCGGGAATGGACTGGAGTGATATCGAGAGATAGTTTTAGTTTATTGAGTCAGTTTGTACCCTTAGTATTAGTGAGAGATTGTTCTAGTATTTTGCTTATTATTTGGATGTAGTTGTTCTACCCAGTGTACTCAACTTTATTATCAATAAAACTCTGATTATTATCTTTTCCAACCTTGTGTGCAATGGTTTGCAATGGTTCGGAATTATTGCTCGCTTGCCCCTAACCGTACGTCCCGAGATTCCGCATCGGGGCGTGACATGCTCGCCGTAGTACAAGATCTCCAGGGAGGAACTACCGTTCTTTTACGCGCGCATTGTAATACTGGGCCAGCTTCTGTTGATAGGCTATGAGTCTTACTTGGGCGCATGCTCTGTCTTCCCCGAGTAGATCCAAGTTTTCTCGCATCGCCTGGTTGTTTCTGGCCTCATCAAAATGCCCCACCCGTAATGAGGGGTTAGATATTTCCATTGGAATCACTGCCTCTGCCCCGTACGCAAGGTGGAAGGGTGTTTTGCCCGTAGCAGCTCAGGCGGTCGTCCGGTGTGCCCACAGGATGCTCAGAATGGACTCTATCCATGAGTTGCCTACTTGTTCCAGACGGGTCTTGATGCCGTGGAGGAGCGTCCTATTAGCGTTCTCTACTATCCCATTTTCATGGGGATGTCCCACCGAGGTATAATGGTTCCAAATCCCCAGTTCCGAGCACTTCTCTTGGAAGGCAACGCTTGCGAACTGTCTACCATTGTCGGTTGTGAGGACCCGCGGGATCCCAAACTGGCAGATGATGCTCCGCAGCACGAACTTCCAAGTTACTTCGCTCGTATTTTTTCCCAAAGGTTCTTCCTAGACCCATTTGGTGAAGTAATCAATGGCGACCATGAGGAACTTCCTCCTCCCTTGCGCTTCGGGAAAGGGGCCCAGTATATCTACCCCCCACCGAGTAAATGGGCGAGGCTCCATCAGGGTATGAGGCTGCGTAGCTGGCTGGTGGTGCAGTTTGGAGAACTTTTGACACTGAGGGCAGCTCCAACCACAATTGAGGCAATCTTGTTGCAGGGTAGGCGGCCAGTATCCTTGTCAGATTAGTGTCCATGCAAGTGCTCGCCCTCCTACGTGGCTTCTAGAGAGCCCTTCGTGTACTTCTTGTACAGCTTGTTTGGCTTCCGTAAGGAATACGCACTTCAACAACGGAGTTGAGAGGGATCATCGATACAGATGACCATCAACCACTGAGAAATGTGCCGCTCATGCTCGCATGCGGCGAGCCTCGGTGCGATCGGCTGGGAGTTGTTGTCGCAGGAGAAAATCCAAGAGGGGATCCATCCACGAGGGTTCATAGTCGTTGGCGTTTACCTGGGGTGCCGGTTCTTCTATGCTCAGCATTGATAATTCCTCGATCAAGATGGATCTCGAGTTGGAGACTATGGTTGCTGATGCCAGGCGAGATAGAGAGTCTGCCCAGACATTCTCCTCCCTAGGAATGTGGAACATCTCAAAGTGGGAAAATTCCTTTGTTGTTGCTTTGGCCTTCTCCAGATCGATACTTGATCATGGCTGGCTCGCGTGCTTCGAATTCTCCCTTGACTTGGTTGGTGACGAGCATGGAGTCATGTTGGACGCACTGAAACTTTCGTTAAAATATCTTGGTATATCGTGTGTTCTTTTGATTCGGGATTATCTGTCCCACCGGGCGTGCCAACTTGTTGGACGCACTTAAAACTTTCGTGGTAGAATATCGTTTTATCTTTTTATCATGATATCGGTTCATCATTTTATCAAGTGCGAGAGTGTGCCAGTCACACGTGTGACAAAATATTCGGCCTTCGAGACTAGAGTGGTCTGAAGCCTAGGGTGCGCTCCGTCTAACTGACCAGACGATTGTGGGTATCAGGTCAGGACTGAAGACCCGCCGTGCCATAAAGGTCACGGCGTTAATTACATCCCCTCGAAGAGGGGAAAACCTTTGATTAATAGCCCAGATATGGGGCCCTATTGGCTTAAAGATTGATTTTCATTAATGAATGCAAGTTGGGTTGAAATGATTGAAATTCTTTGCATCAGGGTGCAAGACGGTATTGAAAATCATGTCGGTCACCTATTGACCATTTCATGTTTGGACGAGGGTCTGAATCGAGAAATATCCCAGGTATATGTGAGATACCTGGATAAATGTATGACACGATACGACAAATTCAATATCTCTAGAAATGAGGAATTGTGGTTGAATCCCGATTAAACGGTTGAAACATCGGAGGATATTGGCCCGGTGCCAAGTTAGGCCTTGACCATGAGGGGATGGCCACGCTTATCTTACGAGGGTAACTTCGATATTTCCCCATGTACGGGGTCAAAGGAGTTGAGCTTCCAGATAAATCACCACTTTATGTTCATTTCCTTTCTTACATCATTTTCGTGGCATTTCTTTTATTATCGTGTTGTTTCTCCCTTTTTTCTTAGATCTGTGCCTTACCACTGCCATTCATTTTGTGTATCCTTTTTTATCATTTTCGGCGGTTTTAAGAATTGGTGTCCGCTTCATGGGTGAAGATTCTAGTTTTCTGATTATATACATATTTGTTTAAGAATTAGTGACCGTGAGGTGGCCGCCCATTCAGGAATTAGCGTCCGCTCCACGGGTGCAGATTCTGAGTCTTTCCCTTTTTTGTTTCTAGTTGTTTTTTTTCTTTTCTTTTAAACCATTTTAAGGAATTGGCGCCTCTTAAAGCAGGTGTTTAATTTAATTAGCGCCCCGGGTATGGGCGCACATTCTTTCATTAGTTCAGGGGATTAATGTATGTGTAAGCAGGCATTTAATTCAATTGGCAGCCATGCCTTGGGCACAGATTCCTTTATTATCACATGTTTTCCTTTTCTTTCTTCCCTTTTTTTATCAAAGGGATTAGCGTCTGTTTGCATGGTCATTCATTAATTAGGGCCTGTTAAACTGACATTAATGATCATTAATATTTCTTTTCTGTGAATTTCTTAAGTTTCGAAATTAGCGCCTTTGTGAGTGGTCATTAATTAAATGGCGGCTATTCACGTGGGTGTTGATTAAGTTAATTAGCGGCACTAGTATAGACACCGTATTTTTATGTTTTACAGAACTCTATTTGTTCTTTCTGTGGTGGATGGGTCAACCTACCCTTGGGGTAGGTCGACCTGCTCCTCACAGAGAGGCGAAACAGAAGCTCCTCCTTCTTTGGGGTTTTAGTCCTTTAACGTGGGATATTGTTTTTCATTCATTCATGCGCATTAAGGCATTTTAGGTTGACGTTCATACGGGTAAACCAATGGGATTATGTTCATTCAAGCAAGATTTTTTGTAGTTATGTTTCACGGACTGTGACCCCGGTACGAGGCGGAGTCTTTGACTCGTGGTAGTAAGGGCCTCCGCCTGGGCGTAACCTAAACTTCTTTCACACACCATTTGATATACCCGGGGCACCATGCAAGCATGTGATGGAGGTGTTCATTTTCATGCATACTATGCATAAGTTCAATTTCTCTTTTTTTGTTCATAATGTTCTTAAGTTTGGCCCAATTCGTTCTTTCTGTCATCATCTTCCTAGCGAAAATTCGACAGCACCTCCCCTAGACCCGGTGTGTCGGGGGATGTAAATAGGGGATGCACCTACAGAGAAACTCCGATATGGCCCCCAAACAAATAGGGATGCGCACGGAAGTGACAACATCCCGTCACCCGTTTTGGGCACAAAGATCCTGAGGGCTAGCCTACGAAGGACCCCGCCGACCCATGGGCCGCCACAAACTCGTCGCCGAGATGTGGACTTTAAGCTATCGTCGTAGATGACTATCAATGTTCACTCCACAAAGGGAAGCCACCCGGGGTCCACGTTAAGAAATAATGAGCCCCCGAGGGTCCATGAGTGATTAGGAGCCCGAAATCCATAATCAGTGAAAGAAAACAATCGATTGTTTTGGGAATGAATCCTATGTTCTTTACCCCCTTAGAACCTTGGCCATCGGATTGGTCCAAGTTCTAAAGTGGGGTTTTGAGAAGGAAAATCAACATATCTACTTGGTAGGGGGGATATCAGAATGAAACCCATATATACATATAGACATATCTTTCGGCGGGGATGCATGGCCCCAAGAAGAAAGAAGGAAAGGGTAGGAACCAATGACGATCTCCCGGGTGGGAGGAGTTTCTATTTCACCATAAAAGGAGAAAGCATACATCGGGGGATTACATGAACCAAGAGAAAAGAAAGGAAAAGGAGGGGGATACATGAGAAGGAAAAGGGAAACGAGGGAGGGCTCTATCTCCCTCACCTCTCTTCTCTCTCTCTCTCTCTCTTTCCCTCTCTTCTTTTTGCAGGGAGCTTCGGGGACTTCAGCATTGAACGGCCAAACATGGGTATCTCTTGAAAGAAGGCTTCTGCTCTCCAAGCTTCCAAGAAGATCTCTGGCTTCGTTGCAGGGGCCCTTTTATAGGGTTTAAGAACCCTGTTCAAAGGGAAAACCCCACAGACTTCTTTTTTCTTTCTGTTCTACTACCGTCGCGGTTGCTGCTACCGTGTCGCCTTCCACCACGTCGACGTTGCTTCTGCTGTAGCTACAGCGTGATTGGGGAGAGGGATGGGGCATGGAGGCCCCTCTAGTGGCACCCCCATCGCCAGCCACGCAGGCGAGCAGCCGTTTGACGGCATGGGAGCACCGTCGGGAGTTATGGGAAAATAGGGGATCGTAAATGCTATAGTACCCGAACGCGCGAAAATGGCGCCCAGAGGGTAGGCCGTGCTTTCTTCAATTGATGTCCTGTAGACAGGCGCTAATTCCTTGGCTCGTATATTTCATCAATTTATAATATCTCCAAGAATTGGCGACCATTCGAAAGGGCACTCATTGAGTAATTCACGTCCGTCTAAAGGGGCACCCATTCTTCGGATTACAAAAATCTAAAATTTCATAAAATCCAGTAATGCCAAGAATTGGCGTCACTATGAGAGGGCGCTCATTTAAGAAATGATGTCCATGTAGAGGAGCGTTCATTACGTGAATCGACCTATCCGGGCATTGAGTCGACCTGCAAGAATTGGCGGCCAGTCAGAGGGCGCCCATTGTGGAATTAGCGCCTACTGTAGTGGGCGCTCATTCTTCTTCTTCTCTTCTTCTTTCTCTTTTCTTTTCTTTTTTTTTTGATGCCAACAAATGCCCCCCACTCGTAGGTGTCGCGAGCAAGAGACGAGGGAGCGGGATCTGTGCGTGCAGCTTCTTTCCCTGCGAGAGTCTTCGGCTTCGTGGCGATGCTTTTGGCTGCGAGCTGTATCAATTGGTCCTGGTAGAGGATTAGACACCCATCAAGATGATATTCGTCGATATTGGGTCTAAACCGAGGCAAGGAAATTCAGTTTATCTGGTCATAGATAGAAGTTCTAAGCCATTGGGTTGTGTTCTTCATCGTGGTGGGACGGATGGATTGGTCTCGTCGGAGGGAGAAGTGCCAACCCGAGTGGTATCGCCAACACTGGGTTCATGCTGGTGCAAAAATATAGGTCCATCTGGCTTAGAAGAAAGGTCTAGGCAAGGATCATCGGCTAAGACCTCCAGAGGCCATGGGCACTGAGTTAAATGGTTCGTCGATGCTAGGATTGCACTGACACAAGGAGTTCGGGTTTTCTTCGATCATGACGGAAGGTCTAGATCGTACTCTCGCTTGAGACCCTAGAAGGCCTTGGGCGCCGAGCTAAGGTGGTTCGTCGATGCTTGGACCGCACCGACGCAAGGATTTTGGGCTTCTCCAACTTAGACGAAAGGTCTAGATCAAACCCCTCGGCTGAGACCCCAGAAGGCGTTAGGTGCCAAGTCAAAAGCATTAAGAGATCATTTCTTTTTTCTTCTTTTCTCTTTTCTCTTTTTTTTGAGATTATCACGGTGGGACCGAGCTATAGTATCGTTGACATTGGGTTTAGATCAACACAATGGAATTGGGTTTATCCGGCCAGGATGGAAGGTCCAGGCCATCGTGGTAAGTGTGTTTATCGAAGATGGGGTCGCGCCGATGCAAGGATTTCAGGCTTCTTCGACTTAGATGAAAGGTCTAGGTCAGATCATTCAATTAAGCCATAGGAAAGGTCTTAGGCGCCTAGTTAAATGTGGTTCATCGATGCTGGGATTGCATCGACACAAGGATTTCGGGCTTCTCCGACTTAGACGAAAGGTCTAGGTCGGATCGCTCGGTTGAGACCCCGGAAAGGCCTTACATGCCGAATTAAGTGGTTCATCGATACTGGGATTGCACCGACGTAAGGATTTCAGGTTTCTCCGACTTAGATGAAAGGTCTAGGTCGGATCACTCGATTGAGACCCAGGAAAGGCCTTAGGCGCCGAGTTAAATGTGGTTCATCGATACTAGGATTGCATCGACGCAAGGATTTCGGGCTTCTCCGACGTAGATGAAAGGTCTAGGTCAGATCCGTCGGCTGAGACCCCGGAAAGGCCTTAGGCGCCAAGTTAAATGTGGTTCATCGATGCTCGGATGGCACCGACGCAAGGGATTTCTGGTTTCTCCGACTTAGATGAAAGGTCTAGGTCAGGCATCTCGGCTGAGACCTCGAAAGGCCACGGGTGCCGATGGCTACAATTCATTTGGCATCGTTGATCATCTGCCGGTGTGAACACCAGTGGTTGAACCTCTTCGGGTATCATGAACATCTTTGAACATCATTGACATCTGCCGGCTCAGGTGCCGATGGTTAAGTATCTTGAACATCTTCGACATCATCAGAGCATCTGTAGGCGCAAGTGCCAATAGTTTATCATCTTCATCAAACATCAAGACATCTGTCAGCACACTTGCCAACGATTGAACATCTTCATCCTCATCAAACCTCCATTGGCTCAAGTGCCAATGGTTCAACATCTTTCGTCCTCATCGAACATCTGTTGGAGTGGATGCCAATAGTTGGACATCTTTCATCATCATCGAACATCTGCTGGCGTGGACGCCAATGGTTCAACATCTTTATCTTCATCGACATCAGGACATCTGTCGGGGCAGTTGCCAATGATTGAACATCTTCATCCTCATCGAACATTTGTTGGCTCGAGCGCCAATTGTTCAACATC
The DNA here is from genome assembly GCA_022559845.1 of Amorphophallus konjac. Lineage (NCBI taxonomy): Eukaryota > Viridiplantae > Streptophyta > Magnoliopsida > Alismatales > Araceae > Amorphophallus > Amorphophallus konjac. Next base: position 116,903,163 of record CM040124.1, on the reverse strand, counting down.
TTTCATCCTCATCGAACATCTGTTGGCGCGGATGCCAATGGTTGGACATCTTTCATCATCATCGAACATCTGTTGGCGTAGACGCCAATGGTTTAACATCTTCATCTTCATCGACATCAAGACATCTGTCAGCGCGGTTGCCAATGATTGAACATCTTCATCCTCATTGAACATCTGTTGGCTCGAGCGCCAATGGTTCAACATCTTTCATTATCATTGAACATCTGTTGGCGCGGACGCCAATGGTTGGACATCTTTCATCATTATCGACCATCTGTTGGCGTGGACGCCAATGGTTGGACATCTTCATCATCATCGGACATCTTTATCATCATCAGGCATCTTCAACATCATTGTACATCTGTTGGCAAGGACGCCAACGGTCGAACATCTTCATCATTATCTCATCTTTTTCATCATCATTCTTCATGATTTATCATGATCTTCATGATCATTTCATCACCATCATCTCTCTTCCTTTTCTTTATTTCTCGTCAACGTTCAGTATGATCCTCATGATCATTTCATCATCATCATCATGATGATTTACATGATCATTACATCATCATTTCATTTGGGGAGAGCGTCTCTCAGAGAGATTTTAGCTTCATCATTATGCAATTGGCCTTGACATCGGCTAGCTTTGTTCTTATGCATTTTGTAAACTTTAACAAGTGTCGACAACATATCGCCATATTGGGTGGTAACTTCTTCATCTTTGGGTTTCTATCTTCCTTTATTTTCAATATTTGCCTCCCGAGACAGAGCACTATTTGCATCTCGCACATTTTCTATGTGCCATAACCCTAAGGGGCTTGAAACACCCTTTAGAGCTCATCATTCTTAAGCTGGTGTGGTGGGGCCCTGTTGGCCGCCTTCTTGAAGCTAGGCATCTGGTGAGGGCGCAGTGGGTCCACCTGGCATTCACCTATCTATATTTCACCTTTTTGGATCAGGTTTTCAATGATATCTTTGAATATATAGCAATCGTCAATGGAATGCCTCCTCTGTTGGTGATAAGGGCGGAATTGAGGGTCACCTTTCCATCTGGCATCATTTGGTCATTTGGGCTCTGGGAGGATAATCTTGTCATATTCGTGGGCCCATTTAATCAATATTTGGGTTTTCTCCTTCGGAAAGGAGTATGGCTTCATCATCTTGCTTCTCAGCGAGGGCTTTTGCTCGGCAAGCTTGGCCGAAGAAGAGCCAGCTGCCACTTTCGCCTCCTCCCTTTGCTTCTTGAAGGCTTTAAAATCAGTGACATGAATTTTTATTTGCATCGGCCATTCATCAATTGGCTCATTCTTTTGATTTGGAGTGGCTACAGTCGGGTAATATTTTGCCAGGAAGGCCTCAGCATCAGCTGCCAGCTTATTTAGCTGTTCAAAGGTTCTCACTTTAATGCCCATCACCCTTTCTAGGATTTCATCTTTCAGATTTCTTTCACATCTTTGAATGATGTCCTCATAGTTCGGAGGGCTCCTGCATCTTTCAAGGGGGTTTCCCTCTCTTCTTATATAGTCCGAAGCGGACTCATCATCTTCTTCGATCTTATACAAATCTGCCTTGGTGATTGCTCCTTGGCCAACTTCGTTTGAACTGTTTACTTCGGTTTTGGCTTATTCATTACTGCCGAAACTATCATATTTGGGTGCATGCCTGCTAGGTCTAGGCCCATTTTGCCCGATTCTCTTCCCATCATTTCAATTTCTTACAACTTCTGGCATAGACCTATCATCAGAGCAGGGCCAGGTTGGAAGGAGCCCGGAATGCCATCACCCATCTCGATTTCAGGTGGGGCCAGTGCCATCTTGTCATCTTGATCGGGCACATCCAGTCCTTCAGAGGTTGATGCCCTTGCCTCCATATCTCCACAAGAGGGAGTATGATAACATATATCTTCATCAGGCAGTGGAGAGTGACTGTAACGACCCAAGATCCGGATATCGGGAAGGACCTGATATCATTTGAATCCGGGTCTGCCGCTCATGAGTCGAACGGCTCAAAAGGGCTAACGGGTGTGTGCGAGGGGAGTACACAGAAATAAGAAATAAAGCAGGAACAACAATTAAATAAACTAACCGTAGAGTTTAGTCCAAAAGTACAGTCTACAGAAATAAAACGTACCCAATGCCGAGTGAACACTTGGCCCAGCGAGCTGGCAACTATGAACCTCCTGCTGCACCTCCGAACCATGAGGAGGGACCGCCACACCTGAAAAGCAGGGGGTGAGCCTCGTCTCACTGGCTCAGTAGGGGTCCCACGGAACCCCAACTGTAAACAACGGCGGTAACGAAAAGCAACAATAACAACGGAAACGGTAAACACGGTGGCCGGTAAACCCTCGGCTCTACACCTACTCCTATTGTACTGGGAAACACACCCCTATCTCACAGTCGGGGGGACCACCGGACTAACGGCTGGCTACCCTACCGAGAGAAACACCATGACCACGCTATCACGGAGGCCTGTCCTCGCTGACTAAGTCCTAGCCCAAGACAACGCGGTCGGGGAGCACGGTCACGACCTCGCTGTCATAAACTTGGCGCCGTCTAGGGAAAAGCCTTGGTAGCCTCTACCGGAAACCCTAAACCTCGGTGTCGGAAGGACACTCAGAAACCACCAAAAAGCACGGGAAAACCCATCTCATGTGATAGGAGTACTGCCCACTAGAAGAAAGACCGGATGGGTCCACTAACATCTTAGTCTGTGCCTCAGATGTCTCCCTCCGGCCCAGCGGGAAATTGAGACATCGTACTAGGAACCACAAAACAAGGGTCTAGTTGGGGTCATGCTCGTCAGCATGTGTCCGAAGTCCCCGACCATGTGTGCACACACTGACTGATTGCACGTGTCAGGCCCTCTAGCTGGTTTTTTTCCCGGCCCGGGACCAGCCTACAAACCGTCTCTCTCGGGTGTAGCTCTCCACCTACTCCCTGGTGGGTATGAACACGCGTGCAAAGGCAAGCTACGACTAGTGGGGGCTCACTGAGCAAAATGACTCTTGGGAGAACCCTCAGAATATGGACAGGCTACGTATGAGCCCTGTCGTTAATTAGCTCACAAAATAGGTGGCACGATGCCACCTGACTTTGGACAATCCACTAAATCTATTAAACCCAACGGCCCTCGAGTCACAAGACTCAGGTCAAGGCTGTTGCACAGGACAACCCTAGGCCGTTAATCTGGCCTACCCCATGGTCAGAAGCCTCGATACAATATAGCTTTTGAGGCAGGACATAACCGCGGCTTAATCCTTTCCAAAGGGAAGCTAAGAAACCCTCCAGCCCTAGGCTGGGTAATTGGACTCATAGTCCACAGGCCATACGCACGGCCCACATGGAAATCACTTTCCGGAGAAGCCCACGACGTGCGGGAATAATCCACCAAACTCATGCCGATACCCGACGACTCGATCAAGCGCAACATAGAAGCCTGGAACACGAAAGGGTCACCCGGGCCCATAAAACACATGGGCACACTAATTGAGGTATAACGGTACCTTCGGACACCTAAAAACTCTATCACGGTACCCACAGGGTGTCTGGGAAAACCACGGGCCATAAGTCGGTCATTGGGTCTCAATTTGATCGATCGGGACCCAAAACGGGCAAGAGGGGCAGGGGTCCGTCGACTAAACCCCAAGGGTCGGTCGACCAAATCCACCCACGCCGATCGATCGACCGAACCGACTCGGTCAGTTGACCGGCGCGACCAGGGGACCCCCTTCAGTAGTGGTTGGTCGACCGGCCGGCTAGGGTCGATCGACCGAACCGAGACAGTCACCCCCTTCTGCGAACGCCGATCGGTCGACCGAACTGCCCAAGTCGGTCGACCGATTATGGCAGAAAACCGACTAGAGCCACCCTAGGGCTCCAATTCCCATGCCCACTCGGCCCAGGGTCAAAAGGAAAACACTAGGGATCATTCCCTGGGTCCCATGACATGAAAACAGAAGGAAATAAACGGGAAAACGGCGTTCGATCAGATGAATCCGTCGCACGCCCTAAAAACATGATTTTGAACCCCAACGAGAAATAAACCCACTCCGCTGACTACGGCCTACCAAAATCACGGGAAAGGAAGTGCAGGGGTTAAGGATCCATCCCCCTACCTCCACCGAAGATTTCAGGCACTGTGGACGCTGTTCCGTCTCAAAACGCCCCGTGAACCACTGCCGATTCACGAACACACACCCAAGCTTCCTCGCGCCACCATGCCTCGATCCTCGCCCCATCCACGCCTCTCCTTGCCCCACGCACGTCGCCACCTCGCCCTCGTCCACCTCCATCGGCCGCCCAGAGAGAAGACAGAGGGAGACGAGAGAACGTGTGTAACACCCTAAAATTTTATATAAATTATTTTAAGGCATTTCAGACATTTCTAGGATTTTTGTAAACTAAATAAATTATTAATTAAAGCTTAAATAAAACATTGAGTGAATTTTTGGATAAATACAATATTCTTGTAGCCCAAAATAATAATCAACTAATTGGGTCAATTAAATAAGCCCAAAGAACTCAAAACCAAGCCCACTAGTCTTGGCCCATATTCTAGAAGCTAGGTGATGTGACAGCACCTTGGGGGTGGCAGCCACTCGACCAATGCACCTTGGACCTATATTCGCAAGCAACCGGGCCGAACGGCGGACTCACTCAAGCGGGTTCACCCGCATAGCGCGCACCCGGGTCCGTAGGTGGACCAGCGATGGGGTTGAGGGTCCGAGGTTGGACCTTGAGATTCCAGGGGGTAAGGCTAGCTTAGGATGGACCCCTAAGGGCCAAGGATGCCCAATTCCTCGGGTTGCCAGCACGCCAAGGGCGTGAGTTGTAGGGTCACTCTCTCAACTCACTCCGCGGTGGTCGCTCAATTATAAGCAAATTCGAGATCGGGCACTCTCTTACCGACGATGGAGCAACCAAAAATAATACTAAACTAAGCAATTAAAGGCCAGCAATGAGAAGTATTCCAAAGCTCACATGATCGGTGTGAATACACCGATCCCAGTCGGAGACGAGGGCGAGCGAGGAAGCGTGGGCTTACCCGCACGCCGCGCCGATGAAGCTTCCGCCTGAAAATTAACTTACATTCACTACTCCCCTAGCAAGGGGGTTGGACAAAGGGTGGGGGAATTAAGTGGTTACAGTCAAACACTACCTCCTCACAGGGAGGGGATGTAAGCCGACTAGGCGGGGATGTGGAATTAAGCAAAAGCCGAGTGGAAGATGACTATAGGTTCTGCTAGCTCCCTGGACCGCGAGACAGGCAGTCGTTGTCGGCTCCTCCGCGGGCTCCCCCAAACTTTGTTGCAGGCGAAACCATCGCCATAATTTTCTGACTTGACCCAGGAAGATGCCTGAATTTTCATGGAATTTCCTGACGATGTCGTTGGTTGGGGAAGGGCCTGGAACAGGGCTGGATTGCTCTGGTTCGGTTGCTCCCAGGGTGATGCTGCTGGAAGACAGGGGTGCCACGAACAGTCTCGTGCTCTGTTGAAGACGAGACTGGAGCTGTTGCGATCTTGGTCAAGTCTTCTTTTTGTCGAGACCAACATCACTATCGGAAAATGTCGGAGCTGATCATGGAGGCTCGAACAGTAGGGGGGTGTCGGTTCAGACTCAGAGAAACTGACCTGGTGCACCATGGAGATAAAATTTGGAACTTTTGATGCCGAGGTCCTAAATTCGCTCTGCTTCTTGGAGATGATAGAGGACTTGTAGGGGAAGCCCTCAGCCAAGTGGCGCTCCATGAAGCATAGAAATCAGGCCGTGGAAGCTTTTGCAAGTCGCTTCAGGTTGTCTACCTGGGAGTATCTACGCAGGTCGCCGAGATTCGCTACTCCGGACAGCTCCAAGATCAAAAGACAACAAGACTGCCCTCGATGAGAAGCTGACTGGATGACGATTCCAACGGTATATGGTACACCTCCTGAAGCCTCACGATTACACCATGGCACACTCTTCAATCTGTTGCTGCTCTGCTGTCTGCGACCTGAGAATTGCAGGTGGTGAGAGGTGGTGGGAAATGGGGTAGGTGGGATGGGAAATGGGGTGGATGGGAGTGGGGGGACCCCTAGCTGTGAGGGGGTCTAGGAGGGGGCAAAGCAAGGTAAGGGAGGGGGAGAATGGGGGCTGGAAGGGGGTCTAGCAGGTGGAGGGAGGGAGAGCTGCGAATTTGGGTTGGAAGGGAGAGAGGGAAAGGGTATTTGAAAATGGGTTTAAGGGTGGGATTAATTTCTGATCTTGGGGATGGGAAAATGTGTGTGGGGAAGGGAAATGGGGCTTAGGAAGATGGGGAATTCTCCCTTGGGAGATGAGAGGGGTGCTTGGGGAAGGGGAGAGGGTAGTTGGTGGTTGGAGGGTGGAGCAAGGATTGGAGGAGTCCCTCTTGGGGCTGGGGTAGAGTAAAGGAGGGGGTTGTGGGGAGTTGGAGTGAGTTATTGGAGGGGGGAAGTGTTGGGTCCCACGGAGTGCAATCGTATATAGAAGGGGGGGAGGTTGAATAGATCCTATTGATAACTATGGCCTATTTAAATCTTGACCCCCTAACACATGAATCACTCCTATAAACCAGTAAAACACTTAGACACACAGCGCAGCGGAATAGATAGGAATGGAGCAAGTAATAATGTTAAGGCACGATGCTCAGTTCAAACAGGTCGACACTCCCAGTGGGTAGGTCGACACACCTTCTACGGATCCTGGGTATATGAACAACATAGGTCGATACTCCCAGCGGGCAGGTCGACACACCTTCTACGGATCCGAACCACAGAGATCTTAAATCAGAGTAGCTGAGTGTGAAATGACTTACTTAGTGTGTGAGTACGGAGGTGATCACTAAGGTGCATGAGTGTTAAACGAGGTGAATTCCCTTGGCAAAGCTTTCACCTTGATACCTGTATGCAATGGTGCAGCAGGCAACCCAAGGAGCTAATGCGTTTAAAGACACAGGAGAGAAAGCTGCTCACCCATCGTGATACCTTCCTCTGCTAGGGAGATGCTTCAAAGTGTCTGTAAGCAAGAGTGATGCAGACACCTGAGAAGATTCATGTTAGCAACGGTAGCAGGAGGATAAAGATGAGACTGTTGTGCAAGCAGAACGCTTGAGTGTGCAGAGAAAATAAATAGCGTAAGTAGCACATGAACTTGTGAAATGGGGATAGAAGTTATAGAACAAGCTCACAATGTATACAACCCACAACACAAGGATTTTAAGGTGGTTCGGTAGTTAGCCCACAACCTACGTCCACCCCACACTAAACTCGGTGTGGCTTTTCGGCTGACACACAACTTGATCCGCTGATCAGCATAGCTTGCTTACACAGCTGAGCAACACAGCTTGCTTACACAGCTGAGCAACACAACTTGCATTTTACTGACTAACAGCTTGAATCACTCAGAGGATCTGATCCTCTCTTACTCTGAAACCACAGAGGGAACCCGATCCCTAAAACAGGGGATCGAAAAAGCTAGATGTATTGATGATAGACGAACCGTAACAAATAGAAATTGAATACTGCAAGTGCAGTGGAGAAGGAATAGAGATTTTGTAGACACCAGCTAAGAGAATAGATCAAGACAATGGAGCTGGTGGGTGCAGCTACAAGATTGGATCCAAGGATCCTTTTCTTCAAACACCGGTAGACTGCAGGGTTTGTCTTCTCTCTCAAGGCTGCTCTCTCTTTTTCTTCTACTCTCACATCACTGGACTATGTTAACCAAGTGATGGGGCTGCTCTCATGCTTTCTTAGGAATGTTTTTGGTGGTTGGTCTAGAGCGTGGCACTGTGTGGACGGTAGCAGCAGCAACTTCTTTAGTTGAGGAAGCTTGGTATAACTAGATAAAAACTAGTTGTTAAGTAGGGAAAAATGGCGCCAAGAAGTCTCTGATGCACCATTGCGCCGGCTGTATTTTCCCTCCATAATTTCCCTTGAAGCATGCGCCAAGGTGAAGTGACAGCTTGGAGTCTTCTAGGCAAGTTCCATGTTCGACGATGGCAGCACCTGAAAGAAGTGACTGAGTCTTCTCATTTAGATGCTTGGAGATCTTTTCATTAAATGCTCCTACAGGCCTACTGCCTTCCATTGGCTGAGCCCAGCTTTTAGTACAAGGAGTTACAATGACAGACAGTGTTAAGGAGTAGATCAGATTTCCCTTTAGACAGCATCAGATATACACAATAAATCTCCCTCCAATAAGTAGTCTTCTCATTCTGCACAGGTGTACTCTTCTGCGTGCAGTGGCAGGTTGGACAGGCCATTGATCGACAATAAGATAGTGGTAGACTGCGGAGTGTCCTATTCCCAGCAGTAGACAGTCTAGACATGCAGACAGATAAGACTGACATCGCGACAGACTGAATTGGCTTTTTCAGCTAGATTTCTGACAAAACCATCTCCAAAAGGTAGACAAATGAGAGATAAGATGGTTGAGCAAAAGTCAAGCCTTGGGACATGGTCTAGACCCCAAAATCCTTGATTTTGATGATTTACGGTACACATTTTCTCTCTCTGGATGGTCCACTGATATGACATATTATTGGCTTGAGGATTCTTGGAAGAACAAGGGTGTCGACCTCCTTACTCAGTGTGTAGGGACACCCTTTGAATATCTTGAAGGCCCATGAGAGATGTGTCGAGACTTCACAAGACAGTGTCGAGACATATATGCTTGGTTCCAAGATGTCATCAAGACTATGTCAAGACGGCATCAAACGGTGTCGAGACATGTGAGCCATGTGCAGGAATTATCACACGAATGTGTCGACACATTTCTGTTAGTGTGTCGAGACATCCCTTGAAAGGTTTTGTGAATAGCTTCTGCTGGTTTCATACACGTTCTGGTTGAACCTAGATGTGTCGACACATTCCTGTCAATGTGTTGAGACATTCCTTTGAACGGTCTTGAGGACGGCTTCTGCCAGTTTCATATCCGTTCTGGTTGAACCTTGATGTGTCGACACTTTCCTATCAACGTGTCGAGACATTCCTTTGAACGGTCTTAAGGACGGCTTCTGCTTCTGCTGATTTCTACTTGAGGTGTCGAGACATTTGTCAGATGTGTCGACACATGCTTTATGTGCAGAGTTATCATCCGAAGGTGTCGAGATATTTTCTTTCTAATTCAGCCCTTGATTGGAGTATGTTCAGACCTTGATGTTTGGACCTTGAGCAACATGCACAGACTTTGTCTTGCCATAAGGTAAACCAGATATTGATTAGCATTGGATGTGCACCAATCTTCCTTTGCTGTATCGCAATAAAGACATGCACGGACCTTAGTCATATTCCTTGGCCTTCTTGCATCGACCTTGGTCCTTCTTTCTTGTGCAGCCTAATGCCTCATATGTGTGTCTTACTTGATTTCTTTCTATCTTTGTAGACACACTTTGTTACCGGTGTGGGCTTGACCTGAAATGCATGAGTGTTTGTCTCTATCAAATGCAGGTCAAACTATATTAATGAATCATAGTCAGACATCATTGAAACAAAAGAATATTATACATAAGCCCAACATACATAGTCAGCCATTATCAAAACAATGGAGTTATACATGTTATACACTTGTCTAACATTCTCCCCCTTTTTGATAATGGCAACTATGAGCTATGAGTCATTATGAGTATATTGAAAGTCAGAGATTAAAAGAATGTAATCGTGAATAAAAGCACAAAGACCTTCAATGATTATCTCTCCATATAATTTTCTCCCCACATATTCTTATGCAAGTATTCAAGACTCTCTCCCCTATGCATTCCTTAGTTAATGACACATACAATTCTCTCCCCCTTTGACATCATCAAACTATAATACTAGAGAGAATATATGGCATAATTAGGAAGGTAGGAGTGAAGAAAATTGCAGCACATCAATTGTTGGAAATTATTAGCATAGGATGTACAGTGTAAAAGAGATTAGATACCAGGAGGGAGCAACTTAAAGTGCAGCAACCTGAAATACTTTTCCGAAGATGCCTAAATCTCTCCTCCTTTCGAATGCCAATAGATGGAAAGATATATCTTTTGTAGGCAAATTATGGGTAGGTATGATCACAAGCAGTGTACTCAATATACCAGAATTCCAGAAAATGATGTGGAAATACATGCCAATGATTGTACACTTATTAAAGTTGACAAGTTAACCGATGTGAACAACCAAACTTGGAGAGGTAGTTTTAGGACAAACACCAAAGAGTGATATGGATTTATCGAACATGGCCAAATGTTAGAATCAATGGTATTGTCCGTTGGGTTGCCAAAGATAGTTGAAATTTGAAGGCATGGTTGCAGCAGTATGATGCAATATAGCAGGCAAAGAGCACATTTTTGATTTCAGATTTTTCAAGATTTTAGTGGTTTTCTATTTTTCAGACTTTTGGGGTTTTCTATGCAATGCATGGGACTTTTTGGGTTTTCTATGCAAGATATGTGTGTACACAGTTGAAGAATGCAGTCCACCCAATTGCATGAAAAACTGAAACCAGTTGAGTTGTAACCACAATGCCGATGATGCTAGGACTTATGGCAGATGCGCATGGATGATGATTCCAATTGTTATGTCCAATGGATGATTGCAAAGTTATACACATACAACAATGCTAGCAATGACTGATGCAAATATGTTTCTTCCACGGTAAACACCAAGGAGCATCAAGAAGTGATATTTCAAGAAGGGATGGCATGCTCTGACCATAATTGATGTCACGCCCCGACGCGGAATATCGAGGGCGCGACGAGTCGTAAATACGCGTGTCGATCAAAGCATGTACAATTTGGTTTCTCAAGTCAGAAATGAAGAGCAAAATAATACTTTTATTCCATCAAAATGAAGTTTACATCACTAATTCATAAGCCATAAAGGTAATTACAAACTTCCAATCCCAAAGTACATCATTATTGTAAAAACACTAATGATCTACATAAACCTAGGTAAAAAGGAAAATCACTCTCTCACTCTTGTCCATTCCCTTGTTCATTTTCATTTCCTGCAACAATTAACCAAAACGTAGGGTGAGCTAAAAGCTCAGTAGGATTTTATATCTCTATGAACCAGGCAATCTTTAAGTGTTAACAATTTAAACAATTTTCTAACTTGTATCGGGAAGTGTATAAACATGAATGGAATTTCCAAGCAATTGAGATAATATGATATCAAGATGAATTTCCAAGTAATGACTTTGAACAAGTAAAGAATTTCATGTAATTGGCCATTTTCACGCAAGTCAAGTAATTCATGTAATTTTCAAGTAAACAAGTAATAAGTACTTTCGGGCGCTCCCCCCAGGACCAGATCGGGCCCCATTTAATGCCAGACATTGAGTCATATGGATCCGAAGATCCCAAGTACGTTTAGACATCCACTTTAATGTATATGGCCAATGATTTTCAAGAATATGTTGTTTGTAATAAGCACAGATTTGACAAAATTTCAAAAGTTGCAATAAAAGTAGATAACATTTTAAGGCATCATGTTTAACGACATTAAGTCTTGGAGTTCAAAAATGAACGGTAAGTCGGAAGAAAATTTAAGATAGTAATTTTATTTAGAATTAAAATATCTTATCTTAATCTTAGAATCATAGAACTTCAATTTTTAATAAAGAACAATTTTTAGTAAGGAATATATATATACTTAGGAATAAAAATCATGAGTTTAGACATTATCCTTTAATCATGTCTATACACTTCAATTAAAAAACCGTTGGTCATCCGTTTTTATACATGACTAGCGCGTTCATGAAGAACGTGCTATACCAGACTAGCGCGTTCATGAAGAACGTGCTATACCAGGCTAGCGCGTTCATGAAGAGGTAAATACTTTATATTATTTTGAAAACTAGATAAAAAGATGAGGTTCCAAAGAATCATACTATATATATATATCATCTTATATATATATACATGCCTTATATACATTTATAAACATACTAGAAGTATTATTTTTTTGATCCCTGATCACCCGAGGTCAAAGGTATGAACGTGCTATAAGAGGCTAGAACGTTCATGATGAACGTGCTATAGGAGACTAGCGCGTTCATGAACAGGTATAGATTTCATATTGTTTTGAAAACTAGGTAACAATATGGGGTTCCAATGAATTATACTATATATATATCATCTTATATATAACTAAAAACCTTATATACCTTTAAACATACTAGAAATATTATTTTTTTGATCCCTGATCATCCGGGGTCAAAGGTATGAACGTGCTATAGGAGGCTAGCGCGTTTATGATGAACGCGCTAGGGACATATAGGGCGATCATGAAAGTGTTTTATATTATTAAATGTTTAAATTTGAACATTTGTAGAAAGAGATGGGGTGTATATGAACGCGCTATATCGGGCTGGCGCGTTAAGAACGCACTCCTGAAGAGCAGCGCCTTAAGATTCCGAAAACGGAACTAAAATACCCCTTGGTAAAATGATCATAACTTACTCATTTCTCAATGGAATTTATTAAATGAGCTATCAATGGAAAGAGGGCAGAAAAATAAACAAGATAGCATGTATTGATTAGAGTTTAGCCTGAGAGACACCTACCTTTTGTCAGATCTAAAGAATATTCCCAAATATAAAGAAAACCCTTTGATCTTCCAACTCCTTCTTCAAATCTCCACGAATCTTTTCAACAGCATAGACTTAACTTCCAGGGATGGTTTAAGGGTCGAATGAGGTTCTATTTATAGCCTAAACTTGGCCAAATGTGTCAAGATTCCTTTCCTAATTTTACCTAACCCATTAACTCCGAATTAGAAGAAAAATACAACTTCTCCTCTTAATCTAGACCATCTTAGGTGTGAAAATAATGTAATTTCGGCTGGTCCAAGGTGGGCTGTTAGGTAAGGGTTGATTCTTGAGTCAATATTCTAGAAATGGGGTTATTTTAATCCTTTAAATATCATATTAAACATATGTTGCGAATTTAAGGTTAATTTAACCTTTATTGAATCCTTTAATCATTAATTCAGCCCATTATGGATTATCCAATGGGACAATTGTAATCCTAATCCATTAAATGACCTTTTATTGGGCTTACTATGATTTATCTAAGGTTTAAAGCATTTAATATCTATTTACTTTTAGTTAATTCAAGTAAATTCAATAAACTAGCTTATTTCATATAGTAAAAATGTAATTTGATTATTTCATGAAAATTTTAATTACATAATGAAATTAAAATTTTTATTTCTCATTTTTAATTATCGGGTTTCTACATCCTCCCCCACTTAAAAGAATTTGGTCCTCCAAATTCACATTAATCTAAAATTCAAAAATTCGAGTAGAAAGGTCAAATTTCTAACCTGAGATTAAATCCAGATATTTCTTCTTGATGGATTATTCTAATTCCCAGGTTGCTTCCTCGAATCCAAACTTGCTCCATTGGACTTTCACCATCGGTATGGCCCGATTTCTTAGTTGGTGTAATTTCCGATCCAGTATCTTGATCGGTCTTTCTTCATAAGACAAGTCCTTTTGGAGTTTCAATTCTTCAAATTGAATCACATGTGAAGGATCATAGACGTATTTCTTTAGCATGGATACATGGAATACGTCGTGTACACCGGCCAATTGAGGAGGTAAGGCCAACTTGTATGCTACCTCGCCGATTCTCTCCAAAATCTCGAAAGGGCCGATAAATCTCGGACTTAACTTTCCTTTGATGCCGAATCTTCTAATTCCATGGGTGGGTGAGATCTTTAAGAAGACATGCTCCCCCACTTGGAATTCAAGGTCTCTCCTCCGATTGTCGGCGTAGCTCTTTTGCCTTGATTGGGTGACTTTTAGCCTTTCTTGTATTAACTGGATTTTGTCGGTTGTGTCTTGTACATTGTCGGGACCAAGCAATCCCTTGTTACCAACCTCGCTCCAGCATAGAGGCAATCTGCAACTTTGGCCATAAAGTGCTTCGAACGGTGCCATTTGAATACTCGACTGATAGCTATTGTTATAAGCGAACTCAGTCAGCGGTAAGTGTTCATGCCAACTACCACCGAAGTCAATCATGCAGGCTCTCAACATATCTTCAATAATTTGATTCGTCCTCTCGGTTTGTCCATCCGTCTGAGGGTGAAAAGCCGTAATAAACCTTAGTCTAGTACCCATAGACGATTGTAAACCCTTCCAGAAATGAGAGGTGAATCTCGGATCTCGGTCCGAAATAATAGAGCTTGGAATACCGTGCAGCCTTACGATCTCCTTGATATATAAGGTGGCTAGAACATCCACGGTCCATTTAATCTTGATAGGTAAGAAGTGAGCAGACTTGGTTAACCGGTCCACAATTACCCATATAGCATCGAAACCACTTCGGGTCTTCGGTAATCCAACTATGAAGTCCATACCGATACTATCCCATTTCCATTCCGATATTTCGAGAGGCTTGAGTTTACCAGCCGGTTTAAGGTGCTCGGCTTTAACTTGTTGACATACCAAGCATCGACTTATGAACTCGGCTACCTCTCTCTTCATGTTCGGCCACCAGAATGTTCTCTTGAGGTCTTGGTACATTTTTGTAGCACCAGGGTGAATAGTGTACCTTGACCGATGTGCTTCCTCTAAGATTTTACCCTTGATGGTAGAACAATCGGGTATACAAGTTCTTCCTTTAAATAATAACCTTCCATCATCAGCCAGAAGGAAATCCGGTCGTTGATCTAGTTTCTCTTTAATTTCAATGATCATCGGATCATCACCTTGCCGTTCCTTAACTTCCGAGAGTAACTCGGGTTGGAGTCGAATATTAGCAATAAAGACTCCGTCTTCCTTCTCCTCCATATTGAGGTTTAAGTTGGCCATTTGCTCAAGTAGATGCCATTCTTTAACCATCATGATCGATAATAAAGCCATCGGCTTCCTGCTAAGTGCATCAGCTACGGCATTACCTTTTCCGGGATGATATTGTATAGAGAAATCAAAATCCTTTAAATATTCCAACCACCGTCTTTGTCTCATATTTAGCTCCTTTTGAGAGAATAAATATTTGAGACTCTTGTGATCAGAATACACCGTAAAGGCTTCGCCATAGAGGTAATTTCACCAGATCTTCAAAGCAAAGACCACAGCTGCAAGTTCTAGGTCATGTACATGATAATTTTCCTCGTGCTTCTTCAATTACCGTGAGGAATAAGCTATGACCTTGCCATGTTGCATTAATACGTAACCTAGGCCAATTCCAGATGCATCAGCACAGACTTCAAATCCTCCTCCTTCCATAGGTAATGCGAGAATAGGAGCAGTCGTCAGACAATCCTTCAAAGTTTGAAAGCTTTTCTCGCATTCCTCGGACCATATAAAAGGATTCTCCTCCCTTGTCAATCTTGTTAAAGATACTACGATCTTTGAGAAATCCTTGATAAATCTTCGATAATATCCAACCAATCCCAAAAAGCTTCGGATTTCCGTCACACTAGTAGGTCTTTTCCAGTTCTTTACGGCCTTGACCTTTGAAGGATCGATGGCGATACCGTTCCAAGAAATTATGTGACCGAGAAAAGAAACTTCCTCCAACCAGAAATCACACTTGCTTAATTTGACATAAAGCTTGTGATCTCTTAATAATTGAAGGGCCTTCTTAAGATGTTCCTCATGTTCTTCCTTTATCTTGGAGTAGATTAAAATGTCATCAATGAAGACAACCACAAATTGATCGAGGTACGGCCTGAATACGCTGTTCATCATTTGCATAAATGCGGCAGGCGCATTTGTTAAGCCAAAAGGCATAACGGTGAACTCGTAATGTCCATACCTACTCCGGAATGCTGTCTTGTGAATATCACTTTCCTTGATCTTCAATTGATGATAACCAGATCGAAGATCGATCTTTGAGAAATATTGAGCTCCAGAAATCTAGTCGAATAATTCATCAATTCTCGGCAATGGATATTTATTCTTAATGGTGAGTTGATTCAATTACCGATAATCAACACATAGTCTCATCGAACCATCTTTCTTCTTGACAAATAAGACTGGGGCTCCCCAAGGTGAAGTACTTGGTCGGATAAACCCCTTCTCCAGTAATTCCAATAATTGATCCTTTAATTCTTTCATTTCCACGGCAGACATCCGATATGGAGCTTTAGAAACAGGTGCCGCTCCCGGAATTAAATCAATAGAGAAAATCACTTCTCTCTCGGGTGGAATACCAGGCAACTCATCCGGAAATACATCAGAATAATCCCGAACGATAGGAATGTCCTTTAGAATGGGTTCTGTATGCTCGGTCATAGTGATAGAAACTAAGAAACCGACACAACCCTTCCTTAATAATTTTTCAGCTTTGAGGGCCGAAATGAGGGATGTGTCTAGAATGCCTGATGCCAGAAAATAGAAGGTCGGGGTAACCCATAAAAGTTACCGTACTCAACTTGCAATTGACACTAGCTCCATGTGTAGATAGCCAGTCGGCACCCAAAATAACATCATATCCTTCCATCTCCATGCATACCAAATCAGCGGGTAAGTTATAACCACTAATTAGAATTTCACTATCAGGATAGAAGTGTTTAATCTCCGTTCCCGTTCCAATAGGGGTAGTAATTGTTGAGTGTAGAATCTAATGGAACAGGCTTCATAGGTAAAAGACCAGCAAATCTTCTAGATATAAATGAATGCATAGCTCCGGTGTCAAATAAGACAGAGGTAGGCTTGGCGTATATGAAAAGAGTACCTTCCATGATGCCTCCTTCCTCGGTAGGTTCCGTACCCATAAGGGCTTGAAGTCTTCCTGGCTTCTTGGAAATAATAGGAAGTTTTACCGGTGATGGAGCTTGCTCGTTGAGAAGAGGGCAATTCGGGATCCTATGCTCCCGGCTCCCGCATCGAAGACATGCACCGAACTTTCTCCAACATTCCTCGACTTTATGTCTGGGCTTCTCGCAGTATTTGCATAATTCCTTTGATGTTGTCGATATAGGGACAATTTGCTTGTCGAATATCCTCGGCTTCTTGTCCCCTTGAAAATTACGTCCACCTTTGTTGAAATTACGCCCATCCTTGATGAAGTTACGCCCGTCATTGGGCCTTTTCTTCCCGAAGGAAGGTTTGAAACTTTCGGACCCAGTAACTTCCTCTCTCTTGGCTTCTCTTCCTCGGATGCGATCCGATAACTCTGTTGCATCTTCTAGGAGTTGTGCTCTCCGTACCATATCAGAATATGATTGAATATCCATCGGGGCTAGTTGAGTGATATATTGCGGCTTAAGGCCATTAAGAAATCTCTGTGCCTTCATTTTGTCAGTACCCACGAGATGTGGAGCGTACCGAGATAACCTCAAAAATTATGCTTCATATTCCGCAACTGATAAACCCCTTTGCTTTAAGGCGGCAAATTCAGCGGCCTTCCTTTCTTGTACTCGATCGGAGAAGTATTTGCTATTGAAGTGTTCCACGAACTCTTCCCATAGAATTTGGTCGTGCGGTAAAGTAGCTTCGACCGATTTCCACTAGGCACGTGCATCCCTTTCCAGTTGGAAAGTAGCAAGTAGGACCTTTTCCTCGTCAGCGCATTGCATGATTTGGAATATCCTCTCGATCTCCTTAATCCAGTGTTCGGCTTCATCCGGATCAGTAGATCCAGCGAACCTGGGAGGGTTCATGCTCCAGAAATTTCTATGCAAGTCTCCGGCTCCTCGATTTGCTCCTCCTTGAGCAACCTGTTGGAGGGTTTCTGTTAAGCCTTGAACCGTGCGCTGCATCTCGCGCCATTGAGCTCTCTCGGCGGCCATTTGCGAGAATTAGCCTAAAACCATAATTCCAAGGTTTATTATTTTTGTTTTGGTATTTATTTCCTGATAATTCCCTCTTTCTTAAAACTTAACCCGTGTTTCTACCCAAATCTTATCGGGAAAGTTCAAGATCTATCAAATTTATAGATATTGATCTAGAACCTATGTTTGAGGGAAAACTATGTTTTAAGAATGAACCTATAATTGTGAAACCTAGGATTTTATGTAACCTAGGCTCTGATACCACAAAGACTGTCACGCCCCGACGCGGAATATCGAGGGCGCGACGAGTCATAAACACGCGTGTCGATCAGAGCATGTACAATTTTGTTTCTAAAGTCAGAAATGAACGGGAAAATAATACTTTTATTCCATCAAAATGAAGTTTACATCACTAATTCATAAGCCATAATGGTAATTACAAACTTCCAACCCCAAAGTACATCATTCTTGTAAAAATAGTAATGATCTACATAAACCTAGGTAAAAAGAAAAATCACTCTCTCACTCTTGTCCATTCCCTTGTTCATTTTCATTTCCTGCAACAATTAACCAAAACGTAGGGTGAGCTAAAAGCTCAGTAGGATTTTATATCTCTATGAACCAGGCAATCTTTAAGTGTTAACAATTTAAACAATTTTCTAACTTGTATCGGGAAGTGTATAAACATGAATGGAATTTCCAAGCAATTGAGATAATATGATATCAAGATGAATTTTCAAGTAATGACTTTGAACAAGTAAAGAATTTTATGTAATTGGCCATTTTCACGCAAGTCAAGTAATTCATGTAATTTTCAAGTAAATAAGTAACAAGTACGAATAGTGGAATGTCGTATCAAGTAAATCTATCATGCACTTCGGTGCAATGCCACACCGTTGATCATTCAAATCCCATGGGCACAAGTACTTTCGGGCGCTCCCCCCAGGACCAGACCGGGCCCCATTTAATGCCAGATATTGAGTCATATGGATCCGAAGATCCCAAGTACGTTTAGACATCCACTTTAATGTATATGGCCAATGATTTTCAAGAATATGCTGTTTGTAATAAGCACAGATTTGACAAAATTTCAGAAGTTGCAAGAAAAGTAGATAACATTTTAAGGCATCATGTTTAACGACATTAAGTCGTGGAGTTCAAAAATGAACGGTAAGTAGGAAGAAAATTTAAGATAGTAATTTTATTTAGAATTAAAATATCTTAGCTTAATCTTAGAATCATAAAACATCAATTTTTAAAAAAGAACAATTTTTAGTAAGGAATATATATATACTTAGGAATAAAATCATGAGTTTAGACATTATCCTTTAATAATACATTAACAACCCATATGATAAGAAAATGGAATTTTCATGATGAAAGTAGTTTTATACATCAATAAGATAGAAAATAGCTTTCTACATTCTGAAATAATTTTCAAACATTAATAGGGTATCGAATATAATTAGTTATAGGCTGAAAAGATGTTTCTGTCTGTGAATGCACTATAGCTCAGGGTCGCGTTCATTACAGTGTATAAAAATTCAGTATATATATTTAAAATAACATATTTTGATCATCAAAATTTTTTGGGAAAATTTTATGAACGCGCTATAGGTAAGTAGCGCGTTCTTCCTGAACGCGCTATAGGAGACTAGCGCGTTCAAGAATAGATGTATACATTGAAAATTTTTGAAAACTTAATTGAAATACATAGATTCTGTATAAACCATAATAGATATAGACTCCTAATACATATATAAACACTTTAGGTATTATATATATATATTAGAAATATTATACTTTTGACCGTTGGTCATCCGAGTTTAAAAGTATGAATGCACTATACATGACTAGCGCGTTCATGAAGAACGTGCTATACCAGACTAGCGCATTCATGGAGAACGTGCTATACCAGGCTAGCGCGTTCATGAAGAAGTAAAAACTTTATATTATTTTGAAAACTAGATAAAAGATGAGGTTCCAAAGAATCATACTATATACATATCATCTTATATATATATATACATGCCTTATATACATTTATAAACATACTATAAGTATTTTTTTTTATCCCTGATCATCTGGGGTCAAAGGTATGAACGTGCTATAGGAGGCTAGCGCGTTCATGATGAACGTGCTATAGGAGACTAGCGCGTTCATGAACAGGTATAGATTTCATATTGTTTTGAAAACTAGGTAACAATATGGGGTTCCAATGAATTATACTATATATATATCATCTTATATATAACTAAAAACCTTATATACCTTTAAAAACATACTAGAAATATTATTTTTGATCCCTGATCATCCGGGGTCAAAGGTATGAACGTGCTATAGGAGGCTAGTGCGTTCATGATGAACGCACTAGGGACATATAGCGCGATCATGAAAGTGTTTTATATTATTAAATGTTTAAATTTGAACATTTGTAGAAAGAGATGGGGTGTATATGAACGTGCTATATCAGGCTGGCGTGTTAAGAACGCGCTCCTGAAGAGCAGCGCCTTAAGATTCCGAAAACGGAACTGAAATACCCCTTGGTAAAATGATCACAACTTACTCATTTCTCAATGGAATTTAACAAATGAGCTATCAATGGAAAGAGGGCAGAAAAATGAACAAGATAGCATGTATTGATTAGAGTTTAGCCTGAGAGACACCTACCTTTTGTCAGATCCAAAGAATATCCCCAAATATAAAGAAAACCCTTTGATCTTCCAAATCCTTCTTCAAATCTCCACGAATCTTTTCAACAGCATAGACTTAACTTTCAGAGATGGTTTAAGGGTCGAATGAGGCTCTATTTATAGCCAAAACTTGGCCAAATGTGTCAAGATTCCTTGCCTAATTTTACCTAACCCATTAACTCCGAATTAGAAGAAAAATATAATTTCTCCTCTTAATCTGGACCATCTTAGGTGTGAAAACAATGTAATTTCGGTTGGTCCAAGGTGGGCTGTTAGGTAAAGGTTGATTCTTGAGTCAATCTTCTAGAAATGGGGTTATTTTAATCCCTTAAATATCATATTAAACACATGTTACGAATTTAAGGTTAACTTAACCTTTATTGAATCCTTTAACCATTAATTTAGCCCATTATGGATTATCCAATGGGCCAATTGTAATCCTAATCCATTACATGGACTTTTATTGGGCTTACTATGATTTATCTAAGGTTTGAAGCATTTAATATCTATTTACTTCTAGTTAATTCAAGTAAATTCAATAAACTAGCTTATTTCATATAGTAAAAATGTAATTTGATTATTTCATGAAAATTTTAATTACATAATGAAATTGAAATTTTTATTTCTCATTTTTAATTATCGGGTTTCTACAATTGATAGGAGTGTAATGATTTCTAATGTTAGAAGTCATCAAAGAGCATTGATGCCATTTGACTAGAGAGGGCAAAGATCAGGGGATATAGAAAGACAGCTTATCTTTATAGAGGATGAAGGTTCTTTACCCTGAGACCAAGTTCATAAATCAGAGTTATGGAATTTTCAGAATTTTCAGTTATAGAACCGGAATGAACTAGCCCATACACTTAGATTGGTTTAATGTTAATGAATTCTGGCCTACTCAGTAGAATCACATGAAAACATTTGTATTCAAGTTTGATAGAGATGAACCAAAAATTCATATCGACGTCAGATTAACCTCCTTTTATCTTACTCATTCAATTCCATTGGCTCCTTTGAAAGAAACTCTTAAAAAGTATTGAAATTAAACAAGCATGATGACTAAATGGAATTTAAGAATTTTGATAGATGTGCATTTAGCTTTTGCAATCTCAACCATAATATTCATTGAGTACAGGAGAAGATTTTACGAGCAATTGAGTCAAGTGCATGCCTCATATCCGTAAGGACACACATTGTTTAGATGCAAGTATCCCTAGGTAATTGGTAAGACTGACTGTCATGCTTCAAATAGAGCAGAGATAGCATTGTCACCTCATGACATATTGTTCCACATATTCTTGATGAGGGGACATGTTTCTCAGCAACTAGCCATTACTCTGCCTCATGATTTACCTTAAAACATAGCAGAGTTAACAAGGGCACTTCATGACATGACTCATCTCAATTCATTTATGAGGAGACATATTTCTCAGTGAGACAATGTCATTGCTCTGACTATTTTTGCCATTAGAAATCCCACATAAATAGATTGTTTAGTAACAATACTTGGACAGAAGTTTCTCAATCATAATTGCCTTTATACTTAAAATAAAATTTCAGATTTTAGAAGGCATAACTGGACAACAACATGAGAAATTGGTTTAAGTCTATTAAGTCCGATCACAAACATTTTCAAGACAGATAGACTTCAAGACACATGAAATCATTAATGTTAAACCAAATTCATTTATGTTCGAGGCAGTCACAAATCTCTATAAAAGAAGATTCCTCTTAAATATTTACTCTGATAAACAACCTTGATAGCAGATAGAGAGTCCTCCAAGAAGTTCAAGATAATATGAATCCAAGTTAAACCACAACAGAGATAGGCATTATGATGAGGTGGATTGGTTCAAGCAGAGAGTGTTGCGTGAATTGAAAGTAGGAATTGGTGATGAACACTCCCCCTGAGGATGATGCACTAAGCTCAGACTGGAACGAAAATGATATGTTCAACATATGCAAGGAAGTGTCGACACTTACATATGAATATGTCGACACTTGAGCTCAGACAGAATGCAGTTTTTAGCTAGGCTGAACTAAGGGTTTGACCTGTCAGGTTGTGAGGTCAACCTTTCTGACAGTAGGGCAGAGTTTTGACTTATTTGTCATGAAAGATAAACTCCCCCTGAAAGGATGCAATCTATGCAGGGACGTCAACAATATGTAGAATGAAGCATGCAGAATTTTGATGTTGACTCCCCCTGGTTCCATGCAAGGGTTGCAATGTAATGTGCAACATATGACTTGAATGAATGCGCAATGTAATAAAAATGCTACAAGATGATTATGTATTTTTATGTTTCTCAAACATGATATGCAATGGAGTGTATGAAACCATAATATTATGCAATCATGGATTTTCTGAAATGTATTCTGAATAGACATGCAAGTTGGTAAACCATGAAATGCAAGAACTCCCCCTGACTATGTGCATTGAGTGTCTGAATTCTGAGTGCCTCACATGCAGTGGGATCAAAGTATGGAATTTGATGAGTTATTCATATGAACATCTAAATTGTTCTAATGATGGGTTGACCTTCGGTACTTGGCGGAGAACTGAAGTCTTAAGACCACCTCACGCATGATGTGGGTTTTCAGACAGAAGTGATATGTCCTTCTTCCAGTTTACCATTTTATATACCAAGAGGTCATGCAGAGTTAGGTCCTTTGATCAAGAAATGCAAGATGTGGCATGAAATTTCAAGTAGATGCTCATGGACTACAACACACCCAAGTGCAATGCATTTCTTCCCTTAAGTGCAAACTCATAAACTCCTCCTCTGTCCAGTGCTCATGGAAGTTAGTACAGACAATCAACATCTTATTTGTCCACAAGGATGATGAGTTGGGATATGTGCAGCCATGCAAGACATCATCAAAACAATGATCATCAATGCTAAGGAAGAGGCTCACATGGTTGTTAAATGGTAGACATGATTTAAACAGCAACTCAATTATCATAACAATCTCATCAACATGATAAATTTTTCATGAATTACGAAATTGAACCAATTGATCTTTGGTACAAGGCAGAGGCGTGGACCTGAGATCCTACTCACGCATAGTGAGAGCTCCAGGCAAGCTTGACTTGCCTTTCTGCTCTAGACCATTTGAAATACCAAAGGTCACGCAAGGTGCAAGCAATTAATCTAATCTAGAAACTCATCTTACACAAAGAGGATAACTCAGCAGTTCAAGGAGATAACTTCTTGCATGATTTATTGACACATAACACCCCTAATATGCAGTGACTTACAATGTAAGCCTATCATGCAGCAATTAAACAAATGACATTATCTACATACCTGTGCCTTGAGCTTTTATTTCTGTGAGCATCCTGTGTTTAGCCCCAAGGCACCCTACACCCGAAATTCTTATTTAAAATTTTTTGGTACCCAAGATTGCTTGGGTCCTTGTTGGTTAGCAGCAGTTCTAGCAATTGATCTTCTTTTCTTTGCTGCCTTCTGGTCACCTACTCTCGTCCAGGGACAATTAATGGATGTATGTCCATATTTACCACAATAGAAGCAACGCACATGGTATTTATCATTTTTTGTGTGCACATGTGCATTGTTCCATTGCGAGTGAGCATATGTACTGTCATGTTGATTATGAGAGTAGCTCCTACCACTTAGTCGCCAGCAGTCATGGACTGTGTAGCCAATCTTTCCACAGTGGTAGCAGCAAGGAGGGTGATTTCTGTTGAAAGCCACGGGGAGTGTCGACCTGTCCGAATGGAAGTGTCGACTCTTCTGATTCCCCATGCGGTTATGTGCAGAGTTCTGCTGCATACGACCACTTCCAGGGTTGACCTGTCTTTTGCCCTTGATTTCAGCAGCAATTCTTGAATTTTTTCCTTCTCTTACTTTATCACTATTCAAGGTGAGATAGTCATGTATAGTGTGACCAAGCATGCCACAATGAAAGCAGTAAATATTCATTTTATGATAGGCATGGTAGTCATCATGGCTTTTCCTGTTGTGCATGTCAAGACTAGCAGACTTAGGGTTCTGTTGTTGCAAGAGAGCCTTCCCTTTCTGCTTACCAATGCATTTTTGGTTTTTCTGATCAGCATGCGATATTGGGAGGCGGTAAGAAGTGCTGGCTTCATTCTTACCCTTGACAGAAGTGATGTAGACCTTGCTTCCAAAGAATCATTGGTTTTCGGGTTTGTAACCCAAATCTCCTTCATGATGACTTACTCTTGTTTCCAAGAGTCTATTCATGCTTTCCTTATCCTGCATACACTTAGACAGAGAGTCATTTATATCTTTGATTTCATTCTCCAATGAGGAGACGTGTAGCTCGGTTTCAGCGAGGTCCTCCTCACATACAACCAATTGCTCATTGAGCATAGCATTAACCCCCTTGTAATTTTCAATCTCCATTTGAAGTTCATTCAGTTTTTCAGAACTGTCATGGGCAATACCCTTGCCCTTCTCATAAATGGACAATTTTTTAAGCAATATATTATTTTGTTCTTTTGCCATGTTTATTTCTTCAATCAGCCTTGTATTAGGGATTTGCTTGTCCGTCGTGGTTTGTTCATTAGAGATTGATTTAGGTTGGTTTTGAAGTTGTCTTATGATGTCTTCCAACCTAGTGATTTCAGCTTTAAGGATTCCATTTTCATCTGTTAGGCATGTAATGGTTTGCTTATTCACATTCAAGTCAGATGTTAGAGTGTCATTTAGCTCTTCAAAAGCTGAACAATTGTTATAGAAAGGACTTTCATTCTGACGGATTGGTTGGATTTTAAGCTTTCGAACAGTCTCTTCCAACCTTATGATTTCTTCTTGAAGGATTTTGATTTCATCACTTAGACATACGATGGTTTATTTGTTTAGATCCAGGTCAAAAGTAAGAGTTTTGTTAAGCTCTTCAAGGTTGGAACAATCTTCACAAGCATGACTCTTACTTTGACTATTTTTCTTCAAATCCTTTATCAATCGTTTATTTTCAGATTTCATCTTTTTGTACTGCTCGATCAACTGATCATATGCACCCATAAGCTCTTCAAAAGTAAAGTCTTCAGAATCAGAGCTTACCCGAGATGAGGATGGATTGCTTGACTGCTCTGATCGGTCAGCCATAAGGCATTGATGCTCTTGATCTTCTTTCTCATAGATGTTCATCAACACTTCCAGAACATGCTTAGCTGTGCTGCTGCTGGACACAAGATCAAGTAATCTGTCATCAACCGTAGCTTTGATTAAGTTGAGTGCAGCAAGGTTATTGTCATGTTTGGTCTTATGTTCGACTGACCATACATTTGAATCTGATGGCAGCTCATTTGGACCAATGTATATAAGGTTCCACAATTGTGGATCTGTGAATTTGACATAGACGTACATTTCTCTCAGCCATATCAAAAATCTGAACCATCAAACATAGGCGGAGAAACCTTCGAAGCATCTTTAGCAGATGAAGCCATTTTCTCAAAATGCACTGGGATCTTTCCCTGCAGATCGTATGATCTAGGAATAGCAGAGCTAGGCTCCGATACTAATTGTTGGGTCCCACGGAGTGTAATCAGATCTAGAAGGGGGGGTTGAATAGATCCTATTAATAACTATGGTGATGGGGACATCACCGGCGATCTCATTTGTTCGAGGATCCTGATGCTCGCCAGCAGTGCTACATCTTGTTTGCCACTTTATTCCGAGTCATATGATGTATTTTTCATTTTCTTATTATGTAATTTTCCTTTTATTTGAGTCAAGTCCCTAGGTTAAGGTGTCATCTACCTAGGTTAATTGGCATTAGAGTGGTTAATGAGTCAGTTGGGCCCAATTAAGTGGGCTAGGCCCATGGGCGCCCCCTTCTCCCTTAGTTTATTGTCACTAGTCTAAAACTCAGGGTCTTATGTTAAATTGTGGGATTCCTATAAATAGGACCCCAATCCCACCATTTGAAGCTAATGAATTATTGAGTGAAAAATCCACAGGAATTGTGTCTCCTACTTTCTCTCTCTCTCTCTAGGGGTGGATTCCCCTCTCTCTCTCTCTCTAAAAGGGGTGAACCCCTCTCTCTCTCCTCCCTCTCTCTCTCCCAATTTCGCCCCCTCTCTCTCCTCCCTCACTTGCCACATCATCCCACCCCACTAGAGACACCCTTTCACCTTCCCAAGACCATTAACTCCCCTTTACTCCCACCACTCCCCAAGCAACCTTTCCCCTTCCCTATACAACCTTTCACATTCCCAAGGGAGAATCCCCTCTCCCAAGCATCCCTTCCCCTCCCCAAGGCAACCCCTCCCCTTCCCTAGGCCACCATTAACCCCTCCATTAACCCACCACCCAAATCAAAGGGAAACCCATCCCACTCCCCCAAGCCATTTGCGCCCACCACCTCCTCCAAGGCCACCTGCGCACCCACCCCTCTCTCCCTGCTAGCTCCGCCCCTGCCATCCTCCCCCCACCTTCCCTTCCCACCTCCCAACCCTTCCCCACCACCAAAACATCCATATCCCCTTCCCCTCCACCAAAGAAACCACCCCCTCAACCATTCTATCTTCTCATCTGTGTGCAGCTGAAGACCTGCAGATCGACAGCTTGTTGCAGCACCGCCCACGACCACATCCCGGAGCCCCTGGAGGTGTGGCCTACATTTTCGGAAAGCTCTTCCGGTCATCTTCTCAGGCGAGGTAGTCCCGCCTCATTCCGAGGTCGGAGCTTCCCGGGAGAGCCGTTCTTCACCAACTACGCAGAACCAGTCCGGCCTACAACCAGAAGCGACTTGTAGAAGCACCTGGGGCCACACCGGTGCTCCACTTGGCGCGCCACTTGAACGGGGTGAAGCTCCACCGGTCCTCTATCCAACGCAGCCAGCGGGACCTCGTTTGGAGTTCGGAGCTGCCCGTTTCGAATTTTCTCCCCCAGGTGCGCTGAACAGGCTACTCAGGACCTGACCAGACCCCTCCTCACTCAACGGGCTATCCCTCTCTGCCCCGAAATCATCTGGTGCTCCCCCTGGCTGCTGCTCGAAGAAGACTCATCCACAGTCATACTCGTCTTGGTCCCGCCACGTTTGGACTGCGGGAGCGGGCGTGGTGACTACATCCATTTGCTGCTGCACCCTGGGAACAGTCCGAGTCTGAGCGTAGGGACCCTGTTCTAGAGCCCGCACCAGCCGGTGACGACTTCGGGACAGCCCACAGAAATTTACAGACATGCCTGGGTCCATCAGCGACGTTTAAGAAGCAGTTTTGTCGAATTCTGAGTTCGGAGGAGTGTGTGGCAGCATCTACATCAGCACCCTATCCGATCATTTCAGGACGGGGCAGAACGATTGGCACTAGCTAGTTAACCTCCCCTCCCCGCCTGGCCGGCTTAACGCCCCTCCCTGTGTGGAGGTAGTGTTTGTTTGTATCTGAAACTTCCCCACCCCTAGTCCAACCCCCCCTGCGTGGGGAGTAGTGCATGTAATATTTGAACAGGGGAAGCTACACCGACGCAGTGTGCGGGGAACCCACACTCCCCCGCTCGCCCTCGTCTCCGGCCGGGATCGGTGTCTTCACACCGATCGGGTGAGCTTCGGACCACTCTCCTCTGTTGGTTTCTTACCTTTGCTTAGTTTAGTATTATCTCTAGTTGCGCCGTCGGCAGTGAGAGAGGGCTCGTTCCAATTTTCCATCTAATCGAGTGCCACCGCGGGTGAGTTGTGAGTGAGACACTACATCCCATGCCCTCGGCGTGCCGGCCGCCCTTAAAATGGGGCATCCCTATCCCATTGGGGTCCATCCTTAGCCAGCCATACCCTTGGAACCCCAAGGTCCAACTTTGGACCCTCACCATCATCGCCGGTCCGCCTACGGACCCGGGTGTGCGCGACGTGGGTGAACTCGCTTGTGAGAGATTGCCGTTCGGTCCGGTTGCTTGCAAATTCAGGTCCAAGGGGTCATTTCACATCAAATTGGTATCAGAGCAGGTTCTAGACTTGTCTCTACTAAGTCTTTTCCTAGGGCCATTGCATGCATCACCCTTGTCCACCATCATGACTACCTCATACTTGGCATATTCGCCACTCTTGGACCCATTAGAAGCCTTTGTGTTTGACGGAACCCACCCTAGTATATATCTAGAGTGGGAGGACTCCATAGATCAACACTTTGGGAGGTTCACTCTATCAGGGCCTATGAAAATCAACTATGCCAAGAGTTTGCTCTGGCACCAAGCTAGGAAAGAATGGGAGAACATTGTAGGTTTGCGAGTAGCCAAAGGGGAAGCACCCATTGAATCTTGGGATGAAATGAGGGCCAATCTTAGAAAGATCTATGCACCCCATTCCAAACCTCTTCAACCAACCGATCTTCCACCCCCGACCCCAACTCCAACCCAAGAACTTCCCCGACAAAGCTCAACCCAAGTCCACCCATGTTCACCACCCCGAGTGTACCATGCACTGACCATTATCACTCCACCCACCATAGACTTTCCTACCCCATTATCCTTGGAAGTTGTGGCCCACACACATACCCAAGTGGAGATGGATGCCAATCCGGATCCACCTCCCACCATAGAGGACATCCTAGACCCCCCACTTCCACCCACCTCTCCTAGTCCGGGTCCTCATGAGCCGCACACCCTCACCATGAATGAGTCCATACTCCAATGGCTCAAGCGAGGCCCCACCATTCCTAGCTTACCACCCTACCTCTCACCCTTGCGGTATCAAGCCCAAATTGTGTCCACCCGGTCTTACCATGCCACACTTCAAACCTCTTACCTTGTGGGAGACTTAGGGGACCTAGTGGACTGCTTACAATGGCAAGTCCACATGACTGAAATGCTAGCCATAGGACCATCAGAGTCTAGCACCATCTTCCTAGCATACCCCCCCACCGGTTCCATCACCTCCATCTACACTAGTGGCCATTATACGAGTGAAATCCTCCTCTTTCTCCCCAAGGATGAGAAACCCATCTTGGCCCACTCCCCACCCATTGAGGTTCCAATTGATTTGATTGGCCAACCCACTAGAGACCTTGGCCCAATTACCTTGGAGGAGGATGACTCACAATTTGGCAACCTTAAAGACATAGAGTGCCTCCCTCTAGGAAGCCCTTTCCACGACCCCTACGATCCCTTCCTAAACCCACCCACCAAAAACATTGGCCCAATCAGTTTACTAGGGAGGAGGATCCACCACCATATTGTGAGGACCATGAGGGCCTAGAGTTCCTCTCCCTAGGTGACCCTTACCATGACCCCTTCGATCCTTTCCTATACCCACCCACCTTACTCACCGCCAACCTTTTCCTACCCCAACCAACCATGTTGGACCAAGCCCACCTCTCTCAAGACCCGGCTCACACCAAGGGTACCATGACCATGGGTGAAATACACCTAGGAAATAATGAAGTGCCCCACTCCATGATACCTACCTTCTTTGACCCCTACGACCCTTTTGAGTGGAAGCTCAAAGGCCACCCCACCACCCCACACCAGGAAGTCACCTATGGGAAAGGAATTCATATGTCTTGGCACATCACACCACTTAGCATGAATAAAAAGTCGGGTCCTTTCATTCATATCACCCACATGCCAAGTAGGAAGCATAAGTTGTCCATATTCGGATGTAATGGTCCACCTTCATTCATCATGGGTCTTAAGCATAGTAGGAGCATTCACGGATGTCCGGGACCCCCGGCATTTGCTATACCCATACGTAATAGATTCCCCTACGGATGCCCCGGCCCTCCAACCATTGTTATGAAGACCATACATGATAGGGCCAGTTGTGGCTGCCCCGGTCCACCTAAATTCATCAAGGTCCACATGACATCAAAGCATGATAGGTCAATTTATGGTTGCCCCGGTCCACCTTTCACACTACCCACTTTCACATCCACTCACCGCATCATAATGCATGGCATGAGCACACACGCAAGCAAATCGCAACGAGCGGTGAGGTTCACAAAGAGCGGGAAAAGGCTCGTGAGCGCCACTTGGAATTCCAAGTAGGCAATCTATCGATGGTGGCATTGGAGTCGCCATACCCTAGAGTCACCTCCAACTTGAGGGCACGAGGACTTGGACCTTGCCAAGTTCCGAGTGACTTTGGCAGCCCGGTTTACGGGTTGGACTTGCTAATAGGTTTTGGGATACACCCAACATTTGGCGCGGCGGATCTGGCAGCCTATATGGGCACCGCGGTGGAACCCAGTGAGCACCTTGAGCCTACCCCCACCTTTGTGAGTGATACCCTCGGAGAGCCTCCACATATCAGCCTGAGAGTCTGACGTGTGCACACGGAGGCAATACTGGGCAAGCAGGGTACCATCGCCAGCAAGAGGGTGTGCCCAAGCCACCGTGAGAGGATGAAGGACCGTCCCCTGGTTGCGGATGTAGGGTTGAGTTTGGAGGTTGAGGTTCACCCCGAGCTGCTTTAGAGGACCACTTCCCCGGAAGACCCATACTCGACGGAGTCGAGTTCTTCGTACCCCGAGGGTATGATGGGGACATCACCGGCGATCTCATTTGTTCGAGGATCCTGATGCTCGCCAGCAGTGCTACATCTTGTTCGCCACTTTATTCCGAGTCATATGATGTATTTTTCATTTTCTTATTATGTAATTTTCCTTTTATTTGAGTCAAGTCCCTAGGTTAAGGTGTCATCTACCTAGGTTAATTGGCATTAGAGTGGTTAATGAGTCAGTTGGGCCCAATTAAGTGTGCTAGGCCCATGGGCGCCCCCTTCTCCCTTAGTTTATTGTCACTAGTCTAAAACTCAGGGTCTTATGTTAAATTGTGAGATTCCTATAAATAGGACCCCAATCCCACCATTTGAAGCTAATGAATTATTGAGTGAAAAATCCACAAGAATTGTGTCTCCTACTTTCTCTCTCTCTCTCTCTCTAGGGGTGGATTCCCCTCTCTCTCTTTCTCTCTCTCTCTCTTCTCTCTCTCTATAAAAGGGGCGAATGCCTCTCTCTCTCCTCCCCCTCTCCCTCCTCCCTCACTTGCCACATCATCCCACCCCACTAGAGACACCCTTTCACCTTCCCAAGACCATTAACTCCCTTTTACTCCCACCACTCCCCAAGCAACCTTTCCCCTTCCCTATACAACCGTTCACATTCCCAAGGGAGAATCCCCTCTCCCAAGCACCCCTTCCCCTCCCTAAGGCAACCCCTCCCCTTCCCTAGGCCACCATTAACCCCTCCATTAACCCACCACCCAAATCAAAGGGAAACCCATCCCACTCCCCCAAGCCATTTGCGCCCACCACCTCCTCCAAGGCCACCTGCGCACCCACCCCTCTCGCCCTGCTAGCTCCGCCCCTGCCATCCTCCCCCCACCTTCCCTTCCCACCTCCCAACCCTTCTCCACCACCAAAACATCCATATCCCTTTCCCCTCCACCAAAGAAACCACCCCCTCAACCATTCTATCTTCTCATCTATGTGCAGCTGAAGACCTGCAGATCGACAGCTTGTTGCAGCGCCGCCCACAACCACATCCCGGAGCCCCTGGAGGTGTGGCCTACATTTTTGGAAAGCTCTTCCGGTTGTCTTGGCAGGCGAGGAGGTCCCGCCTCATTCCGAGGTCGGAGCTGCCTGGGAGAGCAGTTCTTCACCAACTGCGTAGAACCAGTCCGGCCTACAACCAGAAGCGACTTATAGAAGCACCTGCGACCACACCGTTGCTCCCCTTGGAGGGCCACTTGACCGGGGTGAAGCTCCACCGGTCCTCTGTCCAACGCAGCCAGCGGGACCTCGTTTGGAGTTCGGAGCTGCCCGTTTCGAATTTTCTCCTCCAGGTGCACTGAACAGGCTACTCAGGACCTGACCAGACCCCTCCTCACTCAACGGGCTCTCCCTCTCTTCCCTGACATCGTCTGGTGCTCCCCCTGGCTGCTGCTCAAAGAATACTCGTCCACGGTCGTACTCGTCTTGGTCCCGCCACGTTTTGACTTCCGGAGCAGGCGTGTTGACTACATCCATTTGCTGCTGCACCCTGGGAACAGTCCGAGTCTGAGCGCAGGCACCCTGTTCCAGAGCCCGCACCAGCCGGTGATGACTTCGGGACCGCCCACAGAAATTTACAGACGTGCCTGGGTCTGTCAGCGACGTTTCGGTGCCAGTTTCGTCAAATTCTGAGTTCAGAGGAGTGCGTGGAAGCATCTACATCAGCACCCTGTCCGATCATTTCAGGACTGGGCAGAACGATTGGCACTAGCTAGTTAACCTCCCCTCCCCGCCTGGCCGGCTTAACGCCCCTCCCTGTGTGGAGGTAGTGTTTGTTTGTATCTGAAACTTCCCCACCCCTACTCCAAGCCCCCCTGCGTGTGGAGTAGTGCATGTAATATTTGAACAGGGGAAGCTACACCGACGCAGTGTGCGGGGAACCCACACTCCCCTGCTCGCCCTCGTCTCCGGCCGGGATCGGTGTCTTCACACCGATCAGGTGAGCTTCGGACCACTCTCCTCTGCTGGTTTCTTACCTTTTACTTAGTTTAGTATTATCTCTAGCTGCGCCGTCGGCAGTGAGAGAGGGCTCGTTCCAATTTTCCATCTAATCGAGTGCCACCGCGGGTGAGTTGTGAGGGAGACACTACATCCCACGCCCTCGGCTTGCCGGCGCCCTTGAAATTGGGCATCCCTATCCCATTGGGGTCCATCCCCAGCCAGCCATACCCTTGGAACCCCAAGGTCAAACTTCGGACCCTCACCATCATCGCCGGTCCGCCAACGGACCCGGGTGTGCGCGACGCGGTGAACCCGCTTGTGAGAGATCGCCGTTCGGTCTGGTTGCTTGCAAATTCAGGTCCAAGGGGTCATTTGCATGATAGGTCCAAGGTGCATTGGTCAAGTAGATGCCACCTCGAAGGGGTTGTGTCACATCAATTTCGTATCAGAGCAAGTTCATAACTTGTCTCTCTACAAGTTGGTCCTAGGGCGCATTTGCATTTTGAGTCATCATGGGGCCACCCAGTGCATCATCATGTATACTCCACATTGGTTAAGTCCCCTCAACACGGCCTTCCACAAGAGTCCGATTGACCCCCTCCTCATGGACATCATTCTAGAAGGGGACCTTAGTTTTGACGGATCTAGTCCTAATGCCTACCTAAAGTGGGAGGCTACCATGGATAAAAACTTTGATAGGACTATGGTCTATGGACACGCTAGAGTCCGCATGGCCACGGGGCGGCTTCGGGGACAAGCCAAGGAGGAGTGGGAAAGCATAGTGGGCTTAAGAAGGGTTTGGAGGTAAGAACCCATAGGCTCATGGGAAGAGATGAAGATTGAGCTTAGGAAAATCTACACTCCCCGACCTTCCCACTCCTACCTTGAGAACCATAACCCGAGGAGCACTCCCACTCCTCCTTTCTCTCCCAGTCAACCCAAGACCTCCCTTAATGCCCAAACTCCACCACCCCAAATGATTCCAATCCCGATCACCACCACCATTCAAACCAAATTGGCCCCCATTCTCTCTCCTCCCCACCCCCAATTTCAAAATTCTCTCTCTCTTTTCCCCATTCACCTCTCATTAAGACCCCTCCCCCTTCCCCATACACTCATTCAATTCCCCTCCAACCCCTAGGTGGAATTCCCCTCCCCTAGGCACCTCTCCATTCTCCCAAGCAACCCTTCCTCTTCCCCAAGCAACCATTCATTTCCCCAAGCCACCCCTTCCCTTCCCCAACACACCTCTCCATCTCCCAACACACCCCTTCCCATCCCCAAAACCCCCATTAACAACCCCCATTAAGTCACATTCCAACCTTGGGAGAGATCTCTCCTTCCCTCTCTCCTTCCCAACCTAAATTCGCAGCTCCCCCTTCCTCCACCTGCTAGACCATCTTCCAGCCCCCATTCTGCCCTCCCACACCTTGGATCACCCTCTACTAGACCCCCACACAGCCCGGCGTCACCCCCACACCCATCCACCCCATCTCCCATCCCATCTACCCCGTTTCCCATCACCTATCACCTCCCGGTTCATCTCAGTTCGAAGGTAGCAGTCAAGGGTCGAGTTGCAGAGGCAGCCACATCTTCACTGCGCATCTTCTGGAGCTGTATCATATATTTCCGGAAAGCTCTTCCAGTCGGCTTCGCAGGCGAGGTGATCTCGCCTCATTCCGAGGTTGGAGTCATCCCTGACGTCCGTTCTTGCCCGACTGCGCATCTGGCACCTGAGCAGAGACCAGATCCTCAGTTCAGAAGCTGCTGCAACCACACCCCGGCTTCCCTTGGCACACCATTTGACCGGGACGAACCTCTACCAGTCCCCTATCCATCAAAACAAGCGGAGCCACGTTTGGAGTTCGGAGCACCCCGTTCCAATTAGTTTCCCTCAGGTACGCAGGTCTGGCCAGTCAGAGACAGTCCTGATACCACTCTTTGGGCTGGTTCTCTCGACTCCGACCTCCTCTGGTGCTCTTCTTGCTTGCGGATCGAAGAAGACTCGTTCATGCTCGCATCCGTTTTCATCCCGCATCATTCAGATCTTGGGGGAGTTCAGGACGAGTTTGTCAACCTACTGCAGTGTCCTGGGACCAGTCAGAGCCAGAACAGAGCAGCACCGGTCTAGCACCTGCCCCGGCCGTCGACGATGACTCGAACCCACAAGAAAATTCAGCAGCCCTCCCGCATCAGTCAGTGATGATTGAGCACTGGTTTCGATTAATTCCAAGTTCGGGAGAACCCGTGGCAGCGCCAACAGCGAGTACCTATCAGGTAGTTCCAGAAGCCGGCAGAATCGGTGAAGTCCTCTTTCAGCGACTCCTTTAGCTCTCCGTCCGATCTTGCCTGGCCGGCTGACCGCCCCTCCCTCCGTGGAGGTAGTTTTGATTGTAATTAATCATCCCCACCCCTAGTCCACCCCCTCTGTGAGGGCGTAGTGATTGTACTAGCAAGTAAGCGGCCGAAGCGTCATCGGCGCGGCGTGCGGGTTGCCCACGCTTCTCCGCTCGCCCTCGTCTCCGGCCAGGATCGGCGTCCTCACGCCGATCAGGTGAGCTTCTGGTCACTTCCTCTGCTGGTTTTACTTTTTCTTGTCTTAGTATCGTTTCTAATTGCCCGTCGACGGTGAGGTGAGCGCCCGATCTCAAACTCCATTGAATTGTGTGACCACCGCAGAGTGAGTTGAAAGTGCGACCCTACAACCCACGCCCTTGGAGTGCTGGCCGCCCACAGAATTGGGAATCCCAGGCCCTTAGGGGTTCATCCCAAGCTAGTCAAATCCCCAGAAAGGTGAGGTCCCTCCTCGGACCCTCTCCACTATCGCCGGTCCGTCTACGGAACCGAGTGTGCGCTACACGGGTGAGTCCGCTAGAGTGGGTTCGTCGATCGATTGCTTGCTTGCGAATCTAGGTCCGAGGGATCGTGTCACATCATATGGCCTATTTAAATCTTGACCCCCTAACACATGAATCACTCCTATAAACCAATAAAACACTTAGACACACAGCGTAGCGGAATAGATAGGAATGGAGCAAGTAACAATGTTAAAGCACGATGCTCAGTTCAAACAGGTCGACACTCCCAGCGGGTAGGTCGACACACCTTCTATGGATCCTGGGTATATGAACAACACAGTTCGATACTCCCAGCGGGCAAGTTGACACACCTTCTACGGATCCGAACCACAGAGATCTTAAATCAGAGTAGCTGAGTGTGAAATGACTTGCTTAGTGTGTAAGAACTAAGGTGCATGAGTGTCAAACGAGGTGAATTCCCTTGGCAAAGCTTTCACCTTGATACCTGTGTGCAATGGTGCAGTAGGCAACCCAAGGAGCTAATGCGTTTAAAGAGACAGGAGAGAAAGCTGCTCACCCATCGTGATACCTTCCTCTGCTAGGGAGATGCTTCAAAGTGTCTGTAAGCAAGAGTGCTGCAGACACCTGAGAAGATGCACGTTAGCAACGATAGCAGGAGGATCAAGATGAGACTGTTGTGCAAGCAGAACGCTTGAGTGTGCAGAGAAAATAAATAGCGTAAGTAGCACACGAACTTGTGAAATGGGGATAGAAGTTATAGAACAAGCTCACAATGTATACAACCCAAAACACAAGGATTTTAAGGTGGTTCGGTTGTTAGCCCACAACCTACGTCCACCCCACACCAAACTCGGTGTGGCTTTCCGGCTGACACACGGCTTGATCCGCTGAGCAGCATAGCTTGCTTACATAGCTGAGCAACATAGCTTGCTTAAACAGCTGAGCAACACAGCTTGCTTTCTGCTAACTAACAGCTTGAATCACCTAGAGGATCTGATCCTCTCTTCCTCTGAAACCACAGAGGGAACCCAGTCCCTAAAACAGGGGATCGGAAAAGCTAGATGTATTGGTGATAGATGAACCGTAACAAATAGAAATTGAATACTACAAGTGTAGTGGAGAAGGAATAGAGATTTTGTAGACACCAGCTAAGAGAATGGATCAAAACAATGGAGCTGGTGGGTGCAGCTACAAGATTGGATCCAAGGATCCTTTTCTTCAAACACCGGTAGGCTGCAAGGTTTGTCTTCTCTCTCAAGGCTGCTCTCTCTTCTTCTTCTACTCTCACAGCACTGGACTATGTCAACCAAGTGCTGGGGCTGCTCTCACGCTTCCTTAGGAATGTTTTTGGTGGTTGGTCTAGAGCGTGGCACTGTGTGGACGGCAGCAGCAACAACTTCTTTAGTTGAGGAAGCTTGGTATAAATAGGTAAAAACCAGTTGTAACATAGGGAAAAATGGCGCCAAGAAGTCTCTGATGGACCATTGCACTGGCTGTATTTTCCCTCCATAATTTCCCTTGAAGCATGCGTCAGGGTGAAGTGACAGCTTGGAGTCTTCCAGGCAAGTTCCAAGTTCGACGGTAGTAGCACCTGGAAGAAGTGACTTAAGTCTTCTCATTTGGATGCTTGGAGATCTTTTCATTAAATGCTCCTACAGGCCTGCTGCATTCCATTGGCTGAGCCTAGCTTTTAGTACAAGGATGTACGATGACAGACCGTGTTAAGGAGTAGATCAGATTTCTCTTTAGACAGCATCAGATATACACAATAAATCTCCCTCCAATAAGCAGTCTTCCCATTCTGCACAGGTGTACTCTTCTGCGTATAGTGGCTGGTTAGATAGCCCATTGATCGACAACAAGATAGTGGCAGACTGCGGAGTGTCCTATTCCCAACAGCAGACAGTCTGGATAGGCAGACAGATAAGACTGACATCGCGACAGACTGGAGTGGCTTTTTCAGTTGGATTTCTGACAAAATCATCTCCAAAAGGTAGACAAATGAGAGATAAGATGGTTGAGCAAAAGTCAAGCCTTGGGACATGGTCCAGACCCTAAAATCCTTGATTTTGATGATTTACGATACACATTTTCTCTCTCAAGATGGTCCACTGATCTGACAGATTATTGGCTTGAGGATTCTTGGAAGAATAAGGGTGTCGACCTCCTTATTCAGTGTGTAGGGACACCCTTTGAATATCTTGAAGGCCCATGAGAGATGTGTCCAGACTTCACAAGACAGTGTCGAGACATATATGCTTGGTTCCAAGATGTCATCAAGATTGTGTCGAGACAACATCAAATGGTGTCGAGACATGTGAGCCATGTGCAGGAATTATCATACGAATGTGTCGACACATTTCTGTTAGTGTGTCGAGACATCCCTTGAAAGGTTTTGTGAACAGCTTCTGTCGATTTCATACACGTTCTGGTTGAACCTAGATGAGTCGAGACATTCCTTTGAATGTGTCGAGAAATTCATTTAAACGGTCTTGAGGACGGCTTCTGCCAGTTTCATATCCATTCTGGTTGAACCTTGATGTGTCGACACTTTCCTATTAATGTGTCGAGACATTCCTTTGAACGGTCTTCAGGATGGCTTCTGCTTCAGCTGATTTCTTCTTGAGGTGTCGAGACATTTGTCAGATGTGTCGACACATGCTTTATGTGCAGAGTTGTCATCCAAAGGTGTCGAGATATTTTCTTTCTAATTCCGCCCTTGATTGGAGTATGTTCAGACCTTGATGTTTGGACCTTGAGCAACATGCACAGACTTTGTCTTGCCATAAGGTAAACCTGATATTGATTAGAGTTGGATGTGCACCGATCTTCCTTTGATGTATCGCAATAAAGACATGCACGGACCTTAGTCATTTTCCTTGGCCTTCTTGCATCGACCTTGGTCCTTCTTTCTTGTGTAGCCTAATGCCTCATCTGTGTGTCTTACTTGATTTCTTTCTATCTTTGCAGACACACTTTGTTGCCGGTGTGGGCTTGACCTGAAATGCATGAGTGTTTGTCTCAATCAAATGCTGGTCAAACTATATTAATGAATCATAGTCAGACATCATTGAAACAAAAGAATATTATACATTAGCCCAACATACATAATCAGCCATTATTAAAACAATGGAATTACACATGTTATACACTTGTCCAACAGGAAGGAGAGAGAAAGTAGGTGGGAGGGAAGAGAGAGAGGATGGGGGAGAGGGGGAGCATCTCACTCCAAAGAAACACTTAAATTTCTAGAATTCACTCAAATTTTCATTGATCATCAAAGGTTACAAATGAGAGAGTGGGGTGTCCTATTTATAGGCACTGGACTTTTCACATGACCAAATTGACCCTGACTAATGACTTAATGACCCGACAAGCCCAAGGGGGGCGCCCTAGGGCTTAGCCCCCTAGTTGGGCCCATTAGACTACTTAATTAACCACATGACTCAAGACTTGGGTAAATGACTCTCAAACCTTTGTACCGGACTCAAATAAAGAGAAAATTACATAGTTTATGACTCAAATAAAATATAAAAATTACATGACAAGAATCAGAAACACATGACGAACACAATGGCGCATGCCGATGAATAGTCTGAGTGATGTGACACCACCTTGGGGTGATAGTCACAAGACCGAAGACCCCTCGGACCTAGCAAGCAAGCAATGCAACGGACCGACAACTTCACTCAAGCGGACTCACCCGCGTAGCGCGCACCCGGGTCCGTAGGTGGACCGGCGATGGGGATGAGGGTCCAAGGTTGGACCTTGAGATTCCAGGGGGTTGGCTAGCTTAAGATTGAACACCCAAGGGTCTCGGGATGCCCACTCTCGCAGGCGGCCAGCACGTCGGGGGCGTGGGATATAATGGCTATCTCGCAACTCGCCCCCGGTAGTCACTCAATTATAAGCAAAGTCGGGATCGGGCACTCTCTTACCGCCGACGGCACTAAGGTGCAATACTAATTAAGCAAAGGAAACCCGCAAAGAGAAGTGTTCAGTAGCTCACCTAATCAGCGTGAAAATGCCGATCCCGGTCGGAGACGAGGTGAGCGGGGAAGTGTGGGTATTTCCCGCACGTTGCGTCGATGAGGCTTGGGTCGCCAACCTGCTAATACATGCACTACGCCCCTTGCAAGGGGGTTGGAATAGGGGTGGGGAAGTCAATTTTACATCCAAACACTACCTCCCACAGGGAGGGGTGGTAAGCCGGCCAGGCGGGGAGGGGAAAAACTAGCTTAGAAGATTAAGACAAGAAATTCGCCGAATCTGTCCACTCTCAGGAACATAGGATAGACTGTCATTGTCGGCACCGCTGTGGACTCCCCCGGACTCCAATTGCAACGAAACTAGTGGCAAAACCTTCGTAGTTGATCCGGGAGAATGTCCAATTTTTGGGGGAATTTCTGAATGACGGTGTTCACGGGGGAGAGGCGCGAACATGGTCTCTATTTTTTGGTTCTTGTAGCTTCTGCACCTCTGCAGCAGGAAGATGAGGTCGCCACGGACACTCTCGAACTATGATTCAGGTATGGCCAGAGTTGTTGGATTCGTGGTTGAGTCTTCTTCGATCGGAGACCAACGGCGATGCTGGAGGAGGTCAGAACAGATGGCGAGGACTCGAATAGTGTCGTGGTATCAGACAGATTTCAGAGGAAACCGATCAGCGCACCGGAGGGAAAAAATTTTGAACTCACAGCTTCGGATGCCGAACGGAGTGCCGCTTCTTCGTGGTGGAAGGAGACTTGTAGTAGAAGACCACAGTCAAGCCCCACTTCAATAACTTCAGGGGAATGGCTGTGGGAGCCTCTGCAATCTACTTCTGCATGACTGTCAGGAGGAAGATGCGCAGTCCGGCGATGTCGGCTCTCTTGGGCAGCCACAAACTCAAACTGGGACGAGACAACCACCGTTGCGAAGAGGACTGGGAGACTCTTCCAACGGTATATGGTATGCCCTCTGAAGCTTCTTGGTGATTTCGTGGCAGCCTTAGAAAGTCACTGGTATTCTGCTACCTGCGAGTTGGGAATAGGCTAATGGTGTAGGGTTGTGTGTATGAGGGTGGGATGGCCAAGGGAAGCAAGGGGGAAATGGGGAGGGCGACCAGGGTAGGAAGGGGGTGTTGGGGAGGGGTGAGGGGCAGCCAGCAAGGGAGGGAAATTCAAAATTTTGGCCATGGGTGAAGCCCCTTCAGCCTTGGGGATGTGGAGAGGTGCTTGGGGAAGGGAAGAGGGTAGTTGGTGGTTGTAGGGTGGGACAAGGATTGGAGGATTCCACCTTAGGGTTGGGGGGGGAGTTGAATGAGTGTATGGGGAAGGGGGAGGCGTCTTAATGAGAGGTGAATGGGGAGGAGAGAGAGAAATTTTGAAATTTAGGGGTGGGGGAAGAGAGAGAGAGAGGGGTGACCCCCTTAGAGAGAGAGAGATATGTGAGAGAGATATTTCAAGAGAGAGAGGGGAGATAAAATTCGAAGGGAATTTTTAATTTCATTGATCATCAATGGTTACAAATGAGAGAGGGGAGGGTTGTATTTATAGGCACATGACTTTTCACATGACCATACTGACCCTGACTAAATAACTAATGACCAAAGCAGTCCAAGGGAGGGCTTAACCAACCTAATCAATCTAATGACATTCAACTTAGGTAAATGACTCTCATACCTAAGTACCAGACTCCAATAAAAGAAAAATTACATTGTTTATGGCTCAAACAAAATATAAAAATTACATGACTAGACTCAGAAACACATGACGAACACAATGGCACATGCCGACTAACAATCCGAGCCTCGAAAAAATGCAGAGGGGCAAGGGATGCCCCCATCATATCCCTGGGGTGTGGAAAACTCAACCCCGTCGAGTATGGGTCCACCGGGGAAGTAGGACACCAAATGTAGCTCCGGGCGAGCCACGATCTCCAAACTCAACTCCGCGTCCCTAGTCGGGGGATGACTTTTCAGCCTCTCAAGGTAGCTTGGGCACACCCTCTTGCCGGGGATGGTACCCTGCTTGCCTAGTATTGCCTCTGTGTGCTCTCGTCGGGCTCTTAAGCTGATTGGTGGAGACTCTCTGAAGGTGTCACTCTCAAAGGTAGGTAGAGGCTCGAGGCACTCACTAGGATCCACCGCAGTGCTCGTATAGGGTGCTGGGTCCGCCACGTGAGCAGTGGGGTATATCCCATAACCCATCGATAAGTCCAACCCGTAAGCAGGGTTGCCAAAGCCACTCGGAACTTGGCAAGGTCCGAGTCCTCGTGCCCTCAAATTGGAGGTGACCCTCGGGTAGAGCCACTCCAAAGTCATCATCGCCCAGTTGCCAACTTGGAAATCAAAGTGGTGTTAGCGAGCTTTTGTCCGCTTCTTGTGATTCTCACGGCTTGTTGCCTTTTGCTTGCTTAAATACTCATGCCAAGTACTACGATGCGGTGTGAGTGGGAAATGCATGTTATGCAAAGGGGGGCTAGGACAACCATATTTAGACCAATCATGCAGAGATGCCATGGAGACTTTGAAGGGTGTGGGAGGGCCGCGGCATCCATATGTGTCCCTCTCATGCGTGGGTGTGATGAGCGCCGGAGGACCCGGACATCCATGAATGCTCCTAACATGCTTAAGACTCATGATGAATGAAGGTGGACCATTACATCCGAATATGGACCACTCATGTTTCCTACTTGACATGCGGGTGATATGAATGAATGTACCCAACTTATGAATCATGCCAAGTGGTTTGAGGTGCCAAGACATAGGTTTTCCTAACCCGAAAATGACTTTGATGTGTTGGGGTATGGTTTGGCATTGGAGTTTCCATTCAAATGGATCGAAG
The DNA here is from genome assembly GCA_022559845.1 of Amorphophallus konjac. Taxonomy (NCBI): domain Eukaryota; kingdom Viridiplantae; phylum Streptophyta; class Magnoliopsida; order Alismatales; family Araceae; genus Amorphophallus; species Amorphophallus konjac. The sequence continues at coordinate 116,860,700 of CM040124.1, read as the reverse complement.
GGGTCAAGGAAGGTGGACATCATGGGGAGAGGCACCTCCTTGTTCCTTAGGTGTAGATCTTCCTTGGTCATAGCTACCCTTGTGTTGCCCGAGACTTGGGAGAGGTGGGCTTGGTCCAACATGGTGGGTGACGGTAGGAAGGAGCGGGTGATAAGTGATGTGGGTGGACCACATGGGTTCTGGAGTTCCCTTTGGCAGGGGTCAAAAGGATCAACATAAGTGTACCCGGGGGAAAAGAGCTCTAAGTTCATCTCAACATCCTCAAGGTCCTCACAATATGGTGGTGGATCATCCTCCTCTAATGAAATGATTGGGAAGAAGTTTTTAGTGGGTGGGTTGGCCATGAGGGAATGGCTTGGCTTTCTACTCGATATGAGGGACTCCAATTTGAGGATAAGGTCGGGCTCATCGGGTGTGGGGAGGAATAGAAGGAGGTCGCTAGTTTAGCAACCAATGGTGCAAATCGAGGTGATAGACCAAACACATAGGTGTAGGAGGTCAAGGCTCCTAGATTGGTTGGTCACCGCGGTCAACATACTCGTCAACTTGATTTGCCATGCTAAGCCCTTAAGAAGATCTCCTAAGGTCTCCACTTGGTCGGATGATTAGATTGTGGTGTGATAGGAGGAGAAGGGTACTATGGGGAGGTCTAGCTCCATGGGAAGGTAGGCATGGGATGCGATGGGAGGAATCGGTCTCTTCTTTAGCCATCTAGCTATGTGCCCATCTAAGATTATGGTGCCATTTGTGAAGGTTTGTTGTTCTTGAGGTTCCGGAGTGTTTGGAGTGGTGAAGGCTTGAGGCTCTTCCTCATCATTGGTATGAACTTGGGTTTCCTCATGGGTGACGAGAGAGTCCATGCTAGCATCTACGCGTATGTGAGTGGGTGTGGCCTCCTTTCCCAAGGGAACGGGAAGGTCTTTTGGGGATGGGGTGATGATGGTTGGTGCATGGCGCACCCGGGGTGGTGGGTAAAGGGAGACTTGGGTTAGGATAGGGAGGGGAAGTAGTGGAGGGCTAGGACATGGTTGTCACGCCCCGTACTCTATACCGTCGAGGTATTGTCTGCTTTGGCCTACCGGCCTCACGGTTTTATCCCTTTTTAACAGTGATCGGCTCCAGAATGAGGGACTTCCCGGGCAGGTCACCCATCCCAGTACTACTCCCCATTAAGCACGCTTAACTTCGGAGTTCTTATATAGGCGACGTCCTCGTCGCTGGGCACATATAGCACGTAATCAAGCAATCAAGCCCCCAGGCAGGCATGACTCTAGAGGTGGCCCCTACAGGCTCAAGAGGTGGCTCCCACTATGTAGCACTTTGCTCCATTACGGACTCAAGAGGTGGCTCCCATAGCGTAGCACTTTGCCTTGCATGGCATTTAGTTCCCACACTTCCGGCTGGGGTATAGCTCTGATGTCATTCTGTCACGCCCCGTACTCTATACCGTCGAGGTATGGTCCGCTTTGGCCTACCGGCCTCATGGTTTTATCCCTTTTTAACAGTGATCGGCTCCAGAATGAGGACTTCCCGGGCAGGTCACCCATCCCAGTACTACTCCCCATTAAGCACGCTTAACTTCGGAGTTCTTTCCAAGAACTGAGCCGATACTCGAAAAGGCGCCTCGATGATATAGAGTACAACTTAACTATATTTGAGGGTGTTACAATGGTAGAGTTGGGGTCGGGAGTGGGAGATGGGTTGGGTGAGGAGGCTTGGTTTGGTTGGTCTTGGGAGGTGTGTCCCTTATGGGGGAAGATGGAAGAGCGGAGGGTGGGACCATTTGGGCTTGAGTGTTGAGGGTTAGGTGGAGGGGTGTGGGGGAGGTGGCCGAGGTAGCATCGGTAGGGAGCGGTGGGGTTTGGGTCATTGAGGTGACCTTAGGCGGGCCGGGTGGAAGTGGAGGAGTGGTAGTGCTCCTCGGGCGATGACTACTCCGGTAGGAGGGGGAGGGTTGGGGTGTGTAGACCTTTCTAAGCTCAGTTTTCATTTCTTCCCAAGTGTTAATCGGGGCTTGCCCACGGATCCTCCTTAAACCCTCAACCATTAGCCAATGAGTTTTGGCTTGCTTTGAGAGGCACATTTTGGCTAGTCTCACTTTCCTCTCTTCGGCCAAGGGGTACCGATCAAAGTATTGGCCCATCGAAAATTCCCAATCTAGATAGAGGCTTGGGTTGTGGGATCCCTCAAAGGTAGGTGTTTTGATTTTCAAAAGTGCCAAGAGGTGGTCATCCGGATTTTTTGGGGGGTAACTCTCATCCATTCTTGGTGTAGACCTACTTCCCTCAAGTTTATCGAGTTGGGCAGAGATATTATCAAGTCGCCCAAAAATGTTGGGCAAGGCCTCCATGAGGGAGTTGATGCAATTAACCTTGTTGGCAGTAGGGCTTCCAAGGAGTTTGGGATCCATTGGGATAGGTGAAAGAGATGGGTGTGATTGGTATGAGGTAGCCATAGGAATGGGAAAGTGATAATGCTCAGGGTGATGGATGCAAATGCCCTACGACTTGACTTGTAGAGACAAGTCAATGACTTGCTCTGATATCACTTGATGTGGCACCACCTTGGGGTGATAGTCACAAGACCGAAGACCCCTCGGACCTAGCAAGCAAGCAATGCAACGGACCGACAACTTCACTCAAGTGGACTCACCCGCGTAGCGCGCACCCGGGTCCGTAGGTGGACTGGCGATGGGATGAGGGTCCAAGGTTGGACCTTGAGATTCCAGGGGGTTGGCTAGCTTAAGATTGAGCACCCAAGGGTCTCGGGATGCCCACTCTCGCAGGTGGCCAGCACGTCGAGGCGTGGGATATAAAGGCTATCTCGCAACTTGCCCACGGTAGTCACTCAATTATAAGCAAATTCGGGATCGGGCACTCTCTTACTGCCGACGGCACTAAGGTGAAATACTAATTAAGCAAAGGAAACCAGAAAAAAGAAGTGTTCAGTAGCTCACCTGATCGGCGTGAAAACGCCGATCCCGGCAGCAGACGAGGCGAACGGGGAAGCGTGGGTATTTCTCGCACGCTGTGTCGATGAAGCTTGGGTCGCCAACCTGCTAATACATGCACTATGCCCCTTGCAAGGGGGTTGGAATAGGGGTGGAGAAGTCAATTTTACATCCAAACACTACCTCCCACAGGGAGGGGTGGTAAGCCGGCCAGGCAGGGAGGGGAAAAACTAGCTTAGAAGATTAAGACAAGAAATTCTCCGAATCTGTCCACTCTCAGGAACAGGGGACAGACTATCACTGTCGACACCGCTGCGGACTCCCCGGAACTCCGATTGCAACAAAACTAGTGGCAAAACATTCGTAGTTGACTCGGGAGGACGTCTAATTTTTGGAGGAATTTATGAATGCCAGCGTTCATCGGGCAAGGGCACGAACAAGGTCTCTGTTTGCTGGTTCTGGTAGCTTCTGCACCTCTGCAGCAGGAAGATGAGGCCGCCACAGACGCTCCCGAGCTATGATTTAGGCATGGACAGAGTTGTTGGATTCGCGGTTGAGTCTTATTCGACCAGAGACAAGCGGTGATGCCGGAGGAGGTCGGAGCAGATGGAGAGGACTTGAATAGTGCCTGGGTATCAGACTGATTCCAGAGGAAACTGATCAGCGCACCGGAGGGAGAAAATTTGGAACTCACATCTTCGGATGCCGAACTGAGTGCCACTTCTTCGTGGTGGCAGGATACTTGTAGTAGAAGACCACAGCCAAGCCCCGCTTCAAGAAATTCAGGGGAATGGCCGTGGGAGCCTCTGCAATCTGCTTCTGGATGACTGTCAGGAGGAAGATGCACAGTCTGGCGATGTCGGCTCTCTTGGGCAGCCACAAACTCAGACTGGGACGAGACCACCACCGCCAACGGTATATGGTACGCCCTCTGAAGCTTCTTGGTGATGTTGTGGCAGCCTCAGAAAGTCGCTGGTATTCTACTGCCTGCGAGCTGGGAATAGGCTAATGGTGTAGGGTTGTGTGTATGAGGGTGGGATGGCCAAGGGAAGCAAGGGGGAAATCGGTAGGGCGACCAGGGTAGGAAGGGGGTGCTGGGGAGGGGTGAGGTGCAGCCAGCAAGGGAGGGAAATTCAAAATTTTGGCCTTGGGTGAAGCCCCTTCAGCCTTGGGGATGTGGAGAGGTGATTGGGGAAGGGAAAAGGGTAGTTGGTGGTTGGAGGGTGGAGCAAGGATTGGAGGATTCCACCTTGGGGTTGGGGGGGGGGGGAGTTGAATGAGTGTATGGGGAAGGGGGAGGGGTCTTAATGAGAGGTGAATGGGGAGGAGAGATAGAAATTTCAAAATTTAGGGGTGGGGGAAGAGAGAGAGAGAGAGGGGTGACCCCCTTAGAGAGAGAGAGATATATTTTAAGAGAGAGAGGGGAGATAAAATTCAAATGGAATTTCTAATTTCATTGATCATCAAAGGTTACAAATGAGAGAGGGGAGGGGTGTATTTATAGGCACAGAACTTTTCACATGACCATACTGACCCTGACTAAACAACTAATTACCAAAGCAGTCCAAGGGAGGGCGCCCCTGGGCCTAGCCCACTGAATTGGGCCCATTAACCAACCTAATCAACCTAATGACATTCAACTTAGGTAAATGACTCTCAAACCTAGGTACCAGACTCAAATAAAAAGGAAATTACATAGTTTATGACTCAAATAAAATATAAAAATTACATGACTAGACTCAGAAACACATGATGAACATAATGGCACATGCCGACTAACAATCCGAGCCTCGAAAAAATGCAGAGGGGCAAGGGATGCCCCCATCACTGAGCCTCGAAAATGTGGAGGGGCAAGGGATGCCCCCATCATACCCCCGGGGTGAGGAAAACTCGACCCCGTCGAGTATGGGTCCACTGGGGAAATGGTACACCAAATGCAGCTCCGGGCAAGCCACGATCTCTAAACTCAACCCCGCGTCCATGGTCGGGGGATGGCGCTTCAGCTTCACAAAGGGACACGGACACACCCTCATGCTGGCAATGATACCTTCCTTGCCTAGTATTGCCTCCGTGTGCACACGTCGGGCTCTCAGGCTGATTTGTGGTGGCTCTCCGGGGGTGTCCCTCTTAAAGGAAGGTATAGGCTCAAAGCACCCACTAGGTTCCACTGCGGTGCCCATATAGGGTGCCGTATCCGCCACGTGGGAAGTGGGGTATATCCCATAACCCGTCGGTAAGTCCAACCCGTAAGCCGGGTTGCCAAAGCCGCTCGGAACTTGGTAAGGTCCAAGTCCTCGTGCCCTCAAATTGGAGGTGACCCTAGGGTAGAGCCACTCCAAAGTCATCATCGCCCAGTTGCCAGCTTGGAGTTCAAAGTGGCGTTCGTGAGTTTTTGCCCGCTTCTTGTGATTTTCACCGCTCGTTGCTTGTTGCTTGCTTAAATGCTCATGCCAAGTACTACGATGCGGTGTGAGTGGGAAATGGGGGCCAGGACAACCATATTTAGACCAATCATGCAGAGATGCCATGGAGACTTTGAAGGGTGTGGGAGGGTCGGGGCATCCATAGGTGTCCCTCTCATTCGTGGGTGTGATGAGTGCCGGAGGACTCAGACATCCATGAATGCTCCTAACATGCTTAAGACTCATGATGAATGAAGGTGGACCATTATATCCGAATATAGACCACTCATGCTTCCTACTTGACAAGTGGGTGATATGAATGAATGGACCCGGCTTATGAATCATGTCAATTAGTGTTGTAAGCCTAGACACATGCATGCTTATCCCAAAGGTGACTTCTATGTGCATAGGTGTGGGATGGCCTTTGAGCTTCCATGTGAAAGGGTCGAAGGGATCTAGGAAGGTGGATATGGGATGAGGCACTTTCTTGATCTCTAGGCGGGTGTTGCCTAAGGTCATGGCTCCTATGGTGTAACCCGAGTCTAGGAAGGGGTGGGTTTGATCCATCATGGTGGGTTGGGGTAGGGAAAGGTGGGTGGTGAGTAAGGTGGGTTGGTCATATGAGCATAGGAAGGTCGAAGGGATCATGGTAAGGGCTTCCTAGGGAGGGGAACTCCATGTTCTCAAGGTCCTCACAAGGTGGTGAGTCATCCTCCTCCCAAGTAGTTGGCCCAAGGTCTCTAGTAGGTTGACCGTTCAAGGTACTTGGGATCTCAAGGGGTGGGGAGTAGACCGGGGTGGGTTCTTCCTCCAAGGGGAGAAATAGGAGGATCTCACTAGTACAATGGCCACTTGTGCAAAGGGAGGTGATGGAACCGATGGATGGGTGGACAAAGTTGACGGTGCTAGGCTCCAATGGTCCCATGGCTAGTAGGCCGGTTAAGTGGGCTTGCCAATGTAGGTAATCCACAAGGTCTCCCAAGTCTTCCACAAAGTAGAAGTTTTGATAAGTGACATGGTGAGGCCGGGTGGGCACAAGTTGGGCTTGATATCCTAAGGGTGAGAGGTAGGGTGGATGTGGGGGGTCTAGGATTTTCTCTATGGTGGGAGGTGGATCCGGATTGGCATCCATCTCCACTTGGGTGTGTGTGTGGGCCACAACATTCAAGGATAATGGGGTAGGAAGGCCCATGGTGGGTGGGGTGGTAATGGTCGGCGTATGGTGCACCCGGGTGGTGAACAAGGACGAACATGGGTTGGGCTTGGTAGGGGAAGTTCTTGGGTTGGAGTTGGGGTCGGGGGTGGAAGATCGGTTGGTTGAAAAGGTTTGGATTAGGGTGCGTAGATCTTTCTAAGATTGGCCCTCATTTTGACCCAAGATTCGATGGGTGCTTCCCCTTTTGCTTCTCTCAAATCTACAATGTTCTCCCATTCTTTCCTAGCTTGGCGCCAAAGCAAACTCTTGGCATAGTTGACTTGCATTGGCCCTGACAGAGTGAACCTCGTAAAATGTCGGTCTATGGAGCTCTCCCATTCTAGATATATACTAGGCCATCAAACACAAAAGCTGCTAATGGGTCTAAGGATGGTGAATAGGCTAAGTAGGAAGTGGTCATGATGAACGGGTGATGAATGCAATGGCCCTAGGACAAGACTTAGTAGAGACAAGTCTAGAACTTACTCTGATACCAATTTGATGTGACACCACCTTGGGGGTGGCAGCCACTCGACCAATGCACATTGGACCTATATTCGCGGGCAACCGGACTGAACGGCGGACTCACTCAAGCGGGTTCACCGGCGTAGCGCGCACCCGGGTCCGTAGGTGGACCGGCGATGGGGATGAGGCTCCGAGGTTGGACCTTGAGATTCCAGGGGGTAAGGCTAGCTTAAGATGGACCCCTAAGGGCCTGGGATGCCCAATTCCACAGGCGGCCAGCACGCCAAGGGCATGGGTTGTAGGGTCGCTCTCTCAACTCACTCCGAAGTTGTCGCTCACTTATAAGCAAATTCAGGATCGGATACTCTCTTACCGCTGACGGAGCAACCAAAAATAATACTAAACTAAGCAATTAAAGGTCAGTAATGAGAAGTGTTTCGAAGCTCACCTGATCAGCGTGAATACACCGATCCCGGTCGGAGACGAGGGCGAGCGAGGAAGCGTGGGCTTACCCGCACACCGCGCCGATGAAGCTTCTGCCTGAAAATTAACTTACATTCACTACTCCCCTAGCAAGGGGGTTGTACAAAGGGTGGGGGAATTAAGTGGTTACATTCAAACACTACCTCCTCGTAGGGAGGGGCTATAAGCCGGCCAGGTGGGGAGGGGGAATTAAGCAAAAGCCGAGTGGAAGATGACCGTCTGTTCTGCCAGCTCCCTGGACTGCGAGATAGGCAGTCACTGTCGGCTCCCCTGCGGGCTCCCCCAAAATCTGTTGCTGACGAAACTAGCAAAAATTTTTTTTGACTTGACCCATGAGGATGCATGAATTTTCGTGGAATTTCCTGATGATGTCGCTGGTTGGGGCAGGACCTGGAACAGGGCTGGACTACTCTGGTTCAGTTGCCCCCAGGGTGATGCTGCTGGAAGATGGGGGCGCCACAAACAATCCCATGCTTCATTTAAGGTGAGACTAGATCCGTTACAATTGTGGTCAAGTCTTCTTTCTGTCGAGACCAAGAGCACTATCGGCATATGTCAGATCTGATCGTGGAGACCCGAACCGTAGGCGGGTGTCGGTTCAGACTCAGAGAAACTGACCTGGCGCACATTGGAGATAAAATTTGGAACTTTTGATGCCGATGTCCTAAATCCGCTTTGCTTCTTGTAGATGACAGAGGACTTTTAGGGGAATCCCTCAGCCAAGTGGCGCCCCAAGAAGCATAGAAATCAGGCCGTGGAAGCTTCTGCAAATTGCTTTAGGTTGTCTGCCTGGGAGTATCTGCGCAGGTCACCGAGATTTGTTCCTCCAGACAGCTCCAAGATCAAGAGATAATGGGACTGCCCTCGATGCGAATCTGACTGGACAATGATTCCAATGGTATATGGTACACCTCCTGAAGCCTCATGATGACACTGTGGCACACTCTTCAATTCAATCTACTGCTTCTCTACTGCCTGCGACCAGAGAATTGCAGGTGGTGATATGTGATGGAAAATGGGGTAGGTGGGATGGGAAATGGGGTGGATGGGAGTGGGGGCAACCCCTAGCTGTGAGGGGATCTGGGAGGGTGCAAACCAAGGTGAGGGAGGGGAAGAATGAGGGCTAGAAGGGGGTCTAGCAGGTGGAGGGAGGGAGAGCTGTGAATTTGGGTTCGAAGGGAGAGAGGGAAAGGGTATTTGAAAATAGGTTTAAGGGTGGGATTAATTTCTGATCTTGGGGATGGGAAAATGTGTGTGGGGAAGGGAAAGGGGGCTTGGGAAGATGGGGAATTCTCCCCTGGGAGATGAGAGGGGTGCTTGGGGAAGGGGAGAGGGTAGTTCGTGGTTGGAGGGTGGAGCAAGGATTGGAGGAGTCCCTCTTAGGGCTGGGGTAGAGTAAAGGAGGGAGTTATGGAGGGTTGGAGTGAGTTATTGGAGGGGGGAAGGAGAGAGAAAGTAGGTGGGAGTGAAGAGAGAGAGGATGGGGGAGAGGGGGAGCTTCTCACTCCAAAGAAACACTTAAATTTCTAGAATTCACTCAAATTTTCATTGATCATCAAAGGTTACAAATGAGAGAGTGGGGTGGCCTATTTATAGGCACTGGACTTTTCACATGACCAAATTGACCCTGACTAATGACTTAATGACCAGACAAGTCCAAGGGGGGGCGCCCATAGGCTTAGCCCACTAGTTGTGTCCATTAGACTACTTAATTAACCACATGACTCAAGACTTGGGTAAATGACTCTTAAACCTAGGTGCCATACTCAAATAAAGGGAAAATTACATAGTTTATGACTCAGATAAAATATAAAAATTACATGACTAGACTCAGAAACACATGACGAACACAATGGTGCATGCCGATGAACAGTCCGAGTCTCGAAATTGTGGAGGGGCAAGAGATGCCTCGATCACTAGGAATTGGTAAAATCACGGAATTAAGGGATAATGACTCTTTTAAATGGATAATAAGTGGGATAATACGAAGAAGAGTTTGAACCAATTCAAATTCAGAGGCCACAATTGCTAGCGGTCTATCGCGAGACTGCTAAGAGATGGGTAGCGGTCTTGCATTTGACTGCTAGTATCTGTCAGTTCCGTGAGAGAAAGAAAACATGAAAATGTTGGATTTTTAGCGTCCAAATCATCTAGGATCGACCCTATTAGCTAATTAGATAAGTCTAGAAGGATTGAAGATCGAATTGAAAGTATAATTGGGACTCTAGAAGCATTCTAATCCTCAAACCCCAGCTAAAACTTATAAATAGATCCCATATTTGACATGTGCGACCCTTACTTTTGGCACGTGTGGAACTCAGGTAAGGAGGATGAATTAGTGGTAAGTTTATTCTGGAAATATGTTCATTATAGTTAGAACTAACTACCCTCCAAATTTCATTCTAGGAGATCAAGTCTACACGGAGTTAGAGATTTACAAAGTTGCTGATTCTACATTAAGAACTCAGGAATTAGTACATCTGACCCAAGAAGATCATGTAAATCAGAGCCCTAAACATAGTATTTAGCAAAAGTGTCTTTAGAACTTTATGTTCCCCTTCATATCTTCTATCTACCCTCAAAATGTCATGTCCATTGGTCAAGGGAATCAAGAGATAGAGGGACGTGAAGTTGCTGGTTTAGAGTAAGAAAGTGCAGGAACTAGGGCTTGATTCCAATCAGAAATTCGAAGTCTAGGAGCATTATGAAAGGTAGGTTATCTCATGAAAGGCTAAACTTGATAAAAGCCCTCTTGTTTCATTCGTGTTCATGCATTGTACCTTGTGAATTTCATGTTTTACTTAAGACTATGTATTTAGTATATTCTTCATGCATGAACTAGCCCTAATGAAGTAAAAATAAGAGTTTTTCTTGTAATCACATAAACCTATGCAAATTATTGGCCGTAAATTATTCTATCATGATCATGGAAGTTAGAATATGCTGATTTCTAGACATGATATGTCTTAATTAGCATTTTTGTTTAGTTATCTTTTGAACTCGATTTTACACAGGAAGAAACGATTTTCCTTTGGACCACCAGCGAACTGTCGCAGCCATATGATAGACCACTAACTGTAAGTGGCGGGTGTCCATTTGACCGCTTTATGTTTATGATTTTGTAATATTGGTAACCGAACCATATTACAGAATTAACCGTAGTTAATATATATAAAGCCTAGTTAACTAAGTTTAAGCCTGATTTAAGTATTGGTTTTATATACTTAGTTGATTACATTGCTTATCATAATGGATTTCATGTTTTATGCATGTTGGTATTATTTTAACTTATGTTAATTTATGACCAAAAATCATATACTCTTGCAATAAATATTTGTTCAAATGATAGGTGATTCATGATCACTATTTTAACATGGTTTTACATGATTCTCTTTCTCATCTAAGTGTCATTTTCATAAGTACATGGCACATATCCCGGTATGTTGTCATTAGTTACACGTTGCACATTAAGAACATAATCTTGGACTTGATAACCTCTCTTTTGGATATTCCTTCCAATGGACTAGGAAATCCTGTTTCAAGGACTCCGTAATTCTCCACGAGTTTGGGATTCCCACAAGGACGCCGAGTTGGTTGTACCATTAAAGCCCAATTGTCTAGAAAGCACTTATACCGATGTTTTATATTCTGGATTATTAGCGGCCTTCTGGTTGACCCCCAAAGACTGCTAGCGGCCTTACATTTGACCGCTAACTGATTCTAAACGGTACTGCATTTGATCGCTAAAGACTCCATATATCCTGTTTTAAAATATTGAACTGTCCTATCATTAACGGCCCTATACTTGACCGCCAGGGACAAGAGATGGTCCAGTAAATAACCGCTAGCGTCCTGAATTTGATTAACCCAGGGTTTGACTCAAGGGTTGATTTTCCTATGTTCCTAGATGGTCCAATTGATTATCTAAAACCTATCATATTATTCCAAAGATATAGAAGTAATTTAGAGAATTAAAGAATGCACCGTTATGCTGCCGATTTGTTTCCATGGCATAACCTAGTTATTAAATGCATTCATTGAAATCTCTTATTCTCAATAGAAGAACTCTTATCTTTGGTTACTTCATCATGAAGCTTATTATTTGGAATTGAATTAGTGGCTGTACTTTATTGTTATAAACGTGGAAGTAGCTTGATTTATACGTGAAGATGTAGTTCGAGTACTGATTGTGTTCAAGGGCTCTATGCTAGTCCCCTCGGCTGATTGTCGAAAACATACTGTAAACTATGGGGTATGATGCTACTGGCGTCGGATTGCGCTCGGAGTACTTTCTTTATAAATAAGTGAAATCCATGGAATTCTTGCGAGACTCTTTCTTGATTGAATTTCTACATGCTAGTTACATGACATTCTCGTGCATAACCTTTATGGTTATGAAAAGTGAAAGTGAAAGTGCGTTCTTGATGCATGCAAGTATATTCTTATTCGTGAAAGGCCAATTTATGTTCTTGTTATATTCAACTCGATCTTGTTCACATATCATTTCTCATCATGATCTTATCATGCTATTATGTTACTTGTTTTATCCACGTGATTCTTCATACTTGCATGTTTATCTAGCATTCTAGAGTTAAAATGATAATTACTTAAACATTGCCTATATGTTGATACGAAGATACCTACTGGGCAACTGTGCTCATGACCCTACTTTCTAATCTTTTTCAGGAAATTCTAGCGGGGTGGATTCGGATTATTAAAGTGATGGATCCGAGAGTGATTGATGGTTCGAGAGAAGCCATAGTTAGTCTAGTCAAGAGTCAAATATGTAATTTTCACCTTATTGAGTCTAGTTGGTCAATGAGTCAAGATCATGTACTAGATTGTCATTATTAATAAAAGTTAGCTTTTTGATCAATTATTGTCTCCATTCATCTGATGTGTGAATGATTGCGCTCTGATTATTATTGTCACTTGAGGCTTCTCTTGCCGGTTGTACATAAATCTTGGGGCGTGACAACGTGAGAGAGAAGAGAGAGGGAGAAAGTGAAAGAAATGAGAGATGGGGAGAGAGAAAAGGGGTGGGGGTTTAAATAGAAAACCCACGCGGAACTTCTGCGATCCAAAAAATACAAAAATAGGAAAAAATACTCCTCTTGATCCTCGGAAAATGCACAACGCGTCTACAATGTCCCGGAGCCCGACAACACATCGGTTCACCCTGCACAGGGTTCCGAAGGTTCATCAGACACAAACCCGCGCAAAGCCCAAAACACGTTCCGGGACTCACAATGACGCTCCGAACTCACGGATCCTGATCTGGAAAAAAAAAATCGGGGTGTTACAGTGCCCCCGCGCCTCTCGAGGCTTATCATCATGACGGGAGGTAGAAGCTTCGGGTTGATCTGGCCTTGTAGGCACAAAGCATATTTCCCCATTTTTATCTTCATCGGGTTGGCTCATGTCGGGCGAGACCGACTGTATATTGCAAGAGTGGATGATGCCCCTTTCTTTAATCTTTGACTTCTTTTTATTCTTTCTCTCTATGGCCGGCAGCTGCCCCCACTGCGGATCATCTGGTGCACTCGACACTCCTGATTTCTTTTCTGCATTTTGTATCAGGTCCAATGATTCAAAGTGCTCCCGTGGGACATGTGCATGGGTATTGGCCGTATAGACTCCCAACACCACTTCAGGCAACTACCGGTATATCGATACCATGTTGACTGTTCTTTTGAGATCGGGAAGTCCATGCGGGCGTGGAGGATCCACCTCATGTTGGCCCATTTGGATTTCTCCCTTCTTGATCAGGCCTTCAATGACATCTTTAAATACATAACAATCTTCTATCGGGTTCCCCAGTGCCTGGTGATACGGGCAGAAGCGGGGTCATCTTTTCTTCTAGCATCACCTAGTCTTTTCGACTCTAGGAAAGTGATCTTGTTATATTTCACAGCCCATTCAAACAGGACTGAGGTCCTCTCCTTTGGAAAGGAATAAGGCCTGCTCATCTTGACTCCCAGGGAAGATCCTTCTTGTCGTTCAGCCGGCCTTGTAGGAGGAGGGTCGGTGACCCCTTTATCTTTATCTTTCTGCTACTCGAGCGCCTTGAACTCAACAGTATGCACTCCTTTAGGAGCGGGCTGCTTATTGGCTGATCTAGCCTTCTGGCTCGAGGCAGTATAGGAAGAGGAATAACTAGAGAGGAAAGCCTCAATCTCCATCACCACGTTGTTTAATAAGTCGAAAGACTTAATTTTGTTTCTGATAATCCTTTCAAGTATCTCCCGCTTCAGATTTTGCTTGCAGTTCTGGACTACATCTTCCTGGTGTGGTGGGTGCATGCATCTCATGCTGAGATTTTGCCATCTTTTATTAAATTCCAAAGCAGTTTTATCATTCTTCTGCTAGGAAGCATATAGTTTGGCCATGGTCACTTCTCTTTCGGCGACGTGGAACTGCTCCTGAAATTTTCTTTGCATATCCGGCCAATCATTGATGGACCTGACTGGCAAGTTTGAGTATCACTTGAAGGCGAGCCCTGTAAGTGAGGAATCGAAGAACTTCAGTAGATATGATTCATCGGCTGCCAGATCGCCCATCATATTGATGTAGTAGGCTATATGTTCTTTCGGTGACCCTTGGCCGTTGAACTTATCAAACTTTGGCGGTTTATTGACGCCTAGGGGCAATATCTTGCAGTATGATGGGCAGGGTAAGGTACCATGTACACATCGAAAGAGGCATAATCATCACCACCTCTATCAGCCAGCTTCATCTCGATTATTTGTTCTATCATCATCTTGTTCATCGCCGGGTCCATGGGACTTGGGCAGAGTTGAGCTTGTTGCATCTACAGTGCGGTCGGTGCCATCACTTGAGATATGGCAGTGGTCTCCCGGAGTTGAGGGCCGGGTTGCGGCATTGGGGTCATGCCCCCAATGTAGTTGAGTGTTGGCTGGGAGGCTGTTATTTGAGGTGACGCCTTGAATTCTTCGGTGCATTACCGCGAGGCCTCATGAGGGACCCCGACTTGTTTTGAGGTTGAGGCATGTCCAGTCAGCTCGCTGACTTGCCCCTTCAGCATTTCAGTTTCTTGCTTATACTCTTGGAGCAGCATCATCATTATTGCTGGATCGGGCATGGAGGAGCCTGGAGCCTGACTTCCTCCTTCCGTCGGGACATCCGGAGGAGGGGGTAGTCTTTCGCCATCATCTTTGGCAGTGATCACGTTTATAGTCATCGTGACTAAATCTATATTTGTTACTTCATTACGGGCTTGTGCCGCTTCATCATGATTTACGGGCGAAGCACCATAGTAGTCGGTCAGTCCCGCCATATTGCAAGTGAGTATCTGCAATTTCCTACTTCTTTGGATGATTCTCCCGGCCGACTGACGAACGAAGGTCCATCTATCGAGCATCGGGGTCATCGGTGTAGTTTCTTCATAGAGAGGCGGCTTGTGGCAGCCCGATTATAAATCTATTATCTTCTCCGGGTTAGCTTGCCATCCCCGACCTTTGTTTGTAGCATCTGCTGCTTCTAGGGGTTGCTGCCTTCCCAAAGAGGTATTTTCGCGGCTATGGGAGTGCTCCCGGATAGTCTGAGTAATATTACTTCACCCTCTAGCGGGGCAGATCACAGCTTGTGGCACTTTGATTCATGTCGGAGATTTAGAGGCGGGCGAGCCTTGCTTGGTCATTCCGCCACATCTCGTATCTTGTAGACAAATATCTTCCCGCTGAGTGTAGGGCTAGAGTGTTGGCTTACGAGGCGCCTTGATCGGCATCTCTATCTTGTCTTCTGGTTTTTCTTCTCTTCTTGTAGGCGAGGCCCGTAGTTGCTTGGGCACCCAAAATGGTTTGAATTTGATTGGGTTAGGGGCCAACCCTCCCTTTATTTCAGACTCTAAGTAGTCCATTCTTTGTCAGGCCAGCGCCCGGAAGGAGTTACGCACCGACACAGTGCAGATCACCCTATCGGGCGTGATCCTGGCCAGTTGGCCGTTCAGAAAAACTCAGACACCTCCAATGAGGATTGATTTACCCAAAGTAGAGATCCGGCTCCGTAGGGTCTGGTGTTCTTCTTGGCCGCCCTTCTAGCGGCCGGGGTGTGCCCTTTGCTATCTGGGGCGCAGTGATGAGTGTGGTGAACATTGGAGTCCACCGTTGCAATCTTCTTCGGTGTCGCCATTGTAGCAGCGATGAGCTTCATCCCCTGAGTGTCCAGGAGATCCACAAATACCACTCCTAGAATGTTGGGGAAGCCAACTACGGGAGGGTATTTTGCCGAACTGGGTCAGCAGCGCGAGGTAGCCATGCTCGGCATGGCTGGCGATCACGAGCGGTCCAAAAGTGACTGTCATCGATCTCTTCGGAATTCAACCCCATGAAATTTCAAATTAATGATGTGAGAATTTTAGGAGCAGGTCATAGGGCCCCACATCTCGACGAAGAGATGAAAGGTAGTCACAGTCCCACCGGGCGTGCCAACTTGTTGGACACACTGAAACTTTTGTTAAAATATCTTGGTATATCGTGTGTTCTTTTGATTCGAGATCAACTGTCCCACCGGGCATGCCAACTTGTTGGACACACTTAAAACTTTCATGGTGGAATATCGTCTAATCTTTTTATCGTGATATCGGTTCATCATTTTATCAAGTGCAAGGGCGTGCCAGTCACATGTGTGACAAAATGTTTGGGCTTCGAGACTAGAGTGGTCCAAAGCCCAGGGTGTGCTCCGTCTAATTGACCAGATGATTATGGGTATCGGGTCAAGACTGAAGACCCGCCATGCCATAAAGGTCACGACGTTAATTACATCCCCTCGAAGAGGGGAAAACCTTTGATTAATCATCGAGATATGGGGCCCTGTTGGCCTAAAGATCGATTTTCATTAATGAATGCAAGTTGGGTTGAAATGATTGAAATTATCTGCATCAGGGTACAAGACGGTATTCAAAATCATGTTAGTCACATGTTGACCATTTCATGTTCTGATGAGGGCCCAGATCGAGAAATATCCCAGGTATATGTGAGATATCGAGATAAATGTATGACGGGATACGACAAATTCGATATCTCAAGAAATGAGGAATTACGGTTGAATCCCGATTAAATGGTTGAAACATCGGAGGATATTGGCCCGGCGCCAAGTTAGGCCATGACCATGAGGGGATGGCCATGCTGATCTTGCGAGGGTAACTTCAATATTTTCCCATGTATGGGGTCAAAGGAGGAGAGCTTCCGGATAAATCGTCACTTTAAGTTCATTTCCTTTCTTACATCATTTTCATGGCATTTCTTTTATTATCGTGTTGTTTCTCCCTTTTTTTTTAGATGAGTGCCTTACCACTGCCATTCATTTTGTGTATCCTTTTTTATCATTTACTATGGTTTTAAGAATTGGCGTCCAATTCACGGGCAGAGATTCTAATTTTCTGATTATATATATTTTTGTTTAAGAATTAGCAACTGTGAGGTGGCCGCCCATTCAGGAATTAGCGTCCACTCCATGGGCGTAGATTCTGAGTCTTTCCCTTTTTTGTTTCTATTTGTTTTTTCTTCTTTTCTTTTAAACTGTTTTAAGGAATTATCACCTGTTAAAGCAGGCGTTTAATTTAATTAGCGCCCCCGGGTATGGGCGCACATTCTTTGAATAGTTCAGGGGATTAACGTCTATGTAAGCAAGAGTTTAATCCAATTGGTTCCCATGCCCTGGGCGCAGATTCCTTTATTATCACTTGATTTCCTTTTCTTTCTGCCCTTTTTTTATCAGAGGGATTAGCGCCTGTTTGCATGGCCATTCATTAATTAGTGCCTGTTAAACTGACGTTAATGATTATTTATATTTCTTTTCTGTAAATTTCTTAAGTTCAGGAATTACCGCCTTTGTGAGTGGTCATTAATTAAATGGTGGCTATTCACGCGGGCGTTGATTAAGTTAATCAGCGGCACTGGTACAAATGCCATATTTTTATGTTTCACGCGGGCGTAACCCGAACTTATTCCACACACCATTTGATATACCCGGGGCCCCATGCAAGCATGTGATAGATGTGTTCATTTTCATTGCATTAGTTCAATTTCTCTTTTTTTGTTCATAATGTTCTTAAGTTTGGCCGAATTCGTTCTTTGTGTCATCATCTTCTTGGCGAAAATTAAGCAGCACCTCCCCTAGACTTGGAGCGTCAGGAGGTGTAAATAGAGGACGCACCTATGGAGAAACTCTGATATGGCCCCCAAACAAATAGGGATGCGCACGGAAGTGGCAACATCCCAGGGTGTGCACGGAAGCGGCAACATCCTGTCACTCATTTTTGGTGCAAAGATCCCAACGGCTAGCCTACAAAGGACCCTGCCGACCCATGGGCCGCCACAAAGTCGTCGCCAAGATGTGGACTTTGAGCTATCGTCGTAGACGGCTATTAATGTTCACCCCTCAAAGGGAAGCCACACGGGGTCCACGTTAAGAAATAACGAGCCCCTAGGGGTCCATGAGTGATTAGGAGCCCAAAATCCGGAATCGGTGAAAGAAAACAATCGGTTGTTTTGGGATTGAAGAATCCCATGTTCCTCACCCCCTTAGAACCATGGCCATCAGATTGGTCCATGTTCTAAAGTGGGGTTTTGAGAAGGAAAATCAACCTATCTACCGAGTCGGGGGGGATATCGGAGTGAAACCCATATATACATATAGACATATCTTTCGGCGGGCATGCATGGCCCCAAGAAGAAAGAAGGAAAGGGTAAAAACCAATGAAGATCTCCTGGGTGGGAGTTTCTATTTCACCGTAAAAGGAGCAAGCATACATCAAGGGATTACATGAACCAAGAGAAAAGAAATGAAAAGGAGGGGAGTACATGAGAAGGAAAAGGGAAATGGGGAGGGCTCTATCTCCCTCTATCATGCCCCGAGAGCGGAAGATACCCAGAGACGCGTGACGAGTTTATATCAATCATGTCAATCAGAGTATTAGTGTATTCGACACCAAAATCAGAGATGCGCAAAAGTAAAGATAACCCAATCCTTTATTCCTTCATAAGAATATGTCTATTACAAACCTTTGAAGTACTAACTAAAATAAAGGAAAAATACAAGGTTGACTCAAGAAAATATGAAAAAGACTATATAACACAGAAGAAGCTCTATCTCTTTCACTCTTGATTTTCCCCATCCGTTTGAGTTCCCTCATCGTCAGAGTTACCTGAAAAGTAGGGAAACACTAGGTGAGCGAACGCTCAGTAGGAAATTATAACTCAAGAACTAGTAAGGGGTTTTAGTGATTACATCTTTCATGAATGCACCATAGCTATGCATGCTCGCATAAAACGACAAGATAGAGAGAGTGTATAACAAAACGATAGCAAGAAGAACTAGTCATGAGCTTTCAAGAACTTATATCAAAAAGATACCAAGATATTCAAGCAAGTAAACTCATCATGTCATGTTGGAATTTGGCTATTTTGTTTCAAGTCAAGCAAGTATACAATTACCCTTTCTCGGGCCACGCAAGTCATGTAATATCAAGTCAAGTACGAGTACAAGATTTGTGGAATGTTCAATCAAGCTAGTCATGCACTTCGGTATAATGCCAATACCGTGATCAATCAACTCCCATGGGCATAAGTACTTTCGGGTGCTCCTCCTAGGACCAGATCGGGCCCTATATGCGCAGGCATTAATCATGTATTTTAACATCCACTTTTGTGTATAGCCAATATGGAATTTCAAGAATAAACTTGTAGATACGTAGGATAAACTTGGATGGAATAGAGTCCAAAATATGATACTTGACATAGATAGGCGATAATAACGGTACAATCACGATTATCGATAAAACTAGGTGGAATTGGTTCCCTAACTTGGGTACCATGACAAACAAGTATGGACACTCTTTATATAGAATTGAGGTCCACATGAACAGCACATCAATGGCAAGACGTCCTCATTCTTAGTATAGAATTGAGGTCCACAAGAATATCATGTTGAATATAGAATTGGGGTTTACCAGAACAGCATAACAATGTTGATATAGAATTGGGGTTTACAAGAACAGCATCAAATGGCATGATAACCTCATCCCATTAAGAGAATTCTCATGATACACACTTTGCATAACATGAGGGCCGGTATACCATGTTTCTTCAGAGTGACATGGCAAAATAGTGTAATGGGTTTTTATGGTACAATCAGCTCAGTCGGCCTTGAGGGAATCCAAGGCTGCGAGGAGACTTACGGAGGTCTCTATGACTAACTCGCTAGTCCAAAGGAATGGAATGTCCAATGGAGAGCTTGTATGTCAATGAGAATTGAGGGTAGTGCGATAAAACATCATGAAACATGGGACTATATTCACGGACTGGAATATAGTGCCGATATATATATATATATATATATATATATATATATATATATATATATATATATAACACCCTTCGGTGACAGTAATCAGTGTAAAACAGTAATACAGAAAATAGCGACTTAAGATAAGTCATTAATTATCAAATTCACGCCTTAGTCAGGGGCGTTTATTCAAAATTTGACGACTTATACATTAGTCGTGCCTTCAATATTTCCATTCTACGGAGAATCATTATTCTGGAATTTTAACAAAAAGGCGCCCTGGACAGGGGCGTTACTTTTCAATTAGCGCCCTGGTCTGGGGCGTCAATTCAGTAGGAGACGACCTTGTGCAGGGCGTTAATTCAACGATTTATCAATTTTCAGATAATAACATTTCAGGAAATTAATTTCATGGTCAAGACAAGAAAAATAGCAGGATTAGATAGGTATGATCATGCATTAATTTAGATTCATGGTTTCATAGTTATAGAATTTTAAACCTGGAAAATTATCAATTATATGAAATTGACGACCTCTAGGCAGGGCGTCAAAACAAGAATTAGCGCCCTTGTCTGGGTCGCTTTCTTAAAATCACTCAGAAAACATTTGGAAACACAGTAGAACTATATGCATGAGATCATGGATGAGTTTTATTTCATAATTTATACTAGTTTGGGCTACGTTCTTGAGAAAACCTACCTTATGAAGATTTTGACCGATGAACGGATGAAGGTTCAATAATAACGATGCTCTGATCTTCCGGAAGCAGAGGAAGATGATAAGGAAAACTCCTCCGACAATTCGGTATTTTGAAGAAGATGTAGACGATGATGAAGACCCTTCGTTCTTCAGCACGTCAACCTACAGAA
This sequence comes from Amorphophallus konjac, assembly GCA_022559845.1. NCBI lineage: Eukaryota > Viridiplantae > Streptophyta > Magnoliopsida > Alismatales > Araceae > Amorphophallus > Amorphophallus konjac. The sequence continues at coordinate 116,840,030 of CM040124.1, read as the reverse complement.
CACATGAAGAATATTAGTATCCTTCATGACTAAGAATTATGGACAGAGGAAGAAAACGGTACGAAGAACCACCTGTTCTTCACGCAGCAGCAACAGCTTTAGGGTTTGATCGGACAGGGTTATTTATAGGATTTTGGGCATCCTAATAGAGTTAGAATTGATTAAGGGTAATATTCCCTTGATAGAGTCCTTACTATATTCTACCCTCGACGTAGTTATCCATAACTTGCTCTGGATAGACTCCTAGGTCGAACGAAACTCGAACTGAATTAACGTCTTAAGCGAGGGCGTCGAATTTAAATTGACGCCTTGTGAAGCGTCGTTACTTATGTAAACGCGCCCATGTAGAGGGCGTTTCATTTTCTTTCCTTAATTTTATTTTTTTGTCATTTGAAATTTGACGCCCTATTGTCTAGGCGTCCCTTTTAAATTAACGCCTTATACAGAGGCGTTTCCTTTTGAATTAGCGCCTTGATAAAATGTGTTATTTTCCTCTTGATCAATGATTTACCCTTTTAGGCTCTTTGTCATCTATTTACTTATCTTTTATTATTATTTTTTTTAATTTGATATATTTAAAAATCTTGCTTTTATCAGGGTCGCTACACCCTCCCCCACTTAAAAGAATTTGGTCCCCAAATTCAATAGTATATATAAGTGGCGAGTGTAGAGTATATACCTTAAAACAATTCTGGAAATCGCTTCCTCATGGATTCCTCGGTCTCCCATGTAGCTTCATGTTCGGAGTTCTTATTCCATTGTACCTTAAGCATGGGAATAACCTTATTCCTTAGGGTACGTACTTCACGATCTAGTATCTTCATAGGCTTCTGCTCATATGTGAGATCCTTCTAGATCACTAGGTCTCCATGATCAATAATATGTGATGGATCGTGTACATACTTCTTCAACATAGATATGTGGAATACATTATGTACATCGGACAGTTGAGGAGGTAATGCGATGCGATAAGCAACCTCGCCAACTCGTTCCAGTATCTCGAAGGGTCCGATGAATCTTGGTGTAAGCTTGCCTTTAACACCAAATCTCTGTATGCCACGTCCAGGCGATATCTTGAGAAATACATGATCTCCAATTTAGAATTCAAGATCTCTCCTTCTTGTATCGACATAAGCCTTTTGCCAAGACTGAGCAACTTGCAGTCTTTCTCTAATCATTTGTATTCTTTCAGTGGTAACCCTTACCATGTCTGGACCTAACAGTTATTTCTCTCCAACTTCGTCCCAGCATAAGGGTGATCGGCAACTTCTCCGTATAAAGCTTCGAAAGGTGCCATTTGTATACTTGCCTGGTAGCTATTATTGTATGCAAATTCCACCAACGGCAAGTGATCATGCCAGCTTCCATCAAAATCAATGATGCAAGCTCTGAGCATATCTTCAACCACCTGATTTGTTCTCTCGGTCTGACCATCCGTTTGAGGATGAAAAGCTATACTAAAGTTAAGCCTTGTTCCCAACGAATGTTGTAATCCCTTCCAAAAATGAGAAGTAAAGCGGGGATCTCTGTCAGACACGATTGAAACAGGAATACCATGTAATCTGACTATTTCCTTGATGTATAATGCAGCCAAAACATCAACTGTCCATCGGCTCTTTATTGGCAAGAAATGCGCCGATTTAGTCAATCGGTCAATAATAACCAATATTCCATCATGTCCTCCTTTTGATTTAGATAAACCCATAATGAAATCCATGCTAATATTCTCCCACTTCTATTTGGGAATATCTAGAGGATGTAATTTCCCAGCAGACTTTTGGTGTTCCGCCTTGACCTGTTGACAAGTGAGACAGCGTGATACATAGTCTACTATTTCCCTTTTCATGTTGGGCCACCAAAAATTTCTCTTCACATCTTGGTACATTTTGGTAGATCCAGGATGAATCGTGTACCTTGATCTATGAGCTTCATCTAATATCTTCTTCTTTAACTCGGGACAATCCGGTATGCAAGTTCTATTCCTGAACATTAATCTTCCTTCACAAGTTATTTGGAAATCAGATTGTCCTTCCAGTTTGCCCTTGATTTCCACAAATATTGGGTCCTTATTCTGAAGTGCTTGTATTTCAGTTAATAGGTCTGGCTGAATGCTTATATGAGACAATGTGACACATTGAAAGTCTGTGTCCACGCTTATATTGAATTCAGAGAATTGCTCCAGCAACTTCCATTCTTGAATCATATAATTGGCTAACAGTGCTCTCGGCTTTCGACTAAGGGCATCTGCTACATGATTACCTTTTCCGGGATGATATTGTATATTGAAGTCGAAGTCCTTGAGATATTCTAGCCAACGTCTTTGCCTCATATTTAGTTCCTTTTGAGAAAAGAGATACTTGAGACTCTTGTGATCGGAGTATACAATAAACTGTACTCCATATAGATAATGCCTCCAGATCTTTAGTGCAAATACTACCGCGGCTAATTCTAAGTCATGGACGGGGTAGTTCTCTTCATGCTTCTTTAATTGACGAGAAGAGTAAGCTATAACCTTTCCTTGTTGCATTAGAACACATCCGAGGCCAATGCCAGAAGCATCAGTGTATACCTCAAATTTCTCTCCTTCCATTGGTAAAGCTAAGACAGGAGCTGTAGTAAGATGATCCTTGAGAGTTTGGAAGCTTCTTTCACATTCCTCACTCCATTCGTAACGGATCTCCTTGCGAGTTAACCTCGTAAGTGGTACGGCGATCTTAGAGAAATCTTTGATGAATCGCCTGTAATAGCCAGCAAGACCTAAGAAACTTCGGATCTCGCTAGCATTGGTCGGTCTTTCCCAATTTCTTACAGCTTCAACTTTTGATGGATCTACTGATAAGCCATCCTTTGATATAACATGTCCGAGAAAAGTCACTTCCTCAAGCCAGAATTCACACTTGCTGAGTTTTGCATATAATTGGTTCGCCCTCAATATTTGTAATGCAATCCTTAAATGCTCCTCATACTCTTCCTTGGTCTTGGAATAAATCAATATATCATCAATAAAGACCACCACGAATTGATCCAAATAAGGCCTGAATATACTATTCATTAACTGCATAAAGGCAGCAGGGGCATTTGTTAGTCCAAAAGGCATAACAACAAATTCATAATGGCCGTACCTGCTTCTGAATGCAGTCTTATGAATGTCATCATCCTTGATCCTTAGTTGGTGATATCCTGACCTGAGATCAATCTTTGAAAAATACTTGGATCCAGTTGATCAAATAACTCATCGATTCTCGGTAGTGGATACTTGTTCTTGATAGTGAGATGATTCAACTGTCGATAATCGATGCATAGTCTCATGGATCCATCCTTCTTCTTTACAAATAATGCAGGCGCTCCCCACGGGGAAGTACTCAGTCTAATGAATCCTTTCTTAATGAGTTCCATCAATTGCTCCTTTAACTCCTTGAGTTCGGCAGGGGACATTCTATATGGTGCCTTAGAAACTGGACCCGCACCAGGAACTAAATCGATGGTGAAGGCCACTTCTCTTTGCGGGGGTAATCCAGGCAAATCCTCCGAAAACACATCCAGAAATTCTTGCACAACTGGGATATCTTCTATCTTAGTTTCCTGAGCCTCCTTAATCGTGATAAATGCAAGAAAAGTTACACATCCTTTCCTTATTAGCTTGCTAGCTCGGAGAGCCGTAATAAGAGGTGACTCGCTACGACTCTTAGGCTAGAATAGACTAGTTCTGGAAAGTCCTTGAAAGTAACCTTGCTATTGCGGCAATCGACTGTTGCCTGGTATTTGGATAACCAATCTGCTCCTAATATGACATCATACTCTTTTAGATCTAGACATATGAGATCGATAGGAAGATTTCTTCCTTTCACCAAGACTTCACAGTTTTGATAATGGTGAGTAATATCGGTTTCGTTTCCGAGAGGAGTAGATAAAATTACGTTCATCCATTCCGGTTCCATAGGTAGGGGGTTAGCAAACTTCTTGGAAATAAAAGAATGTGATGCACCCGTATCAAATAAGACATGTGCATGCTTGGAACAAACTTTCAGTGTACCTTCTACTAGTCCGCCTTCTTCTTCTTCGGTCTCCTTAATTGCGTGAAGACGAGCGTTCTTGGTTACCGGGCGCTTTTCGTCACCGGTTTGATCATTAAGTAATGGACAATCGGGAATCCGATGCTCACGACTCCCGCAACGGAGACATGCTCCAAGTTTCCTCTAGCACTCTTCGACTTTATGACCAGCCTTGTCACAATGCTTGCATATTATATTCGAAGGTGTACTAGTGATAGAGAAGGGCTTGGTCTTCTTAAATTTTTGGTCTTGAGAAGAAGTACTTCCAGTGCTAGGCCTCTTCTTGAAGTTGGGTTTAAAGGAACCCGAACTTGTAACTTGTTCCTTCTTATCCTTCCCATGGATTCTATCTGATAGCTCCGTGGCATCTTCTAACAATTGAGTTCGGCGTACTATCTCTGAGTAGACCTGAATATCCATTGGCGCCAGCTGGGTAATATATTGGGGCGTGAGCCCGTTAAGGAACCTCCTAGCTTTCATCTTCTCGGTGCTAACTAAGTGCTTAGCATACCGAGACAATCTAGAGAATTGTGCCTCGTACTCCGCCACTGATAACGACCGTTGCTTGAGTGCAGCAAATTCGGTAGCTTTCTTTTCTTGGACTCGGTCTGAAAAATATTTATTGTTGAAATGTTCAACAAATTCTTCCCAAGTAATTTGGTCTTGATTTATAGTAGCTTCGACCGACTCCCACCAGCATCGGGCATCCCTTTCTAATTGGAAAGTAGCTAATAAGACTTTATCTTGATCCGTGCACTGCATAACACGGAATATACGCTCCGTTTCCCTGATCCAGTGCTCTGCGTCATCCGGATCAGTAGAACCCATGAATTTGGGAGGGTTCATGTTCTTGAAGACTTGGTGGAGACTTCCGGCTCGTTGTGCACCTCCCTGTGCTACTTGTTGCAGCACCTGAGTCATGCCTTGAAGTGTACGATGCATGTTGCGCCACTGAGCACGTTCGGCAGCCATTATCCTACAATTACAATAACTATATTAGTATATACTTGCGTTAAGGGCTTTTAAGTTTTTTTTTTTGTTAACTCAACCCTTGGTTCTACCCAATCTCACCGGTTAAAGGTTAAACCTATCCTTGGACTTGGGTTTTCCTAGGAATTGAATACCCTAGGCTCTGATACCATAAAAACTGTCACGCCCCGAGAGCGGAAGATACCCAGAGACGCGTGACGAGTTTATATCAATCATGTCAATCAGAGTATTAGTGTATTCGACACCAAAATCAGAGATGCGCAAAAGTAAAGATAACCCAATCCTTTATTCCTTCATAAGAATATGTCTATTACAAACCTTTGAAGTACTAACTAAAATAAAGGAAAAATACAAGGTGGACTCAAGAAAATATGAAAAAGACTAGATAACACAGAAGAAGCTCTATCTCTTTCACTCTTGATTTTCCCCATCCGTTTGAGTTCCCTCATCGTCGGACTTACCTGAAAAGTAGGGAAACACTAGGTGAGCGAACGCTCAGTAGGAAATTATATCTCAAGAACTAGCAAGGGGTTTAAGTGATTACATCTTTCATGAATGCACCATAGCTATGCATGCTCGCATAAAACGACAAGATAGAGAGAGTGTATAACAAAACGATAGCAAGAAGAACTAGTCATGAGCTTTCAAGAACTTATATCAAAAAGATATCAAGATATTCAAGCAAGTAAACTCATCATGTCATGTTGGAATTTGGCTATTTTATTTCAAGTCAAGCAAGTATACAATTACCCTTTCTCGGGCCACGCAAGTCATGTAATATCAAGTCAAGTACGAGTACAAGATTTGTGGAATGTTCAATCAAGCTAGTCATGCACTTCGGTATAATGCTAATACCGTGATCAATCAACTTCCATGGGCATAAGTACTTTCGGGTGCTCCTCCCAGGACCAGATCGGGCCCTATATGCGCAGGCATTAATCATGTATTTTAACATCCACTTTTGTGTATAGCCAATATGGAATTTCAAGAATAAAGCTTGTAGATACGTAGGATAAACTTGGATGGAATAGAGTCCAAAATATGATACTTGACATAGATAGGCGATAATAACGGTACAATCATGATTATCGATAAAACTAGGTGGAATTGGTTCCCTAACTTGGGTACCATGACAAACAAGTATGGACACTCTTTATATAGAATTGAGGTCCACATGAACAGCACATCAATGGCAAGACATCCTCATTCTTAGTATAGAATTGAGGTCCACAAGAATATCATGTTGAATATAGAATTGGGGTTTACCAGAACAGCATAACAATGTTGATATAGAATTGGGGTTTACAAGAACAGCATCAAATGGCATGATAACCTCATCCCATTAAGAGAATTCTCATGATACACACTTTGCATAACATGAGGGCCGGCATACCATATTTCTTCAGAGTGACATGGTAAAATAGTGTAATGGATTTTTATGGTACAACCAGCTCAGTCGGCCTTGAGGGAATCCAAGGCTGCGAGGAGACTTACGGAGGTCTCTATGACTAACTCGCTAGTCCAAAGGAACGGAATGTCCAATGGAGAGCTTGTATGTCAATGAGAATTGAGGGTAGTGCGATAAAATATCATGAAACATGGGACTATATTCACGGACTGGAATATAGTGCCGATATATATATATATATATATATATATATAACCCTTCGGTGACAGTGATCAGTGTAAAACAGTAATACAGAAAATAGCGACTTAAGATAAGTCATTAATTATCAAATTCACGCCTTAGTCAGGGGCGTTTATTCAAAATTTGACGACTTATACATTAGTCGTGCCTTCAATATTTCCATTCTACGGAGAATCATTATTCTGGAATTTTAACAAAAAGGCGCCCTGGACAGGGGCGTTACTTTTCAATTAGCGCCCTGGTCTGGGGCGTTAGTTCAGTAGGAGACGACCTTGTGCAGGGCGTTAATTCAACGATTTATCAATTTTCAGATAATAACATTTCAGGAAATTAATTTCATGGTCGGGACAAGAAAATAGCAGGATTAGATAGGTATGATCATGCATTAATTTAGATTCATGGTTTCATAGTTATAGAATTTTAAACGTGGAAAATTATCAATTATATGAAATTGACGACCTCTGGGCAGGGCGCCAAAACAAGAATTAGCGCCCTTGTCTGGGTCGCTTCTTTAAAATCACTCAGAAAACATTTGGAAACGCAGTAGAACTATATGCATGAGATCATGGATGAGTTTTATTTCATAATTTATACTAATTTGGGCTACGTTCTTGAGAAAACCTACCTTATGAAGATTTTGACCGAAGAACGGATGAAGGTTCAATAATAACGATGCTCTGATCTTCCGGAAGCAGAGGAAGATGATAAGGAAAACTCCTCCGACAATTCGGTATTTTGAAGAAGATGTAGACAATGATGAAGACCCTTCGTTCTTCAGCACGTCAACCTACAGAACACATGAAGAATATTAGTATCCTTCATGACTAAGAATTATGGACAGAGGAAGAAAACGGTACGAAGAACCACCTGTTCTTCACGCAGCAGCAACAGCTTTAGGGTTTGATCGGACAGGGTTATTTATAGGATTTTGGGCATCCTAATAGAGTTAGAATTGATTAAGGGTAATATTCCCTTGATAGAGTCCTTACTATATTCTACCCTCGACGTAGTTATCCATAACTTACTCTGGATAGACTCCTGGGTCGAACGAAACTCGAACTGAATTAACGTCTTAAGCGAGGGCGTCGAATTTAAATTGACGCCTTGTGAAGCGTCGTTACTTATGTAAACGCGCCCATGTAGAGGGCGTTTCATTTCCTTTCCTTAATTTTATTTTTTTATCGTTTGAAATTTGACGCCCTATTGTCTAGGCGTCCCTTTTAAATTAACGCCTTATACATAGGCGTTTCCTTTTGAATTAGCGCCTTGATAAAAGGCGTTATTTTCCTCTTGATCAATGATTTACCCTTTTAGGCTCTTTGTCATCTATTTACTTATCTTTTATTATTTTTTTTTAATTTGATATATTTAAAAATCTTGCTTTTATCAGGGTCGCTACACCCTCACCTCTCTTCCCTCTCTCTCTTTCTCTCTCTCCTTCTCGCAAGGAGCTTATGGGACTTCAGCCTTGAACGACCAAACACGGGTATCTCTCAGAAGAAGGCTTTTGCTCTCCAGGCTTCCAAGAAGATCTCTGGTTTCACCGCAGGGGCCCTTTTATAGGGTTTAAGAACCATGTTCGGTGGGAAAACCCCCCAGACTTCTTTTTTCCTTCTTTTCTGCTACCGCCACGGCTACTACTGCCGTGTAGCCTTCCGCTACGTCGACGTCACTTCTGTCGCAGCTACAACATGATAGGGGAGAGGGCTGGGGCATGGAGGCCCCTCTTGTCATGTCCCGAGCGCGGAAGATACCCGGATGCATGATGCGTCTATATAGATCGTGTCATTCACGTAGAATTAGAGTGCGCATAGTACTTGATAATTCATTGCTTATTTAAAATTTGACATTTAACCATAGTCCAGGATGGCAATTGATGAACCAGAATAGTAAATTCTTAAAACTACAAATTGATGGCAATTCCAAACCAGCTTAATCATAACCGACCGAAATTGTACCATAGATTACAAGCCTTAATAATAACTGGAAGTACACAACATAGGACCTAAAATACGAGGGACTAGACCTAGTTGACGGTACACCCAACCTAGCACTCAACACTCGGTATCGTCCCATCTGGGTGGTGGTCGCTATCCAAATTTCTTGAAAAATGTTAGAATTGTAACATTATGAGCGAATTACTCAGTAAGAATTATATCTCAAGTTCTCGCAAGCTTTAAGTTAATTACAACTCAGTGCAAGTATAATGATGCATGTTGGAACATGCAAGAATATCAAGAATTGTATCAAGAGAGTGTCTCATGAATTTCAATACGATGCAACAATAAAGAACTAGCAAGTAATTTGCAAGTAATTGCACAAGTATTTTCTAGAAATTAGTATTCCAGCAAGCGATCTCAAGTTCGTGTAATAGCAAGTAGTACAATAGAATTGCCTATCTCATTTATATCATTCAAGCAAGTAAATGCCCTTTCTCGGGCCAAGCAATCCATGTCAAGTAAGTCAAGCATGTCACGGGAAAGTGAGTTAGAATGTCTCAAGTCAAGTCAAGCAAGCAAGTACTTCGGTGTAATGCTAAACGCCGTGGTCAATAAACTCCCATGGGCACAAGTACCTTCGGGTGTTCCTCCCAGGACCAGATCGGGCCCTATATGCATAGCATTCCATGTATACTTTTAGACATCCACTATCATTTATATAGCCAATATAGAATTTCAAGAAGTTTACCCTTGTAGGAACATTAGGTAGATTTTCAAGAATAGAGGTCAAAAGACATCTCAAGTGTAAATGATGAATTATGACCATCTACTTAAAATGCATGACACATAGGTAAATCGGGGTTAAGGAGATGGCAAAAAGTCATGTAAAGAAGGTCAACATGACTGTTGGTCAAAGTGAATGCTACTGGTCAAAGGTGTCAACTGGTCAAGGTCAGGTAGCATTTTACTTTTCTTGTAGAAATGCACAGAATCAAACTAAGGTCGGTGCAGCTACTATTGAGGTCGGTGCAGGTTATGTCTCAGAGTTATAAAGTCAGTGCACATTTCATTTATGGTAGATAAGGTCGGTGCATGTCTGAGTTACCAGCATATAGGTCGGTGCACATTACTATTCACAAAGGGCTAAGGTCGGTGCACATTACTGTTCATACATATAAAAGGTTAGTGCACATTACTGTTCATGCATATAGAAGGTCTGAGCACGTTACTATTCATGCATATAGAAGGTCTGTGCACGTTACTATTCATGCATATAGAAGGTCTGTGCATATTACTATTCATACATATAGAAGGTTTGTGCATATTACTATTCATGCATACAGTGTAGTCCTGCAATCAATGGCACCAAAGAGGGGGGTGAATTGGGTGATAATAAAATTTTACCCGAACTATACTCAATTTTACTATTATATGAGGACACGATGAACCAAGAGCAAGATAAACTAGATCTATCAAAAACAATCACTACAATAACCCTTGGTATAAGGCGGAGTTAACGAATCCGTAGATTCACTCACGCAACCTGTTATCTTTCCGGTAAGAGTAACCTTGTCAGTCCGAATCCTACTTTTGATATACCGAAGATCTATTTGAAAGTGATCAGTTAATCTATATCTAAAAGATGCAATAAAACTAAATCCACAAGCATGCGCAGAAGTGGGACAGGAGAAAAGGAACAAACCATAAGAGACAGTCATTTTTAGGTGGTTCGGATGCCACAACAGCAACCTACGTCCAGCCCTCACCAACCATCAGGATCCACACACTATCTTGTAAAGAGATACAAGATCAAACACACACACACACAAAAACAATCAAACTTAACTACACACACACACACACACGGATCTGCGAAGATCCACACACACACTGATGGTTTTAGAATTACAACACAAGCACACTTGAAGTTTTGAAAGATTAAGAATGAAAGCACAAAAGGGAAGGCTTGATTGATGCTCCCCCTTAGTTGATGAAGAGTTTCTTGGATGCAGCTTGAACTCCACTTGGCTTGGGCTTGAACTCCTTCAGATGTGGCTTAATCTTCACTTAAGGATGGATGAAGAAGGATGACGAACTCATCTCGGAGCACTGTTCACGTCTACAGTGCGAACTCCCTTCTCTTCCCCTTTGGTAGCCTCCTTGATCCACCTCTTGCATTAGGGTTTTCTTAACTCTCTTGTATGTTTTATATAGACTTTGAATGGTCCATGGACTCCCCCCCAGACCAGATCCACAATATATGGAGGGTTTGGTTGCTTGGGATTAAACAATATCAAGAGGAAGAGCTTTCCTCGAAGTGACAAAAAGTCAACAACTATGGGGAGCTCGGGGCTGGCGGTCGACCTGCAAGGGCTGGCGGTCGACCGCCATTGAGACAGGCTGTAGGAAAATCCATTCTATTATTTCAGGTCGACCGGGATGAGATTGGAGGTCGACCGGACTGTGATAAACCTGAAAAATGAAGAGTTTAGCCCAATAAAATATATACATATGATCGAGGCATGAATTGAACGAATGGTTAAAAGTTATTTCAAGTTCATTTGAGTCCAGGGAAATGCATTTGGAATGCTAAACACTTAAGCCAAAAATCGTGAAGAAATCCGACATGATAGCTTATGGAATTCACTTAAGGTATTAGATCCAAGCACGTGAGCAAATATATGTCCTTGGTTTTGTTATCATCAAAAGCACTGAGATATATACAACAATCTCTCCCTTTTTGATGATGACAAAACTCTAGGGCATTCAAATCATTTTTATTGCTTTTGGAACTTCAAATTGAACGTAATGCTTGAAAGTCATTCAACATGCTTGAAAACCATTCAACCCAGCACATTTCATCCAACCACTTGTTTTTCCAACAAGAATATGAAATAAAACACAAGTGCCAACCATCTGAATTCAAACACTAGTACTTTCAATTCATCATTTCATTACAAAGTACATTAACTTGAAAGTGAATGCACGACTCTAATACAAAAGATTAAGCAAACGAGCTGACACTGCTGACAACCCTCACATGTGACATGCAAGCAAGCAACACAACCACACATCGACATACATAAGTATATAAACCTGCCCTACTACTTCTCCCCCTCTGTCAACATCAAAAAGGGATAGGATAGACGAAGGAGGGACTCAAGTGAAAGAAGACCAAAGGATAGCATGCTATAGGGGAAAGTCAAAAGAAATCTTCATGGAGCATCTTCTGGAGGTGGCTGATCAGCAGGAGGAGTAGGTGGAAGGCCAAGGTGCCGACGAATGTCGCGAAGATGGTGGTCATGAGAGTGAAGAAGATCAAGAATATGGCCAATGGATTCATCATGAGCCACATCCTGGCGCCGCATGCCAAGAAGGGAGAGGTGCATGAGGCTAAAGGATTGGCCAGACTCAGCTAAATCCTCTCGGAAGGAAGCCATGTGAGTGGTGAGGGTGGCCATTTGAGTAGATAGAGAGTCCAATGCAGTAGAGAAGGTGTCCATGCGCTCTGATATGGTGTCAAACGTCGTGCCTATAGTGTCCCCAAGGGTAGAGAGACGATCCCCAAAGGTATCAACACGAGTCTCCAATCCGGCGAGCCACCCGTCAAGAGCCTCGTAGTCCACCAAAGGGCGCTGTCCGGCCCCCTGAGTAGAAGACTCTCCATGGTGAAACTGAGGTGGAGGAGGCATCTCAAAATCCTGATGGTAAGGTGATGGTGGAGGAGGCTGGTCCTCAGCTGGAGCTGGAGGGGGGATATCCCCTTCACCTTGCTGCTGTGGTGGTTCCTGTTCTTCCTCACTGCTCATATCTTCCCCGTAAACTGGAATGTCCCGTGTGAGCTGACCATCGGGACCATAGTAATAGCCAAAATATGTGAAAATTTTATGCTTGTTGTATATGGCATCCTGCCTGACCAATATAAAATACTCATTCGCCACATTAATCCCGGTATGGATGAAGACACCGGTTAACTGTGAAGCATATGGTAGAGAGCGTCGGAGGTAGGTGCGGCAGGTTCCAATCAGATCTGTCATGAGTCTGCCCATATTAATTGGAATCCCATGCATGACATAATAAAACAGGAATCTCTAAACTTCTGTGACTTCATCTCTGCTTCCCACTTTGGGATAAATCAAAGATGTGAACATGTGATGCAAAACCCATTGCAGTGGAGGAAGGTGATTGGCATTCAATTTGATCAAGTTGCTCACCCCGTGCACATACTCACAGTTTGTCATAACAAAGAACGTGGCTGGAACTTCACCAAAACCATAAGCCCTATCTGCACCCATGGCGGATACTCCTAGGGCCTGCTGAAACAGATCCGGGGTGATGTGAAGCTCAACACCCTTAACAGTGGTGTATAACTGTTCATTCCTCACAAACAAGTGCCCATAGAACTGCTGAACTAGACGAGGATAATACTTATTGTACCGGGTAACAAAGTCCATCCAACCCTCCTGAACCTTAAAAAGAGCACACAAGTCCGGGAGAAGCTCATTCACCTCGTTGAATTCGACCAAGCGGGGGTCGATGATAGGACGAGGAGGTAAAGGTGCTCGAGGCAGGGGAGCAGCACGCTGAGGTGGAGGAGCCGGGGCCTCTTGCCATTGACGGCTAGCTTCCCCTTGGGCAGAACGCCAAGAACTCCGTCTGGGCGGCATCCCGAAATAGAAAAACCCACCGGGAAACCCTTGAACGATCGATCTCAACCCCGGGAACGAGGATGGAGTACAGGGGCACTGCTAGGGCTTGGAGCAACCTTTCCACAAAATGGAAGCTGAGAGGGATCTCCACGAACTCGCGAACGACCGTATGGAGGTCATCTCGTAATGCTGACGGAACTGCCGGATCGAGTTCGAGTGGAGGAAGAATGGGTGCTAGAGGCTTGGGTGGTGGAGAAAAGAAGTGCTAGGGTTAGGGCAAAGTGATGGATAGTGAGTAGGAGTGAAGGATAGAAAGAATGAAAGAAGAAAGACCCATATAAGAAGGGTCGGTTGACCCTTAAGTCAGACCGGTCCGCCGCCGACAGTCGACCGGCGCGGGCCTGGCGGTCGACCCCCAGGACCGAGATTCCCATTTTGAAAAAAAATTTTGTTTCTTCTTTTTCCTTTTTGTTTTGTACATGGGAGATCATCAACCGACTTCCTGAGTGGGGCCATCATCAAGACATGGGAAGTTTGTAAAGATGGAGATATGGATATAATAGGAAATGTTTTGACTACCCCTAGGTAGTACCTTTAGTTTTAACATCACTGAGTCCACAATTGTTTAACCAAGGAATATCTGGCCTTAGAAACGTTTTTCAAGGAGGGCTAAATAAATATAAATAAGTACATTCAAGCATACAATAGTGTATGAAGACATACAAGGTATGAAGGAAAAACAAAATCAATATGCATGTTTGTCTACCCTTGATCCAGATAAATATCTACAAATGCAACCTTTTACCCTAAATGCAAACCTATGCATGTATGCTCTCACCCTTGCACATCCCAAGTTCTCTTCTTATCTTATTAAATTGATCCTGGTTTAGGGGTTTGGTGAAAATGTCAGCTACCTGATTGTGTGTGTCAATGAAGTTCAATTCAAAGACCCCTTTTCCTACATGATCTCTCAGAAAATGATGACGAATATCTATATGCTTGGTCTTGGAGTGCTGAACAGAATTTTTTGACAAATTAATTGCACTGGTATTATCACACAGTATTGGAACATTTTTCATTTCAACATCTAAATCAAGCAGTTGATTTTTGATCCAAAGTACTTGGGCTCCACAACTTCCGGCGGCTACATATTCAGCCTCGGCCGTTGAGAGAGCTACTGAATGTTATTTCTTGGAGGCCCATGAGACTAGGCAACCACCAAGAAACTGACAGTACCCACTTGTACTTTTACGATCTACAATGCACCCAGCATAATCCGCATCGGTATAGGCAATTAAATCAAAGGAACTACCGATAGGAAATCACAAGCCAAAGTCTATTGTGCCAATGAGATATCTAAAGATGCATTTAACTGTTGATAGATGAGATTCTTTAGGGCGTGACTGAAAACGGGCACAAAGACATATACTGAATTGAATGTCAGGGTGACATGCTATAAGGTACAGTAGTGATCCGATCATATCTCGAAACAGTGTAGGATCTACTGTTTTACCATTTTCATCTTTATCTAGCTTTGTGGTGGTGGCCATGGGAGTTGATATGGGTTTTGCTTCCGCCATCTCGTATTTCTTCAGCAATTCCATCGTGTACTTTGCTTGACTTATGAAAATACCTTCGGAAGTTTGCTTCACCTGCAATCCAAGAAAGAAAGTTAGCTCCCCCATTAAGCTCATCTCAAATTCTCCTTGCATGATTTCTGCAAATTCATCGCATAAGGTATTATTAGTAGCTCCAAAGATGATGTCATCCACATATACTTGAACTACTAAAATGTCTTTACCTGATTTCCTCTTGAACAATGTTTGATCAACCTTACCTCTCTTGAAGCCATTTTCAACCAGAAACGAGGTAAGCCGTTCATACCATGCCCTTGGTGCTTGCTTTAGTCCGTACAAGGCCTTTTGGAGCTTGTACACATGTCGTGGATGTTTAGAATCTTCAAAACCTGCAGGCTGCCCTACAAAAACATCCTCCTTGATATAACCGTTAAGAAATGTAGATTTAACATCCATTTGAAATAATTTAAAGTTCAAGGAGCAAGCATAGGACAATAAGATCCGGACTACTTTAAGTCTAGCAACCGATGCAAAGGACTCATCAAAATCAATACCCATCTCCTAGCTATACCCCTTGGCAACAAGCCGGGCCGTATTCCTAACAACCAATCTCGCATAATTTAGCTTATTTCTGAAAACCCAATGGGTTCCAATAGTGAGATGGTTCTTAGGACGCAGCACGAGGGTCCATACCTCGTTTCTTTCAAACTGATGCAGCTCTTCATGCATAGCCTAAATCCAGGATTCATTTTGAAGAGCTTCATGAATGTCCTTGGGTTCTTCTTGTGAAAGTAGGGCCATCAAATCTTCTTCTTCTACTTGCCTTAGAGAGGACCTTGTTTTTATCCCATCTTTGAAATTACCTATGATGTTCACAGCTGGATGATCTTTTAAAAATGTGGAAGAACTGGGCAAATCAGGATGCTGCACTTGTGGTTCTTGCAGTGTCTCAATTGTAGGATCCTCATCTTCCTCATTTTTGCTTGATGTTGCCTTTAATGGTTCATCCTTAGCTTTGACATTCATTGAGTTCTTAGGAGCTTCATCTGCATCCAAGGTAGAAAAAATCTGATTTGTCAGTTTTGATTCGGATTCATCAAAAATAACATGAGGACTTTCTTCAACGACCAAAGTCCTTTTATTGAATAATCGGTAAGCTCTAGAATTGAGTGCATAACCTAGAAAAAAAAATTTGTCACTCTTTTCATCAAACTTACCCAGGTTGGACTTACCATTGTTCAAAATGTAGCAAGGGCATCCAAAGGGTTTAAGATGGGAGATGTTTGGTTTCTTACCTTTGTAGAGCTCATATGGAGTTTTCTTCAGAATAGGCCTTACCATTGCCCTATTGATGATGTAGCATGCTGTACTCACCGCCTCAGCCCAAAAATACTTAGGTAGGGAATTCTCACTGAGCATGGTCCGGGCCATGTCTATCAACGTTCTGTTCTTCCTCTCCACTACTCCATTTTGCTGGGGCATCGTTGGTGATGAGAAGTTGTGTGTGTACCCCTGCTTTTCACAGTAAATGCTGAATTCATGATTTTCGAATTCACTACCATGATCACTCTGGATGGTGGTGATGAGGTAACCTCTTTCATTTTGGATTTTTCTGCAAAACACTTGAAACTCCGTCAGGGCATCACTTTTATTGGCTAAAAATAACACCCATGTGAATCTGGAAAAGTCATCAACAATCACAAAGCCATAGGATTTTCCTCCTAGGCTAGAGGTTCTAGTTGGACCAAACAGATCAAGATGCAGCAATTCCAACGGCCTAGCAGATGAAACAATGTTTTTTTTTCTAAGGAAATTTGTGTTTGCTTGCCTTTTGTGCAAGCTTCACAGATTCTATCAGTTTCAAATTTTAATTTTGGCAGTCCATTCACCAAATCATGTCTAGACAACTTGGAGATGACTCCAAAACTAGCATGACCTAATCTTCGGTGCCATAACCATATATTTTCATGATTGTTCACAACCAAGCAAAGATCATCACAAGAAACATTGTCAATATCAACAGTATAGACATTGTTATTTCTTTTTCCTAGAAATTTGAACCCATTTGTATTCTTGTCCAAGACAATGCAGTGGGTTTCATCAAAAACAACTTTAAAACCCTTATCGCACAATTGGCTTATGCTTAGCAAATTGTGATTCAGACCTTTCACCAAAAGCACATCTTCAATAAGAATTTCAGAATTCTTACCAATGTTACAAATCCTAACGATTTTACCTTTGTCTTGACCTCCAAAGATAACAGGGCCTCCATCCTTATCTTACAGTGTAGAGAACACTTTCTTGTCCCCTGTCATATGTCTTGAGCAGCCGTTGTCCAAGTACCATTTGCTCCCCCTGGCTTCAAGACATATCTGCAAGAAGAAGGATTCTCATGCAATTATTTTTGGTACCCAAACAAGTTTGGGTCCATAGGAGTTAGTCCAACTTCTCGCGGGTGTTCTCTTTATTCATGGATCATGATATTTAGGTTTTGCTTTGTCTAAACGAGCAGTTAGAAATCACATGACAAAATCTACCATAATGAAAGCAATTAGCATGTGAGAAAGTTCTTTGATATCTGTGTGGTTTAGGCTGAACATGTTGGGGTTTAGAATTAGAACATGAAGCATGATTATAGTTCTTTTCATGAACAAATGATGTGGTGATCTTATGCTCAAAAGATTTTTTGTTTTGAGGTGTGTACCCCAAGCCTTCCTTTTGGAAGTTGACTTTAACCCCCAATAAGTTATCCAGGTTTTGTTTCCCTTTAACAAACCTAGTCAAGGTGGACTGAAGTTCAACAACTTCTTCACCCAAAATCCCATTTCTCCTTTCGAGTTCTGAATTTGTGGATTTCAAAATTTCTTCTTCCTTTTTCAGATTTTCACACACTTTTTCAACTTTAGCCATTTTGCATGAAATCTCTTCTTTGGTTCTTTCAATATCTGAGATAGTTTGCAGTAAACTTTCTCTTTCTTTAGTTGCTTCAAACCATTCATGTTCCAATTTTTCAAACTTGACAAAGATATCTTCATGTGACAGTTCATCAATTTTCTTTTTAAGAGTTTTATTTTCAGATCTGATTTTCTTGTATTTGGCATACAGTTTTTCATATTCAGATTCCCATTGTTCATTTGAAATAAAATCAGGGTCTGAATTTACCTCGGTTGAGTCATCCTCATGAGCCATGAGACACAAGCTCTCCACGAGCTCTTGTATCTCCTCCTCCGACGGTTCGTCCTCTTCATCACTCCACGTAGCAACCATGGCTTTGGGCTTTCTGAAATTGTCCTTTTTGAATTTCTTCTTCAGGTCTGGGCACTCTGCCCTCATGTGCCCGGGCTTTTTTCATTCGTAGCATATGATGCTACTTGGCTTGCTCGACTCACCCTTGGTTTGAGTGGGCCTCCTTTGCCCTTTTCTGAGGTTGCCTTGGTAATTTTTTTTCTTCCTCAGAAATCTTTTACTTGACGAGTGATCATAGCCAATTCTTCTTCTTTGTTGCTTCCGTCACTGGACTCTTCCTCTTGAGAGTCGTCATCAGATTGATGAGCTCTCAATCCAATTACTTTCTTCTTCTTGATATCTTCCTCAGCTGTCCTCTTCACATTTATCTCATAAGTCATGAGTGACCCTATGAGTTCATCGAGGGTAAGTGTGGACAGATTCTTGGAGTCTTCAATAACAGTGGCTTTGGTGTGCCACGCAGGAGAGAGGGATCTTAGCACTTTTCTTACGAGCTCAGAATTTGTGTAATCTTTCCCAAGACTTTTGAGACCATTCGTGATCTCAGTTAGGCTTGCGAACATCTCTGAAATTGTCTCTTCGGGCTTCATCTTGAAAAGCTCATAGTCTCGAACCGGAAGGTTGGCCTTGGTCTCCTTGACCTCGGATGTCCCTTCATATATGAGCTGCAGTTTGTCCCACATTTCTTTAGTTGAGCTGCACATGGAGACACGAGAGAATTCGTTAGGGTGTATCGCACATTGCATAATATTCATAGCATTAAAATTAACAGTGCATTTCTTAATTTCCTCGGGTGTCTGTTTTTCTTCATCATTCCCAAGTGTGTAAGGACCCTTGTCCACAACTCTCTAAACTTCATATTCTTGAGCCCTCAAGAAAACATGCAATCTTTTTTTCTAGTATGAGTAGTTTGAGCCGTCAAAGAACGGAGGACGGTTGATGGAGTGACCCTCGGGCATCATACCTTTGTTGGCCATTGAGCTGGATCTCACTCTAGATCGTTAGATCTGTGAAAGATAGAGTCTTAGCTCTGATACCAATTGTAGTCCCGCAATCAATGGCACCCAAGAGGGGGGTGAATTGGGTGATAACAAAATTTTACCCGAACTATACTCAATTTTACTATTATATGAGGACACGATGAACCAAGAGCAAGATAAACTAGATCTATCAAAAACAATCACTACAATAACCCTTGGTACAAGGCGGAGTTAACGAATCCGTAGATTCACTCACGCAACCTGTTATCTTTCCGGCAAGAGTAACCTTGTCAGTCCGAATCCAGCTTTTGATATACCAAAGATCTATTTGAAAGTGATCAGTTAATCTAGATCTAAAAGATGCAATTAAACTAAATCCACAAGCATGCACAGAAGTGGGATAGGAGAAAAGGAACAAACCACAAGAGACAGTGATTTTTAGGTGGTTCGAATGCCAAAACGGCAACCTACGTCCACCCCTCACCAACCGTGAGGATCCACACACTATCTTGTAAAGAGATACAAGATCAAACACACACACACAAAAACAATCAAACTTAACTGCATACACACACACAGATCTGCGAAGATCCACACACACACGGATGGTTTTAGAATTACAACACAAGCACACTTGAAGTTTTGACAGATTAAGAATGAAAGCACAAAAGGAAAGGCTTGATTGATGCTCCCCCTTAGTTGATGAAGAGTTTCTTGGATGCAGCTTGAACTCCACTTGGCTTAGGCTTGAACTCCTTCAGATGTGGCTTAATCTTCACTTGAGGATGGATGAAGACGGATGAAGAACTCATCTCGGATCACTGTTCACGTCTACAGTGCTAGCTCCCTTCTCTTCCCCTTTGGTAGCCTCCTTGATCCACCTTTTGCATTAGGGTTTTCTTAACCCTCTTGTATGTTTTATATAGACTTTGAATGGTCCATGGACTCCCCCTAGACCAGATTCACAATATCTGGAGGGTTTGGTTGCTTGGGATTAAACAATATCAAGAGGAAGAGCTTTCCTCGAAGTGACAAACAGTCAACAATTATGGGCAGCTCGGGGCTGGCGGTCGACCTGCAAGAGCTGGCGGTCGACTGCCACTAAGAAACCTACAGGATGCCAATCCCTAGGAAATCCGATCGACCGGGATTGAGGGGGCGGTCGACCGCCACTGAGACAGGATGTAGGAAAATCCATTCTGTTATTTCAGGTCGACCGGGATGAGACTGGAGGTCGACTGGACTGTGATCAACCTGAAAAATGAAGAGTTTTGCCCAATAAAATATATCCATATGATCGAGGCATGAATTGAACGAATGGTTAAAAGTTATTTCAAGTTCATTTGAGTCCAGGGAAATACATTTGGAATGCTAAACACTTAAGCCAAAAACCATGAAGAAATCCGACATGATAGCTTATGGAATTCACTGAAGGTATTAGTTCCAAGCACGTGAGCAAATATATGTCCTTGGTTTTGTTATCATCAAAAGCACTGAGATATATACAACATATAGAAGGTCTGTGTATATTACTATTCATGCATATAGAAGGTCTGTGCATGTTACTATTCATGCATATAGAAGGTCTATGCCCATTACTATTCATGCATATAGAAGGTCTGTGTACATTACTATTCATACATATAGAAGGTCTGTGCACATTACTATTCATGCATGTAGAAGGTCTGTGCATGTTTCTATTTATGCATATAGAAGGTCTGTGCACGTTACTATTCATGCATATAGAAGGTATGTGTAGGTTTTCTTTATGCATACTAAGGTTAGTGTATGTTGCATGATAAGGTCGGTGTAGCAGGTTTTCTTTGTGCATACTAAGGTCAGTGTATGTTGCATGATAAGGTCGGTGCAGGTTTTCTTTGTGCATACTAAGGTCAGTGTATGTTGCATGATAAGGTCGGTGCAGGTTTTCTTTGTGCATACTAAGGTCAGTGCATGTTGCATGCTAAGGTCTATGCAGGTTTTCTTTGTGCATACTAAGGTCAGTGTACATACAAGCCAAGGTCGGTGTACATCACTATAGCACTCGATCAAGGTCGGTGCACTTATGCAGTAGGCAGTCAACATTGACCCCAACGTATTTACTATTCATTTTCACACTTTTTATTATTTACTCAATTTTGTTTTTACGACCAAATATTTATTTGATAATTTTCCAAGGTAGAGTAAATCGAGTTGGTAAATGGATAACAATTAGATTTTCTTAATCATTTTTATCTTGTGAGATATTAATTTTTAAAGTGGGCCATGAATAGTGTCTTTTTACTATTCACTCAATTTTATTTTTAAGGCCAAATATTTATTTGATAATTTTTCATGGTAGAGTAAATCGAGGTTGTTAATGGGTAACAATTAGATTTTCCTAATCATTTTTATCTTGTGAGATATTAATTTTTTTATAGTGGGACATGAATAGTGTCCTCCGTCTACCCTTCACGTAATTGACATATACACACCAGAATCAGTGCGTTTTAGACACAAGTTTTTGTTCATAAACTTTAAGGTTCGGTAAATTAAGTTTTAAGGACATGATTAGATACAGAAAAATCTCAGGATTTTAAAATCATGCTTATGCTGGAATTTCATGGTTTGGTTAAATAAATATGAATTTCTGAGCATGGTGATCACTAATTACGTAACTTACTGTTCATGATTTATAAAAAAAATGTTCATAGAATCAGGAAGTAAAGATATGGCTAGACATGGACAAATAGCAGGATTGCAAGATTATGCTCATACAATATTTTCAAGATTTAATTTCATAGATATGAATTTTTAAACATGGGGTAATTTATAGGAATTAAAATGGAAGAACACATGGACACCAAGTGATACGTAACTACCATTTTCATGCATGTCACCCTATTTAACTACTAATTAAGCCAGATCTTGAGAACTCCTACCTGTAGAGGTGGTTGACTAGTTAAACCATGAAATCCTATCCCTCCAAGTCCTCTGCAGCCAAACCCCCAACCTTAGGACGTTGTACATAACCTGTACGTGAAGAGAAATGTTAAACTCTCTCTCTCTTCTGCAGGTGGAGAAGAGAAAGGCGCGGCAACCTTCTCTTCTATGGCAGGAATGGCGGAGGGGTGGTAGGTTATTAATAAGGTCTCCTACGTAGGATGGAAAGGGTTATTTATAGGGGAATATCCTCCATGGGGAACCAGATCTGAAGCCTTGCTCTATGTGTTCCCCCATGGGTCTTTTGCCAGCAAAAAGGAGTTGTTTATAGGGAATAAATGGGTCCATGAGAAACCAGATCTGAAATCCTTGTTGTGTATGCTCCCTCGGTGTCCATGGCCATCAAATAATGGCTGTTATTACCTCCACCCAGCTATGGTGGTTGAGGGGTCCCTCCTCTCATGGGTATGGTTGGTGGCATATATATATTCATTTTTAATTGGTTTGAAGAAATGGCGGCTTCTTTGTTTAGGGAAATAACGCCCAGGCATGTGTGCGCTAATCCTTTGGGCCCTTTATTTTGCCCAAAAACCAATGGCGGATGCAAGAATCAAACCGTGGTCACATGTTTGGATAACATGTCACTTAACCAACTACACTAAGAAGTCACTTTGTCAGGTGAATAATCTTTCTGGAAGATGAAGCCCCATTACGTATGATGACTTCAATGGTGGTATTTTTATATAATGACCCTCATTAGGTATTCTAACTTCTTACTTAGCCTTCCTATAGAGTTATCTTCTTTTAGAATTATCTAAAGTTTTATTTATTTGGGGAAAAAGTATATATATTATTATTAGTCTTTAATTTTTATACGGGATGCTACACCCTCCCGCACTTAAAAGAATTTGGTCCCCAACTTCAATTGCATATATAGAGACAAGAAGGGTGAGAAATACTTACAGATTAGAATAGTTCTGGAAATCTCCTTCTCATAGACTCCTCGGTTTCCCAAGCAGCCTCTTGTTCTAGGCATCTATTCTATTGGATTTTCACCATAAGGATCGGCTTGTTCCTTAGAACTCAGATTTCTCGGTCGAGGATCTTTATTGGCTTCTGCTCATAGGTAAGGTCCTTCTGTATCACCAAGTCAGTGTGATCGATGACGTGGAGAGGATCGTGCACATACTTCTTCAGCATAAAAATATGGAATACATTGTGCACCTCTGACAATTGTGGAGGCAAGGCAATGTGGTAAGCTACCTCGCCCACTCTCTCCAATACCTCGAATGGACCAATAAACCTCGGTGTAAGTTTTCCCTTAACACTGAATCTTCTAATACCTCGACCAGGAGATACCTTGAGAAAAACATGGTCTCCGATTTGAAATTCCAGATCTTTTCTTCTATGGTCAGCATATGACTTCTGTCTGGACTGTGCTATCTTTAGTCTTTCCCGAATGAGGTGTATCTTTTCTGTTGAGTCTCTCACCATATCTGGGCCAAAAATTTGCTTTTCACCGACTTCATCCCAGCATATTGGAGATCAACAACTTCTGCCATAGAGTGCCTCGAAAGGTGCCATTTGGATACTGGCTTGATAGCTATTATTATATGCAAACTCGGCTAGGGGTAAGTGGTCATGCCAACTTCCACCGAAGTATATAATACACGCCCTTAACATATCTTCAACAACTTGATTTGTCATTTCTGTCTGTCCATCTGTCTAGGGATGGAAAGCAGTGCTGAAGTTGAGTTTCATCCCCAGAGAGTGTTGTAGACTCTTTTAGAATGAGAGGTGAAGTGGGGGTCTTGGTCGGATACGATCGACATGGGAACTCCATGCAATCTAACTATCTCCTTAATATACAAGGCAGTAAGGACATCAACCGACCATCGGCTTTTGATAGGCAAGAAATGAGCCGATTTAGTTAGGCGGTCGATAATTACCTAAACTCTATCATGTCAACCTCTAGACTTGGGCAAGCTCATAATAAAATCCATGCCAATGTCTTCCCACTTCCACTTGGGAATATCTAGTGGATATAGCTTTCCGGTGGGTTTCTAATGTTCTGCCTTCACTTATTAACAAGTCAGACAGCGAGATACGAAATCCACTACCTCCCTTTTCATATTAGGCCACCAGAAAGTCCTTTGCAAGTCTTGGTACATTTTGGTGGCTCCAGGGTGGATCGTGTACCTCGATCTATGAGCTTCTTCGAGAACGTTTTTCTTCAACTCGAGACAATCGGGTACACATGTATGTTCATGGAATAGCAATCTCCCATCGGGTGCCAGCTTAAAATCCGGTCTCTCGCCCAGCTTCTCCATTATTTCCACTGGTGTAGGATCTCCCTCTTGTAACTTCTGAATTTCTGCCAACAAATCCGGATGTTATATGTGCTAGTAATACGCCTGTCTTATTCACCGGTGGAAATATTGAGTTTAGAAAATTCCTTCAATAGCTTCCATTCTTGGATGATGTAACTAGCCAATATTGCTCTCAACTTTCGACTAAGAGCATCAGCTACAAAATTACCCTTACCGGGATGGTACTGTATAGTGAAGTTAAAATCATTAAGATATTCGAGCCAACGCCTTTGTCGCATGTTTAGCTCCTTTTGGGAGAATAAATACTTGAGGCTTTTGTGATCGGAGTATACCGTGAATTATTCTCCATAGAGATAGTGTCTCCAGATCTTCAAGACAAATACTACCGCGGCCAGCTCTAAGTCATGCACCGGATAGTTCTCTGCATGTTTCTTCAGTTGCCGGGAAAAGTATGCAATGACTCTCCCATTTTACATCAATATACACCCGAGGCCAATACCAGAAGCATCGGTATATACCTCGTACTTCTCTCCTTCAATTGGCAATGATAAGACTGGAGCAGTGGACAAGAGATCCTTCAAAGCTTGGAAACTCTTCTCACAGTCTTCCTTCCACTCATAAGGTATTTCGTTGCCAGTCAATCGGGTGAGAGGAACAGTAACTCTTGAGAAGTCCTTGATGAAACACCGGTAATAACCAGCGAGCCCCAAGAAACTACGAATCTCCATTGCATTGGTTGGTCATTCCCAATTCTTCACGGCTTTGACCTTTGATGGGTCAACGAAAATTTCATCCTTTGAAATTATATGGCCCATGAAGGATACTTCCTCGAGCCAGAACTTGCACTTGCTGAATTTGGCATTTAGTTTGTTTTCCCTCAATATCTGCAATGCCTTCTTAAGATGTTCTTCATGGTCTTTTTCAGACTTTGAATAAATAAGAATATCATCGATAAAAACAATAATGAACTGATCTAAGTGAGGCCTGAATATGCTGTTCATTAACTGCATGAAAGCTATGGGGCATTTGTTAGTCCGAAAGGCATAACAGTAAATTCGTAATGCCCATACCTGCTTCGGAATGCAGTTTTATAAATGTCTTCTTCTTTGATCTTCAGTTGGTGATAACCAGAATGAAGATCAATCGTGGAGAAATATTTAGCTCCAGATATTTGATCGAACAGTTTATCAATCCTCGACAGTGGGTACTTGTTCTTGATTGTAAGGTGGTTTATGATGCGGGACGACTACAAAACTCGACGCGGACGGGTTGCGACCTTGGGCTCTAAAGGATGACTCGGCTAACAAGACGACGCGACCAGCAACGACACTACAACACAGCACCGAACGAGCTCCAGAAGAGGCGGTCATGCCCCAAACAAGAAGCACTAACTCACAGTCGTCCCCGACGAGGGAAACGTGATGGTCGTGCACGGTTGGGAAACCGACTTTGAGACTCGGGTGGTCAGCTCACTCTCGTGCTCGGAACGAGTCACGGGATGGGTCTCGCACTCACAACTCACAGCGGTGATTAATATATAGCAAACTAATAAAATATCCTACTCACATGCAGCGGCATCTAGAATGCATACTAGCTAAGCAAAATACGACAAAATGGGGTGGCGAGTGTACCTCCACGCTCGGGGCGTGGGGAAGACTTCCCGGCCGAGATCCGGAACTCCCGGTACAGTAATAATTAATAATTACAGAAATAATGCTAAAGCCCACTCCACACAGGGAGGTAACAGGCGACACGTGGGGTCCGAGAGAACCAATCTCGGGTTGGCGGGCAACAGTCTGTGGCCCTCGGGCGAACGCGGTCGGTCGATTCAACTCCGTTCACCTAGGCCCGCAGGATGGCACGTGTGACCCGCTGCTAGTACGGTGACGTCCGGGGCGGCTCCTGGCTATAGCAACTGGCGGGGACGTTCTTGGGGTGTCCCGGGTCGATCCCTGGGAGCGGCGATCACCGGAGTGGAGGCAGGCGATTTCTTGGGAATTATCTCCCAAGGCTGTCCCGTAGTTGTGTTTCTGTCCAGATCTACGCGCTCTGGCGAGATCGACTGGTACGCTCAAAGCCGACGTCGAATCAAGACACAAATGATACCATTGGAAAGAGGACTCGGAATTATACAACATTTTGGAATTACAGCTTTTTCCAACGGTTGGATTTTCAATGGGAGAGACTGTAAAATTACTGAGCACACTATCCCAAAATGTAGAATAGGCTGGACAGAACCTAACCTCCCTGATCAAGGGCTTTGACTGAGGATCAAATGACTGAATAAGGACCTGGGATTTTTATGGTGGGTGGAAGGGAGGGTGAAGGAGACACACATAGCTCTTTTGTGAAATTTGGACAACATTTGATTGGTGATAAAAATCGGATGCCAAGATCTATCGCGTAGATCTGCACATCGGTAGACTTTGAGAAGAAAGAATAGGTGTCTTGGAAAGGGGGCAAACACGCTCTAATCGACCTAAAAATTTAACTGAGCATGGCCTCTGATAGGCGAAAGCTACCTTCAAAGTTTTGCAACGATCCAACGGTCGGATCTCCCGTACCAGCCCTTTCACCGAGCTGCTATCCTGCAACTCTGAGTTTGGGGCAGCAGGATGAAGACCGGCTTGTGGCGGCTCAATGACGGCACGAACAGCGGCGGAGGCGGTGGTGAACGATCACAGATGATAGAGGAAGAAGTGAAGAATAAGAAATTTGAGGGAGATAGAAGATTGGAACTTAGATCTAGAAGAGATTGTAGGTGGGAGGAGGAAGAACACCAAGAACACTCAAGGAGAGAGGGGGCTGTGCACCAAGCAATTCTCTTTTCAAATTTTCATTAAGTTCCACCAAAATACACAAGAGAATATATATAATCAAACACTAGATAAAGACCAAAGGACATCCACTAACATCAAAGGACATCCACTAACATTGGTAAGGGTAGGTGGGGGACAAGCATGGTGGACAAGGAGGGGACACCCCCCTTTAAGGGTAGGTGGGGGACAAGCATGGGGGACAAAGAGGGGGCATCATCTACCTTTGTCTCCTTGGTCCAATGGTCCAAGTCTTCTAGAAGCCCATCTTGGGCCTTGGACCAGCCTTTTGGGCCCACATGTGTAGAAGCCCACAAGGGAGAGAGAGGCCCAATTGGGCTTCTAAAATTTTGGAGGCCCCATTTAGAAATTGGGCTCCTTACATGAAGTGTAACCCATTTTACAACCTTGACCCATTACACTCATAAATACTCACATAATTACACATCAATACACTCGTAATAAACATAAAGAAACTCAATACCCAGGTGGGGACTCCATGCTATCACCCAACCACAAGGAGGTCGGCGTCGCTCGAGTCGTGCTACGTGTCTGATAACGACGGCTAGCTCTGGTGTCCTCACCAGTTTAACTATCGATAGTCGATGCAGAGTCTCATCGATCCGTCCTTCTTCTTGACAAATAGCACCGGTGCTCCCCAGGGGGAAGTACTCGGCCGGATGAAACCCTTGTCCAATAGCTCAATTAGTTATTCTTTCAGCTCTTTCAGCTCAACAGGGGACATTCGATAAGCTGCCTTGGAAACAGGTCCAGCACCAGGGACAAGGTCGATGGTGAATGACACCTCCCGCTCCGGGGGTAAGCCGGGTAATTCTTCTAGAAAAACGTCAGAAAAGTCCCGAACTACACGAATATCTTCAAGCTTAGACTCCTTAACATCTGTGGCAGTTACAAGGACAATGAAAGTCATACATCCTTTGCTTATAAGCTTACTAGCTCGGAGAGCTGATATAAGAGGTGATCTAGCCTGAGGGCTAAAGTATACCAGTTCCAGATAACCCACAAAAGTTTTCTTACCATTCCGGCAATCTACAGTTGCTTGGTATGTGGATAACCAATCAGCACCTAGTATGACCTCATATACTTCCATATCTAGGCAAATTAGGTCGGCAGGTAGATTATTTCCTTTAACCATAACCTCACAGTTTGGGTAGTGACGTGTGAGGTCGGCCTTATTCCCGAGGGGTGTAGATATGACTAAGTCTAACCATTTGGGCTTCATAGAGAATGTAGCAATAAATTTCATGGAAATAAATGAATGTGTTGCTCCAGTATCAAATAAAACTTTAGCAGTCTTAGAGCGAATGATTAGTGTACCTTCCATGATTCCTCCTTCCATCGATTCTGTCTCTTGGAGAGCTTGTAGACGGCCTTGCTTCTTTGCCGGAAACTTCTCCTCTTTATCGGCTTGTTCATTCATCAGTGGGCAATTTGGGATTTGATGTTCTCAGCTTCCACATCGAAGGCAGGCTCCTATCTTCCTCCAGCATTCCTCGGTCTTATGGCCGGGTTTATCACAGTATTTACAAACTTCCTTGGACGGTTTGGTGGTGGAGAATGGCTTGACAATCTTCTGGGATTTCTTTCCTTTAGAGTACTCCCCTCCATTGTAATACCGCTTCTTGTTGAAAGCTGCTTTAAAATTTCCCGGGCTTGTGACAAGTTCTTTCTTGTCACTTTCTCGGATCCAATTAGAAAGCTCGGTGGCGTCCTCGAGCAACTGTGCGCGCCGAACCATCTCCGAATGGACCTGGATGTCCATTGGTGCAAGTTGTGTAATATAATGGGGCTGAAGCCCGTTGAGGAACCTTCTTGTCTTCATCTTTTCCGTACATACCAGGTGGAGTGCATACTAGGATAGTCTCAAAAATTGGGCCTCATACTCAGCCACTTTCAAGCCCCGTTGCTTTAGAGCGGCAAATTTTGCGGCCTTTTTCTCTTCAATATGGTCGAAGAAGTACTTGTTGTTGAAATGCTCAATGAACTCATCCCATGTGACGTGGTCTTCTGGCAAGGTCGCTTCTATGGATTCCCACCAGCTTCGAGCATCCCGCTCGAGTTGGAAAATAGCCAACAGGGCCTTCTCCTCATCCGTGCATTGCATCACATAGAAAATCCGTTCAGTTTCTTTTAACCAGTTCTCGGCCTCCTCGGGATCGGATGAACCCGTGAACCTTGGTGGATTCATGTTACGGAAACCCCTATGGAGATCATCGGCTCCACAGTTAACACCGCCTTACACCACTTGTTGTAGCGCCTGCGTCAGTCCTTGCACGGTGCACTGCATCTCGCATCATTGTGCTCTTACAGCGGCCATGACTCTACAAAAGAGTTTATGTGTAATAAATATTGGGTTTTATTAAGAGGTCAGATGTCATAATAGAACTTAACCCGTGTCTCTACTATACCCATCTCACCGGGTAAGATACAAATCTATCCTTACACTTAGGTTTTAGCGAGGAAATTATAATCCCACGCTCTGATACCACGAAGACTGTCACATCCCGAGCGCGGAAGATACCCGGATGCGTGACGCGTCTATATAGATCGTGTTGTTCACGTAGAATTAGAGTGCACATAGTACTTGATAATTCACTGCTAATTCAAAATTTGACATTTAATCATAGTCCAAGATGACGATTGATGAACCAGAATAGTAAATTCTTAAAACTATAAGTTGATGGCAATTCCAAACCAGCTTAATCATAACCGACCGAAATTGTACCATAGATTACATGCCTTAATAATAACTAGAAGTACACAACATAGGACCTAAAATGCGAGGGACTAGACCTAGCTGACGGTACACCCAACCTAGCACTCAACACTCGGTATCCGTCCCATCCGGGTGGTGGTCGCTATCCAAATTTCCTGAAAAATATTAGAATTATAACATTATGAGCGAATTGCTCAGTAGGAATTATATCTCAAGTTCTCACAAGCTTTAAGTTAATTACAAGTTCAGTGCAAGTATAATGATGCATGTTGGAACAAGCAAGAATATCAAGAATTGTATCAAGAGAGTGTCTCATGAATTTCAATACGATGTAACAATAAGGAACTAGCAAGTAATTTGCAAGTAATTGCACAAGTAATTCCAAGAAATTAGTATTCTAGCAAGCGATCTCAAGTTCGTGTACTAGCAAGTAGTACAATAGAATTGGCTATCTCACTTATATCATTCAAGCAAGTAAATGCCCTTTTTCGGGCCAAGCAATCCATGTCAAGCAAGTCAAGCATGTCACGGGAAAGTGAGTGGGAATGTCTCAAGTCAAGTCAAGCAAGCAAGTACTTCGGTGCAATGCCAAACACTGTGGTCAATAAACTCCCATCGGCACAAGTACCTTCGGGTGCTCCCCCTAGGACCAAACCGGACCCTATATGCACAGCATTTCATGTATACTTTTAGACATCCACTCTCATTTATATAGCCAATATAGACTTTCAAGAAGTTTACCCTTGTAGGAACATAAGGTAGATTTTCAAGAATAGAGGTCAAAAGACATCTGAAGTGTAAATGATGGATTATGACCATCTACTTAAAATGCATGACACATAAGCAAATCGGGGTTAAGGAGATGGCAAAAAGTCATGTAAAGAACGTCAACACGACTATTTGTCAAAGTCAACATTATTGGTCAAAGTCAATGCTACTGGTCAAAGGAGTCAACTAGTAAAGGTCAGGCAGCGTTTTACTTTTCATGTAGAAATGCACAGATTCAAACTAAGGTCAGTGTAGCTATTGTTGAGGTCGGTGCAGGTTATGTCTCAGAGTTATAAGGTCAGTGCACATTTCATTTATGGTAGATAAGGTCGGTGCATGTCTGAGTTACCAGTATATAGGTCGGTGCATGTTACTGTTCACAAAGGGCTAAGGTCGGTGCACATTACTGTTCACAAAGGGCTAAGGTCGGTGCACATTACAGTTCATGCATATAGAAGGTCAGTGCACATTACTGTTCATGCATATAAAAGGTCTGTGCACGTTACTATTCATGCATATAGAAGGTCTGTGCACATTACTATTCATGCATATAGAAGGTCTGTGCACGTTACTATTCATGCATATGGAAGGTCTGTGCATATTACTATTCATGCATATGGAAGGTCTGTGCATATTACTATTCATGCATATAGAAGGTCTGTGCATATTACTATTCATGCATATAGAAGGTATGTGTACATTACTATTCATGCATATAGAAGGTCTGTGCATATTACTATTCATGCATATAGAAGGTCTGTACACGTTACTATTCATGTATATAGAAGGTCTGTGCATGTTACTATTCATGTATATAGAAGGTCTGTGCAGGTTTTCTTTGTGCATACTAAGCTCAGTGCATGTTGCATGATAAGATCGGTGCAGGTTTTCTTTGTGTATACTAAGGTCAGTGCATGTTGCATCATAAGGTCTGTGCAGGTTTTCTTTGTGCATACTAAGGTCAGTGCATGTTGCATGCTAAAGTCTGTGCAGGTTTTTTTTGTGCATACTAAGGTCAGTGCACATACAAGCCAATGTCGGTGCACATCACTGTAGCACCCGACCAAGGTCGGTGCCCTTATGCAGTAGGCGGTCAACATTAACCCAATGTATTTATAATTCATTTTCACACTTTTTACTATTCACTCAATTTCATTTTTATGGCCAAATATTTATTTGATAATTTTCCATGGTAGAGTAAATCGAGGTGGTTAATGGGTAATAATTAGATTTTCCTAATCATTTTTATCTTGTGAGATATTAATTTTTTTAAAGTGGGCCATGAATAGTGTCCTCCGTCTACCCTTCACGTAATTGACATATACGCACCAGAATCAGTGCGTTTTAGACACAAGTTTTTGTTCATAAACTTTAAGGTTCGGTAAATTAAGTTTTAAGGACATGATTAGATAAGGAAAAATATGAGGATTTTAAAATCATGCTTACGCTAGAATTTTATGGTTTGGTTAAATAAATATGAATTTTTGAGCATGGTGATCACTAATTACGTAACTTACTGTTCATGATTTTTTTAAAAATTGTTCACAGTATCAGGAAGTAAAGATATGGCTAGACATGGACAAATAGCAGGATTGCAAGATTATGCTCATACAATACTTTTAAAATTTAATTTCATAGATATGAATTTTTAAACATGGGGTAATTTATAGGAATTAAAATGGAAGAACACATGGACACCATGTTATACGTAACTACCCTATTCGTGCATGTCACCCTATTTAACTACTAATTAAGCCAGATCTTGAGAACTCCTACCTGTAGAGGTGGTTGACTAGTTAAACCATGAAATCCTATCCCTCCAAGTCCTCTACAGCCAAACCCCCAACCTTAGGATGTTGTACGTAACCTGCACGTGAAGAGAAATGTTAAACTCTCTCTCTCTTCTGTAGGTGGAGAAGAGAAAGGCACGGCAACCTTCTATTCTATGGCAGGAATGGCAGAGGGGTGGTAGGTTATTAATAAGGTCTCCTACGTAGGATGGAAAGGGTTATTTATAGGGGAATATCCTCCATGGGGAACCAGATCTGAAGCCTTGCTGTATGTGTTCCCCTATGGGTCCTTTGCCAGCAAAAAGGAGTTATTTATACGGGAATAAATGGGTCCATGGGAAACCAGATCTAAAATCCTTGTTGTGTATGTTCCCTCAGTGTCCATGGCCATCAAATAATGGCTGTTATTGCCTCACCCGAGCTATGGTGGTTGAGGGGTCCCTCCTCTTGTGGGTATGGTTGGTGGCATATATATATTCATTTTTAATTGGTTTGAAAAAATGGCGGCTTCTTTGTTTAGGGAAATAACACCTAGGCAGGTGGGCGCTAATCCTTTGGGCCCTTTATTTTTCCCAAAAAGAAATGGCGGATGCAAGAATCAAACTGTGGTCACATGTTTGGATAACACGTCACTTAACCAACTACACTAAGAAGTCACTTTGTCAGGTGAATAATCTTTCTGGAAGATGAATCCCCATTATGTATGATGACTTCAACGGTGATATTTTTATATAATGACCCTCATTTGGTATTCTAACTTCTTACTTAACCTTCCTATAGAGTTATCTTCTTATAGAATTATCTAAAGTTTTATTTATTTATGGAAAAAGTCTATATTATTATTATTATTATTATTATTATTATTCTTACATTTTTATACGAGGTGGTACACCTCTGGTGGCACCCCCATCGCCAGCCACGCAGGCGAGCGGCCATTCGACGGCATGGGAGCGTCGTGGGGTGTTGCGGGAAAATAGGGGATTGTAAATGCTGTAGTACCCGAACACGCGAAAATGGCGCCCACAGGGTAGGCCGCGGTTTCTTCAATTGTCATCCTGTAGACGAGCGCTGATTCCTTGGCTCATATATTTCAGCAATTTAGAATATCTCCAACAATTGGTGACCACTTGAAAGGTCACTCATTGAGTAATTCACGTCCGTCTGAAGGGGCGCCCATTCTTCGGATTACAAAAATCCAAATTTTCAGAAAATCTTGTAATGCCAAGAATTGGTGTCACTATGAGAGGACGCTCATTTAAGAAATGGCGTCCATGTGGAGGGGCATTGATGTAAGACCCAGTAGTTAACGGATCTTTATCGGTATCGAAATATGAAAAGATTCATGAACTTAGCATATTTTAATGGGCTTAATGGGCCTAGTTTAGTGGGTTTACCAATTTTTATAAGCTTTTAGAAGCTAGAATGGGCATTATTGCAGTTTTGCTTCTTTTAATGCCTTTTTACAAAAATTAGTTATATATCAAAAAAATTAAGAAATCAAAAGCATTGGATTTGTTTTTTTTTTGGGAGAATTCCCTCTCTCCCTCTTTCTTTCTCTCCTACGCACGTTCCTCCGCCCTCTCTTGCTCTCGGTGGTGTAATCACCCCGAGACCTTGTAGGAATTGCAGGAGGTGGCCTTGGTGAGCCCAAGGTGTAGGAGGAGTGGTGTCGTTGTCGTGGAGGCGACCGTGGAGCGTAGAGGTGGGAAAACCCCGGGTGAAGGGCGCGGTTCCTTCGTGAAGAACGATGAGGAACGGTGTATCAATTGGCAAAACAAGTAGGGGGATGGATTTCCCTTCCTCTTAGGATGCTTTACCTCCAATTGCATGCCCATTGCCTTATGTTTTCCCATGGTTTGAGTGAAAATCCATGAACATAGGCATTTATGTTTTAATTCATGAAAATCACTCCATGGCCATTATTTTTATGTTTTGGGATGTAAAAATGCTATGGAATGGATGTATGAAGGCAGGGAGCAGGTTTAAAGTTGTATTCCCATCGATTTGAATCAATTGGGAAGGGTTTCAATTGAGCTATTCCCATTTTTGGATGTCTGGGATAGTAGCAGTCCTTTCAATGACCGTTTATTAGGCGTATAGGGCGGTGGACCTTAGCGGTATTGGCCTGACCATTTCTATTTAACGGCGGCCCTTCGTCCGACCGTCTGTAGACATTAACGGCCCAGTAACCGACTGCCAAGCTCCTTCGTCCTATTTGAGGCGGTGTAAGAGTCGCGGCCCAGACCGGACCATTTTTTATCACTGGGCGGTCAATCGCGTGACCGTCTCTTGATTAGAACGGCCATGTCTAGACCGTTTTTATTCTGTTGAAATATATATGAAGTGATTTGTAGCTAAGTGGTCAGGGTGAGACCGTCATGGTCAGTGAAGCGGCCAGTCGTTCCACCGCTACCTGAGCTTTGCGGCTCTGACTAGACCGCCTAGTCCCTACAGTTTATAAATTCAATCTTATTTATTTGATTATGTGTTTCATGTTGCATATGTGCCATGTTTAAGTATTTTTATAAACTGTGGAACTTTCTTATGTCCCAGTCGAGTTATTTTCTCTTTCCTTGTGATGGAACCACTAGTCGTAGCCTGACGACCTTTAGTGTCGGTCCACCTGGGAGAGGTGGCGGGGTAGTCCCGGTGTACGGTTTTTAAGTTGGTTTCCATAGGCTCCCTTGCTTGTCAGTAGCGTCCTACTAGGGGGAAAAACTAGCGAGAGGCCTGGCTCAAGGTTTTGAGTCTGTGTGTGCACACGTGGTCAGGGGGTGGACTGACACTAACGAGTGTGACCCTAACTAGTACTTGACTCGATTACTGTTGTGTGTCTCACTCGTTGCATTCCAGGCAAGTGGAGATACCCGAGACAAAGTATAAGTCATCAGTGGGCGCGTCTGGTCTTCTTTCTGGTGGTCCTTTCTTTATCCTGTCACTTGGAAGTGTTGAATATTAATTCTATTGGTCGATTATGATTCTCGTGTTTAATTATTCATTTGGATTAACATGGGATAAGATGGCATTTGTGTTTGGCTATATTTAATTGTTCTTATACATGCACAACTTCATTTAACTGTTGTTTTTCCTATGCCATTGTGTTATTACTGCTTTTATGAGTTTAGCTACGAGGTAGGGATCTACGTGAGCCCTACTGAGTCTATGATGTGAGACTCACCCTTCCTTTCCAGGTGAGACAGAGCAGCAGTCCGTGAGTTTTCCACGTGATTTTGGTGGACAGTCTTAGGTGCCAGCAGAGGTCTCTTTTGCTCTTTTGACCGTGGTATGCCCCGTGTAGTTGTTTTCTTTTGACTCTTATACAGTGTGTGGACTTGTAATGGTTGGATCTGGACTATTATATGAATATATCACTCTGATATTGTAAATTACTTCCATTTATTTCAAAATGTGTGTGTAGTTCCAACTCATTATGCACCTCCTCAACCAATCCTCCTGATGTGCCCCAGACTGTTTTTGACGAAGATCTTGAATGAAAATGTCATGACTTTAGTTTTTGTGTGATTTGCATTGATATACAATTAATGAATGTGGAATGTGCGCTTTGAATCTTTGAATGAATGATTGATCAGGTTGAGGCTTGTTCAAGAAGAAAAAGTGTAAGTTGAATTTTGATCACAAATCATTGATATCATAGTTGTTGATTGATGGAATAGAAAGTTCAAGTCTGCTGAATTGTTTAGTTCATGTGCAATGACATTGTTGATTGAGAATGTCAATTGCTAACTTTGAGTTTGTGATTAATGGCAATT
The DNA here is from genome assembly GCA_022559845.1 of Amorphophallus konjac. Lineage (NCBI taxonomy): Eukaryota > Viridiplantae > Streptophyta > Magnoliopsida > Alismatales > Araceae > Amorphophallus > Amorphophallus konjac. The sequence continues at coordinate 116,803,815 of CM040124.1, read as the reverse complement.
TGATAGTGCAGGTTATATGTGGAGCTTTTCACTCAATCACTGAAGGCCATGGTAAGAATGAATGATAAATTGGATTTTAATGTCGATCGTTAGATTTGTGTTGAAATCTGGTTTGTATATGGGAATCTCACCTAGCAATGCTTATATGATTGATTTTGAACCATGATTCATGATTCGTCGTCATTCAATAGGTTTTATTCAGCTTTTCCATATGTCAGGAAAAGTGTCGACCCATGGGGTCGACACTTATCTTAACCCTCTCTGCCTTGCGTTATGTGTTAAGAACGCTGGCAAAAAGTGTCGACCCATGAAGTCGACACTTTCACCAGGGTTCTGTTATTTTTGCAAAGTCAGAACACTTGGGAAAAAGTGTCAACCTAATGGGTCGACACTTTCAGGTAAGTTCACTTAATTTTGTGAAAACAGAACCTTCGTGAAAAAGTGTCGACCTCAAGAGTCGACACTTTTCACCACGAATGTTGTGATTTTCACAGGCCAGAACACTTGGTAAAAAGTGTACTCAATGAGTCGACACTTGTTTCACGGGTTTTATTTTTATGTGTTCTGGTAGAACACTCGTGAAAAAGAGTCGACTCTATGAGTCGACACTTTTTCTGAGCGTTCCGATAGATTTTTCCAGATCTGTTTCGAACTCACTAAATGGAGATCCGTTTGGGTTGCTTGTTTACCATATTACCCTTAGGGCGTCCACCCTATATTGTATGTGTTTAGAAGAGGGTTTGGCATGGGCTTTTGTGTCATATTGGGGTTCAATCACTCTTGTATATGTAGCCACCCTTGTTCCTATCGGGAGATCATCCAAAAAGCTTCTAACGTGCTATTCTCTTGCAAGAAGAAGGAGAAGAAGGGATGCATCCGTGGAAAATGAGGAACTCCATCCCTGACCGCGTTCCACGTTCCCGAGGTCGAGGTTGGAGGCGTGCTGCGGCTCCTCTCCATCCTAAACCTTCTGGGCGAGCTTCATCAAGGGGCGACCTCACTCCTCTCGATTTCATCATTCCAAACCTCCCTTCATTCATCTCCGAGTTTGGTTGAAGGATTTAGGGGAGATCTATTTTGTTTATCATCTCTTTAGTTCTGTTGTGCTTAGATTCCTATTCTCAGACTGGACTTTATCTTTCCATCTTATTTTCATCTTTAGATGATTTTGGAGCTTGCTCTGAGTGTGTGTGTGGGGCTTCTCGTCGTCGTACGAGAACCCACGTGTGTGGGCCGTTGAGCCCATGTGTGGTGGTTGCTGCCGTCGTGCAGCGCGTTATAGTGAAATCCTCTCGAGGTGAGAGGGGTGGACGTAGGACGGCACTTGGTGTGTCCGAACCACCTAAAAATCATTGTGCCGTGGTTTGCTTTTTATGTGGTTGTTGATATTTGCTATCCGTTCATACTACGAGTGTGAGTCGGTGAGACGGGAGTTTGATCAACTGTCCGTTCATACAATGTTCTCCGAGTGTTTATATTTCTGCGCTAGAAGTTGTGAGGGCTTGCTTGCTTCTCAATCATATATTCTAATCAAGCTTCATCAGAGGTTCATTTGCCATATCTGTGGTTTGATTTAATTTTGTCTAAATTTGGGAAAAGGGTGGGCAATCAATTCACCCCCCTCTCAATTGCCTCCTAACCGGGCCAACAATTGGTATCAGAGCCTCGGCTCTATTTTCTAGAAACCTAGCGATTTAGAGAGATCTGTTAGGAATGGCCAACAACATTAACAAGGGGTTAATGCCCGAAGGGCATTCTATTCATCGGCCACCTTTCTTCGATGGTAGTAACTACCCTTACTGGAAGAATAGGATGACCGTCTTCCTACGTGCTCAAAGTCATGAAATATGGACTGTCATTAGGAATGGTCCGTATGTTCTACACCATGATGAGGATATGTGGGATGATGATAGTATTAAGAAAGCCACTGTGAACTTTATTGCTTTAAACATTATTCAGTGTGCTATTCACCCTAATGAGTATGCTCGTGTCTCCATGTGCAGCAGCGCAAAGGAAATGTGGGACAAGCTCAAGCTTATCTATGAACGTAACATATAAGTTACGGAGACGAAGGTGAACATGTTGATTCGTGACTACGAGCTATTTCATATGAAAGAGGAAGAAAGTATCTCCGAGATGTTCGCACGTCTCATGGAGATCACAAATGGATTGAAGTCACTCGGAAGAGAGTTCAAGGATACCGATTTGGTTAGAAAAGTGCTGAGGTCCCTATCGCCAAGCTGGCACACCAAGGCGACGGTGATAGAGGATTCTAAAGATCTATCTACCCTCACTGTGGATGCACTCATAGGGTCATTGATGTCCTATGAGATTAACATTAAGAGAACGGAAGAGGACACAAAGAAGAAGAAGTCTGTTGCATTGAAAGCTTACCCGGAAACAATTTCAAGCCAAGAGGATTCTATGGGAACCACCGATGACGAAGAGGTTGCCATGCTAACAAGAAGAGTACGACAGTTCCGGTGCCAAAGAAGATGATTTGGTGGGAAATTCAAGAAAGGAAAGAGGCAACCGAAGCAAATAAATGAACCTTCAAAAGCGGCTGAAGTGATGTGCTACGAATGTAAGAAGATGGGGCACATGCGAGGTGAATGCCCCGAGCTGCAAAAGAAAAAAGGGAGGATAGTGAAGGGCAAGACTCCCAAAGCGATGAAGGCCACGTGGAGCGACGAGGACGATGATGAGTCCACGTCCAATGATGAACAAGATATTGAAGAGCTGGTGAAGGATATGTGCCTCATGGCCAGGAGCGATCAAGAACAGGTAATCTCCGACTCAGAGCTTATCACTAATGAACAATGGGAGCTTACCTATGAAGAATTGGATGAAAAGTATAAGAGAATAAAAAATGAGAATAAAATCATGAAGAAACATATCCATGAAATCTTGCATTCATCCAATCCATGTGAGAAATGTAATCTGCTTGAAATGCAAGTAAAAATTTCAAAAATGCAAATAAAGTTTTAGAATCCAAAGTGAATTTGTTCGAAGATGAAATTGCATGCCTAGATATTGAAAAGAAAAACACTTTTAAACTCAAAGATGAAATCCAAGAAAGGCATGATTTGTTGAAAAATGAGCTGAAAAATTTGAATGCCAAATTAATTGAATGTGAAAAAGTGAAAGAGAAATTGAACAGCGATAATGAAAGGCTTATTAGTGAAATTTAAAAGGTGAAGAATGGAAGTGAGAAGATGGTGAAAGGAAAAGAAAAGCAATATGTAAAAAATTCAGTTTACATGCATGGCAACAAAAATTATTCTCACTATGTTGTTAAAAGTTCATTTCATCATGGAGAATGTTCACACACACACCGTGCTACATCAACTGTCAATTCTTGTTACCCCTCAACTTTTAGGAATGTAAATAACAGAAGAAATTTTGGTAGAAAGAGACCCACTTATTTTTACTGTGGGAAGATAGGGCATGACATGTACATATGCTAGTTAATGCAATATGATGATGACATATTTTTCAGTAGATACATCAATCGTTTTGAACTGCTAACATCATGGGACCCAAGCTCGCTTGGATAACCAAATCAAAATGAGCATGGTCGCTTATTGGTGCAGGTCTGCATGAAGGCTGGAGAGAATAAATGGTACCTGGAGAGCGGATGCTCCAGGCACATGACCGAGAATAAACATCTTTTTACAGACCTTGCAGAGAAAATGGTGGTACAGTAATTTTTGGTGGATAGGACAGAGGTAAGATAATCGGAATTGAGAGAATTGGTAAGGATCTCAACCATTGCATTGAAGATGTTTCACTTGTTAGAGGTCTTCGCCATAATTTGCTAAGTATTACTCAACTCTGTGACAAGGGTCACAAAGTCATTTTTGAGTCTTCTCACTACACCATTGTCGATGCTAACTCACATGAAATCAAATGCATAGGAGTGAGAAGTAACAATACTTACCAAGTTGATTTTGATGAAATTGCTTCTGAAAAGTTGTGTTTCGTTGCTAACAAAGATGAAGATGTCTGGTTGTGGCATCGCCGTCTTGGGCATGCCAGTCTAAATGTCATTAGGAAGCTGAATCGTCATGGTTTAGTTAGAGGACTTCCTAGTTTAAATTTTGAATCTTCAAAAGTTTGTGAAGAATGTAATAAAGGAAAACAAACCACAACTTCGTTTAAATGCAAAAATATTGTTTCAACAGAAAAACCCCTTCAATTGTTGCATCTGGATTTCTTTGGTCCCACCAGGACTCGCAGTCTTAGAGGGAAGCTTTATGGCTTCGTTATTGTCGATAATTTCTCACGATATGCATCGGTCTTGTTTCTAGCCAACAAGAGTGAGGCATGTAATGAATTCATTGAGTTTTGTGCTAGAATTTAGAATGAAAAAGGTTATTCAATTCAGAAAATTCAAAGTGACCACGAAAGAGAATTTGAAAATCATGAGTTTGATGAATTTTGCAGGAAGCAAGGGTATGAACATCAATTCTCATTACCTAGAACCCCACAATAAAACGGAGTGGTCGAGAGGAAAAACAGGACGCTCGTGGAGATGGCACGTACCATGCTTGTGGAGAATGGTCTTCCACGGTACTTATGGGTAGAGCCAGTGAACACTGCCTGCTACATTACAAATAGATCAATGGTAAGACCAATCCTTAAGAAAACTCCTTACGAGCTTTACAAAGGTAAGAAACCCAACATATCTCATTTTAAGCTATTTGGTTCAATATGTTCCATTTTGAACAATGGAAAAGACAATCTCGAAAAATTTGATGCGAAGAGTGACAAAGGGATTTTCCTCGGGTATTGATCACGCAAAAGTTCGTCGTTTAAAAGACGCATATCAATCTTAAAAATTTCAACTCACACTAGATGAAAGAGAGACGTAATATGGTGGCGAGAAGGGTCGAATCCTCAGGGAAGAAGAGATTTTTAAAGTTAAAAATCTTGTAACCTTTTAAAAAAACACTTGTGATTTTACTTTGCTTAAAGAAAATAGTGAAATGAAGAACAAACCAAATACTTAATTAAAAACACCTATGATTATGCGCATATGCTATAGAAATTAATTGCATGAAGTGAAAAGAAGAGATAGAAGAAGGGGGTAGAGATGGAAGAAGATCAAGAACTAGATCAAAAGAACAACTCCCTTCATTAACTTAAAAGAAAGAGTACATGAAGTGCAAGATAAGCTTATAACAAAAAGGTGACCAGATTACAATAAAGTATCATAACACAAAGCAATACCAAAAAGAGGGGCATGAGATGTAAAGATAGCAGTAGCAATGGTGATGATGCCATCGTCTCCTCCTCGCCGAGCCTTGGAGAGGATCGCTCCGCCTTAAAAGAGATCACCGTGGAAAGTGATAAATGAAGAAGCCGTCGTCATCCACGTCACGAGCCTTGGAACGTCGCCCGTCTTGATGTGCACACCGCCATGACAGGAGAGTTGTGAAGGATAAACTTTAGAGAGAAATATAGAGAGGAATGTGGAAGGGTTTGTGTGGAGATGAAGAAGGAAGAAGAGGAGAGAGTGAAACAGTGGGAAAATAAATATAACTCATAAACTAAGAAGAATTGGAGGAAGTGATAGAAGAATAACATCTAGATCTACAAGAGAGGAATAACTTTAATGAAGAACTCAGAGAGAAATAAAGAGGGGAAGGGCTTCAAAACTGAGGAATAACATAAGCAAGAACCTCGGATGAACAGTGAAATCATATGATAGCAAGTTGAACAATAGAAAATAACTTTCAAACCAGAAAGAATTAGAATATGATGTAGACGAAGAAGTTGTAGAAAACTTAAAACTAAAGAACTTTCATGAAGATAGTAAGAGTGGAAAATTACTAGAAGGGGGAGAAATAAGGGGAAGAATAGAGAGAAACACTGGTTCGCAGATGAACATGATAGCACAGTGAAAAACATAAAATACCTTGAAAACCAGAAGGAATTAGAGATGATGCAGAAGAAGAAGTTGTAGAGAATGTAAAAATAAAGAACTTTCATGAAGACAGCAAGAGGAGAAGAGGGACAAAAAAGGGGGAACTCGGCGAACTAAAAGATATGAGAGGGAGAGAATGAGTGAAAAATTGCCAAAAGAAGAACTTCATTTCTCCTCCTTGTCATGGGCTATTTATAGGGAAAGTTAGGTAGATGGAGGGTGAAGATTGTATCAAAAGGAGATGGATGGCTGAGATTTAGGTAGAATATGATGCATGGGGAAGAGAAAAAGTAGGTAGGCACCCCCTTTCTTGGACTTTAGACACCCCATTTCCCAAGGCTCATCATGTCTCTCCTTTATTTCAAACTTTGAATGTCTTTCTCCTCCTTTTCAAACTTAAACTTTGAATTCCTCCTTTTCAAACTTTGAATTCAAAATTTTGAACTTTCTTTTCCCTCCAACAAAAATATTTTGAATTATTTATTTGACTTGGTCAAAGTGGTGATGACAATTTTATCCCCGGCTTCTTTTGTAATTGCCTTTGGTGTCCTACACACACATAATTACACTTTAGTCCGAAAAATTACCATAATGTGCACATAAATCTCAAATGCTCATGATTATGCAATGGAGAATTAATGCTCATGGCCCTCAATTTTAATTTATTATTAAATAAGATAATCGAATTAATCAATTTACGTAAAAACTCTAATTTAAATGCAGAGTTGATGTTAACTATGAAATATGCATAATTGTCTAATTATATGCACATAAAATGGTGTACATGCAATGAATTGTCATAAGAAATGGACACTTATCACACCCCCAACTTACTCATTGTTAGTCCCTTAGCAATGCCAATAAATTAAATTTTAGGACTAACAAGAGTTTGTAAAATTCATGCTCTCATATCCAGTTATCCCTTCATAGAATCAACCAAAGATTAGGAATCTGGAATCATTAATGCACACTAGCCTTATGTAAGAACTTAATAGTACATGATTAAGAATTCAAATTAAAGCTCAATAGCATTTGTGCATGTGTAACTACCAAATCCACAGCTTAGACAATTGCATCCCCCATTCGCTATTCCAAGCAAATGCCTTTCAACCCTGCACCTCTTAGATCAGCGCATTAAATATATTATCTTTTTGGCTGCCTTATTATTTTGTCCCTTTGGGATCTTTTATACCACACATGATGCTGCACTACCCTTCACTGCTCAACGTGAACATCGACTCTTGCCTTAGGAGTAGGCCCAGTTTCGTAGATCTAGGTTCCCTTTTCCATTTTACGCGAACATCAACACGTCTTAGGTGAAGTAGGCCCGGTTACTAAGATTAGGGGCATTTTTCAGGGTTTTTTTTCTTTTTCTATCTTTTTTTTTCATAATGCCATTGCACTTATTTGATGGATAATTTGGCAGAAAGCTTTGTAAAAAGATCTCTTTTCTTAAGAAGTGCAGAATATCAGACATCATACCTAAAATGGCAGGGGGGTTGTCTTGCTTGTTTCATTAGTGTGCAATGTGAATTTTTTTTTCTAAAGTGCACATGAACTTTAAAGGGATTCTTATATCAGTTTTCCATTGCTAGATTGACTAAATTTCGCCTCATCCTTCTCTCTAGTCTTTTCTATTCCAGAATTACTTTTAATTTAAGCATGAATCATGAAACTCAAAATGGGGTTTACATCTTTCTACGATGACATTCAAGACAGAACTCCTATCAGGTTGTACTATATGCATCATGAAAATTTTTCTCTCCCCCCCAACTTGAATGACATTGTCCCCAATGGCATATAGAATTGAAAGCAATAGAACAATGTATCAATAAATACTTCGGAGTGGGAAAGAGACAACCGGATATGCAGGACGAAACCTCCACCAATGTCATGGACGGCGATGACTTCCTCTCCTTCACCTTAACCTGACTACTAAAACACACTCAAATAAAAACGTCAAAACGACAAAAACCGTGGGTTGCCTCCCAGAAGCGCTAAGTTTTTCATCTTCAGCCAGACGTATGAGAGCTCATGAAGATTTTATGCCAGACCACTTAGGACAATGGATTCTTTTTGCAACTGATCATTTTCCAAATAAGATTTCAATCTTTGACCGTTGACAGTGAAAATTTGACCATTTTTAGGATTCAAAATTTTGACGGCATCGTCGTCAAAAGCTTTGACAACTACAAACGGTCCATCCCATCTGGACTTGAGCTTTCCAGGGAACAAGCACAGCCTAGAGTTAAAAAGCCATACTTTCTGATTTGGTTGAAAAGTTTTCCTATGAATATGCTTATCATGGAAGACTTTCATTTTGACTTTATAGATTTTTGAATTTTCATATGCTTCATTTCTTAGTTCCTCCAATTCATTGAGTTGTAGAGCTCTTTGGGCCCCAGTTTGAATGAGATCAAAGTTGACTTGTTTGATGGCCCAATATGCTCTATGTTCAAGCTCTACAGGCAAATGACAGGCTTTTCCAAAAATGAGGTGATAAGGTGACATGCCAATGGGAGTCTTAAATGCAGTTCTATAGGTCCAGAGTGTATCATCTAGTCTCTCGGACCAATCTTTTCTATCCGGTCGAACTGTCTTATGCAGAATGGTTTTTATCTCCATGTTGGACACTTCTACCTGGCCACTAGTTTGGGGATGGTAGGGGGTAGCGAGCTTGTGAGTGATGCCATATTTGTAAAGCAGAGCTCGGAATTTAAAATGAATAAAGTTAGAGCCCCCATCACTAATGATAGCTCTACGACAACCAAATCTAGAAAAGATGTGTTTCTTCACAAACTTCATCACAACCTTGTGATCATTTGTCCTAGTAGCAATAGCTTCAATCCATTTCGAAACATAGTCCACCGCCACCAAAATGTATTCATTACGAAATGAAGGTGGAAATGGTCTCATAAAGTCTATTCCCCAAACATCGAAAATCTATACTACCAGAATGGGACTGAGCGGCATCATATCTCTTTTTGAATTGTTGCCCACGGCTTGACATCTCAAACAAGTTTTAGAACATTCATAAGCATCCTTGAATAAAGTGGGCCAATAAAATCCACTTTGTAAAACTTTTGCTGCAGTTTTCTTTCATGAGAAATGTCCCCCACAAATCGAATGATGACAGAAATTCAACATAGACTGTTGTTCCTCCTCGAGGACACATCTTCTAATGATCTGATCAGGACCCATGTGAAACAGCTCCGGGTCCTCCCAAAAATAGTGCCTTAGCTTTGAAAAGAATCGATCCTTCTCCTGTTTAGACCACCCTTCTAGGATCTGTCCTACCGCAAGGTAGTTGACTATATGAGCGAACCAAGGGGTTGTTGTATGTGAGATGGAAAGAATTTGTTCATCGGGGAAGGAGTCGGACATAGGGGCACTTTCAAGAATTACAATCCTAGATAAGTGATCAGCTACAACATTCTCCAACCCCTTCTTGTCTCTGATTTCCAAATCAAAATCTTGTAGTAACAAAATCCACCGTATGAGACGGGGTTTGGCTTCCTTCTTAGACATCAAAAATGTTAATGCTGAGTGATCGGAATAAACAATGACTTTCGCCCCTAACAGATATGATCGAAACTTTTCGAGGGCAAACACAACAACTAACAATTCCTTTTTCGTGGTGGTGTATGTGAGCGACGTCACGCGGTTCGGGGAGCGAAGAAGATGCGGAGCGCGCGGGCTCCTTTTGTTTTGCTGCAACACAGAAATAAGTGAAAAGAGAAGGGGCCATCACGGGAGATTGCTCCGGCGGGGCGAGCGGGACACATGTAATATAGCAAGATATGGGGGTTAAACGGCCATAGCGGGAAGTGACTCGCCGCGGCCTCGGGGGGACGGGAATGGTGCAGAAATCAAATAGCAAGAATTGAAACGGCCATTGGGGAAGTGACTCGCCGCGGCCTCGAGAATATGAGCAGATAAGAATATAACCGAATATAAGGAGAATATAAAGAACGGAAATTTAAACGGCCATTGGGGAAGTGACTCGCCACGGCCTCGAGAATATGAATAGATTAGAATATAACAAAATATAAAGAGAATATAAGAACGGGAATTTAAACGACCATTGGGGAAGTGACTCGCCGCGGCCTCGAGAATATGAGCAGATAAGAATATAACAGAATATAAAGAGAATATAAGAACGGGAATTTAAACGGCCATTGGGGAAGTGACTCGCCGCGGCCTCGAGAATATGAGCAGATAAGAATATAACAGAATATAAAGAGAATATAAGAACAAGAATTTAAACGGCCATTGGGGAAGTGACTCGCCGCGGCCTCGAGAACATGATGTGATCGCTAGGGGCCAAAAGACCCCAAAATAAAGAAAGTGATCGCGCCTACCTCAAGAGCGGGAGATGGCGGGTTGCTTCTTCCTCCCCCTTCGGCCGGCCGATGGAGAGGGCTTTCCTTGGGTACCCTTGCAAAACAACAACAAACAAGTAACGAGTGGATTAGAAAGATGAAGGTGTAGTATTCAAATCCTTGCGATAAAATAATGAAATGACGGCAAGACACACACCTGGTTGGTGTTGTCTTTTAAACCTCTCTCGGATACGAGTAGGAGGAAAATACTTATGATGAATGGCGATTATGCCGACGTAGGAATAGAAAAAAGACTCCCTTATAAGGGGGATGGAGGATGCGATATGATGAATGCAAGATAACTATGAAAGAAAAGGAGAGAGTGGCTTATTGGATGGCCGATAGTGAGATCCGGCGGAGCTTCGGTAGCGTAGGGACGACGTGGAAGTACGGTGGACGAGGACAGCCTTCCTCCTGCGAGCGCGGGCACCCAAGAAGCCGGCAGGACCTCCACTTACAAAAGACCCCACGGGTTAGAAATGACTCCGGTAGCCTCTGGGCTCCGGCAGCCTATCGGATCTCTTAGAAGCTCCTCAGAACTGGAGGGGTGGGCCTCTATTTATAGGGCTCCGGAGGGTGGAGACGTCCAGGACCCTGGACACCTCCATCAGGGACGAAATAATATTTTATTCTATTTTTATTCATTTTTTTCAAATATTTTTGTGGAGGCGTCCAGGGTCCCGGACGTCTCAATAAGGTCCACATAACTCCACCGAACGCCGCACGCGGTTTGGCACAACGAGTGGTTTTGTGAGCGGCGCCTCGTGATTCGGAAATGGGCGCGTCCAGTTTTATGGACGCTTCCACAATTGGATTTTTTCACACACGACAAACCATCGATCGGTGGACGGGGCCGGGTGGGCAAGTTGATGGAGGCATCTAGGGTCCTGGACGCCTCCAAAAAAATATATTTTTTTATTTTTGTTTTGTTTTTATGCCAAAGCTGGCATTTTTATATTTTTTATATTTATTTTCATGGAGGCGTCCAGGGGCCTGGACGCCTCCATTAATATATCATTTTTTTATGTATTTTTGGTCTTAAGAAATAAATTAAAGAAATGGAGGCGTCCAGGAGACTGGACGCCTCCATTAAGACGCCCCCGGGTCCGCTGAAAAGGCGTCGGCAGTTCCCCGACAGGCACCCTTCCTGGTTTCGGAACCTTCCGGTGCGTCCGACTGGTGTTGATGCCGTCCGAATGCCGCAACGAGATGATTTCGGATGCCGAAAAGGCGGAAGAAGACTCAAGAATAGGAAACACTCGAGCGATTCAAAATGCGAAAGCCAATGCGGGGCGTCGTATAGTAATATGAGATTTTCTCAGGAGATGTCAGGAATGGCGTGTCTACAGCTGCCCCGCCTTGGCGTCTGCTTTGCAAGGGAGTGACACGTAGTGGAATGGTATCGAAGTGGAGTGAAATGAAGTGGGAGCGGACTGATAAGTTGATGCCAAGGTGTGATGAGACACGCTTTTGACGTTACTGTTTGGAATCTTTCCTGAAGTTTCAATGAGGCGACCTTGAAGGAGGTCTTTCAAATTTTGACGATTTGCTTGGACGGAGATCAAATAAGAGAGGGTGAGATGTGCGCTCAGGCACGAAACGAAAAAGAGACCAACTTCTCGGTGTGGAAGTACCTGGGTCATAAACCTGCAGGTTTCACCTTTGGGGAGCGGTTACCAGCCAACGTGGAAGTGCTGCGGCCAAGGTGGGTCAAGCAAGGTAAAAAGTAAAGGAATATCTGAGGGTCTGTCCAAACAAGGGTCTCCTTTGGAAGAGCAGCGTAGGGCCGTTTCAAGGAAACTCAGTATTTCATTCGGAGTGGAATATCTCATATTTGTAAGAATTGAAGCACAGCGGCTTTCGCAATCGAATCACTTGAATGATCTTCCGCAATAAATCAAAGTCCTATATGAATGCATGCTGGGCTTAAAGAAAAATTTAAAACAAACTAAAATAGAAAATAGCCAAGGATAATATTGTCAACTTGTTAAGAACGGGTCAGGATACCGATCCGGTGAGCTGGTACTGGGCTGGGGCCCGTTTATCCACGCACCAACTCACTGAATGGAACCGCCGTCCCCATGCTACCACAAATTAACGGCCTATCCGGACAACCCGAATTTTTCCGGAACCATCACCATTTTTGTTGAAGGGGAACTCAAATCCCAGGTTCGTTCAGGCTGCAAGGTCCTTGACATATTCTAGTAGTGTAGATATCATATACTATGATGCGTGACAAGGTGGGACCAACCATTGAAAGGTAGGACAGGAGATAGGACAAAGACGTCCGTTAGTAAAACCTGCACAGACCAGCAAAGGTTAGCAACATCAGAAAGTAGGAGAATCATAGCAGAATCGCACCATAGTACAAAGGAGATCTAGACAAAATCCTGACAACTGACCACTGACGTGACATGTTCCGTCCTGTAGCGCCCTACCCTTCCTATAAGTATCTCCCTTAGGCTAGTTCCTCCAAATGCACCAAGGAGAGTTTTGAAAGCTCAGGAGGAAAAGGAGAGGAGAATCTAGAGATTTCAGGATGGAAGGAGAGTCTTCCCGCGTTATGAAGAGGAGCAGGCCTAGCAGCGAGATCAGGTGACTCTCCGACCTCGAGGGTCATCTGAGTAGGACGATCATGTCGCATATGGTAAGCTAATTCATTTCAAATTTCTCCACGTGAACCTTCTTCTTACTTCCTTCCTTTCTTCTTCTTTCTTTTCTCTTCCAGCCATATCCACTCTTCCCAGGCCCGAGGAAGTTTTCCAAACTGCCATGGCTTTCAAAGCTAACTTCCAACATCTCCATCGGCATGAGGGCCATACTCTCGAGGTGGCATCTTCAGGGGCTCCTTATTCACGCCAAACACTATGAGAGAATCCGCATGGACTGGGCTGCTATGGGCGCATTAGTGGAGATCTGGCATCCCCAGACCCACACGTTTGTCTTCCCGACCTTCGAGGCGACCATCCTCCTCGAGGAGGTGGAACTTCTGCTTGGATTGAAGAAATTCAAGAGTGACGGGAAGGTGAAGGCTATGCGGATGCTGACACGGGGGACTTCCGAGAGTGTCCTTGGAAGCTTCATGCGCCCGACGCAGCGAAAAAGGTCCGTACTCGACAGGGAATTGATTTGCAAAAGCTCGCGGAATGGGTTATGGATGCCCTGAGAGGGTCACCAGATGATGACTATTTGGAAGGAATCATGAAAGGGTTCACCATTTGTCTGGCGGGAGCTCTCTTGTTCCCTCATACTGACAACATAGTGGAAGAAGACCAACTGAGTGCCATTCGCGGGATCTGGAGTGGAAAGAGGGTGGGACCCGCCGTCCTTGCCTACCTTTACAGTGGCCTTACTGCCTCAAGCATGGGTAAGTCTCCTTTTGGTTGCGCACTTGTCCTGAATTGCTGGCTGGATTTGCATTTCACGTTTGATCACCATGAGGGAATGCCAACCGCTTCGAAGCTCTTCCAACAAAGCCCCCTTTATTACATAGCCGACGTGTTAGGCTTCGGTGGCACTGTAGCGAACCGTGTTCCGTGACTGAAGAAACGTGAAGACTGGCGGTCTTACTTTCGCACTGTGACACAAAACTTCTTCACTTGCGCACCGGCATGTCTACTCTCGCTTGAACTCCTTATGAGGTCTTCTCTCGAAGTTGATCTCCAACTGATCGGCGCGACCGAGTTTGTCCTTTACAATGCGCATCGGTGCTGCCTCCAGATCGGCATTCCGCGCCATTCGTTCCCACTACTGACTGGCATCGTCCCTTTGAAGAAGAGGGATTTGGGCACTGAAGCGGATGCGAAGGAAGCGAAGGCCATAAAGGCACACTGGAAAATAAGTGTAGCGGGAAAGGCCTTAGCGCATGTGGGGGAAGAATGTGAGCTGTGGAGAGCTTATATAACCGAACTGGGGAAGTTAAGGCCTAGAGTGCCTAAGCCCCTGATGTAACTCGTCCTGCTTTCTGATGGAATAAAATCTGGAATTTGACATTCTAGACCACTGTTCCCCTAATTATTATTTTTATGATTTTTTCTTTTTTTCTTTTTGTGTTTTCTTTCTTTTTATGTATCTATTTATTCATAATATGATCATATATAAATATATATATATATATAAATTTTTGTGTTTAATGGGGGGCGTCCAGAGGCCTGGACGCCTCCAATTTTTCTTTTTTCTTTTTTATTTATTTTTTATTTGGGGGCGTCCAAGGGCCTGGACGCCCCTAGTTTTTCTTTTTTATTTTGTTTAATTTTTCGTTTAGGGGCGTCCAGGGGCCTGGACGCCCCTAGTTTTTCTTTTTTATTTTGTTTAATTTTTTGTTTGGGGGCGTCCAGGAGAATGGACGCCCCTAGTTTTTTTTGAATTTTCGAAAAAAAAAGAAAAAGTGGGGGCGTCCAGGCACCTGGACGCCCCAAAAAAGGGTGATTTATTATATAAAGGGGGGCCTCACCCCCCTTTCCACTTCTACTGTTCATTCTGACGACTTGTTCACTCTAAATGACCCATTCCCAGTTCCCAATGGAGCAAGGAGGCCCGAGCCAGGGCGGGGAGAGGCGGAAACGACGGGCTCGTCGTCCGAGGAGGTCGAGGGATCATGCAGAGGAGGCTGCCGCAGGAGAGGAGATTGCTGTGGAAGAGGAGATAGCCGCGGAACAGGAGGCGCCTCCTTTGGCCGTGGAGGATCCTGCGGGTGTTGGCGATGCGGGAGAGGATGAGCATGACCCGGTAAGCCCCTCAGAACCCTAATCTATTGGTTTAATATGCTAAACAGGCGGCCGAGAGCCAGTGGAGAAGGCTGGGGAGTGGTGGAAGGAGGTGTCCAGGGGCCTGGACGCCTCCAACTTTCTTTTTTATTTTTTTTATTATTTATTATTATTATTTTTGGGGGGTTATTATGTAAAATAAAAATAAGGAGGCGTCCACATGGGTGGACGCCTTCATCATAAAATATATTTTATTTTTATTTTTGGTTATTTATTTTTTTTGTTTTGTTAAAATAAAAAGAAAATAAATAGAAAGCGTCCAGGGGGTTGGACGCCTTTAAATATATATATATATTTATTTAAAATAAGTAAAAATAATTAAATATTATGTACACTGTTGTTGTTTATTATTATCCATGATGCTGATGTGTTCCTTTTTGTTTATTTTTTTGTGGTGTGCAGGGCGTGATGAAGAGCCGGATCAGCTGGTCCCTGGTGGTGGCAGCGTACCATGGGCTGTCGGACTTCCAGAGGGCGCGTGTGGACGCCATGGGTTTTGGAGCCTTCCTTAGGATAGAGCCCTTCCGGCTCGACCTTCCGGCTCGACCTTCCTCTCATTCAGGCTTTGAGGGAGCGGTGGCACGCGCCGAGCCGGGCGTTTCTGATGCCCTGGGGGCACATGGTGCTGACACTAGAGGACGTAGCTCGGATCACCGGGCTACAAGTTGACGGAGAGGCAGTCAGCGGGGTCACCTACCCCGACTACCGAGAGAGTGCCCTGGACCTGTTGTGGTTAGAGACGAGCGTGACTGACAGAGACAGCCGGGTAGTTGGCCGAGTGGAGATCATGGAGGCGCTCGGATTCGGTTACCTGCGCAAGCGGGTTAGCGAGACTGGAGCGGAGTTTCTGGCATGACTCGAGGGAGACGCTCGTGCAGCTTTCACCCAGGACACGAGCGAGCGAGAGCTGGTGGATCTAGATCTCCGGAGGTTCCTCTTCTTCTTCCTGGGCCGCCTTCTGCTGGGGACGAAGGGTGACGGCATCCACTGCCGCTTCCTCGGGATCCTGGCGGACCTTGACAGAGTGGGGCACTACGCGTGGGGAGCGGCTCTGCTTGCCCATTTGATTGCTGATCTCTCCCAGACTTCAGAGAGGGAGACGACAGTCAGCGGCTTCGCACCTTTTCTCTAGGTACACAATTTATTTATGCATTTTACCGTAGTTAAATATGCAATTACTCGTGCTAATGATGTATGATGGATGCAGGTGTGGAGTTATTACTACTTCCCGATGGGGAGGGCCAGGCAGGGGAACAGGAGAGCCGTTCCTCTAGCGCGACAGTGGAGGCCGGTCGTGGTAGCGGCACCACACAGCTACCAGCTGGCGTCACTTCGTCGGGAGTTGAGCGAGTACCCCGAGGCTATGGTATGATGCGTATGATTTCTTTGTATTTTTTATGCATGCGACCTAATGGCAACTAGTATGATGTATGTATGGTGATGTAGGTGGTGTGGAGGCCCTACCTGGGTATGGCCGACGCTGGCCAGCCTGGGTTGTAGCGGGTCTTCCTCGTTTCGGGCGGGACGTGTGGGTCCATTGCCTGAACGAGATCGAGCCGCTTCGGCTGAGGCTGGTTATGAGGACGTTGGGGCTGGCCCAAGAGTGGGTCGATGTAGATGAGCCGGTCCGCATCGGGCGGAAGACCAAGGGGAAGGTGAAGATCGTGGACTGGCGTAAGCGATTCCCAGCACAGTACCAAGACTGGCAGCAGGGCGGGGTCCCAGTGGTGTCCCATGTACAGGACAGCACAGACTACATGAGACGGTATCGAGCTACGTACGGGGACCGCCTCTCCCTTGGTGGTATGGCAGGGGTAAGTGTGAAATGAAAATGCTTCACTCTTTTATACGTATATGCATGTGATACTAACTTATATGCCATGCAGGATGCTCGTGACGACATGATCACCGACCTGCGGGCCCAGCTGGCGGACGCCAGGCGGCAGTTAGTGGCCATCCGACAGGAGTTGGAGATCCTGGTGAGTCTATGCAATGCATTTTTGTGACCTGGATTTTTGATACTTGGCCTCTGACTGTCGTTTGCTCTGTGTTTCAGCGGGCCCACCAGGCAGCGGCAGCCGGGACGGCTGGTGGAGCGGGTTCCAGTTCGTGGGGCCCTCTCCCGGAGGTCTCTGCCCTTCAGGAGCAGCTGGCGTATGCGGTGGCTCGGGCTGAGGAGGCCGAGCGTGACCGCGCGGCTCGAGTGAGTGTCTGCCTGACCCCGACTCTCCTTCTAGCTGCTTTCCTTCTATCACTGCTCTCTTACGGTGCATGCGTGCTTCGACAGGTGGCCGAGATTCGGGAGGCCCTGGCCCGTGCTGTTCGTGCCGAGCATGAGCGCGATGCCTGGGCGGCAGAGCGTGACGCCCGGATTGCGGAGCTAGAGGAGGAGCGGCGACGGGAGGCTGAGGAGCTTCCTCGCGACGTGGTGGATCTGCAGATCACCCTCGAGCTATCGAGGAGAGAGGCGATGAGAGAGAGAGAGGAGAGGGAGAGGGATAGGGAGATCCTAGAGAGAGAGAGGGAGAGGGATAGGGAGATCCTAGAGAGAGAGAGGGAGAGGGATAAGGAGATCATAGAGAAAGAGAGGGAGTACAGGAGGGCAGAGTGACATAGAGATTGGGACGAGAGGAGGGCTCTGGTGGCCCTGGTGTCAGAGCTCCGACTGAGTCTTGGCACGGCGGAGGGGAGACTTCGGGAGAGTGAGGAGCGGTATCAGAGGGCGAAGGAGCGCGGGGCGCGACTTCGTTAGTCTGGTTCCTTTTCCGTGGGCAGCTTTCTAGTTTCTTCGGCCGAGGAGCGTCGCCGTGCCTTGGAGGCTGGCATGGTGCCACCTGGGGAGGCGAGCACGGCTTCTCAGGGTTCGCAGAGGCCCCCTAGGGATCCCCGTCAGAGGAGGGAGGAGAGAGATGACTAGGAGGGTGATGGCGAGAGTTAGAGAGTTACTTGTACACTCCACCCTCCTTACTGTATGATGTACTTTCGACTATTATATGAAATGAAAATGGCTTTCTTGTGTTGTGTGTACCTTTCCTCTCTCACTTTTCTGTTGCACCGAGTTGTTTCGAGGCATGCCTTACGAGACTTTGCCCTGAACAGCGGGGAACTGCACTTTGCAGGGGTGATTCTGTTTCCTTTCTCCCCCTTTTTTGGGCGTGTCCAGGCGTGAGGATGCGTCTTAATCCTCGAATTCAAATTTAAAGCATCGGGTGGCCTTTCTTCTCCTGTGCCTTACCTGTAAACGAGCCCGCCTTCCATCGAAACTTGCTCGCCCGTCTTTGTCTTCTTCCCCTCGATCGATGGAGTTCGGCGGTCTGGACCAGGGCAAAGGTGGAGAGGGACGCGGGACGCCTCGCCTGAGGAGGGATGCGCCAGAGCACGGAACGGCGTCCCTGGAGGAGGAAGGGCCGCTTCGGGCCCCCGAGGGACCCGAGGGGCCCGATGTCACGGAGGGAGGTGAACACGGTCTGGTAGGTCCTCCGATCTCTTCCTCTTTGATCCATTTTGAGTTTTGAAGCGAGCCGTGGGGGGAAAAGGTTTCGGCGAGTGTTGCACTCAAATGATGGACGCGTCCTTGACAGGAGACGCGTTCTTGTTATGACGCGAGTCCCTTCTTTCTTGATGCAGGACATGGCAGAGACCCCGGGCCCGGCCGATGAGTGGGTGAGTGCAGACGAGCCGAGCCGCGTCAGGAAGGAGAGTCGCGGCAAGGCGAAGCTTGAAGACTGGCGCATACGTCTCCCTGGACAGCAAGGGGGCGTACTGGTGCAGGATAGTGCCAACTTCCTGCGGCAACAGAGAGAGAGTTACGTGGGTCTTCCTCGAGCCGAGGATACGCGCGACGTCGACGGGTCTCGTGCCCAATTAGCCGAGGTCAAGCGGCAGCTGGCCGCCACTCAAAAGGAACTGTCGCTCCTGGTAAGCTAAGTGCTGCATTTTCTATTTTTAAATGTGGAGTTTAGCTGACTGCTATTGTTTGTTCGTTCTAGCGTGCCCAGCAGACAGTAATGGTGGGAGTGGCTGGCGGCGCATCTTCCAGTTCCTCGGCCCCTTTTCTTGAGATTGCCTCCCTCCAGGAGCAACTTGCCGGTGCGGTGGCTCGGGCTGCCCGGGCGGAAGAGGAGCGTGATGCCTGGGTGGCGACTGTAGCAGAGCTGCGACATCACGGTGAGGAGAGACCTTCTCCAGACATCCTGGAGTTAAGGGTTCTTCTGCAGATTACGAGGAGAGAGGCAGAGAGAGAGAGATCCGAGAGAAGGGCCGAGCGACAGCGGGATCAGACCGAGAGGAGGGCCTTGGAGGCCCAAGTGAGGGAGCTCCAGCTGGGCCTTCAGGTCACGGTGCAGAGGCTAGGAGTGATGGAGACGCGCTACGAGAGAGCGCGAGAGTTTGGGGAGCGACTGCGCCAGTCTGGTCGCTTTGCCGCTAGTGGTTTCTTCGCCACACCAGGGGAGGAGTAGCGAGTCATTGCTGTGGAGCTGGCACCACGAGGCGAGGCGGGTGCTGCTGCACGGGGATCCAGAAGGCTTCTAAGGGACCCTCACCTCAGGGGAGAGGAGAGGGACGTCTAGAGGGACGAGCACGAAGATAATGGCACGAGTTGGCGAGCCAGTGGACCCACCTCATCTCTATGATTGTAGTGTTTATGACAAGTTATGTAGAATTATGAATGGAGTGATTTGATTTTCTGCTGCTTGTTTGTTCTCTTGTGCGTTCCTTCTTCCCTACACTTCTTCTCCTTTGCACTGTTCCCATGTGATGGGTCTGCCGAGACTCCACCCCAAGTGGAGAATCGCGTCTTGTTGTGACCATTTTCTACGGGAATCTGCCGTCGAAGCCAATAATGACGGCCCTAGTCCCTTTTCCCGGATGTTGTGTCAAATTTTGCGGACGTCCTCCAAAACATGATAGGGTATCCCTAGACAACATAGGGGGCTAGTCGTCATATTCTTCGTCCAATCAATCACCATGTGCGAGCGGTGAAGTGACACATGGGACCGCATGGTAGGTGCCTCATCGCGAGGGCTATCATTAAAGGTGATGGAGGTAATCTTGGCCTGCACTCCTTCCATTTCTATAAATTCTTGTCCCTTTTATCCTCCCAGGTATATCGAGAGCTAACTCGAGGAGCACAAGTTCTCACGGGAGAGGAGGAGTTCAAAATTCTGAGAGTTGGATGGAGGGCGAATCTTCCCACTCCTCGAAGAGAAGCAGGTCCAGTGGTAGTAGTTCCAGGAGGCTTTCAGATCTCGAAGGGCACTTCAGCGAAAGGGCCCAATCACAACTCGTAAGCTGAGCTTTCCTGCCCTTTTCTCATTCTTTCTTCCTTCCTCTTGACAACACCCTTCTCCATTTCTTATGCACGCACAGAGTGTAATGAAATCACACATTTCATGGGAGTTAGCAGTGGCTGCATACAGGGGTCTCCCGGATTTTCAGAAGGCCAGGCTAGACGTGATGGGATTTGGTGCCTTTCTTCGGATCGAGCCGATCCAGCTTGACCTGGTCCTGATCCAAGCCTTGTGTGAGAAATGGGACCCAGTGAGTCGGGCATTCCTGATGCCGTGGGTGCACATGGTGCCCAGCTTGGAGGATGTAGTCCGGATCACAAGCCTGAAGGTGGAGGGCGAGGCAGTGACTAGGGTCACTTATGTGGATTACCGAGAAGGTGCTCGGAAGCTACTGGGTTTGGACCTAGATGGTCGGAAAAATAGGTCGGTAGCTAGGGCGTCCCTCATGGATGCATTAGGGCTCACCGACACTCGTCGGTGGGACGATGAATCCTCAGAAGAGTTCATGGAAAGGATGGAAATAGGATGCCGTGCCGTGTACTGCACAGATTTCGGCAACTGGGAAAGATGCAACATAGATTTGAGGAGATTTCTCCTCTTCCTTTTGGGGAGATTGGTACTGAGCTCGAAAGGGGACGGCATCCAATGTCACTTCCTGGAGCTGCTATCAGACCTTGAAAGAGTAGGATACTATGCCTGGGGAGCTGCCATGCTGGCACACTTGTTTGCAGGCCTGTTCCAAGAAGCGGATCGTGAGATGGCTGTGAGTGATTTTACACCATTCATCTAGGTATTTTTGGTTTTGCTTGTTTTGTATTTTTTTTGTGTTTTTGTAAGGTACTGATGACATGCGCCGAGCAGCTGTGGAGCTATTATTACCTCCCCATGGGGAGAGCTCGGCATTGGCGACCCGCGATGGTGCCGCTAGCCAGGCGGTGGGAACCCATCATGAGTGTGGCACCCCTAACCTACCAACTGATGGTGCTAAGGCGAGAGCTACAGGAGTTCCCTGCATCGATGGTAAACTGGAGACCCTACTCAGACATGGTCGATGCCGACCAGCCGTGGGTTCTAACAAGTCGTGCCCGGTTTGGACGGGAACTGTGGATGCACTGCCTGAATGAAATTGAGCCGCTTCGGCTACGATTGGTTATGAGGTCCTTGGGACTGGCTCAAGAATGGGTGGATTCAGCTGCGCCACCTCGCATCGGGAGAGAGACGCGAGGATCGGCAACCTGCATTGACTAGCGCGTGCGGTTCCCGAACAATACGAAGACTGGCAACGGGGTGGCATAATCACGGAATCGCAGGCACGGGATAGCGAGGATTACCTGCGTCTATACAAGACAAGGTACGCAGAGCGGTTCCAACCCCGGGGACTTACGGAGGTAGGTTTCCCCTTTTTCTCTTTTCTTCTTTCTCCTTTTTTTAGTTTTCTGGTGGAAATGCTGACTCGTATGGCTGCAGGATATCCTTGATACGATGATAGCGACTTTACAAACTCGCTTGGCGGAGATGGAGCAACGGTTGGGCGATGCCTACGGAGCTACGAGTGCCTTGGTAGGTGTACAGTGCATTTCTAATTAAAACCCCAGATTCTAGATGTTGGCTGCTAATTCACGCGGTCGTAGCATGCCCAGATTGGCGCGACTTCCCCAGCGATGGGAGTAGGCGGTGTCTCTTCCAGCTTGTGGATTCCTACCTCAGAACTTGATTTGCTTCACGAGCAACTTGCTCGTGCCACGCAGCATGCCGCGGAGGCAGAAGGGATGCTCTCTATACAGGTAAAAGTTTCAGTGTTGAGTTCTCTTTGTTTACGCCTTATCGCGTATCTGAGATGGTACACTCGACAGGAAAAGGAGACGGAAGAAGCGCTTGCCCAAGCTACGCAGAGGGAGGCTAGGATAGCAGAATTGGAGAGGGAACTGCGGCGTCATCCTGATGACGACTCTTCCAGGGATGGTATGGAACTGAGGATCACTCTCCAATTGGAGAGGGAAGACCGTGAGAGAGAACGGGCAGAGAGAGAAAGAGACGTAGAGAGAGAAAGAGCCAATGGATTGACTGAAAGGGAGGAACGAAGGGCCATGGAGGCCCAATTGTTCAAACTCCGAACCAGCCTTGGTCTTGCTGAATAGTGGCTGAGAGATGGTGAGGAGCGCTACCGAAGAGCACGAGAGTGTGGCTTTCGTGTTGGTAGCTTCTCTGCTGCTTCCATGGATCAATGCGGGGGTGTGGGAATAGGAAGGGGAGTACAGAGCGGTAGGAGTACTGCTTTTTGTAGTTGGGTAGCACCTTTGAGAGCGTTTTGCTCGGAGAGTAGTGGGACAAGTAATGCAGAGAGAGAGGGCGGAACTTGATGTAATTTTTTTGGTTTTTGGAATAAAATACAAGGTTCGGTTTGTTTGGTTTTCACCTTTGCTTCTGTTGCCTGAATCCCTGCATACATCACTGAAACAAACAAATCAGAATTTCTGTTCTGACTTGGCCCCTTGCACAATAAGCAAATGGTCACTGTGACTGTCCTTGATAACTGGTCAAGGGGCCAAGCCTTTATTAACGAAGGCAAGGGAAAGATGTGGTGATGATGGATGTAACAGACAAGTATGCGAATGCAAACGATATTAAAGTGAAATGCTGCATACAAATACAATCATGCAGAATTGATTTATTTTTATTTTTATATTTGGCATTTTTTTGTTTTATCATAAAAAAGATTTTTTTTGTTTGCAAATATGTACATATTCTCTTTTCCATTTTTTTGCTGCTTTTATTATAAAAATTTTTGTTGCTAATGCCTGTCAAGCACCCAAATGGCACCCAACCTATATGAGAACAGGGGTTTCTTACTAACCTCCCAAGTATCCTAAGTGCACATCTAGGTTGATTTGGGCCTCTAGACCCCTCGAATGATGATCCCGCCGGCTAAGACTTACCCTGATGACAATACCGACATGCCATGCTTAGGCTCCCAGTCGCTTCCGACCACAGGGATTCACCCAAAAGGTGTTTGAGGTAAGAGATTTGCCCGACCCGGGTCTGTTTTCTCACAACTCTAGATGGTATATGATGGAACACCTTGGAACCCCAATGACCAACCGCACGACGCTGACCCGGAATCAAATGCCGTCGCACCCATAGGTGACGCGCTTGCATTGGCCTAAGCCCGAGATTAAACAAGAAGACATCAAGGTGGTAAACAGGGGTCTTGACCAGCCAGAAACACGGAGACTCCTTCGCAGCGATAGCTTTTACTTTTCAAAGTAGGCAACCAAATGTGTATATATATTAAAAAAAGGTCGCAGACCCTGGGAAGTTTTCACCCTTCAGAAACTCCATCGAACCTTCATCTTTAGAGGGAGAAGGAAGAGTGTAGGGGATAAACCTCCTGAGAGGACCGGCAAAGCCGTTAACCCGGCGAGCGAATAAGGGCCCATTAACTCTTTCCTTTCGGACAACTTCGGATCAAATCTCGAGCATTTACATTCCATAGCCCCCCCCCCTTTTGTGGATTCGAACTTTTGCTTTGAGGGGTTCCATTTATCGCATCAGGCACGGTCACGACCAGGCTCTTGATTTTGATTTTATGTTTTTTTTTTGTGAGGGAGATATAGTCATTTGACGTTTGTGGGCTCCCTTTCGTATGCCTGCGGGGACACTACCCTCTTCTCGTGCTCTGATCGATGCTCGAGGAAATGGATCCTACTCTTGCCCTTGGGGTTTGAGTTTCAATTTCTCATGCTCAGCGTTTTAAGGGCGCCGACTGTCTCATTTGGTCGAAGAGAAAAGAATAAAGATTACAGCTTCCGGAGATCTTCTGGGTGTGGCCCCACCGTAGGTGATGCTACCGACTTTTTTTGGGATAAAATACGTAAATGGATACGTGTTGGCTTCCTTTGAGCGAGCATAGGCCGATGTGGCCGGACAGGGATCTCCACGGTTCTGGCAAACCAAGACCCGGTGCCTACCAAGCCTTAATGGGCCCTATCCTCACATGAAGGTTGGATAAAGCGACTTAACTACATGGTGACCACCAGGCATCGACATTTTAAATTTTCCATATTTTAAGTGATTTTCAATATTTTTTATTTTTGATGTTTTCTATCTTTTCATCTT
This sequence comes from Amorphophallus konjac, assembly GCA_022559845.1. Taxonomy (NCBI): domain Eukaryota; kingdom Viridiplantae; phylum Streptophyta; class Magnoliopsida; order Alismatales; family Araceae; genus Amorphophallus; species Amorphophallus konjac. The sequence goes on along the minus strand of CM040124.1, from coordinate 116,779,331 downwards.
TTTTTGTGTTTTTACATTAAGCTAAGGGTAGTATTTCTTAAGATAAAGCCCATTCCAAGGGTGGGATAACTCGGTCCCTTTGGTGTTGACTAGCTTGTAGGCGTTGACAGGGTACACGGCTTGAATTACAAATGGCCTTCCCAATTGGGTTGGAGCTTAGAACGCGGACCTCCAGGTTTGAAAAAAATTCTTTTTACGACCATCTCACCGACTTTGAATTTTCTCTCAACGACTTTCTTTTGGTAAAAGCGAGCGAGTCTATTTTGATACACACGCGCGTGTTCGGCAGCGGCCAGCCGCTTCTCATCCAAGAGTTCCAACTGGGCGAGGAGTGAATTACGACGATCGTCGAGGGGAAATTCCTCGTCCAATTGTACCCTGAGAGAAGGGATCAGAGTCTTGTACGGGACTACTGCTTCCATACCATAGGTAAGGGCAAACGGAGTCTGCCCGGTGGGGGTACGGATTGAAGTGCAATAGGCCCATAGAGCTTCGATAAGCTTTTCTGGCCAGTCTGAAAACTTACTAGACTCGCAGATTTTTTTGATGATTTTGAGCAATGTTTTATTGGTGGCCTCCGCTTGGCCGTTACCTTGTGGGTAATAAGGCGATGAATGATGCAATGCAATTGCGTACCTTTTGCAGAGGTCCTGTAGGTCCTGAGAAATGAACTGTGGCCCATTGTCGGTGACGATTGTGCTTGGGACGCCGAATCTGGCGAGGATGTTCTTCATGATGAACTTGCAGACTGTTGATGCCTTGATTTCCGCGTAAGCTTCGGCTTCGGCCCATTTGGTGAAATATTCTGTCGCAGTAAGGATGAAAGATTTCAACTTGGTGAGGGAATTGGGATCACCTAGGGGACCAATGATGTTGAATGCCCACATGGAGAAAGGCCACGGGGAGGATATTGGATGAAGTGAGGAAGATGGTGAATGGATTTTATCGGCGTGAAGTTGACACTTGACACACCTACGGACATAGACAGCACAATCCTCTTCCATAGTGGGCCAATAAAAGCCTTGGCGAATGATCTTCTTGGCGAGCATCTGACTATTCACGTGGCCACCGCACACACCCGAGTGTGTCTCCTCTACACATTTCCAAACCTCATCGTCACCAAGACATCTTAACAGAATACCAGTAACGCTCCTCCTATAGAGTAGACCTCCAACCAATGTGTATTTCTGAGCCACCCTTCTTATGGCTTTCTTGTCCTCTATGGTGGCCCCTTCAGGATAAGACTGATCTTGGCAGTATTTGACGATTTCATAGAACCATGGTTTCTCTTCATCAGCCAGTTCTTCTTCGGCCTCTGCCAACATGATTTCCCTCTTCTCAAGGATATCTTCCTGCCGGATCTTCCTTACTATCCTGTCTTTGATATTTACGTAGGAAGCATCATTGATTGCAGGGGCGTGAAGTTTGTAGATGGAAATGGACTCAAACCATCTTCTTAGAGGGAACCTTATGGATGATGCCAATGAGGCGAGGGCATCGGCGAGAATATTCTGATGACGAGGGACATGAATAAAGATCAGTTTGGCGAACAGTTTGGCAAAGGCAGCAGTGAGTTCTTGGTATGGCTTGAGTTTGGGATCGCGAGTGTGATATTTAGTGAGCACTTGGCGAAGGATGAGTTGACTATCACCTACGACTCGCAACTCAGTGATACGAAAAGAATGAGCGAGTTCTAGGCCAGCTAGAAGAGCTTCATATTCGGCTATATTATTGGTAACTGGAAATTTGAGCTGGTATGCCAATGGGAATGTGAGGCCTTCAAGCGACAGGAGGGCGATGCCGATTCCTCTCCCTTGAGAATTCAGAGCTCCATCAAAATATAGCATCCACATTCGCTCATCTGATTAGTTGACGGACATTAGTTCCTCATCTGGAAACTCTGATTGGACGGGATCGAACTTAGGAAGAGGATGGTGAGTGAGATGCTCGGCTATGGCATAGCCTTTAATCACCTTTTGCTGGATGCAGGTGATGTCGAACTGAGAGAGAAAACTTTACCAGCGTGCTAGCCTATCCGTAAGGACGGATTTCTCCAGAAGGAATTTGATAGGATTCATTCGAGCAATCAAGTGGACCTCATGAGCCAAGAAGTAGTGCTTCAATTTCTGCACTACCCAAACGAGGGCAGCACAGGTTTTCTCCATGACGGTGTACTTCTGCTCACAGGGATTGAGAAGTTTGGACAAGTAATAGGTTGCCCGTTCCTTGCCTTCTTCATCAGCTTGTGCGAGGACGGCTCCCACGGAGTCATCCAAGACTGAGACGTAAAGGATCAGAGGTTTTTCTGGTTTGGGTGGAATGAGAACGGGTGGACTAGCCAGATATTCCTTCAACCCTTCAAAAGTTTTCTGACATTTAGAATTCCAGTGGAATTCTACTCCTAGCTTGGTCAACTCGTAGAGAGGTCTACACCTTTGTGAATGTTGGGACACAAACCGACGAATAAACTGCAACCTCCCGATTAAACCTCGGACTTCCCTCAAATTCTTGGGAGGCGGCATATCCCTGATAGCCTTGGCTTTGTCGGGATCTATCTCGATCCCTCTTTTACTCACAATGAAACCCAGCAATTTACCCGACGATACACCAAACACACACTTCTTCGGGTTCATTTTCAATTGGAACACCCTTGACCTCTAGAAGACCTTAGCCAAAACTTCTGGATGTTCCATCCTGGTCCTTGATTTCACCAACAAGTCATCCACATACACTTCCAGGTATATGTACATCATGTCATGAAATATGGCCATCATAGCTCTTTGGTAAGTAGCTCCAGCATTCTTTAATCCGAACGGCATGACCACGTAATAATATGTTCCCCAAGGGGTAGTGAATGACGTCTTTTCCTGATCCTCTTCTGCCAAACGAATTTGATTGAAAATCTATCCATGAATGAGAGGGTTTCGTAGCCTGCCGTGTTATCAATCAACACATCAATGTGAGGTAAGGGAAAATCATCTTTTGGACACGCGCGGTTAAGGTCCCGGAAGTCGATACAAATCTTGACTTTCCCATCTTTCTTCATGATCGGGACAATGTTCGCCACCTATTGAGGATAAAGGATGACTCTAATGAACCTGGCTTTGTGGAGCTTATCGACATCTTCTTTCATTTTCAAAGCCATTTGAGGGTGGAAACGCCTTAACCTTTGTTTTACCGAGACGGACCCTGATTTTAGGGTTAAACGGTGTTGGACCAAGGTTGAATCTAGACCCGGCATATCCTCGTAGCTCCATGCAAACGTGTCCTTATATTCCTTGAGCACTTCAATTAATGCCTTTTCTTCAGAGGGTGGTAGATTGTCACTTATGAGGATGATCCTAGGGTCTTCCTCAGTTCCCAAGTTGACTTCTTTCGTGGATTCTTCTACGGCGGTTGACGGCTCGTCGAATCTCTTTATTCCACTAGCGTATGCGCCCGCCGCATCCTCATATTCTTCACCCTCATCGTCAGTGGGGCATTCTTCATCCGTGATCTCGTAGACTCCATACCCTTCATCAAATGCACCGTCGCCCTCACATTCTATTTCCGGTAGCCAGATGGGATTTTCTAACAACTGGGGGATGGCAAGGAGGGCTTGGCACCTGGCGGCTAAATCCAGGAGGAATCGACGAGGGATCTGCCTACCCTTGGATTTCTTCCTAGGTACTACCCTTGACCTATCATTCCTAGATTGACTGACATTATTTACAGAAGAAGAGGAAGACGAAGAGGATGGTGTAGAATGTATAGGAGAAGACCCCTTAGAGGAGGGGTAGAAAAGGTCGCTCATCGGACCTTGGACGGGTGGTCCACAGGGTGGGACGCACCCGTGGGAGATGTAGGAGGTTTCCTCAATGAAGATGTCTTGTTGAAGAGTTTAAAAATTGACTTTTTTTTTTCATTTTCATTTTTGATGACAAAATAGTGAAAAGAGATCAGAGGAGAGAGAAAAGTGGTTATGGCTAGAGGATTGTGAGGCTCATAGAGCAGATCATGGTTGAAGACCTGGCGCGGGTTGAAAAACCCGCGTAGGTATGTAAGCAAAGAAGGGGACCTGGGAAGATCATCAGACAACTGTCTGGCCTAGGAAGAAAATATCAGCAAAGGCTGAGACGAGTGGATGGAGAAGATGGCGGCTAATGAGCCGTCGACGGCAATGTTGAGGACGGATGAAGATCCGTCGATGATAGGGTCCTTCTGGAGAGGACGAGGATAGTTTGGAACCTTGGCAAGAGTGGTAATATTCTCTGGTATTCCGGAGATCAATGGTGGTCCTTCAAGCTGCGGAGACGAGAACATCCTTTCCAGTGCAACGGAAATGTCCCGTATGTCAAACCATTTGTTCCACTCGCATTCCGGATCTTTGATCTTGCCTCTTTTGGTGATCGTCGGACATTTTTCAGCCAATTATACAGCATGTGATCCCCCATATGCTTCTCGTGGGTAATCTCCCATCTGAACAACGGGCCCTCTGTTGAAGTGGTTTGATAGAGTCCATGTGAGGGGCTTCCAATCCGCCTTGAACGGTCCTTTGAGACCTAGGCCAAACCTGCGGTTTGGCCTAATTTCCTTTGGCGGTTTGAGCTTACCCTGTAACTGTGCGCCCAGACCTTTACCCTGTTGGTAGCCGATGTTCCTCATAATCTCTCATCCTTTGGAGTGAAAAGGGAGATATGATGTTGCGGTTGCCTTGACCGGCTCCTTTGGTGCTAATGGAACGTGAGATAGATCACATACGTCCAGCAATGACAATATGGGCCGATGAGATGGCCAAACGGAGGGCAGAGAGGTGTTGATAGCATCCACTGTGTGAAGGACAGGAGTGCTGACCACTTTAATAATCCTCCCATTGTAAGGAAACTTCAGGCACTGATGGTTGGTGGAAGGCACAGCGTCCATGGTTTCAATGTAGGGGCGACCCAGTATAGCCTTGAATGTGGGGTCCATGTCGAGGACATGGAATTCCGTGAGAACTGACATAGGGCCTAGTTCTGCCTTCAGAATAATCATCCCCTGCGGTGGTCTTTTGCTATTGTCATAAGCTGTGACCGTGATCGAGGAAGGTCTTATTTGTTCCTCGTTGACCCCACACAACTGAAGGGTGTCCATGGAGATCACATTTATGGACGCACCTGTGTCCACAAGACACAGGTTTATGGATACCCCATTAATTTTTATTGAAATGCACAATGCATATTTCCGAGCTTCCTTGGGAGCGAGCTCGTAGTTGTGGAACATGATGGCCGGTTGTGTGTCTGTTGGGGTCAGGACGGTCGAAATCTTCTCCACGGGGAGGTCTTCATTAACCATGACTTTTTGAAGATATTCCATCAAGGCCGCCTGGTGGGATGTGGATCTTTGAAGTAGCTCCAGGATGGAGATCCGAGCAGGCGTCTTGTGCAAGTGTTTCAATAGATCATACTGTGTTCCAGGGATAGCCCTTTCTGGTTGTTCTCCATCATCCTTCTCTGGCTTAGATTGCTCAGGATTCTGACGGTTGTGGGCGAAAACCCTGTGGAAAATCCTTCCACTCCGGAGCACCATTGCCTACGGCTTTTGTACCTCTGTGGGGGTAGCAGTGGGTTTTAACAGGGATTTGAGGGGTAGTGGTGGAGGAGTGGTCGATGAAGCAGGGGTGATGATGGGAGCAGGGATTCTGATGAGGGGTTTGTTAGGTGGAGGCATGGTGGAGGTAGAGGGGATATCACACGGGTTATGAACGATAAGGGGTCTGGAAGGTGGAGGCGGAGGCAAAGTGGAAGTGGGTAAGGTTTGAAACGGGTAATGGTTTTAAGGTGGATGGTGGGTGATGAGTGGCTTTATTGGCGGTGGTATGGTGGAGACATGCGGGGTTACGTACGGTTGACGGGTGATAAGGGGCTTAGAAGGGATAGGGGCAAATGCGGTAGAGGTGGATGGTAAAGCGGGAGAGTGAGAGAAGATGAGAGGGTATGAGGGCATAGTGGAGGGTGTTGGCTGATAGGTCATTGGGGTGCGAATGAGGGGGCGTAATGGCAGTGGAAACAGTGGAGGCGGTACTGACGCGGGTTGATGAGAGAGAGGTGCTACCCGGGCAAGGCGAGGGGGTTGCATGACGATAGGGTTGGAGGAAGAAAGAATAGAGGTACTTTTCGGATGCCACACCTGCTCTCTCCCGACTTCCGGGAAGGAGGAGATGGGGTTGACCTGGTGATTAGGCTGTTGGTGCTCCGGTAATGGATTCTGGATTATGCCCATGTTGGGCTGTTGTTGTGGGGCCTGCTGAGGCTGTTGTTGTTGTTGTGGTTGCTGCTGCTGCTGCTGTTGTAACTGCTGCTGTGGCTTATGAGGAGGTCTCCTAGCCTTGAGAGCGGTGACGTATCGTTTCATTTCATCCCAATCTATTTGATGTTCATCATTCATATCGTGGATGTAATCTTTGAAATGGAAGCAGTAATCTACTGTGTGTCCTGGCTGCCTGTGGTAGACGCAGTATTTGGAGGTATCAACATTCGGGGGCCACACGGGCCTTTCCCTGGGTAGCACAAGTATGTTTGAGGCCATGAGGGCGTTGAAAATATCCGCCAGAGTTTCTGGCAACGGTGGATAGTAAGCTCTCTTGGGACCGACCGGCCTCCTTTGTTGCTGTTGGGGACCATAATTCCCCGGGGGTGGAACTTGGTTGTACTGAAGTGGTGGTTGTTGTTGCTGAGGTTGTGGTTGTTGTTGCTGGGGTTGACGTAATGGAGGCATATTATCCTGGGGTGGATTATTTTGGGGTGGAGGGCGAAGAGGGAAAGGACCTGGTTGGAGGGGAAGTCGGGGCATTTGTGGAGGCCTTGGGTTGACTGCATAGTTGGCATTGTTGACCGCACCCACTTGCTTATTTGTCACGACCCCGTCTGTGGCTCCGCCCGGGACACCAGCGCCTGTCTTTCTGACCACTTTGGGCTTCAACGACTCAAACATGTTCATAATGGGGGAGTCTTTTAACTGGGTTTGGATGTACCAGGCCCTTTCATAGAGTTCCTCCATTGTAGTAAGTTTATTCATGGCCAGGACGTGTCTGAACTGTGGGGTTGCATTAGACACAATCATCTTCACTTGTTCGGGCTCGGAGAGGGTATCCCTTATTCTTTCTGCTAGAGACCTCCATCTGTCAGCATAGCGGATAAAATCCTCGTCGGGCTTCATCTTTTCGGCCACAAGGTCAGTAATGGAGAGTGAGGGACCGACCCTATCCCTATATTTCTGCAAGAACCTTCTCTGGACTATTTCAAAATTCTCGGCCTCGCGGGGCTCCAAAGAATAGAACCACTCTAGCGCGGGACCATCCAATGATCTCCGAAAGAGGTATGCCAGGGACCTCTGATCGTTTTGTCAATAGGAGGACTCATACATGAAATCCTTGAGGTGAATGAAGGGGTTGCCGGTACCATTGTATCTGCGGTACGTTGGTATTTCAGAGGGAGGAAGATTAATGACGGGAAGGATTGGCAAAGCAACCTCCGAGGTGGCTTTCACGTCCACCATTCTTCTCAGATTTTGAAACTGCTCGTCCATGCGATTGAACCTATTGAGGAGCGATTGGGCGAGCTCCTCTGGAGGTGAAGGTGGCACTTGCCACTAGGGGAGAAACTGTCTCCCGGAGACTTGATGGGGGAACCCCGAATGAGAGGGAGCTGCCGGACCGCCGACAGTTGGCCCTGGCTGAAGCGGTATGTGGGGAACAACGGGAGTTTGAGATTGTGACGGGAACTGGAATGAGGGTGGTTGTTGGCTCGCTTGTCCTTGAAGCGAGGGAGACTGGATGGCTTGCGCCAATGAAGGAGATGGAATGGCCTGCACGGACTCTTGGAGAGGTGCGATGGCCGGAGTTGATTCCTGGGGCGTGGGGGAAACAGATTTCCCCTTCAGAATGGCCTGGAAGGCCCGGAGCTGTTCAGAGGTAAGCTCCGTGTTGGCGAGGACGTCTAGTAAGGAAGAGATATCCTGTGGTGGGGACGTGTCCCCGGCAATAACCTGCACCTCATGCGAGGGCTCATGAGAAGGACCCGAGTCCATAGCATAGACTCGCGGGTCGGCTGACAAACCACGACTAGGGTGGTTCTCCTAAAAAGACTCGTGAGCCATGCTCACAGTTTTCCCAGAACGTAAAAACATACACTAGCAAGCAGGTAGCAGAGATTATCAAACAAGTGGATGCCTTTACGCAATTTTTTTTGTGTTTTGATTTTGATGATTTTTTTTGTGTTTTTAGCGAGATCCGAAGTTCACACAAAATAGGGACCCTAGTTTATATTTGTTTCACCGCCGTGTCAGCTAGGGTCTCTCATCTCACCACGAATGGGATGACTAACTCCGGGGAACTTCAATGGTACAACCAGCCCAGTGAACGAAGAGGAGATTCTTCGATGTCGGGGACTTACGGAGGTCCCAGTGGAGGAGATTCTAGTCCGTTGAGAGGAATTCTCAAACGGAGAGTCCTTCCTTCACCGGGAAAGGGTGATCCTTAGAAAAAATGAAAAAGGATATAAAAGAGGGATGGATGTATGCAATGGAATGCTGACAGAGATATAGAGTAAGAAAACACAGAAATAACAAACATATAATAAACACCCAACCAATCACAACTGACAATGCTGCCGTGAGCACAACGGGGGCACGCAAGGGCGCCAAGGTGGAGAGGCACGGACGGTGCCGAACTTGTAAGGGTAGCCAAAAGGAAGCAGTGGAGTCCCACCGTGATCGCCAATCTGTGAGCGATCTCACGTGGTTCGGGGAGCGAAGAAGATGCGGAGTGCGCGGGCTCCTTTTGTTTTACTGCAATATAGAAATAAGATAAAAGAGAAGGGGCCACCACGGGAGATTGCTCCGGCGGGGCGAGCGGGACACATGTAATATAGCAAGATGTGGGGGTTAAACGGCCATAGCGGGAAGTGACTCGCCGCGGCCTCGGGGGGACGGGAATGGTGCAGAAATCAAATAGCAAGAATTGAAACGGCCATCGGGGAAGTGACTCGCCGCGGCCTCGAGAATATGAGCAGATAAGAATATAACCGAATATAAGGAGAATATAAAGAACGGGAGTTTAAACGGCCATTGGGGAAGTGACTCACCGCGGCCTCGAGAATATGAATAGATAAGAATATAACAAAATATAAAGAGAATATAAGAACGGGAATTTAAACGGCCATTGGGGAAGTGACTCGTCGCGGCCTCGAGAATATGAGCAGATAAGAATATAACAGAATATAAAGAGAATATAAGAATGGGAATTTAAACGGCCATTGGGGAAGTGACTCACCGCGGCCTCGAGAATATGAGCAGATAAGAATATAACAGAATATAAAGAGAATATAAGAATGGGAATTTAAAAGGCCATTGGGGAAGTGACTCGCCGCGGCCTCGAGAAGATGATGTGATCGCTAGGGGCCAAAAGACCCCAAAATAAAGAAAGTGATCGCGCCTACCTCAAGAGCGGGAGATGGCGGGTTGCTTCTTCCTCCCCCTTCGGCCGGCCGACGAAGAGGGCTTTCCTTGGGTACCCTTGTAAAACAACGACAAACAAGTAACGAGTAGATTAGAAAGATGAAGGTGTAGTATTCAAATCCTTGCGATAAAAATAACGAAATGACGGCAAGACACACACATGGTTGGTGTTGTCTTTTAAACCCCTCTCGGATACGAGTAGGAGGAAAATACTTACGATGAATGGCGATTATGCCGACGTAGGAATAGAAAAAAGTCTCCCTTATAAGGGGGATGGAGGATGTGATATGATGAATGCAAGATAACTATGAAAGAAAAGGAGAGAGTGGCTTATTGGATGGCCGATAGTGAGATCCGGCGGAGCTTCGGTAGCGTAGGGACGACGTGGAAGTACGGTGGACGAGGACAGCCTTCCTCCTGCGAGCGCGGGCACCCGAGAAGCCGACAGGACCTCCACCTACAAAAGACCCCACGGGTTAGAAATGACTCCGGTAGCCTCTAGGCTCCGGCAGCCTATCGGATCTCTTAGAAGCTCCTTCAGAACTGAGGGGGTGGGCCTTTATTTATAGGGCTCTGGAGGGTGGAGGCGTCCAGGACCCTGGACACCTCCATCAGGGCCGAAGTAATATTTTATTATATTTTTATTCATTTTTTTTTGAATATTTTCGTGGAGGCATCCAGGGTCCCGGATGCCACAATAAGGTCCACCGAACTCCACCGAAAGCCGCACGTAGTTTGGCACAACGAGTGGTTTTGTGAGCGGCGCCTCGTGATTCGGAAATGGGCGCGTCCAGTTGTCTGGACGCTTCCACAATTGGATTTTTTCACACACGACAAACCGTCGATCGGTGGACGGGGCCCGATGGGCAAGTTGATGGAGGCGTCCAGGGTCCTAGACGCCTCCAAAAAAATATATTTTTTTATTTTTGTTTTGTTTTTATGCCAAAACTGGCATTTTTATATTTTTTATAGTTGTTTTCATGGAGGCGTCCAGGGGCCTGGACGCCTCCATTAATATGTAATTTTTTAATGTATTTTTGGTCTTAAGAAATAAATTAAAGAAATGGAGGCGTCCAGGAGACTGGACGCCTCCATTAAGACCCCCCTGGGTCCACTGAAAAGGCGTCGGCAGTTCCCCGACAGGCACCCTTCCTGGTTTCAGAACCTTCCGGTGCGTCCGACTAGTGTTGATGTCGTCCGAATGCCGCAACGAGATGATTTCCGGATGTCAAAAAGGCGGAAGAAGACTCAAGAATAGGAAACACTCGAGCGATTCAAAATGCGAAAGCCAATGCGGGGCGTCATATAGTAATATGAGATTTTCTCAAGAGATGTCAGGAATGGCGTGTCTACAGTGTAGTTCATTTGGGCATCAGCAAGGGTGCGGCTCGCGTAGTAGATCACCACGGGTTTCTTTTCAACTCTTTGACCTAGGACAACTCCTAAAGCATAGTCTGAGGCATCACACATGATCTCAAAAGGGAGCGACCAATCAGGAGATTGGAGAATGGGAGCTTGTGTGAGAGCCGCTTTCAAAGAATTGAACGCCTCTAGATAGGACTCATCAAGATGAAAGGGAGTGTCCTTGGTAAGCAATTGTGAAGTGGTCGAGCAATGGTGGAGAAGTTTTGAATGAATCTGCGATAGAATCCTGCATGGCCAAGAAAGGAACGGATCTGTTTGACTGAAGAAGGGAGAGGAAGATTAGAAATCAAATCTACCTTGGCATTGTCAACTTCTATTCCCCTCTCTGAAACTACATGGCCTAAAACGATCCCTTCTCTTACCATGAAGTGGCTCTTCTCCCCGCTCAACACTAGATTCGACTCAATACACCTTTTCAATACCCGAGTTAAGTTTCCCAAACAATCTTCAAATGAATCACCAAACACTGAAAAGTCGTCCATAAAAACTTCCAAGCATTCTCCCACCATTTTAGAGAAAAGGGACATCATACACCGCTGGAATGTGGCAGGAGCATTACACAGCCCAAATCGCATTCTTCTAAAAGTAAATGTGCCATAGGGGCATGTGAACGTTGTCTTCTCTTGATCTTCTGGGTAAATAGCAACCTGGTTGTACCCAGAATAACCATCTAAAAAGTAATAATACTTCTGCCCTGCCAGTCTCTCCAAAATCTGATCTATGAATGGTAGTGGAAAATGATCTTTCTTTGTAACTGAATTTAATTTTCTATAATCAATGCAAATTCTCCACCCTGTTGGTAATCGTGTAGGAACTTCTTCTCCTTTCTCATTTGTTACAACTGTCAGCCCTGACTTCTTAGGAACAACTTGAGTTGGGCTGACCCACTTGCTATCAGAAATGGGATATATGATCCCGGCATCCAACCATTTGACCACTTCTTTCTTCACCACCTCTTTCATACTTGGATTCAGCCGACGCTGCATCTCTCTGCTCGACTTGGCATTGTCCTCCAAGTAAATGTAATGCATACATACATCCGGACTAATACCCTTCAAATCCGCCACTGACCAACCTATCGCCCTCTTGTGCTCCTGAAGGACATCTAGGAGTTGGGATTCCTAAGCAGCGGTGAGGTTAGAAGCAATGATTACGGGCAGAGTTTGGTTAGGACCTAGATAAGCATACTTTAAAGGATCCGGCAGAGGCTTCAATTCTAGACTGGGTGGTTGATCTAAAGATGGAAGAATAGGTTCAGCTTGAAGTGGAGGGAGTGGCTCTACTCTAGAGTAGGGTGCACTAGAAAGTGGAGAATCATGGAGCATGCTACCCTCTTCTAGACATTCCTCATAAACAACTGGACTTTCTTCAATTAGTTCTTCAGAAACATCAATGACACTACATTCCTCCTCATGGTCCGGATATTGAGATGCTTTGAACACATTTAGAGAAACCTTCTCTCCTCCGAAAGAAATATCCATCATCCCCATGGCGTAATTTATATTGGCCTTGGCCGTAGCAAGAAAAGGACGTCCCAAAATGATATGTGTGTGCTTTAATTCCTGAGACGATGTCATATCCAGAATAAGAAAGTCCACCGGGAAATAACATTCATGCACCTTCACAATCACATCTTCCAATAGTCCCCTTGGAGTCTTTACAGATCGATCCGCTAGTTGAAGGATTATAGATGTGGGTTGCAACTCCCCTAGATCAAACTGCTCATATATAAAGGTGGGTAATAAGTTCACACTGGCTCCAAGGTCCAGCAATGCTCTATCAAATGTAATTCCACCTATATCACAAGAGATCAGTGGAGCTCCAAGGTCCTTCAACATTTTAGGTAAATGATTCATAACAACTGCACTGACATCTTCAGACAAGCGGACCTTTTGTGTTACCGCATTTGGTTCCCTTTTTGGTGTACATAGCTCTTTCAAAAAATTTGCATACATCGGCACATGTTTGATTGCATCCAATAGTGGAATATTTATGTTTACCTGTTTAAACAATTCCACTAGTTCTTCTTGTTGGACCGGCTTTCTCTTTTGAGATTTAGGTCTCAATGCATCAGGGAATGGGACCTTAGGCACATATTCTTGGGGTCCTTCATCGACTTTCGTCTTTCCTTTATCCAACTTCTTCTCTCCACCCTCCGACTTCTTTTTTTCTTGCACAATCACCGGCTCCTCATCCTCACTATCACTTTCTATGCGAGCATCTTGAGCCGAACTACTGCCAACTTCCTTGATCCTTTAAGGATTATCTAAAACATTCCCGCTCCTAAGAGAAGAGATTACCTTTGCATTCTCAAATTGGGGACCTATAGGAGGGGGTAGCTGAGGTTGATTGGGCTGATTGGGTTGAGGAAGAAAGGGAGCTCTTGGAGGGAAGCTTGGAGGTTGTTGATTGCGGGGGTTGGCCACCGGTTGGCTAGGGAGCTGGCCTACCTCTCTTCTCATGTTATTAGCAGCAAGTTGCCCTATCTGGTTTTCCAACTTAGAAATTGATTGTGCTTGGGTAAGGATGAGTTGTTGGAGTTGTTCAAACTTGTCATCAAAATTGGGCTGCGGAGGTTGAGGAGGAGGAGGTTGGAAATGAACTTGAGCTTGAAAACGGTTTGGAGGATACTGATGATACTGGCCCTGAAAATGCTGAGTGGGAGGTTGAGGATACGGGGCCTGAGAATGCTGAAAATGAGGTTGAGAATATTGTTGGAAAGGTGCATTGGATTGAGAGAAATTATGATGAGACTGAGCTTGTTGAAAAGGAGATTGGTAATGTTGGTGGGCTTGAGCTTGAAAGAGTTGTTTTTGAAAAGAGGGATTAGATTGGGTAGATGAACGTTGCTGAGATTTCCAAGAGGAATTCGGGTGGTTCCACCAGCCTGGATTATAAGTGTTGGAATAAGGATCATAAGGAGACTTAGAGACACCCTGAGCAGCAAAGATTTGTTCTTGGATGAATGGGAGAAGTTGGGCTGCTGTGGGTTAATCAGTTACCCTATGATCAGGGCTAGAACAAAGAGCACACATCTCTTCATGACTGGGAGCGGAGAATGGTTGAGGTCGAGGGGCTAAAGAAGAAGAAGGTTCATGCCTAGATAACAACTGATCTAGCTTCTAAGTTACAAGATCAACCTTCTCAATCTTCTATGCCAACAAATCCATTTTGTTCAATTTCTAAGTCAAGGCATTAATGTCCATCCTGTTCTCACACTCACCTTGGCTCTTAACTTCATAAAGTCCACCTCTCTTAGCCGGCCCAAGCATTCTCTCATAGGATGAGAGCGAGGCATGACTAATTGAATTCTCAGTAAGTATTTCAAATAAATCGTAAGCCTCATCTTCGCTCTTACTCATAAATGCTCCCCCACATGATGCATCCACCATATATCTATAATTCTCCGTCAAACCCTCATAGAATGCCTGTACAATTTGCCATCTTGATAACCCATGGTGGGGGTATTTCCTCAATAAATCTTTCAGTCTATCCCACGCTTCATGGATATGTTCCCCAGGGTTTTGTGTGAATCCAGTAATTGCTCTTCTCATGGTATTGGTTCATCCTATGGGATAGAATTTCTTCAAAAATTCTTTTTACATTTTCGCCCATGTATCAATAATCCTACCCAAGGCCCCTAACCAATATTTGGATTTATCCTTGAGAGAGAATGGGAAGAGAGTTAGCCCAAGAGCATCATCAGAGAAATTCTGGATTTTAACAGTTGAGCAGATCTGAAGAAACTCATCAAGATGTTTGTAAGGGTCTTCGTTGGGATTTCCATAGAAAGATGGCAACATTTAGATGGTACTAGACTTGATTTCATAATGAACCACCTAGTTCTGAGGTGCTTGGACATAGAAGGACGGTTGGTATTGATTATGTAAGAAATAGTCCTTCATTTGCTTTAGAGGATCAAGATTTTCGGCCATTAGATTTTGGTGGTGAGGTCCTTGATTGTCGGCCATGAGATCTTGTTGGAGATCGATCCCTGGATACAAGACTCTCTCAATTTCTTGAATGGGTCCTAGTAGGTTTGGATGTTGACATCTTCTACCTTGCATGAACTAGGACGAAGAGAGAGATGAAAGAGATTTTTTTATGATGATTTTTGTTTGTTTTGTTTATTTTTTTGTTTATTTTTTTTGACACAAAGTAGGACGAAGAAAGAGAAAATGAGGAATTTTTTTATTTTATTTTATTTTATTTTTTATACAAACATAAATAAGTTATCACACAAATTACCTAATGACCAAGATGTGACCTAGACCTACAAATTGGGTTTCACAAAATGGCTAAAGTGCAACTTGAGTTCACCCTCAATATTTCCACCGGCCAGGTAAGGGGTGGGATAGTGGGAGGCTCCCCCTACTTTCGTAGGGACCTAATTACAAACCACTAGTCCGCTTAAGGCGTTTGCCGTCCGACCGTCTTGCCTTAGGCATCGGTTTTCACAAGAGGGTAAGCCCAAATAACACAAGAACCACAGTGTGAACCTAGGGCCAATATTTACTGAATTTTATTAGGGTCTAGGTGATGTAAAGATGAAGGAAATTGTGATTTGTGGGCTAAGGAAGGGTGATGAAATCCCCACCTTATCTTGTTTATGGGTGTTGCCCTTAGAATATTTTAAAAATGATATGCAACAAATCAAGTTCAAACAAGGGGTTCTATGCACGTATGCATGAGCATGTGATTAAGAAACAAACTAGAAAAAAACTCACCTTGCCCCTCGCAATCTCCAAAATGCAATGACCAAAGCTAAACAACAAGGAAACAGAACTTCTATCCTAAATGATGTATGACTTAGAACATGAAAGTGTGATTTCTACTCTTGGAATGAATATTTTTATTGGGTTTAAGTGAAGAGTTTTTTTTTAATTATTTTGTGAACCTATCTAACCACAATATGCTAGAATCATTAAGGAAATGACACAAAATAAGAGCAATAGGTTTGAAGACTTACTTGATGCGCAATCTCTCGTTCTCTCTCTTTTTTTTTTTTGAAATGATTGACAAACTCAAAAGATGAAAGAAAGAAATGCAAACTTACCTCTAATTTTTTGGATTTTATTTTTAACCTATAAAAAAAAGAAAAGAGAGCTTTATTAGTACACTATATACACAAGGAAAATAAAGTTCTTAAATCAAAAATCATCATTCTTCCCCGACAATGGCGCCAAAAATTGATCACGCGAAAGTTCATCGTTTAGAACACGCATATCAATCTTAAAAATTGTAACTCGCACTAGATGAAAGAGAGACGTAATATGGTGGCGAGAAGGGTCGAATCCTCAGGGAAGAAGAGATTTTTAAAGTTAAAAATCTTGTAACCTTTTAGAAAAACACTTGTGATTTTACTTTGCTTAAAGAAAATAGTGAAATGAAGAACAAACCAAACACTTAATTAAAAACACCTATGATTATGCACCTATGCAATAGAAATTAATTGCATGAAGTGAAAAGAAGAGATAGAAGAAGGGGGTAGAGATGGAAGAAGATCAAGAACTAGATCAAAAGAATAACTCTCTTCATTAACTTAAAAGAAAGAGTATATGAAGTGCAAGACAAGCTTACAACAAAGAGGTGACAAGATTACAATGAAGTATCATAAAACAAAAGTAATAACAAAAAGAGGGGCATGAGATGTGAAGATAGTAGTAACAATGGTGATGATGTAGTCGTCTCCTCCTCGTCGAGCCTTGGAGAGGATCGCTCCGCCTTAAAAGAGATCGCCGTGGAAAGTGATGGATGAAGAAGCCGTCGTCGTCCACGTCACGAGTCTTGGAACGTCGCCCGTCTTGATGTGCACACCACCATGAAAGGAGAGTTGTGGAGGAAAAACTTTAGAGAGAAATATAGAGAGGAATGTGGAAGGGTTTGTGTGGAGATGAAGAAGGAAGAAGATGAGAGAGTGAAACAGTGAGAAAATAAATATAACTCGTAAAATAAGAAGAATTGGGAAACATGATAGAAGAAGAAAATCTAGATCTACAAGAGAGAAAGAACTTTAATGAAGAACTCAGAGAGAAATAAAGAGGGGAAGGGCTTCAAAACTAAGGAATAACAGAAGCTAGAACCTTGTATGAACAGTGAAATTATAGGACAGTAAGTTCAAAAATGAGACATACCTTTCAAACCATAAAGACTTAGAAGATGATGTAGAAGAAGAAGTTGTAGAAAACGTAAAATCAAACAACTTTCATGAAGATAGTAAGAGTCGAAAATGAATAGAAGGGGGAGAAATATGAGGAAGAACAGAGAGAAACACTTGTTCACAGATGAACAGGATAGGACAGTGAAAAACATAACATGCCTTGAAAACCAAAAGGAATTAGAAGATGATACAGAAGAAGAAGTTGTAGAGAACGTAAAAATAAAGAACTTTCATGAAGACAGCAAGAAGAGAAGAGGGACGAAAAAGGGCGAACTCAGCGAACTAAAAGATATGAGAGGGAGAGAAAGAGTGAAAAATTACCAAAAGAAGAACTTCATTTCTCCTCCTTGTAATGGGTTATTTATAGGGAAAGTTGGGTAGATGGAGGGTGAAGATTGTATCAAAAGGAGATGGATGGCTGAGATTTAGGTAGAATACGATGCATGGGGAAGAGAAAAAGTAGGTGGGAACCCCTTTCTTGGACTTTAGGCACCCCATTTCTCAAGGCTCATCATGTCTCTCCTTTATTTCAAACTTTGAATATCCTTTTCCTCCTTTTCAAACTTAAACTTTGAATTCCTCCTTTTCAAACATTGAATTCAAAATTTTAAACTTTATTTTCCTCTAACCAAAATATTTTAAATTCTTTATTTGACTTGGTCAAAGTGGTGATGACAGTTTTGCCCCCGGCTTCTTTTGTAATTGCCTTCGGTGTCCTACACACACATAATTACACTTTAGTCCATAAAAATTACCATAATGTGCACATAAATCTCAAATGCTCATGATTATACAATGGAGAATTAATGCTCATGGCCCTCAACTTTAATTTATTATTAAATAAGATAATTGAATTAATCAATTTGCATGAAAGCACTAATTTAAATGCGGAGTTGAGGTTAACTATGAAATATGCATAATTACCTAATTATATGCACATAAAATGGTGTACATGCAATGAATTGTCATAAGAAATGGACACTTATCACTCTCTATGATCTAGAGCTTACCGTGTTTATAACACTAGAACACTTATTGTCGAGGAAAGTCCACATGTTGTTGTTGATGAATATACTATGAGGAAGTCGAATGATAATGATCATTTTATTGTTACAGGTGAGAATGAGATTGAAAAGGGAGAGTCAAGCAAACAAGGTGAGGCAACAAATCAAGAGAAAGAAAAGGAACAAGAAGAGGAAGCAGAACAAGAGCAACATCTAAACCTTCCACACCAATGGACCACGCACAACGACCATCCATTGGAGAATGTGATCGGCGGTGTAAATGAAGGAATTCAAACACGGGCTTCAATGAGGGAAGTTGAAATTCACGATAACTTAGCTTTACTTTCTAGTATTGAGCCTAAGTCTTTAGATGATGCTTTGAATGACAATTCTTGGGTTCTCGCCATGCAAGAAGAACTACACCAATTCCAAAGGAATAGGGTGTGGTTCCTCGTGCCCCGGCCTGATAACCATCCTATAATCAGAACTAAGTGGGTTTTCCAAAACAAACATAGTGAAGATGGGGTGGTTGTGATGAATAAGGCAAGATTAGTAGCCAAGGGCTACTCTCAAGAATTCGGTATTGACTTTGATGAATCTTTTACTCTTGTGGCTATATTAGAAGCCGTTAGAATCTTATATACTTATGCTTGTCACAGGAACATCAAGCTATTTCAAATGGATGTGAAGAGTGCCTTTCTCAACGGGATCATCAAGGAAGAAGTGTACGTGGAACAACCACCGGGCTTCGAGGATGAAACACTTCCGGACCACGTGTATAGATTGGATAAGGCACTGTATGGATTAAAACAGGCTCCCCGTGCATGGTATGATCGTTTAAGTTCATTTCTTATTGATAATGGCTTCAAACGAGGTAATATAGATCAGACATTGTTTACAAAAACTTGTGATGAACATTCTTTAATTGTTCAAGTTTATGTAGACGACATAATTTTTGGAGCCTCTAATGTGAAGATGAATGATGAATTTGCTCAACTCATGCAGGGAGAGTTCGAGATGAGCTTGATGGGCGAGCTAAACTTCTTCTTGGGATTGCAAATAAAACAACTGGACGATGGCATTTTCATCAACCAGAAGAAGTACACACAAGAAATCGTGAAGAAATTCCAACTCGAGACTTCCAAGCCCTTTGCAACACCAATGTCCACCTCACAGAAAATGGAAAAAGAAAAAGGTAACAAAATCGATCAAAAACCTTTTAGGGGTATGATTGGTTCACTGCTATACCTGACCGCTAGTAGGCATGACATCCATTTTAGTGTCTGTCTCTGTGCAAGATATCAATCTTGTCCCAGGGATTCTCATTTATCAGCCGTGAAAAGGATTTTCAGGTATTTGAATCGTACACTAGACCTTGGTTTGTGGTATCCCAAAAATAATTCATTTGATTTACATGCTTTCACTGACTCTAATTATGCTAGATGTAAAATGGATCGTAAAAGCACAAGCGGTCACTGTCAGTTTCTAGGAGGCTGCATGGTTTCATGGGCCTCCAAGAAACAACATTGTGTGGCTTTATCAACTGCCGAAGTTGAATATGTGGCTGCCGGTAGTTGTGCGGCTCAAGTGCTGTGGATCCAACATCAATTGCTTCATTTTGGTTTTAGTCTGAAAAACACTCCCATCATGTGTGACAACACGTCTGCAATAAATCTGTCCAAAAACCCTGTCCAACATTCTCGTACCAAACACATAGAAGTCAGGCATCATTTCATACGAGATCATATAAATAAAGGTGATTTTGAACTTGTTTTTGTTGACACAAAGAATCAACTTGTTGATATTTTTACTAAACCTTTAAATTCTGATCATTTTTGTTTTCTTAGGAGAGAATTAGGAGTGTGCATGTTAGATACTTAAATCTTTTGAGCTGAATTATACATACACACTTTTCACCTTTTCATAAAGAAATTGTTCATACTACTTTATCCTTTACACATAAAGAATTTTCCATAGCTTTCACAGTACAAACTTTGCCTTTTGTGCATGAATCAGAAAATAACAATTTGGTTCTCATACATGCTTTAATCTTTTTTGCATCCACAAGTACATAAATGCATATACTTCATATATGTGTGCATGAATGCCATGATTCACCGGTATATAAAATGATGTCAGTGGAAAGGTGAAACAAGTCCACCTGGAAGCTTTCGTTATGCGTGAGTATGGTCTTCGGACCTATGTTCTCCGCCACGTACCGGTAATCAAATTGCTTGGAAACACCATTTTGAAATGCTTGAGTGTATATAGATTACACACCTTTCGGTTTTGATATCTCCAATGACCTTACACCCTTGCTAAATAAATTGCTTTGAATAGGGCATGTTTTTAACATGGCACATATTAAGGGGGAGGTTTTTGTTATAACTGTGCATACACTTAGGGGGAGACATTACCATGAATAGGCCAATTCATCTCTTACATTCTATGCAATCTCTCAAACAACTTGCACATTTGAGTTAATGATTCTAACAAATAAGGATTTCACTTATTCCACTTAACACATTTTAGGGCTCTGAATCCCCTACATAGAAATCACGTGTGGATAAGGGGATTTCTGTAGCCCATCTAAGAGCGGCCGAACTAGATCCATCAGGACCAAATGAGGCCCAGCTCATCTAAGTGACAGCCCCACAGGGTCGACTTAGCATCAAAGCCCAATAAAATCACTCGAGATCAAGCCCTTCCTCGGCGGCCATTAGGCTCGGAAGGCCCGAGCGTCGGTCCGGCCAGAGGAAGATCTAAAGCCCAACCTATCCCCCTTGCCGGGATAAAGGCTAGCGGCCCCGCGCCCACTCCGGCTAAGCCTCATCCGAGCTATGCCTATCGCCCGGACAGGGTTGGCACTCCTCATTCTTGGATCAAGCAACGATTGCTTATCCACGCGCCCGTTGAGAGCCCTTTATGAGCAAGAGTTCTGAAAAGATAAGGGACCCACGAATCCTCAAGGCTATAAAGATCCCACGATGAGGACATAAAGAGCCCACGTTGAGTACGTAACTCTCGTTTGAAACTCCTCAGCTTACGGGACTCATGAGGCTAGCGCACTTTTTAAACAGAGGACTCCCTCCAGCAAACGGTAAGGCCTATACACGCCTAAAACTTCTTGAGCAGGAACCACTTCACCACCTTGGTGGAGAGGGATCTCGTGCACCTCCTCACTCCCTCTCTCATAGCTTCCACCACTGCTCTGCTGACTTAGGCATCGGAGGGTTTTCCCCAGGGAACCATCCCTGGGCCCCCTGATCTGTTTCCCTTCCTTGCAGTTCACTGATCGGTGATCATCTCCCCAGCTCAGGACCAGCACGAGATCGCCCCTCTTCATCTGGCGCCGTTTATGGGAAATGATCAAAGAGCCAACATGGTG
Organism: Amorphophallus konjac; assembly: GCA_022559845.1. Taxonomy (NCBI): domain Eukaryota; kingdom Viridiplantae; phylum Streptophyta; class Magnoliopsida; order Alismatales; family Araceae; genus Amorphophallus; species Amorphophallus konjac. The sequence goes on along the minus strand of CM040124.1, from coordinate 116,757,880 downwards.
CGAAGAAGTACAGGGAGGAGATTCACAGGTTATAGGGGGAAGGCCATGGTAGTGGGGGGAGAAGGCCCTTCCCAGGCCACATAAGACCCCCCCCCTCCAGCACCAGCACCCCTGCCGAGGAACTACCTCCGCCCGCGGCAATAGGGCAACCATCCAATGAGGGCGCTGACGCTTTCCAAGCCCTCAACGCCAAACTGGATGTCCTCGTGGAACTCATGAGGACCCAGGCGGCTAGGGAAGGAAGGTCACGCACCCCTCCGAAAAGTCCTCCCCACAGAGACGCGTCCTAACAAACAGCCGGAGTTCGCTTCACCCTCCGAGGGCAGCAGCTTATTCGCAACAAGACAACAGGACCTTCACAAGCCCCCCCTCCGGAGCAAGAGGCCTCCTCCACACCAAAACGGGGGAAACCTGGGGCACGCCATCCACACCAGGAGATCGAAGTCCCCTGGGAGCTCTAGGACAGCCTGCCATCACGCCCCCTTAGCACCACGGCGCAACAACATCCGGAGTTGTCCCTCCGTCTACTAGAGTTTGAGAGGCGCTTCGCAGCGCAGGAGTGCGCCTTACGAGCCTTGCAGAAGACCTCTCCGCCAGAGGATGAGAAGAGATCCCCGTTCTCCGACTATATCTTGAAGGCAGAGGTATCTCCCAGAACCTCCATCCCGACCTTCAAGCCTTACGACGGCCAAGGCGACCCGGCCGACCACTTCGACAGCTTCAATGCCCTGATGACCCTTCATGGGGTGTCCGACGCCATCAAATGTCGAGCCTTCGCGACTACCCTGGTCCAAGGCGCCCAAGCATGGTTCCGGGCCCTCACCCCCAGATCCATCCGAGACTTCAAGCAGTTTGGGCGAGTATTCAATGAGAGTTTTTATAGTGCCCCAGAATTTTTATAAAATATTTCTAATACAATTAAGAATTTTTTGGAATTATTAAGGGTCTAAATAAATTAATTAATGAAAATTGGGTTAAATAACTCAATATTAAGGACCAAATATGGTAAACAATTAATCCAGCCTTAATAAATAAAGCCCAAATGGTTACAAGACCAAGCCCATTAAGATAGGCCCATAATGTAGAAGGTTATTTAGTCTATTCACGGATTTTAAAGGATAATTACACCTTGTTTAGATAATTATAAGGATAAACAAACAAACGAGTTTGAATTTTATTAAATTCTGCGCACAGTGGATGTAGCGGTCTATCGTGCGACCGCCACAGTCACGTAACGCACAATGCTACGACCGTTACACTCTGTCAACTCCGTGAATGGGGGAAAGAACAAAAAGATTGGAACTTTGGGATCCTATCTACTAGAGACCTAATTAGAAGAATGTGTAAGGTTACTAAGGACTCTAGAATCGATCTAATCCTCAAACCCTAGCCAAAAACCAATAAATAGGACCCAATTCTGAACTGAGCGACCCTTACTTTTGGCTCGTGAAGAAACAAGGTAAGGAGATAGAATCTTGGGTAAGTTCTTTAGAGTATTTTGTTCTTAATACTTTAGACTAACTACTCTCAAAATTTCATGATAGGAGGCCGAGTATCCAAGGAGTTAGAGCGACGTGAAGTTGCTGAAAAATCTCAGGAAGGGAAGAACTAGGGCGTATCTTGAAGACCAAATTAGAAGTCTAAAGCCCAGTTAAGAGGTATGTCATCTCATGAATGGCAAAAATAACATGTTAGGGATAAAAGCCCTCTAATTTTGCTTGATTATTTGCACTATAGATCATGAATTCCATGTTTAAGTAGGGACATGTATACATGCATATCTTTAGCCTTAATGGAAAATAAAATGGTACTATCTTGTTAATTCATTGAAACCTATGCATCTAGATGGCCTTTACTTTGTTATCATGGTTAGAATAGTTGGTTATTGTGATTTTTCTTGCATGGGACATAGTTCCTTATCTTTTTCATCAGCAGAAGCTTTGACGGACTAACGTAAGACCGTCATACGATTTTAACGGTCTTAGGATCAGCCGTCACATCCTCTGTTATATCTCAATTCCCCGGTTGTCTCTGACAGACCAAAGTAAGTGCGTTACAATACTGTAACGGCCCCCTGATAAATCGTCACAGCCCTGTGACGCGCCCATACTAGACCGTCAGAGTACTATTTTCTGTCAACCCGAGACAGGACTGAGGACAGTCAAACTTACTTATAAATAAGCCTAGTTATCTAAGTTTTAACCTTATTTCATGACTTGGAGTTTACTAATTGATTCATGATAGGAAATTTTATGTTCTAAGCATTTTGAGTTATTTTAAAGCATATGTTAATTTCTTTGCCTAAACTCTATAATTGAATTTAAACTATGATTTTAAGTATTGTATTGACGGAGTTTTATCATGGTTTCACATCGCTACATAGTCTTTTTTATTTATAGAGTTATTTTCTTCAAGTACATGGCATATATTCCGGTATATGTCCATTAGTTCACACTTTGCACTATAGGAACATATTCTTGAACATGAGTACCTCTCTATTAGATATTCATTCCAATGGACTAGGAAATCTTGTTTCAAGGCCTCTGTAATTCTCCGTGAGCTTGGGATTCCCACTAGGACGCCGAGTTTGTTGTACCATTAAAGCCCAATTGTTAGAAAGCACTATCGATGTTTTTAGGTTCTGGATATGTAACGGATCAATGTTGGACTGTCAGGTACGTCTAACAGACCAATATATGACCGTCACATTAACTGAATCCTATTTATTATTTCTTGATTCGGCCATTGTAACGGCTTGAGACTGGAGCATCACGATCGTGTAACGGCCCAGTATTAGACCGTCACAGTTCTAAAGTTCGTTAACCCGAGGTTTGACCAAAGGGCTGATATTCTAAAGTTCCTAGATGGATTATTGATGGTCTAGGACTTGTCATATTGTCCAAAGAAACTTAATTTAAATTATGAAAGATAACGAATGTACCGTTATGCTATCGAATTATTCCCATGAGCATAATATCGTCTTAAATCATTCTTGATCTCTCATATTCTTAATTGAAGCCTTCATTCTTTGATGATTGTTGTCACGAGCTTATTGATTGAATTTGTTATATTACTGGCCACGCTTTATTGTTACACTCATAGAAGTAGCTTGATTTATACGTGAAGATGCAGTTCGGGCGCTGATTATATCCAAGGGCTCTATGCTAGTCCCCTCGGCTGATTGCCAGAAATATACTATTATAAATCATGGGGTATGATGCTACTGGCGTCGCATTGCGTTGGGAGTACTTTCTTTATAAATAAGTGAAATCCACGAGCACTCGTGAAAATCTAGTGAATTACTACATGATTGACGTTCTAGTGCGTAACCTTTATGGTTATGAAAGTGAAAAGTGAAAGTGCATTCTCGTTACATTCTTGTTCATGAAAGGCCATACACTCTTGTTACATTCTTGCTAGTTCATACTTGTTCATTCTATCTTACATGATCATCTTGCTACTTTGGTTTAATCGCGTGCTTGATCGCATTCGCATGATTTTACTTTATTTGCTTTAGAGCGAAAATGCTAATTACTTAAATATTGCTAATCATGTTGATGCGAAGATACCTACTGGGCAAGTGTGTTCATTACCTATTTCCTATCTTTTCAGGAAATGGAAGTGAGTCGGGTTCAGATTTTGAGTATTCAAATAGCGGGTCCGAGAGTGAATGAAGAATGAGTGAAGACTTAGGAAGTCTATATTGTTTAGATTGAGTCTATGTAATTTTTCTTATTCTTGAGTCTAGTATGATGAAGATTAGTGATTGTATTTTATATTTGATTATTAATGAAATGAGTTGGAGTTTCAGTTAATCATTGTGCAATTGTATTATTCTTATGTGTGATTGTCTTGCGCTTTGATCGTTCTTGCTTGCAAGAGGCTTACCATGCCGGCTGTTCACGTTCCTCGAGCTAGTCTTCTGCTGTAATAAAGGCTCGGGGCATGACAGTTAAGTTGGTATCAGAGCCTAAATTTCAGGGCTTAGGGAAAATAGTCATGTCCTAGGATAAGTCCAATGTTTAAGGACCCCTACTTTTGAACTAAGGAGGAAATTTCCTCACCTATGTGAGAATTGGGTAGAACCCGGGATAAGAAAGTTATATAGAAATTATCTTAGGGTAAATCTCCCGACTCTAAATAACTAAAACATCCATGATTCTTAGGTACCTTGACTCTCAATGGCTCATCGTGTGAACTGGGACGAGATGTAGCAAACTGTTGCGGGACTTACTCAAGCCCTACAGACAGTGGCCCAAGCTGGTGGAAGGGCTGGCGCGAGTAACTTACATGGCAATTTCCGAAGTTTAAATCCCCCACGATTCTCTAGATCTTCTAACCTAGATGAAGCAAAAAATTGGATCGACGAGATGAATCGAATATTCGATGTCATGCAATGCACCGACCAGGAGAAAGTTCGACTTGCCACGTTCTGTTGGGTCCCACAGTGTAGTGGCACGGATCTAGAGGGGGGTGAATAGATACCTCTCTAAAAAGTAAGACCAATTAAAATAACTTAAAAGGCTTTTCAATCAAACCTCACCAAACGTGCAGGTGACAAGATCACACACGGAGAATTAGCAATTTGAACTAGCCGTATTCATTGACAAATTTAGCATCGATGTCCAACACAGTTCATAATCCATCCTGTGAAGAGTGGTAGAGGATAAGGAACAAACACACAACCAATCACACACGCACAAAGATTTTTTAGGTGGTTCGGGACCATGACGGGTACCCTACGTCCACCCCTCACCACCTCGGTGAGGCATCACTAGAACGCTACACAAGGTAGCACACGGGGATGAACCCCAATACACCACACGCTGCACGACGGTAGCAAACCACACACACACATGAGGGCAAACCCTCAACACGGTGCTCAGCACCACACAAACACACCAAGACGGGGAACACACCCCAACAATCAATCCACACTCGAAGACACCGCTCCGAACACACAAATAGTTTTCTTCAGTTTAAGAGATGGACACAGATGTACATTTGCAAGCTCAATAAGCACAAATCTTCAAAGCAATCTCACTAGACATCAACTAAGCACTAGACTGCAGCAAGTAAGAACAAGGACGGGTTGAGAAAACTCCTGGCTGGAGGACGATGGCCTTGGCTTTTTTAATGACTAAGGCAGACTAGACTTTGGAAGGAGGATGAAAGTTGATGCTTCAACAGGTTCATTTCTGAAGGATGGAAGAGGATGAACATCAGACCCTTTCTTCTTCACCGTGGATCACTTTCTGCGCATTGGGTAGCTTGGAGACGGTACAGCCGTCTTCTTCAACAAGATGGCTTCTGGAAGGTGGAAGATCACCTTGAATCGAGCTCAACACGACCTGGGAAGAAGCATCCTTCAGCTCCGGCTGCACTCCCTGCAAAAACCCCAAAATGAATATATCCTTCAAATGCTTTCTCTCACTCAATGGAAACCCTATCTCATCCGATTTATACCCAAGAGGAATGGGCGGCCACGTGGAGGATATCATCCCCCAAGGACCAATCACAATAGAGCATAAAAAGAGGGGATCGAGCTAGGGCTCCGGCAGCCGCGCGAACTAGCATATTTTTCGGTCGCCGGAAAGTGTCGACCCCTAAGGTCGACACTCGCGAACGGGCAAGACAGAACAAAGGCTCGAACAGAACCCAGTGAAGAAAGTGTCGACCCATGGGGTCGACACTTTCTACCTGTGGCATTGAAACAAGCCACGGCAGAAAGACCCGGAATAAGTGTCAACCTACAAGGTCGACACTTATGTCCAGGGTTCTAAAAAATGAACCCAGACAGAACCTAGTGATAAAAAGGTCGACCTTTTGGGTCGACTTTTTATCCCTACGTTCAAAGACATAAGAGGGCCAGCTGAAAACAGCTTACCCCTGGACAAAGTGTCGACCCATGGGGTCGACACTTTTCCTGACATAAGCACTTTATAACACAGCACATAATGGGGTGACCCTAAAGACATGAAACAATAAGAACACATGCAAGGATGAAAGAATTAAGTATTACCTGCCCCTAAATCACAAACTTACAAGGTAGGTATGGATAGGGAATTACCTTGAGATTCGTTCAACCAATCCATACAACAAGCCTCCTCCAACCATTCAACCAAAACAGCTTACCATTCAATACACACTTAAGATCCTTGTGTTGGTCCACATGCATGTGAAGATCCAATTGGAAGGTTTCCAATTGGTCTTTATATTCAATACTGTTCGATACACCTGTCACATTGCATACTGGAAGTTAGTCTTCCATATCACTCAATTTCTAAAAATTGAAATCTATCTCTCATTATTCACTTAATTTCACACTTAAGATCCTGCATCACAACCATTAAGTGAATCAAATAGGGTTCCGAGTTGGAAGAGTTTCACCCAATTCAGTCGGAGACTATTCTTTCTCACTAGCTCCTGTAAGAATATCAAAGTACATGTCAGTTAACTTCATCAAATCAGTTGGCCGTGACATACACTAGCCCATTCATACAAAATGGAGTTTGATTAGTTCATTTCAAATCCACAACAACATATGCAAATTGTTTACATGGAGGGCAGTCACATGGTATTTAGTTCATCATCAAAATTCCTTAAAACATGGTTATGCACGGGGTTCAACAATCTCCCCCTTTTTGATGATGACAAATGCTATGTGCAATTAGACAAAAAGGTGTTGACAGATAAAAAGGTTTCAATGAACGTCTTCTCACATCTAGCATTCTAGGCGTGAAGCCATGCTTAACAATCGAATGGCATCCTATAGACCATTTGATAACACAATCAAGAATATGATGCATTCTAACCACAAATTAAAATACCATGCAGCATTAATGATGAATCATCCATCAAACATACAAAAGTGCATTTCCAATCATAAGTGGAGACAGCATCAGAATAGAAGCATAGGTGATCATTCCACAAAATAAACACAAGTCCACAGAAATTTTCATTCACAAAATCAAAATAACTGATAACTTCAGCATTGTTCATAAGACAACCACAACTACTGTCTATATCTGGACAACCATGTCCACAGAATAAACAAGTCCAAGTCCTCCACAAAAGTAAACACAAGACACCCATGTCCACAAGATAAACATTAACACCAAGATACCAATTGTCACAAGACACATAAACATAACCAAAACATAAACATAAACCACAAAATGTCCACTTAACAAGACACGCAACCATAACATACATCTACACATATAGCACATTTCATCTCCCCCTTTGTCATCAACAAAAAGGAGTGGTAATGGGGGAAAAGTTAATTAGCTTGGTCAATAGAAGTAGGGTGCTAGAGATCAAAGCCTCAAGGAGAGGCAGGAGGTGTGCGTGGACGCCGGAGAAAATCAGAGAGATCGTCAAACTTGGAGTTTTGAATGCCAATAGCAGTATGAAGGGAATCAATGGAGTCGGCCATGGCAGTGAACTTCTGAAGATAAGTATCATGGTGAAGCTTTAGTTCCTTGACTTCCCGTGTGAGGGCATCCACAGATTCTTTAACATTGCACATTTCATCAGCTAGTTCATCGAATTTGGTGCTCATTGATGGATCTGCTGAAGATGTAGCCTGTGACACTCTGGTTCTGGCAGTTCTGCTGATGTGTTCTTCATGATCTTCACCTTCATTCTGCCCAGACCCTGCTGCCGGGGCTTTACCTTTCTTTGGCGGAAGTGTGCGAACAAGAACACCATTTATTAATTCATATCCCATGTTGGTGCAGATGGATGGGATAGTATAGATGTCGGCATCCTTGATTGGATGACTGACCTGCTGACTCAAGTCAATATGCAAGGATTGAAAAATTGGTGTTAAAGCAGCTCCATAAGGTAAATTTTAGTTCTTGGACTTCCTGCAGCTGGTTATGTACTCCATCATCACCACTGGGAAGTTAACCGGTTCTCCACTCATGATTTGTACAAATAAGAATTTGTGCATGTCAGTTACTTGTTCCCTAGACCCTGATCTAGGCAGTAGTATAGTGGTCATCATGTGATGTAGATTCCTCTGAAGATGTGGAAATTCATTTGCATTGAGCTTCGGTACACAGCCTGGTGTTGCTACCTTATCCGTCATGAGTTCATACGCAAGCTCTTCATAATAAATGGCTTCTTCATAAATCATCCCACTATCCCAAGGCAAATTTAGAGCTCTACCAATCAATTGAGCAGTTAATGGAATTGAGTGCCCATCTAACTTGGTGTACAATTCATCATTTTTAACAACCATATTCCCATAGAACTGATGAACTAGGGAATGATAGACTCTTCTGTGTTCAGTCATGAATGGAATCAAATTTGGCTGCTTCCTCAACAATTCTACTAACCTTGGCAGAGCAGTTTCAATGCTTCTGAAATCAACGGCACGAGGTCGTAACACTTTTCTCTCAACCAGCATTTTTGTTTCAGCAGCCCTTTTTCTTGTCTCAGCCTGGGCTTCTTTGTCCTTGCGCCATACCTCTTTTAGGATGCGGGCTTCCTCCCTTTCTAACACCGATCTTTTCTTGGGTGCCATATGTGCAGCTTGGATAGCAGATGGAGGATGTAGATGCAGCAGTGAGACCCTCGAGGAGCTGGAAGGCTACCTCTGAACTGGCTGGAGTTCACGCCACAAGTAGCAGCTTCTCCAAAAAGATGTGCTTCGAAGGAGGGCGCCGTGATAGCTTCAAGAGGAAGAAGGAGGGGCGAACGCCACCGCTCGTCGGAGGATGCTCTTGGAAGAGATGGGCTGGACGGAGAGAAATGAGGGCTGGAGGAGGAATGGAGAGGAGGAGCCGCGGAGTCTTGGGAGGTGGAGAATCGTCAGTGGGGTGTTGCGGATGGAACGTTAGGGCAGGAGAGGATGGGTGATGAAAGGGTTAAGGAGAAGAGAAAGGGGGTTTGGTTCGATTAGGTTCAACCATAAGAGAGACCCAAGTGACCTTGGGTTCAAACCAAGAGAGCAACTGGTGTGAGGAGTGAACCCTACGGTCCGGTTCACAAACCGGGTTCCGAAACAAAAGTGTCGACCTTGTCGGTCGACACATTTTGGAGACGATTGTGTCTCGTGAGAAACAGAGGGGCACATGATAAAAAGGTAGACCTTAGGAGTCGACACTTCTTCTGCACTTCGAAAAATCAAGAGAAATGGAGTGAATTGAAGGCCAATTGAACCAAACATGATATCCACTGAATGATAAACACAAATTGGACAATATGTGGGTTGTTCAACTGAAAAGATTGATCTTGAACACGGAAAATCAAATACCCACACTTGGATGATCAATTCAATTAAACATGCAAGCTTTCATTTCTAATAACCAACACAAATCATTGAAATTGAATTGTTGCACAGAATAGACCAAATTTCAATTGAGCACACTTCATCCTCATGAATAGCAGTAAAGCCAGGATTGCTTACCTTATCTCCTTCCTTCTGAGCACTTCACTGAACTGAAGATTAAAACATGTTAGGGTCACCAAATGCAATCTAATAACCCGGTGCATCAGAACTCGTGGTCAATGAATTATGAGACAAAATCTGAGGAATGGACACAATGTCAGAGTAGGAACGCAACACACAAAAACATTTCAATCAGAATTTGTATTTCTTTTACCCATCACATATTTTAGTTGGTCACATGGGAGTGTTTCTAATCGACTCAGTTCAACAATCAAATAGACATGGTTTTCTCTTCAGCAAAATCCATTTTAGATGAAATTCAGGGAATATGAGTGGGATTGCAGATTCAAGGTGAGTTATGTACTTCAATTGTGGGAGTTCAACAATTGAGTTCTTATAATGCATTTTAAGCATGTAGCTAGACAAGCAAGCATACATAGTTATAAAATCAGGCATGAAGGTCCCTTAAGGACAGGTATACGAAGAATGCAATAGATTTAAGCAATTATGTCCATGAACCATATTAACATGGTTGTGCTTACAAGTAGACGTACTGCTTAACCATTGATGATCAACTAATTCAGGAAATACATTCAAACAATCAAGCTCAGATTCAACATGTGAATGATAAAGTATGACTTTCAAAATAATATGGATAATCATATGTTCTAAGTAACACTAACAAGAATCTCTCCTCCCTACATTTCAATACAAAATGCTCGGCTTTTGGTAGCTTCGCACAATCCCATACAATTTTGTATTTATTTTAAATAGCAACATGACTAACCTTTTGACACGAGGCATGCCCTTTGTCTCAGGGGCAGTTCCCGGTTACTCGGTATCGTCATTTATGATTATGTGGATAAGACACTTTCCGATTCGAGTTTCCACCTTTATTTCAGAGGGGATTCCCGATGTACTCGATGTCAAATCACACTTATTCAATTTTTGGAGGGACTGACATCTTTTTCCTCACGAGTCACTTGACTTTAATGTAGGGGTTTAAGAATCCTTAAAAGTGTTTAGTGGAATAACAGAGATCCTTATTGAATGAAGTCAGTTGTATCAAGGTTCCATATGAAGTGAGTGATTGAATAGATAGTAGAACATGAATTAACCATTTCAAGGTTTTGTCTCCCCCTAAGTGTATGCACGGTTGACATACCAAAATGACCTTGTTAAGATGAGTCATGAGGCATTCATGCCTGAATCAATGCAAGTTTATTTAACAAGGTTGTTTGGTCGTAGAAGAGTTCAAAAAGAAACGAATGTAAATTATATACATTCAAGCATGTCAAAATGATGTATTCAAGCAAGTTGATTGCCGGTACGTGGCGAAGTACGTAGGTCCAAAGACCACACTCACACATGATGAAAGCTTCCAGGTGGACTTAATCTACCTTTCCACTGACACCATTTTATATACCGGTGAATCATGGCATTCATGCACACAAATATGAAGTATATGCAAGTCTGTACATCAAAGTGACATATGACTAATTTTTATTTGTATTCACAAGTGTTCAAAAAGATGTGATGTGTATGGATGTAAGAGTGTGTGTGCTCTATGTGTAAAGTTCAACTTTTATCCAAAAAAAGAGACGAGTGAACTATAGACAACTCTGTGAACAACTGCAAAATTATAGTTATTCACACAAGAAAACATGAGTGAAAGCTAATAAACTCTATGAACAATTGCAAGAGATTGTTATTCAAATGTGGAAGTAAAAGTGGAATGTATTACCACAATAGCTCATCAACTTTCTTGCCTTGGAGGAATTTTATTCTATTGACAGCTTCTTCCATCACAAGGCATTCCTGCAAGACAAAATCTTCACTTTGATGTTTTGGGAACCCAAGCCATCTTGGGTCGCTGGGGGTTAGGTGCACCATGATTTGTGGCTCTCAACAATTTCCTTGCATTCATATCATCAAGGTGCAATAAAGAGCAATCATCCATAAGATGTCCCACATGACCACAGTAATGACAATACACGCGTTGATTCAATTTCTTTGATTAGACATAAGCATTGGGCTTTTGAGCATGTCTGGGGGGTCTATGATTTTGAGTGTGAAATTTAGGTTCGACATTTAAGAACCAACAGAATTTCATAGTATGACCCATTTTCCCACAATGAAAGCATTCAACCTTCTTTTTCTGATGAACTTGAAATTTACTGTCATGCATCCTACAAGCATTCAAATCATCCTCTTTCATCAAACTACAGTCATGCATTAGATGTCCAAGCTCACCACAATAGTGACATGATGCATTGTTTTATTTTTGAGCATGGTGTTTCACATCAAATTTCTTTGCATGCATAAGGGACTTTTGTTTGACAGATGAAGAAGTGTTTGGTGTACTTGAGGAACTAGAAGCATCCACAAACGAAGTTTTTGTTTTCAGATTAAATGCCTCCCTTTTACTAGGATTGTATCCTAGTCCTTCCCTTTGGAAGTTCACCTTAGTTCCCAAGAGTTTGTTTAGATTCTCCTCCCCACTCACGAATTTTCCCAAAGACCTATTCAAGTCAGAAATTTCAAATTGAAGAGATGCTACATGAAGTTCATATGAGATAATCTGATTTTCACAGGAACTGACCTTTTCATTTAGAGTGGCTTTTATCGTCTTGTAAGATTCTATTTCCTATTCTAGAATACTTACATTCTCACTCTCTTGAGAGACCATGGACTTGCCTTTTTCAAATGTCAAAAGTCTTTCACACATGGTCCTATTCAATTGCTTTAGTTTTTCAAGTTCGGATTTCAGCAAATCATTTTCTTTCTCAGATTTCTCATTTTTGTCCAGAAGGGACTTGGCATCAATTTCAGAGTCAAGTAGTTTATCAAACATTTTTTCATCATCTGACAATGAATCTAACTTGTTCTTTAGAGTTCTTTCACTTTTCTTAAGCAAGGTAATGTTACATGCCAAGAGTTTATTTTATTTTTCTAGTTCTTCAATTTTTGAACTTAGATTAATGCATTTCACACAAGAGGAATTGTCATGGATATTTTCATTAGACTTCTTCTTCAAAGCTTTGTTTTCACATTTTATCTTTTTATATTTTTCTGATAATTCTTCATAAGCATCTACCAAATCTTCAAAAGACAATTCATCTTCATCGATTTAGAGCTTACCTCCTTAGCATTTTCATCACAAGTCTGATAAATATCATCAGCCATTAATCCCCTCAGTCCTTGCTTCTCTTGAGCTAGCATTAACTTGTCCATAAGTTCTTTGGCGGTTCTGCAAGGGGAGACGAATGTGAACCTGTTAGTATTGACAGAATTTTTTAGCAATCTCAAAATTGTAGCATTTTCATGACTCTTTAGTCTGTCTTGGTTGGACCACTTGGTCTCATCCCGAGACAGCTTATGAGGACCACCATTAACTAACTTCCACAAGTTTGGATCAATTGAATTTATGGTCCTACATAGTTTTCCCAGCCATGAGTTAAAGTCATCACCATTATAAAAGGGTGAGGAAGTCAAAGAAGCAATATCTGAAGAAGCATTCATCATTCAAAACTACACTAGGATCCCTCTGAAGATCGTTTGATCTAATATAACAGAGTCGGGCTCTGATACCAATTGTTGGGTCTCACAGTGTAGAAGCACGGATCTAGAGGGGGGTGAATAGATCCCTCTCTAAAAAGTAAGACCAATTAAAATAACTTGAAAGGCTTCTCAATCAAACCTCACCAAACGTGCAGGTGACAAGATCACACACGGAGAATTAGCAATTTGAACTAGCCGTATACATTGACAAATTTAGCATCGATGTGCAACACAGTTCATAATCCATCCTGTGAATGGTGGTAGAGGATAAGGAACAAACACACAACCAATCACACATGCACAAAGATTATTTAGGTGGTTCAGGACCATGACGGGTACCCTACGTCCACCACTCACCACCTCGGTGAGGCATCACTAGAACGCTACACAAGGTAGCACACAGGGATGAACCCCAATACACCACACGCTGCACGACGGCAGCAAACCACACACATACACAAGGGCGGACCCTCAACACGGTGCTCAGCACCACACAAACACACCAAGACGGGGAACGCACCCCAACAATCAATCTACACTCGGAGACACCGCTCCGAACACACACATAGTTTTCTTCAGTTTAAGAGATGGACACAGATGTACATTTGCAAGCTCAATAAGCACAAATCTTCAAAGCAATCTCACTAGATATCAACTAAGCACTAGACTGTAGCAAGTAAGAACAAGGACGGGTTGAGAAAACTCCTGGCTGGAGGACGATGGCCTTGGCTTCTTTAATGACTGAGGCGGAGTGGACTTTGGAAGGAGGATGAAAGTTGATGCTTCAATAGGTTCATTTCTGAAGGATGGAAGAGGATGAACATCAGACCCTTTCTTCTTCACCTTGGATCACTTTCTGCGCATTGGGTAGCTTGGAGATGGTACAGCCGTCTTCTTCAACAAGATGGCTTCTGGAAGGTGGAAGACGATGGTCTTCAACCTTGAATCGAGCTCAGCACGACCTGGGAAGAAGCATCCTTCAGCTCCGGCTGCACTCCCTACAAAAACCCCAAAATGAATATATCCTTCAAATGCTTTCTCTCACTCAATGGAAACCCTATCTCATCCGATTTATACCCAAGAGGAATGGGCGGCCATGTGGAGGATATCATCCCCCAAGGACCAATCACAATAGGGCATAAAAAAAGGGGATCGAGCTAGGGCTCCGGCTGCCGCACGAACCGGCATATTTTCTGATCGCCGGAAAGTGTCGACCCCTAAGCTCGACACTCGCAAACGGGCAAGACAGAACAAAGGCTCGAACAGAACCCAGTGAAGAAAGTGTCGACCCATGGGGTCAACACTTTCTACCTATGGCATTGAAACAAGCCACGGCAGAAAGACCCGTAATAAGTGTCGACCTTGTGGGTCGACACTTATGTCCAAGGTTCTGGAAAACGAACCCAGACAGAACCTAGTGATAAAAAGGTCGACCTTTTGGGTCGACTTTTTATCCTTACGTTCAAAGACATAAGAGGGCCAGCTGAAAATAGCTTATCCTTGGACAAAGTGTCGACCCATGGGGTCGACACTTTTCCTGACATAAGCAAATTATAACACAGCACACAATGGGGTGACCCTAAAGACATGAAACAATAAGGACACATGCAAGGATGAAATAATTAAGTATTACCTGCCCCTAAATCACAGACTTACAAGGTAGGTATAGATAGGGAATTACCTTGGGATTCATTCATCCAATAGACACAAGTCTCCTCCAACCATTCAACCAAAACAGCTTACCATTCAATACACACTTAAGATCTTTATGTTGGTCCACATGCATGTGAAGATCCAATTGGAAGGTTTCCAATTGGTCTTTATATTCAATGTTGTTCGATACACCTGTCACATTGCATACTACAAGTTAGTCTTCCATATCACTCAATTTCTAAAAATTGAAAACTATCTCTCATTATTCACTTAATTTCACACTTAAGATCCTGCATCACAACCGTTAAGTGAATCAAATAGGAAAGAGTTAGAAGAGTTTCACCCAGTTCAGTCGGAGACTATTCTTTCTCACTAGCTCTTGTAAGCATATCAAAGTACATGTCAGTTAACTTCATCAAATCAGTTGGCCGTGATATACACTAGCCCATTCATACAAAATAGAGTTTGCTTAGTTCATTTCAAATCCACAACAACATATGCAAATTGTTTACATGGAGTGCAGTCACATGGTATTTAGTTCTTCATCAAAACTTCTTAAAACATGGTTATGCAAGGGGTTCAACACATTCCAACTCAACAAGGATGCTCGTACTTGGTGGAAATCTATTCCGGCACCACCTGTAGATGCACCTCATACATGGGAGGATTTTCTTACACTTTTTCGAGCCAAGTACTTCTCCGAGCATGTTAAGGAGAGGAAGGCTATGGAATTTGCCTCCTTGAAACAAGGCGCGATGTCCGTGGCAGAATATGAATTACAATTCTCTCGACTAGCATCGTATGCTCCTCACTTGATAATCACAGATTTATTGAAAGCCAACTGATTTATGGATGGTTTAAGACCCAGATTTATCCAACAACTTGGAACGCAGAATATCAGCACCTATACCGAGATGGTTCAAAGAGCGCATCTATGTGAAAGAACCATGGAGAAGGTGGAAAGGCTCCGAGGAGAAAGGTCAAGCCGAAAACATGATAGGCAAGAAGAGAAAGAAGTGGATGAGGATGAAAACCGTCACGTTAAGAGGTCCCGTAATGGGAACGGTAACGGAAAAAGAAATAGAAATGGAAACAGAAAGAATAAGAAAGTTAAAGAAGAAGAAAGAATGCAAGTCTCCACGGCTTGCTCATTTTGTGAAAAATTTGGGCACTCGGCAGAAGACTGTTGGAAGCGTCTCGGGGCTTGCCTCAAGTGTGGAAGCTGGGAACATCGCTTGCCCGTATGCCCCCTCATAAATGAACAATCTTCAAGGGATAACAACGGACGTGAGAAATGAGGTCGATTAAATGCCATCCTAGACAAGGAAGGTGAAAGGATTAAAGGTACCCTCTTAACCCATTCGCCTTACGTTAATTTTTAATACATTAAAATACATACACTCTCCGTAAAAATCCATGTATTGAATTTGAGAACCAAATTCTTCTAAGTGGGGGAGGGTGTAGTGCCCCAAAATTTTTAGAAAATATTACTGATATAATTAAGAATTTTCTAGAATTATTAAGGGTCTAAATGAATTAACTAATGAATATTGGTTAAATAAATCATTATTAAGGCCCAAATATGGTAAATAATTAATCTAGCCTTAATAAATAAAGCCCAAATGGTTACAAGACCAAGCCCATTAAAATAGGCCCATAATCTAGAAGGTTATTTAGTCTATTCACGGATTTTAAAGGATAATTACCCCTTATTTGGATAATTATAAGGATAAATCAACAAAAGAGTTTGAATTTTATTAAATTCTGCGCACAGTGGATGTAGCGGTCTATCGTGCGACCGCCATAGTCACGTAACGCACTAGGCTACGACCATTACACTTTGTCAGCTCCGTGAATGGGGGAAAGAACAAAAAGATTGGAACTTTGGGATCCTATCTACTAGAGACCTAATTAGAAGAATATGTAAGGTTACTAAGGACTCTTAGGACCTCTTTGATTTTCAGGTGGGATACCGTGTTCGACTCCATATAGAGTTGAATACCGTGCCCAACATCGGTTCAGCCGCATGTGTGTGAGAGGAGAGTGTCAGTCCCCCACAATTCTTCCTCGTCGATTTAATGTCTACCCCCGATATTCTGATAACAAAACGGCCCTTAGGGATCAGGTTCTAGCCAACTATGGACTCTAGAATCGATCTAATCCTCAAACCCTAGCCAAAAACTTATAAATAGGACCCAGTTCTGAACTGAGCGACCCTTACTTTTGGCTTGTGAAGAAATAAGGTAAGGAGATAGAATCTCGGGTAAGTTCTTTAGAGTATTTTGTTCTTTAATACTTTAGACTAACTACTCTCAAAATTTCATGATAGGAGGTCGAGTATCCAAGGAGTTAGAGCGACGTAAAGTTGTTGAAAAATCTCAGAAAGGGAAGAACTAGGGCGTATCTTGAAGACCAAATTGGAAGTCTAAAGCCCAGTTAAGAGGTAGGTCATCTCATGAACGGTAAAAATAACATGTTAGGGATAAAAACCCTCTGATTTTACTTGATTATTTGCACTATAGATCATGAATTCAATGTTTAAGTAGGGACATGCATACATGCATATCTTTAGCATTAATGGAAAATAAAATGGTACTATCTTGTTAATTCATTGAAACCTATGCATCTAGATGGCCTTTACTTGTTATCATGGTTAGAATAGTTGGTTATTGTGATTTTTCTTGCATGGGACATAGTTCCTTATCTTTTTCATCAGTAGAAGCTCTAACGGACCAACGTAGGACCGTCATACGATTTTAACGGTCTTAGGATCAGCCGTCACATCCTCTGTTATATCTCAATTCCCCGGTTGTCTCTGACGGACCAAAGTAAGTGCGTTACAATACTATAACGGCCCCCCGATAAACCGTCACAGCACTGTGACGCGCCCACACTAGACCGTCAGAGTACTATTTTCTGTCAACCCGAGACAGGACTGAGGACAGTCAAACTTACTTATAAATAAGCCTAGTTATCTAATTTTTAACCTTATTTCATGACTTGGAGTTTACTAATTGATTCATGATAGGAAATTTCATGTTCTAAGCATTTTGAGTTATTTTAAAGCATATGTTAATTTCTTTTCCTAAACTCTATAGTTGAAATTAAACTATGATTTTAAGTATTGTATTGACGGAGTTTTATCATGGTTTCACATCGCTACACAGTCTTTTTTTATCTATAGAGTTATTTTCTTCAAGTACATGGCATATATTCCGGTATATGTCCATTAGTTCACACTTTGCACTATAGGAACATATTCTTGAACATGAGGACCTCTCTATTGGATATTCCTTCCAATGGACTAGAAAATCTTATTTCAAGGCCTCCGTAATTCTCCGCGAGCCGGGGATTCTCACTAGGACGCCGAGTTGGTTTTACCATAAAGCCCAATTGTTAGAAAGCACTATCGATGTTTTCAGGTTCTGGATATGTAACGGATCAATGTTGGACCGTCAGGTACGTCTAACGGACCAACTTATGACCGTCACATTTACTGAATCCTATTTATTATTTCTGAATTCGGCCATTGTAATGGCTTGAGACTGGAGTGTCACGATCGTGTAACGGCCCAGTATTAGACCGTCACAGTTCTAAAGTTCGTTAACCCGAGGTTTGACCAAAGGGTTGATATTCTAAAGTTCCTAGATGGATTATTGATGGTCTAGGACTTGTCATATTATCCAAAGAAACTTAATTTAAATTATGAAAGATAACGAATGTACCGTTATGCTATCGAATTACTCCCATGAGCATAATATCGTCTTAAATCAATCTTGATCTCTCATATTCTTAATTGAAGCATTCATTCTTTGATGATTGTTGTCACGAGCTTATTGATTGAATTTTTTATATTACTGGCCACACTTTATTGTTACACTCATGGAAGTAGCTTGATTTATACATGAAGATGCAGTTCGGGCGCTGATTGTGTCCAAGAACTCTATGCTAGTTCCCTCGGCTGATTGCCGGAAACATACTATTATAAACCATGGGGTATGATGCTACTGGCGTGTAGTGTCCCAAAATTTATATAAGTAATTTCTAGGTTATTTAATAATTTCTTGGAATTTATAAAGGCCTAAATAAATTAATAAATAGATTATTAGATTAATAAGTTATTATAAGGCCCAATTGTGTTAAATAATTAGCCTAGCCTATTCAAGTAAGACTCAAAAGATTTAAGGACCAAGCCCATTAAGTTTGGCCCATGTTCTAGAAGGTTATTTAGCTTATTCACGAATTTTAAAGGATAAATATCCCTTAATTAGATAATTATATAGATAAAATGAATAAAAGAGTTTTATTAATTTGAAATTCTGCACACGTTGGCTGTAACGGTCTATCGGGCGACCGCCACATGCATGTAACGCATCAGGACTGGACCGTCACACCATGTTAATTCCGTGAGTTGAAGAACTTGCAAAAAGATGGGATCTTTGGGATCCTATCTATAAGAGACCTAATTAGGAGAATCTGTAAGGTTACTAGGGACTCTTAGGGATCAGGTTTTGGCCAACTAAGGACTCTAGAATCGATTTAATCCTCAAACCCTAGCCAAATCCCTATAAATAAGACCCAGTTCTGAACTGAGCGACCCTTACTTTTGGCTCGTGAAGAATATAGGTAAGGAGATAGAATTTCGGGTAAGCTTTTTAGAAGGTTTTTTTATAATACTTTAGACTAATAGCTCTCTAAATTTCATGCTAGGAGATCAACCAACCAAGGAGATTGAAGCTTCCAAAGTTGCTGGTCGGACCTTAGCAACCCAGGAAACTGAACGCAAGTCCTCTGAAGATCAGGAGATTAGGACATGATGTGACACCAATATGGGGTAGGCAGCAAGCAAACAAAAAAAACTTAAGATCTAATCCGCATTCACAAACACACAGCAATTAAGATGATAAATCGGGACCGAAACACCGTCGCACACACGCGAGCCCCGGGTGACTATATGATGCTAGAAAGAGGTGATGGATCAAGACCCTTGCTGGTAGAGTGCCAGCAGGGCTAGGGTTGCCCTCCCGAGGGTATGTGGCCCACACCTTTGGGGCTGGCCGGTGCCAATTGGGGCACTAGGTCCCACTCTCTCACTATCACCACGGTGACCACACTATAATGGTGGCTGCGGGAACGAGCACTCATGCACATGCGCAACGGAGCTAAGTCTACGGATATTAGATGAACAAACACTAAAATTGCTGGAGCAAAGTTTAGAGCTCACCTGGTTGGTTTGAAGAAACCAACCCCGTTCGGAGACGTGGGCGAGCGGGGAAGTGTGATCCCGCACACTGCGCCGATGTAGCTTGAGCTGCTAATTACATGAACTACTCCTCACGCAGGAGGGTTGGATTAAGGGTGGGGGAATCAAAATTACATCAAACACTACCTCCACGCAGGGAGGGGCGCTAAGCCGGCCAGGCGGGAGGGGGAAAGTCGCCGAGAAAGACGGAACGGAAGCCGACGTGGATCCGCTCACTTGCTGTGCAAGGGGACAGGTTGCCGCTGTTGCAGTCGTATCTCGTCCTCTGGAATTTTTCTGATGACGAGACTTGAGGGAGAGGCTTCGTAACAGGGATGGGGACTCCTCTGATTTTTATCCAATTCTTCTGTCGTCGCCGGTGGTCGTGGTGGAGACTCGAACAGGACGTAGGAATCTGGGGTTGGCAGCTTCAGAATGGATGCAGTAGGATGCAGAAGTTGTACCTTGGGCTCCCGAACTCCGAATATCGAACCGTCGGAGTCGTTCTATCCGTGGACAAGGCTTCTGCACAGAAAAACTGACAGCAACACCTTCTGAGGTCGGGGTGGACAGGGGGAGGCCATTGAGTGGGACCTGGTCGATGCAGACTGCAGGAGGCAGACCCGCGCGACTGAGGAAGAAAATTCGGAAGTTGGGCTCCCCAATGCCGAATGTAGTTCTGCTTCTTGATCCTGATCGGGGACAGGGGGAGGAATATCTTTGATGAAGGACCTTTGGTCTGATTCAGCCGTGGTTCGCCGTGGCAGAGTCTGCAAGGTGAGTCTGATCCTCTGGCAGGGGCGGCACCAAGTCAGCCCTGGTTCTGTGGCAGCAGGTTGCAGATGACGTTACGGGCGCTCCCGAACTCCAATTGTCACGAAACCGGTGGCGTCGTCTCCGTGGTCGGAGTAGCTTTCATACGGAGTCAATGGAGCTGCAATCCGATGCCGAGGCAGATCGTGGTACCCAGAAGAAGGGGTCCTGGTCGCTGCAGACTGCCCGAGGCAGACCCGAGCAGTTGAGGGAAAAACGTCACAACTCCGGCCCTCGGATGCCGAATTAAGTTCCGTCTTGTGCTTCTGGTCGTGGACAGATGGAGGAAGAATGTTGAAGAAGATCTTCAGCCTGAATCCTTCGCTGTTGGCCGTGAAGCTGCTTCCAACCAGGATCAGGCTGTCTGCAGGTGGGGTCTGGCGCAGTCGGGGTAGAACTGCTCTCACGGGCGGCCACGAACTCGGAATTGGACGATTCTACCTCGCCTGTGAAGAGGACAGGGAGGCCTTTCCAGAATAGTATGCCACGCCCTCAGACGTTGTCGTATGAACTCGGGGCAGCTTCTGCAACACGTACCCAGTTCTGCTACCTGCAGACTAGCAAGGAGGGAGGGGAAGGAGGTGGTCGGCCAAGCAATGGGAGGTGGAATGGGGTGGAGGGGTCGACCCTAGGAGGGAGGGGAAGGTGGTGGACGACCTTGGGAGGTGAAAGGGGTTCTAGGGAAGGGGAAAGGGCTCTTGGGAGGTGGAAGGTTGCTTAGGGAAGGGGGAGGGATGCCTTGGGAAGGTGAAAGGGTGCTTGGGGAGGTGGAGTGGTTAATGGTGAAGTAATGGGAGTCTTGGGAGGTGAAAAGGCTTGCCTAGGTGGCAAGTGAGGTGGCAAGAGGTGAGGAGAGAGGGGAATTCCGAATTTAGAGAGAGAGAGAGAGAGAGGAGAGAGAGGGGGTTCGCCCCTAGGAGAGAGAGAGAGAGACTTAGAGAGAGAGGAGAGATGCACTCAATGGCTCAAATTTTGCTTAATACTTCATTCCTGAACTCAAGTGGAGTTGGGGTCCTATTTATAGGAATCCCAACATTTACAAAAAGTCCTTGGATAAACTACTAAAAGCAAATAAGCAAGGGGGTTGAGGAAAGAAGAGGTTGCCCATGGGCCAGGCCCATCTAATTGGGCCCAAACGACTTCCTAGCCTAACATACTTAGATAGATAATGTGACGACTTAGGACCATGACTCAAAATAAAGATAAGTACATCAAAATGACTCAAGGAAAGATAAAAAATACATAGCTAGACTTCGGAAATCAAGCTAAACATAATGGCAATCATCCGGTCCCGTGGAGAAGTGAGAAGTGGTAAGCGATGTCCCCATCATACTCCCGGGCTGCAGAGAACTCGACTCTGTCGAGTAAAAATCCATCGTATGCGGAGGAAGCCATAGCGAGGTTGCTCTCAAGTCCACCAAAGGTAGCTGGTCCTTTCCACCAAGCAAGGTAGTGCCCATCCCTTTGCTCCAGACGGCAGTAACCTGTTCATTTAATATCCGCTCCAATTGCTCACGTTGGCCCCTCTGGGTGGGTGGAACTCTCTTATGGGTAGTGACTCTCTCAAGAAGTAGAACAGGCTCAACATTCTCACTAGGTGTCACCGTGGGACCCCTATATGGCACCAAGTCAGCCACATTGAATGTGAGACTTACTCAGGGAGGTCCAACACGTAAGCGTTCGTGCCAATCCTCTTTAGGACCTGGAAGGGGCCTGATCCACGCGACCTCAGCTTGGAGACATTCCCAGGGGAAAGCCTCTCAGTTCTTACCATCACATAATCACCTACGTGAAACTCCTGGCGGCGGCGGTGGGAATCGGCCGTCTTTTTATAAACCTCATTGCTTTTGTTAATGCGTTTGCGGATTTCCACATGCAACCTTGTGGATGTTGGTTCACTAGTGGATAAAGGGGGTCCTGGACAACCAAATAGGGACATATCATGTAATGGTGTTATGTAGACTCTGATGGACCTAGGGGGACCGGGACATCCATAGATGAGACTATCATGTAAAGGAGTGTTCGATGCCGGGGGTCCTGGATATTCAAATGGGGTTCTGACTTGTGAGTGATCCCTAACATGGTTGACTGCAAAGGGGGGGCCTAGACACCCAGATGTGAACCTATCATGCATCAGTCCTAGTGCGTGAGTGACACAAATGAGGTGACTAGCCTGACCACATGATGTAAAAGATTGTGACACATGGATTCCTATCAAGATGGTCCTATCTGTGAGATTTGGGGGTTTCCACTCATGGGGATCAAAGGGGTCCCAGAAAGTGGACATCTTGGGATGGGTAGATTCCTCACTTCCTAGGTGGATGTCACCCTTGGTCATGGCTCCTATGGTGTGGGCTAAGTTTTGGAATGGGTGGGTTAGGTTTGTCATGGTGTGTGAGGGTAGGAAAAGGTGGGTGGGGGTGGGTAATGAGACTAGGTCCCATGGGTTCTTTGGCTTCCATTGGGAGGGATGGAATGGGTCATCTAGGGGAGAGAACTCTTGGTCCTCATGGTCTTGGGAGAGGTAGTCTTGGCTTAAAATGGTAGGTTGTGGTAGGAAAATGATGGTGTTGGGTATGGTGGGTGGGTATAGGAAGGGATCGAATGTGTCATGGTATGGGTCACTTAGAAACTCAAGGTCCACATGTGGGTGGGGGTCATTCACCTCTATTGAGATTTTTGGGCAAAAGTTGTTGGTGGGTGGGTCAGCCTTGAAAGGATGATTGGGTTTTCTCCCTGAAATGAGGAGCTCCTATTTAAGGATGGCCTCGGGCTCATCAGGTGTGGGAAGAAAGAGAAGGAGGTCGCTGGTGTAGCAACCAACCGTGCAGACCGAAGTGAAAGACCCAACACATGGGTGTAGAAGACCAAGGCTCATGGGTTGGTCGACCATAGGGTTCAACATAGCCGTCAACTCTACTTGCCATGCGAGGCCTTTTAGGAGGTCTCCTAGAGTTTCCACTTGGTAAGAGGATTGGATGGTAGTGTGATAGGTGGAGAAGGGTAGTATGGGGAGGTGTTGTTCCATGGGAGGGTTGACATGGGGCAGGATAGGGTGAACCGGACTTTCCTCTAGCCATTTAGCCAGGGGCTCACTTATGACGAGTTCACTCCTATTTAGAGAGGGTGGTGTAAAAGGTGAAGTTCTTCCCTTGGTTTGGGCAAGGGTTTCCTCCAAGGTGTGGAGCGGTTCTAGGGTGTCCACCACTATGATGTCAGGTGTGGGAGTCATGGGTTCCTCTCCCAAGGAGGTGGGATGGTCCTTTGAAGGTGGAGTGATGAGGGTAGGTGTGTGGTACCCCCGGGGTGGGAGGTAAAGGGGAACTTGGTTTGGGGTCGGTAAGGGGAGAAGTGGAGGCCTAGGTTGGGGTTGGATAGGGGTTGGTAGTGGAAGATGGATGGGTTGAGACGGACTGGGTTGATCAGTTTTGGGAGGGAGGGTGGTGGCCATCATGGGCCTAGGGGAAGTGGACATGGGGTCAACATGGGTTGGAATGGTGTGGGTGGAGTGAGCCATGATGCTTTCTCCTCTTGGGATGGGAACTTCTTGGCCTAACCCATGGTTTTGTGATTCATATTCTTCTTCCCATTCGGGGGAGGCCTCATATTCCTCAACCTCAATCTCATCCCTTTGTGGTGTAGGGGTCTTGCTCTCTAAGGAAATGGGAAGGCCTTTTGGCGATGGGGTGGTGTAAGTTGGACTTATTTGGGGTGGTGGAGTTTGAGCCCTGAGGGAGGTGAAGATCTCCTTAAACTCAATCCTTAGTTCTTCTAGCGAATCTTGGGGTCTTTTGGGTGGTGGAGTGTTGGTCCTAGTGGAGGTTCTAGATAGACTGGGCGGAAACGGGGTAGTGGGAGTGTTCTTCAGGTTGTAGTCCTCATGGTAGGAGTGGTCGGGTCGGGGAGCGTAGGTCTTCCTAAGTTCCTTTTTCATGTCATCCCATGAGTGAATGGGTTCTTGCCCCCAAACTCTTCTGAACCTCTCTTTGTGTTCCCACATCTTCTTGGCTTGTCCCCGAAGACACCCCGTGGCCCTGCGGACTCTAGCATGTCTATAGATCCAAGTCCTATCAAAGTGTTTATCCATGGTAGTCTCCCATTTTAGGTAGGCATTGGGATTAGATCCATCAAAACTAAGGTCCCCTTCTAGGATGATGTCCATGAGGAGAGGGTCAATCGGATCCTTGTGGAAGGCCATGTTGGGGGGACTTGACCAATGGGGAGTATACATGATGATGCACGGGGTGGCCCAATGAAGACTCTAAAAGCTTATGCGCCCTAGGACAAGACTTAGTAGAGACAAGTCTAGAACTTGCTCTGATACCAATTTGATGTGACACCAATATGGGGTAGGCAGCAAGCAAACAAAAAAAACTTAAGATCTAATCCGCATTCACAAACACACAACAATTAAGATGATAAATCGGGACCGAAACACCGTCGCACACACGCGAGCCCCGGGTGACTATATGATGCTAGAAAGAGGTGATGGATCAAGACCCTTGCTGGTAGAGTGCCAGTAGGGCTAGGGTTGCCCTCCCGAGGGTATGTGGCCCACACCTTTGGGGCTGGCCGGTGCCAATTGGGGCACTAGGTCCCACTCTCTCACTATCACCACGGTGACCACACTATAATGGTGGCTGCGGGAACGAGCACTCACGCACATGCGCAACGGAGCTAAGTCTACGGATATTAGATGAACAAACACTAAAATTGCTGGAGCAAAGTTTAGAGCTCACCTGGTTGGTTTGAAGAAACCAACCCCGTTCGGAGACGTGGGCGAGCGGGGAAGTGTGATCCCGCACACTGCGCCGATGTAGCTTGAGCTGCTAATTACATGAACTACTCCTCACGCAGGAGGGTTGGATTAAGGGTGGGGGAATCAAAATTACATCAAACACTACCTCCACGCAGGGAGGGGCGCTAAGCCGGCCAGGCGGGAGGGGGAAAGTCGCCGAGAAAGACGGAACGGAAGTCGACGTGGATCCGCTCACTTGCTGTGCAAGGGGACAGGTTGCCGCTGTTGCAGTGGTATCTCGTCCTCTGGAATTTTGCTGATGACGAGACTTGAGGGAGAGGCTTCGTAACAGGGATGGGGACTCCTCTGATTTTTATCCAATTCTTCTGTCGTCGCCGGTGGTCGTGGTGGAGACTCGAACAGGACGTAGGAATCTGGGGTTGGCAGCTTCAGAATGGATGCAGTAGGATGCAGAAGTTGTACCTTGGGCTCCCGAACTCCGAATATCGAACCGTCGGAGTCGTTGTGTCCGTGGACAAGGCTTCTGCACAGAAAAAGTGACAGCAACACCTTCTGAGGTCGGGGTGGACAGGGGGAGGCCGTTGAGTGGGACCTGGTCGATGCAGACTGTAGGAGGCAGACCCGCGCGACTGAGGAAGAAAATTCGGAAGTTGGCCTCCCCGATGCCGAATGTAGTTCTGCTTCTTTATCCTGATCGGGGGCAGGGGGAGGAATATCTTTGATGAAGGACCTTTGGTCTGATTCAGCCGTGGTTCGCCGTGGCAGAGTCTGCAAGGTGAGTCTGATCCTCTGGCAGGGGCGGCACCAAGTCAGCCCTGGTTCTGTGGCAGCAGGTTGCAGATGACGTTACGGGCGCTCCCGAACTCCAATTGTCACGAAACCGGTGGCGTCGTCTCCGTGGTCGGAGTAGCTTTCATACGGAGTCAACGGAGCTGCAATCCGATGCCGAGGCTGATCGTGGTACCCAGAAGAAGGGGTCCTGGTCGCTGCAGACTGCCCGAGGCAGACCCGAGCAGTTGAGGGAAAAACGTCACAACTCCGGCCCTCGGATGCTGAATTAAGTTCCGTCTTGTGCTTCTGGTCGTGGACAGATGGAGGAAGAATGTTGAAGAAGAGTCTTCAGCCTGAATCCTTCGCTGTTGGCCGTGAAGCTGCTTCCAACCAGGATCAGGCTGTCTGCAGGTGGGGTCTGGCGCAGTCGGGGTAGAACTGCTCGCACGGGCGGCCACGAACTCGGAATTGGACGATTCCACCTCGCCTGTGAAGAGGACAGGGAGGCCTTTCCAGAATGGTATGCCACGCCCTCAGACGTTGTCGTATGAACTCGGGGCAGCTTCTTCAACACGTACCCAGTTCTGCTACCTGCAGACTAGCAAGGAGGGAGGGGAAGGAGGTGGTCGGCCAAGCAATGGGAGGTGGAATGGGGTGGAGGGGTCGACCCTAGGAGGGAGGGGAAGGTGGTGGACGACCTTGGGAGGTGAAAGGGGTTCTAGGGAAGGGGAAAGGGCTCTTGGGAGGTGGAAGGTTGCTTAGGGAAGGGGGAGGGATGCCTTGGGAAGGTGAAAGGGTGCTTGGGGAGGTGGAGTGGTTAATGGTGAAGTAATGGGAGTCTTGGGAGGTGAAAAGGCTTGCCTAGGTGGCAAGTGAGGTGGCAAGAGGTGAGGAGAGAGGGGAATTCCGAATTTAGAGAGAGAGAGAGAGAGAGGAGAGAGAGGGGGTTCGCCCCTAGGAGAGAGAGAGAGAGAGAGACTTAGAGAGAGAGGAGAGATGCACTCAATGGCTCAAATTTTGCTTAATACTTCATTCCTGAACTCAAGTGGAGTTGGGGTCCTATTTATAGGAATCCCAACATTTACAAAAAGTCCTTGGATAAACTACTAAAAGCAAATAAGCAAGGGGGTTGAGGAAAGAAGAGGTTGCCCATGGGCCAGGCCCATCTAATTGGGCCCAAACGACTTCCTAGCCTAACATACTTAGATAGATAATGTGACGACTTAGGACCATGACTCAAAATAAAGATAAGTACATCAAAATGACTCAAGGAAAGATAAAAAATACATAGCTAGACTTCGGAAATCAAGCTAAACATAATGGCAATCATCCGGTCCCGTGGAGAAGTGAGAAGTGGTAAGCGATGTCCCCATCGGGACATCTAAACGAGGTAATTAGAGTTCGGTTATTTAGAACTTTTTGTTCCCCGTAGTTTCATCTTCTTACCGTCAAAATTTCACGCCCTTAGGTCAAGAGGCGGAGGAGCTAGAGCAGCGTGAAGTTGCAGGAAACTCACTAGAAAGGGAGAACTAGGGCACGTCTTTCAGACTCAAATTAGAAGTTTAAAGCCCAGTTAAGCGGTAGGTCATCTCATGATTGGTAAAAATATCTTGTTAGGGATAAAAGCCCTCTGATTTGACTTGATTTCATGCACTATAGATCATGGATTTCATGTTTTAGTAGAGTCATGCATACATGTGTATTCTTAGCCCTAACTAAGTTAAAAGGAACTTTCTTGTCAAATTCACAAAAAACCCATGCATGCTATTAGTTTAAGCCTTCATTTTATCATGTGGAAGTTTATTCATGATTTTCAGACATAATGTAAGTTGAAACCTTAGATCTTTTTATCTATTGTTGTCAGCAGAAGCTCTGACGGATTAAGGTAGGACCGCCACAACACTGTAACGGTCCTACGATAAGCCGTCACACCCTCTGTTGTATTCAAAGCTCTCTGTGGCCTCTAACGCACCATAACGGGAGCGTTATATAACACTGACGGTCCCACAATAAACCGTTATATCAGTATAACGCGCTTAGACTAGACCGTCAGAATGCTTTGTTCAGGCAATTTCTAGACAGAATTGAAGAACAGTTACATTAACTTATAAATATGCCTAGTTATCTAAGTTTTGAGCTGTTAGAATGACTTTAAGTTTATCTAGTGATTCATAATAGGAATTGCATGATCTTGAGTTATTTTAAAGCATATGTTAATTTTATTGACTAACTTTATAGTTTTATATTTAAATCATGATTTTTCCAATGTTGTATTGACAGAGTTTTATCTTGGTTTCACATTGCTACACATTCTCTCTCTATCAATAGAGTCATTTTTCTTTAAGTACATGGCACATATTCCGGTATGTTGTCCATTAGTTCAAATTTTGCACTATAGGAACATTAATCTTGGACATGAGGACCTCTCTATTGGATATTCCTTCCTATGGAGTAGGAAATCTTATTTCAAGGCCTCCGTAATTCTCCGCGAGCCTGGGATTCCCACTAGGACACCGAGTTGGTTGTACCATGAAAGCCCAATCATTAGAAAACAATATCGATGGTTTCTGGTTTTCGGATATGTAACGGATCAAGGTTGGACCGACAAGCTCATCTAACGACCCAATAAACGACCGTCACATATACTGAGTCCATCTTTATTTCTTTCAGATTCAGACCATTGTAACAGCCCAATACTGGAGCGTCACGTTATGTAACGGCCCAGTACAAGACCGTCACAGTTCTATATTTTGTTAACCCAAGGTTTGACCCATGGGTTGATATTCTAAGGTTCCTAGATGGATTGATAGTGGTCTAGGACTTACCAAATTGATTCAAGATACCTAATTTAATTTATGGAAAGTAAGAAATGTACCGTTATGCTGCCGATTTACTTCCACGAGCATAACATAGTATAAGTCATTCTTGATCTTTCATATTCTAAATTGAAGCGTTCATTCATTAATTATTATTATCATGAGCTTATTGAACTTATTACATTATTGGCCATACTTTATTGTTACATGCGTGGAAGTAGCTTGATTTATACTTGAAGATGCGATCGAGCACTGATTGTGTTCAAGGGCTCTATGTTAGTCCCCTCGGTTGATTGTCGGAAACATACTATTATAAACCATGGGGTATTATGCTACTGGCGTCGCATTGCGCTGGGAGTACTTTCTTTATAAATAAGTGAAAGTCCACGGCACGACATGACATTCTTGTACATGACTTTCTTGCTTGATATTCCACAGAAATTCACGAAGTACTTGCTCATAAGCAAAAGATACTAGAGTGATGATTATGTGGCTTGCTAGTACATTCTCGATACATTCTTGTTTATGAAAGGCCAATATCATGTTCTTGTTATGTTCTTGCTAGTTCATTCTTGCTCTCATTCTATCTTACATGATCATTTTGTTACTTTGGTTACTCACATGATTGATCACATTTCGCATGATTTTACCTAAATTCTTTAGAGCTAAAATACTAATTACTTTAATAGTGCTAATCATGTTGATGCGAAGATACCTACTAGGCAAGTGTGCTCATTACCTATTTTCAATCTATTTCAGGAGATGGAAGTGATACGAATTCGGATTCGGGTTATACAAGTAGCGGGTCCGAGAGCGAATGAAAATCATATCAAATTGAGAGTGAAGACATAGGAAGTCTAAAATTTTTAGATCGAGTCTTTGTAATTTCTTATTTCTTGAGTTTAGTGGAATGGAAAAAGTATGAAAAGGTTATTGTACTTGAATACTCGATTACCAATGAAATAAAGTTGGAGTTTGATTAATTATTATGCGATTGCATTCTTATGTGTGATTACCTTGCGCTCTGATCATTCTTGCTTGCAAGAGGCTTACCATGCCGGCTGTTCACGTTCCTCGAGCGAGTCTTCCACTGTAATAAAGGCTCGGGGCGTGACAGTTAAGTTGGTATCAGAGCCTAAGTCTCAGGACTTAGGGAGAAGAATCATGTCTTATGATAAGTCCAAGGTTTAAGGACCCCTACCTATGCACTAAGGAAGAAATTTTCTATACCCCTGTGAGAATTGGGTAGAGCCCGGGATAAGATAGTTAATTAGCTTTAAGATAAATTTTCTTCCAATTTCATGAGAAATAACCAGTTGTTATATTTCTCGTAGGTACCTTATTATTACCATGGCTCATCGCGTAGATTGGAATGGCATGCAACAAACTGTTGCCGGCCTTACTCAGGCACTACAAACCATGGCGCAAGCTGGCGCAGGGGCAAGGGCTAGCGATTTACTTCGTAATTTTTGGAGTTTAAACCCTCCGCGTTTCTATGGTTCTTCTAATCTAGACGAAGTAGAGAACTGGATTGACGAGATGAACCGTATATTTGACGTCATCCAATGCACCGATCAAGAGAAGGTGCGTCTTTCAACCTTCCAACTTAACAAAGATGCCCGTACATGGTGGAAGTTGGTTCCGGCACCTCCGGCCGATGCACCTCATACGTGGGATGGCTTTCTCACCTTATTCCATGCCAAGTATTTCTCTGAGCATGTGAAAGAAAGAAAGGCTATGGAGTTCGCCTCTCTTCGACAGGGAATGATGACAATGGCCGAATATGAATTATAATTCTCAAGGCTAGCACCTTATGCACCGCATCTAATCAGTACCGATCTATTAAAGGTAAATCGATTTATGGACGGGTTACGTCCCGGTTTTATTCAGCAGCTTGGGACCCAAAATATCCGTACTTATGCGCAGATGGTTCAGCGGGCATACTTATGTGATAAGACCTTAGAAAATGTCAAGAAAATGAAAGGGAAAGGAGAAGAGTCCAGTCGACGATCAGATCGGCGTTACAAGAAAGAGAAATTCAGCATCACGGAGCCTCATAAGAGCCGTGATAGTAAGAAGAGATCCAAGAGTGGGAACGGTGGAAGTTCCCAGAAGAATAAGAAGATTAAGGAGGAGGAGCAAGTTGCCACGGCTTGCACTTTTTGCAAAAAGTTTGGCCATTTGGCTGAAGAGAGCTGGAAGCGCCTCGGTGCTTGTTTACGTTGTGGAAGTAGGGAGCATTGCATGCCGGATTGCCCCCTTATGAAGGACCAGTCATCTGGTGGTGGACGCAGGAGGCAATCTCGCCTCAATTCTGTTCTAGAAGAAGAGGAAGCGCCTAGGGAGGGTGGGCTTATGGAAGGTACTCTTCAAATTTATTCCCGTCCTACATTTGTGCTATTTGATACTGGTGCCTCGCATTCTTTTATCTCCACTACTTTTGTAAAAACATTACCAATTACATCAGTTACCTTACCTTCAGATCTTGCTATTACCACACCCTTAGGTTCTGGAACAAAGCTTACCAACAATTATCCTGATAGCGAAGTAATAGTAGAAGGTCATAATCTCCCCACAAACTTAGTATGTCTTGACATGAAAGGTTATGATGCCATTTTAGGGGTAGATTGGCGTATAGATCATGATGCTTATATCAATTGCAGAAACAGGATTATATCCTTCCGAAAACCCGGCCTTCCAAGATTCTCTTTCCTTGGCATCAAATACAAGAAACACCCCACTATCATATCCTCACTTCACGCTTGCAAACTTATCTCGTAAGGATGTGAAGCTTTTCTTGCTTCTATCATTATTACGGAGTCCAAGGAAATTATCATGGCAGACATCCCTATTGTAAATGAGTTCCCAGATGTATTCCCATCCGAATTACCCAGTTTACCACCCGAGAGGGAAGTGAACTTCACTATTGACCTCATTCCAGGAGTAACACCTGTTTCTATAGCCCCTTACAGGATGTCCCCCACAGAACTCAAGGAACTAAAGAAGCAGTTGTAGGAACTACTGGATAAGGGCTTCATCAGACCTGGCACATCCCCTTGGGGTGCGCCAGTTCTTTTTGTCAAGAAGAAGGATGGTTCTCTTACGCTATGCATCGATTACCGGCGACTGAATAAACTTACAATCAAAAACAAGTATCTGTTGCCGCGTATTGATGAGCCCTTCGATCAGCTTTCGGGAGTAGAATATTTCTCCAAGATTGACCTCAGATCAGGTTATCATCAGCTTAGAATTAAAGAAGAAGACATTTATAAATCAGCTTTTTGAAGTCGTAATGGCCACTATGAATTCTTGATAATGCCGTTCGGGTTAACTAATGCCCCAGCAGTATTTATGTAACTTATGAATAATGTTTTCCAACCATATCTGGACCAATTCATCGTCATCTTCATTGATGACATCTTGATATACTCCAAGACAAAAGAGGAACACGAAGAACATCTGAGGATAGCTCTGCAAACACTTAGAGAACATAAACTTTATGCAAAGCTTACCAAATGTGAATTCTGGCTCAAGGAAGTTTCATTCCTAGGCCACATTATTTCTAAGAAAGGAATCGATGTGGATCCTTTGAAAGTAGAAGCTGTAAGGAATTGGAGCTGGCCAACGATTGTATCAGAAGTAAGAAGCTTTCTGGGTCGAGCTGGTTATTATAGGAGGTTCATTAAGGACTTCTCAAAGATTGCAGTTCCTTTAACAAGACTTACAAGAAAAGAAAATCCCTTTGTTTGGTCCAAGGCATGTGAAGAGAGTTTTCAAACTCTTAAGAATCATCTCATTACAGCTCCTATTCTATCACTATTAGTGGAAGGTGGTGGATTCGAAGTATATACGGATGCGTCTGGTATTGGCTTAGGATGTGTCCTCATGCAAGATGGAAGAGTAATCTGCTATTCTTCAAGACAATTGAAATGTCACGAGTAAAATTATCCGGAATTGGCAGCTGTTATTTTCACCTTAAAAATTTGGCGTCATTATCTCTATGGAGAAAAGTTCACGGTATACTCGGACCACAAGAGCTTGAAATATTTATTTTCTCAAAAAGAGATAAATATGTGACAGAGAAGATGGTTAGAATACCTCAAAGATTTTGATTTTGCTATTCAATATCATCTTGGCAAGGCTAATGATGTAGCTGATGCACTCAGTAGAAAATTAATGGATATGCTATCAAGTCTTATGATTAGTATGACTAATCTTATTCCTTGGTTTGCTCAAATGAATTTAGATATTGACATGAAGGAAGAAGATTATTTCATAGCTAATATTCGAGCTCAACCAACATTAATAGAGGATCTGGTCAAGTTGAAAGATGATGATCCCGCGTTACAGAAGATTAAAGCTAACATAGATCAGAGGCCTAATTTCTCTGTTTCCACTGACGGAAGATTGCTATTTAAGGGCCGAGTATGTGTACTGGATCATGAGGATACGAAGAAATTGATCCTAGAAGAAGCACATAATTCCAAGTACACCATTCATCCAGGAGGTACAAAGATGTATCAAGATCTCAAAAGAAACTTCTGGTGGCCCAATATGAAGAGAGAGATAGCAGATTTCGTGTCTCACTGTCTCACTTGCCAACAAGTTAAACCAGAGCATTTTATACTCACCGGTAAATTACATTCCTTAGACATTCCAACATGGAAGTGGGAGAGTATAGGGATGGATTTCATCATGGGTTTACCTAAGACTAGAGGAGGACACGATGATATATGGGTAATCATAGCCTGATGGACTAAATCTGCACATTTTCTACCAAAAAAGTCGATGGTCTGTGGATATTCTAGCAGCATTATACATAAAAGAAATTGTCAAATTACATGGTATCCCTGTCACTATTATATCTGATAGAGATCCTCGATTCACATCACATTTCTGGAAGGGTCTACAAAACTCACTAGGGACTAGATTGAACTTTAGCACAGCCTTTCATCCTCAAATAGATGGTCAGACGGAAAGAACAAATCAAGTAGTAGCAGATATGCTCGGGGCTTGTGCTATCGATTTTGGAGGAAGTTGGCATGATCACTTGCCTCTGGTAGAATTTGCATATAACAACAGTTATCAAGCCAGCATACAAATGGCACCTTTTGAAGCGTTATATGGAAAAAGTTGTAGATCACCTATTTGTTGGAATGAAATAAGGAAAAGGTAATTTCTAGGCCCCGACCTTATCGGGAATTCTACAGAGAAGATCAATCTCATTCGAGAAAGACTGCAGATGGCACAAGATAGGCAAAAGTCTTACGTCGATAATCGAAGGCGCGATTT
This sequence comes from Amorphophallus konjac, assembly GCA_022559845.1. Classification (NCBI taxonomy): domain Eukaryota; kingdom Viridiplantae; phylum Streptophyta; class Magnoliopsida; order Alismatales; family Araceae; genus Amorphophallus; species Amorphophallus konjac. The sequence goes on along the minus strand of CM040124.1, from coordinate 116,723,573 downwards.
GGAGTTTCAGGTTGGAGATCATGTATATCTAAAGGTTTCTCCGGGTCATGGTATTCGAAGATTTGGCATCAAAGGCAAGCTAACTCCCAGGTTCATTGGCCCATTTGAAATTCTTGAAAGGGTCGGTGAAGTAGTTTATAGACTGGCTTTACCTCCACAATTAGTAGGAGTTCATGACGTATTTCACGTCTCTATGCTGAAAAAGTATGTATATGATCCTGACCATGTTATCACTTATGATAATTTGGAAATTCAGAAGGACATGACATACGAGCAAACGCCAATAAAGATTTTGGAACAAGAAGTGCGTCAACTAAGAAATAAAGTTATTCCTATGGTCAAGATTCAATGGAAGAAAATATGGCCGTATGAAGCAACATGGGAAACCGAAGAAGCTATGCGGAAAAGATTTCCAGAATTATTTAACTGTAAGTACACTCTCCATAATCCATGTATTAAATTTGGGGACCAAATTCATCTAAGTGGGGGAGGGTGTAGTGCCCCAAAATTTATATAAGTAATTTCTAGGTTATTTAATAATTTTTTGAAATTTATAAAGGCCTAAATAAATTAATAAATAGATTATTGGATTAATAAGTTATTATAAGGCCCAATTGTGTTAAATAATTAGCCTAGCCTATTCAAGTAAAACTCAAAAGGTTTAAGGACCAAGCCCATTAAGTTTGGCCCATGTTCTAGAAGGTTATTTAGCTTATTCACAGATTTTGAAGGATAAATATCCCATAATTAGATAATTATATAGATAAAACGAATAAAAGAGTTTTATTAATTTGAAATTCTACACACGTTGGCTGTAACGGTCTATCGGGCGACCGCCACTTGCATGTAACGCATCAGGACTGGACCGTCACACCATGTTAATTTCGTAAGTTGAAGAACTTGCAAAAAGATGGGATCTTTGAGATCCTATCTGCAAGAGACCTAATTAGGAGAACATGTAAGGTTACTAGGGACTCTTAGGGATCAGGTTTTGGCCAACTAAGGACTCTAGAATCGATGTAATCCTCAAACCCTAGCCAAATCCCTATAAATAAGACCCAGTTCTGAACTGAGCGACCCTTACTTTTGGCTCGTGAAGAATATAGGTAAGGAGATAGAATTTTGGGTAAGTTTTTAAAAAGATTTTGTTTATAAAACTTTAGACTAATAGCTCTCTAAATTTCATGCTAGGAGATCAACCAACCAAGGAGATTGAAGCTTCCAAAGTTGCTGGTCGGACCTTAGCAACCCAGGAAACTGAACGCAAGTCCTCTGAAGATCAGAAGATTATGACATCTAAACGAGGTAATTGGAGTTTAGTTATTTAGAACTTTTTGTTCCCCGTAGTTTCATCTTCTTACCCGTAAAATTTCACGTCCTTAGGTCAAGAGGCTGAGGAGCTAGGGTTGCGTGAAGTTGCTGGAAACTCACTGGAAAGGGAGAACTAGGGCACGTCTTTCAGACTCAAATTAGAAGTTTAAAGCCCAGTTAAGCGGTAGGTCATCTCATGATTGGTAAAAATATCTTGTTAGGGATAAAAGCCCTCCGATTTGACTTGATTTCATGCGCTATAGATCATGGATTTCATGTTTTAGTAGAGTCATACATACATGTGTATTCTTAGCCCTAACTAAGTTAAAAGGAACTTTCTTGTCAAATTCACAAAAAACCCATGCATGCTATTAGTTTAAGCCTTCATTTTATCATGTGGAAGTTCATACATGATTTTCTGACATGATGTAAGTTGAAACCTTAGATCTTTTTATCTATTATTGTCAGCAGAAGCTCTGACGGATTAAAGTAGGACCGTCACAACACTGTAACGGTCCTACGATAAGCCGTCACACCCTCTGTTGTATTCAAAGCTCTCTATGGACACTGACGCACCATAACTGGAGCGTTATATAACTCTAACGGTCCCATGATAAACTGTTACATCAGTGTAACGTGCTTAGACTAGACCGTCAGAATGCTTTGTTCAGGCAATTCGAGATAGAATTGAAGAACAATCACATTAACTTATAAATATGCCTAGTTATCTAAGGTTTGACCTGTTAGAATGACTTTAAGTTTATCTAGTGATTCATAATCGGAATTGCATGATCTTGAGTTATTTTAAAGCATATGTTAATTTTATTGACTAACTTTATAGTTTTATATTTAAATCATGATTTTTCCAATGTTGTATTGACGGAGTTTTATCTTGGTTTCACATTGCTACACATTCTCTCTCTATCAATAGAGTCATTTTTCTTTAAGTACATGGCACATATTCTGGTATGTTGTCCATTAGTTCACACTTTGCACTATAGGAACATTATTCTTGGACATGAGGACCTCTCTATTGGATATTCCTTCCAATGGACTAGGAAATCTTGTTTCAAGGCATCCGTAATTCTCCGCGAGCCTGGGATTGCCACTAGGACGCCGAGTTGGTTGTACCATGAAAGCCCAATCATTAGAAAACACTATCGATGGTTTCTGATTTTCAGATATGTAACGGATCAAGGTTGGACCATCACATATACTGAGTCCATCTTTATTTCTTTCGGATTCAGACCATTGTAACGGCACAATACTGGAGCGTCACGTTATGTAACGGCCCAGTACAAGACCGTCACAGTTCTATATTTTGTTAACCCAAGGTTTGACCCACGGGTTGATATTCTAAGGTTCCTAGATGGATTGATAATGGTCTAGGACTTACCAAATTGATTCTAGATACCTAATTTAATTTATGGAAAGTAAGAAATGTACCGTTATGTTGTCGATTTATTTCCATGAGCATAACATAGTATAAGTCATTCTTGATCTTTCATATTCTAAATTGAAACGTTCATTCATTAATTATTATTATCATAAGCTTATTGAACTTATTACATTCTTGGCCATACTTTATTGTTACATGTGTGGAAGTAGCTTGATTTATACTTGAAGATGCGATCGAGCACTGATTATGTTCAAGAGCTCTATGCTAGTCCCCTCGGCCGATTGTCGGAAACATACTATTATAAATCATGGGGTATGATGCTACTGGCGTCGCATTGCGCTGGGAGTACTTTTTTTATAAATAAGTGAAAATCCACGGCACGACATGACATTCTTGTACATGACTTTCTTGCTTGATATTCCACAGAAATTCATGAAGTACTTGCTCATAAGCAAAAGATACTAGAGTGATGATTATGTGGCTTGCTAGTACATTCTCGATACATTCTTGTTTATAAAAGGCCAATATCATGTTCTTGTTACTTTCTTGCTAGTTCATTCTTGCTCTCATTCTATCTTACATGATCGTTTTGTTACTTTGGTTACTCGCATGATTGATCGCATTTCACATGATTTTACCTAAATTCTTTAGAGCTAAAATGCTATTTACTTTAATAGTGCTAATCATGTTGATGCAAAGGTACCTACTGGGCAAGTGTGCTCATTACCTATTTCTAATCTTTTTCAGGAGATGGAAATGATACGAATTCAGATTCGGGTTATACAAGTAACGTGTCCGAGAGCGAATGAAAATCATATCAAATTGAGAGTGAAGACTTAGGACGTCTACAATGTTTAGATCGAGTCTTTGTAATTACTTATTTCTTGAGTATAGTGGAATGGAAAAAGTATGAAAAGGTTATTGTACTTGAATACTCGATTACCAATGAAATAAAGTTGGAGTTTGATTAATTATTATATGATTGCATTCTTATGTGTGATTGCCTTGCGCTCTGATCATTCTTGCTTGCAAGAGGCTTACCATGCTGGCTGTTCGCGTTCCACAAGCGAGTCTTCTGCTGTAATAAAGGCTCGGGGCATGACATGGCGTCGCATTGCGTTGGGAGTACTTTCTTTATAAATAAGTTAAATCCATGAGCACTCGTGAAAATCTAGTGAATTGCTACATGATTGACGTTCTAGTGCATAACCTTTATGGCTATGAAAGTGAAAAGTGAAAGTGCATTCTCGTTACATTCTTGTTCATGAAAGGCCATGCTACACTCTTGTTACATTCTTGCTAATTCATACTTGTTCATTCTATCTTACATGATCATCTTGTTACTTTGGTTTAATAGCGTGCTTGATCGCATTCGCATGATTTTACCTTATTTGCTTTAGAGTGAAAATACTAATTACTTAAATATTACTAATCACGTTGATGCGAACATACCTACTGGGCAAGTGTGCTCATTACCTATTTCCTATCTTTTCAGGAAATGGAAGTGAGTCAGGTTCGGATTCGGAGTATTCAAATAGCGGGTCCGAGAGTGAATGAAAACTGAGTGAAGAGTTAGGATGTCTATATTGTTTAGATTGAGTCTATGTAATTTTTATTATTCTTGAGTCTAGTATGATGAAGATTAGTGATTGTATTTGATATTTGATTATTAATGAAATGAGTTGGAGTTATTATTCTTAGGTGTGATTGTCTTGCGCTCTGATCGTTCTTGCTTGCAAGAGGCTTACCATGCCGGCTGTTCACGTTCCTCGAGCTAGTCCTCCGCTGTAATAAAGGCTCGGGGCATGACAGTTTTGCCGGTAGTGGCCCCCCGAGGTCGGTAGCGGGGCTTTTGGCTCTCAAACAGGCTTACATCAACCGATTTAAATCAGAAGCCCTGAGAATCCCCCACCTGGATGTAGCCTCGGCCATAACCGCACTGACCGGAGGCACCCAAGACGAGAACCTCTGCCGCGAACTTGTCCTCCACCCTCCCTCGACCCTTGCCGAGCTAGTGACTCTGGCCTTACGCCATGCTGAGTGCGAAGAAGTTCTCAGCGCATGCCGAGGTGCAACCGGCTTGGGTCGGGAGGGGGACAAGAAGCGAGCACCCGAGTCAAGCTCGGGACAAGGAAAGAGACGGAACCGAGACGGGGAGCACAACGAACCGTCCCGGAAGTACGAGCGGTACACTCCCTTAACCGCTCCAGTGTATGAGATATATGAAGACATCAAAGGCTCGGGCCTCCTCCGCCAACCCAAACCAATGAGGTCAAAAAGCCGCAATCGCAGCAAACATTGCATGTTCCATAGTGACCACGGGCATCACACCGGCGATTGCCACCAGCTCCAGGATGAGATCGAGTGCCTCGTCCGCCAGGGACACCTATCCCGGTTCGTGGCCGGGCATAAGGAAGACCGAGGCGCCCCAGAGGAAATCGACAATGCCCCTCGTGGGGTCCACATCACAGTGGCCGAAAAAGGAAGCGTCATGCTGAGAGGGCGAGCCGAGTGATCGAGCCCCCCAAGGCCCCGCCAAGTGAGCCCCAGGTCATCGTCTTCTCCGACCAAGACCTGGAAGGGCTGACCACCCCACATGACGACGCCCTAGTCATATCGGCAATGATAAACCATTGTAACGTAGACAGGATTCTTGTTGAGAATGGAAGTGCCCCTGATGTATTGTCTTACGAGTGTTTCCTTAAGATGGGGGAGAATCCATCTAAACTCCGCCCGATCCGAACCCCCCTTTGTGGGTTCAATGGCCATGCCACTTATCCCGAGGGAGCCCTAAGCCTACCGATCACTCTCAGCACCCCACCCAAAACCGTTACGGTTATGGTGGATTTCATAGTGATCAGGGGTATGATAGCGTACAACACAATCTTCGACCGAGGAATCCTCATCCGAACGAAAGCGGTACCCTCTACCTATCACCAAAAGATGAAGTTCCCCACTAAAAATTGGGTGGGGAAAGTCTGGGGTAACCATGCAATGGCCAGAAGGTGCTATAATATCTCGGTTTAAGCCACAAGGCCGGACGAGAAAAATAAGGTCCCCCAGGAAGTCGAGGAAAAACCCGCAACCTCCGAACCTGGAGGCGAGCTGCTAACGGTTTTCCTAAACGACAACCCGACCCTAGGAGTAAAGATTGGAGCCGACCTACCATCTGAGGTTCAGCAACAATACAAAGATTTTCTTTCCGGGTACATCTGAGTCTCTGCATGGTCTAATGATCAACTCCCCGGGATACCGGGAGAGACTGTAATGCATAAACTCAACCTCGACCCGACCATGAAGCCCGTACAACAACGCAGAAGGAAGCATGCGCCAGAGAAAGAGGCAATCATCAAGGAGCAAGTCACCAAAGGGCAAAAGACTGGTCTTTTTAGATTGGTCATGTACCCAACGTGGCTGGCTAACGTCGTCCTGGTGCCAAAAGCTTCAGGAAAGTGGCAAACGTGCGTGGACTTCACCGACTTGAACAAAGCCACACCAAAGGACTACTATCCATTGCCGAGCATCGACCAACTGGTTGATTCAACCTCGGGCAACGAGATACTCAGCTTCCTTGACGTCTATTCAGGCTACCACCAGATCAGAATGGATCCGGAAGACATCGAGAAGACCGCCTTCATCACCGACTTCGGCGTATACTGCTACACCCGGATGCATTTCGGGTTGAAAAATGCTGGGGCCACATACCAGAAGCTGGTCAATCATATGTTCGAGGGACAGCTCGGCCGGAACGTCGAAGCCTATATCGACGACATACTCGTTAAGACACCCAAGGCCGAGGACCACTTTGCCGACCTAGCAGAGACCTTCGACACCCTCCTGAGGTACAATATGAAGCTCAACCCCACCAAATGTGCCTTCGGAGTGAGATCCGGGAAATTCCTGGGCTTCTTGGTGACCCAGCGTGGGATCGAGGCCAACCCAGACAAAGTCCAGGCCATCTTGGACATGTGCCCACCCACCTGCATCAAGGATGTTCAACACCTTACCGGGCGCATTGCCGCGCTCAGCAGATTCCTGTCCCGTGCGGCCGAACGATGCCTACCCTTCTTCAAACAGTTGAGGGGGCCCAAACTGGGATCTGCTACGTTCGCATGGGATGAGGAATGCCAAAGAGCTTTCTCCGAGCTTAAGGAGTTCTTGGCTTCATCCCCGATGCTTTCCAAGCCTGTCCCAAGTGAAGCCTTGCATCTCTATCCCTCGGCAACTCCATCCACAATTAGCTCGGTCCTGGTTAGAAATGACTCGGGAGTCGAGAGACCGATCTACTACACCAGGAAGGTGCTCAACGAGGCTGAAAGAAGGTACCCTGTAACCGAGAAGCTCGTGCTAGCGTTGGTTACCTCAGCCAAGGGCCTCCGACCCTATTTCCAAGGGCACTCCATCATAGTGCTGACCAGCGAACCACTGAAGAGGATCCTCGCTCACCCTAAAGCCTCGGGACGCCTCGTCAAGTGGGTCATCATGCTCGGGGCCTACAATATATTGTATCAACCTCACTCGGCTATCAAAGGACAGGCGCTCACTGACTTCATCGCCGAGAGCACCATCCCGACCGAAGAAAAATCTCCGTCTGCGCCCGGGCCAACCTGGGAATTGTTCGTCGACGGATCCTCCAACTCGGCGGGGAGTGGTGCCGACATCCTCCTGAGGTCCCCCGAAGGAGCAGAGCTACAATACGCCTTGAAGTTCAACTTCCAGGCATCCAATAATGCCTTCGAGTACAAAGCCCTTATCTCGGGAGCCCGCATGGCCCGGCGGCTGGGGGTTGAGCGAGTCAGAATTCACACTGACTCCCAACTTGTCGCTAGCCAGGTCAACGACGATTACGAAACTCAAGAAGCACCGATGGTCAAGTACCTCCAACTGGTCCGAGCCGTGGCACAACAGTTCGAGAGTTTTGAGGTAGTCCGAATAGCTTGGGAAGAAAACTCCCGAGCGGACGCCCTCTATCAGCTGGCCTCCTATCTTGACCCCGAGTGTACTCGATCGGTCCTTCTCGAAGAGCTAGAGCGACCGAGCATTGATTCGGAGCTCCTGGCTGTTGACTCGACCTCCCTAAGCGACTGGCCTACCCCCTACCTATCGTGGCTCTAAAACTCTCAAGAGCCTCCCGACCCCCGGGAAGCCCGGAGATTGAAGTACCAAGCTCGACGATTCGTCATTCTGGACGGCACTTTATACCGAAGATCTTTCTCCGTTCATCTCCTGAAGTGCCTCAGTACCGATGAAGCCAACCGAGCGATTCAAGAGGTTCATGAAGGCCTATGCGGAGCGCATTTCGGAGGAAGGTCGCTCGCCAGGATCTTGCTATGGCAAGGTTACTGGTGGCCCACTCTGCAGCGCGACTGCTCGACCTACGTACAACACTGTGACCGATGCCAGTAATTTGACCACTTGGTCCATCAACCGGCAACGGAGCTCGTCACCCTAGCCGAGCCTTATCCTTTCGCTCGGTGGGGAATCGACATCCTTGGGCCGCTTCCTACAGCTCAGGCCCAGAGGAAGTTTATCATCGTCGCCATCGATTACTTCACCAAGTGGATCGAGGCCGAAGGCACAGCTAGGATCACCGAGACAGTCGTATGGAGTTTCATCTAGAAATTGATCATCTGTCGCTACGGCATCTCCCGGGTGATAGTGAGCGACAACGGTTGGCAATTTGATTCTCGTTATTTTCGAGAAAGATGCGCTGACCTAAGCATTCACAATCACTTCACCTCGGTCGCCCACCCTCAGGCTAACGGGCTGGTCGAAAATGCCAATAAGACTATCTTAAAAGGCATCAAGACCAGACTCAGCAAAGCCAAGGGCAGCTGGCTTGAGGAATTGCCGAACGTACTTTGGTCACACAGAACGACTCCCAGAATGGCAACTGGTGAAAGTCCCTTTCAGCTGGTGTACGGCACCGAGGCCGTGATCCCATTGGAGATTGCCAATCCCTCTCTCAGAGTCATCTGTTTCTCGCCCGAGGCAAACGACCAGAAGCTGCTCGAAAACCTCAACCTAGCGGATGAACTCCGAGAGATTGCCAGCATCCGAGCAAAGGAATATCAACGCCACCTCACTCGATACTACAATGCCAAAGTCTGAGACAGACACTTCCAGCCGAGAGACTTCATTCTCAGAAAAGCCGAAGCCTCTCGACCACTTGAGGCGGCGAGCAAGTTATCCCCTAATTGGGAAGGCCCCTACCGAGTGGTCGAGGCGCTCGGGAAAGGAGCGTACCGGCTATCTACTATGGAAGGAGAACCCATCCCTCGAACGTGGAACGCGACTACACTGCGCAAGTTCTACTTCTGAACACTGAGCATTGTGTAAGCAATATAAAATAAAATAAATATTTTCCTTTCCTCTTTTATTCAAACAACTTGCTTGTACATCAGAAAGGCCGAAGCCAAGACAATACATGCCAAAAAAACAAAAATCCATCTGGCGCCGCTGTACGAGCCCATCGCTCGGTTGACTCGGTTAGCCTTCCCGCGTCCAGCCACTGACTCTACTTCGTGCAGAAACTGGCTCGGATTAAGGGTAGTCGACCCCGTTGGCTCGGGTAACTCGGAACAAAGGTGACAGAGGGATTAGGAAGAAGAAGGCTACCTTCCATGTTGACAGATATGGAGGAAGGGGAAGAGGGAATACGGATGAAGGCCTCCTCTCTGCCAACTCTTTGGAAGGAAGAGAGTGCAGGCGTCCTCCAAAGAGTAGAAAGGAGGGGAGAAAAAGAAACCAGCAGAGCTGGATGAGGAGGCAGGGGAAGGCCCGGAAAGGAGGGAGCTTAATTGTTTCCCCCCTCCTCTCAGGATGGAGATGGTAGGTTAGGGACAGCAGTTCGACATGCTCCAGCGTGTCAGACCTCCTTCCCGAGTAACCTCCTCACAAATGCCGGCCGGAGTTGATAAAAGAGGGCGACGCGCTTCCACACGTCGAGCCCCCTTCAAATCCACCCGACGGTCGTCGAACTCCCTTCAAATCCGAAGCAGCAAGGACTTTCTGCACTCCATCATCGGCAGCTTCGTCTTCCAGAGCATCTTCCATGCTTCAAACTCGATGGCACAATGCCTCGTGAAGAAGGAGAGAGGGAAGACTGTCAGAGAAAACCCTAAGTGATGGTGAGGGAGAGACGCCCTTCAGACCTTTTATAGGCGAAGGGAGGTTACTTGCCTTAAATGATTCTCCCCTCGAAAACACACTAAAGGGACTTCTCCTTACGGATGGTCACCTCCGACTCATCGGTTCCATCCTAACAGTACACACGAAGCGGCCGGGCAGTTAAAGCATGAGAAAATGGAAAGACACCCTGTCAGGCGATCACCCAGACATCATGCGAGATCCGCGCAAAAAGTATCGACACTTTCCAACTACTGCAGATACGCTGGTCAAACTACGGCAATGGCGGTACAAAAGAGTTAAGCCTTCATCATAACGCTACTGCCTTACGTTCTTTACACAAACAAAGAAGCTTTTCTTCGAAGAAAGGAAAACATACAAGGAGAAAAGGCAAAATAGAAACATGAGGCCTTAGGCCCATCCTGAGGCTCGGAAGTGGGAGGCTCGGACGGTTTCCCCCGGCACCCTCGGCGACGGTCGACCTTGGCACTGACCCCACCGGCGTGGGAACTGCCTCCGTTGCGTACCCTCCCGAGACATCCGGAGTTGGCGACCCCTCGGACGAAGAGTCCCCCCTAGTCTCTTTCCTCCGAAGCCGAACCAGAAGAACCGGAGGATGATAAATCCGAGTCATAGCATTGCCCGGATGTGAAATTGATTGTCTCGGACGCCTGCTCCTCCGCGTAGGAGATTGCCCGGTCATAGCCTTGCTTGAATCCCTTGCGGATGCCCCGGCGAAGTGCTGACTCATAGTAGGGGAGGGCAGCCTCCTTAAGGTCGACCCGGTAGGTCTCTGAGCATCTATATTGCTCGAGTGCCTCCACCCCGGCCGATTCCAACCTACCGGCGAGTTCAGCCTTCTCCCGCTCCACCTTGGATAACCTCCGCTCGGCCTTGGCCATCTGCTTCTCCGCCTCGGCCCGATCATCCTCGGCCTCCATTCGAAGACGCACAGCTTCCTCGGCTCGGTCCACCAGCTCGGCGTGCTCAGCCTCCCACAGGCCATCTAGCTCAATGCGGGCCATATGCTCCTCCTCCAAAAGCTTGCCCTTCCCTCAAGCGACTCGCGAGCCCGAGCTAGTTGTTCAGACATCATCCGGGCCTCCACCTTGCTCGCCCGCGCCAGCTCCTTAACTGAGGAGAGCTCCCGTCGATGCCCGTCACGCTCCTCGGTGAGCTGAGCCACCTTCCTGTCCGACCCACCAAGGGTCCAGGCAAGGGTCGACCGCTCCGACTCCGACCGAGCGTAAGCTTCAGCCAGAGTGGCCCCCATCTGGGCCAAGATCAAGCCGCCCTCCATAACCAACTCGAGGGCCGCGGGCGGGGAGTGCTGCCTATCTCCCCAACTCACCACCTTCGCAACTATGTCGTGACATACCTGATATAGAGGGCCCTTGATGCCCAGCCTCTCTAGAGCAGCCGAAACAAGGGCCCCACCTCCGAGCGACATCTCCTCGAGAGCCCCACCGGCTGGCCTGGATTGAGCCTCTGCTTCATCTGCCCCTCTTACCTCGGTCGGTGGCGGCTGCGTCACCGCTCCTCGCGATCCCCCGGCCTCGACCGACTCTGCGCCTGCATCGCCACCTGGAGCGTCGCCCCCCCCCCAATTGACACCCCTGTCTCGGCCATGGTCCCAGCGTCGCTCGCTTCAACTCCGGCCCCCTCAGTTCCCACTGAGGGGAGAGCCGATCCAGTGCCACCGCCACCAGCAGAAGTGACCTCGGCCCCCTCAGCTCCTGCTGAGGGGAGAGTCGATCCAACGCCGCCTCCCCCAGAAGCTGCCCTGGCCTCCTCGGCCCCCTCTCGTTCGGTGGATGGGGGAGCCGGCCCAACTGGGTCGGCCCTATCTCGCTCGGAAGAGGGGAGAGCCGCAGAGCCAGAGTCCCCTTCGACAGCAGGGTCAAACCCGGCATTCTTGCCCCCCTTCTTGGCCTTCACGGCATCCCGTATCATTCCCTCTACGGGATCTTTGGGCTTGGACCCCTGCGGCCTGGAAGTCCCCTCCTGGGCCCTTCCCTTGCCCTTGTCTCGGGCTCGGGAGTGCCCCTCGGAAGCTCGCGGCTCGTCGATAGTCGAGTCATCGCCAAGATCGATCACCGCCCGCTCGATCGCAGGCTCATCCTCCACAGTCGGCCGCCTAACGTCTGCGCAGAAGAAGATGTGGTCAGGAAAAGAAAATGGTCTCGTCATCCGACGAAGAAGTTAGTCCGTAGCTTCTGAACTTGTCGGATGCAGCCGCGTGAGAAGGCACCGCTCGATGTTCTCCGAGGTGATCAGCTCCTTCGTGGACTGGCGATGCTCCAGCAAAGTGGCCGCATACTTCTCCACATCCGGAGGGAACTCGTCCTGCCTCGGAGGGATGTTCGGATGGAAATTGGGGATTACGGGACACCTCCGCGTCTCCTCCACCGAAGAAATCCCCACCTAGAAGAACTGAGTTTTCCATCCCTTGTGTGAAGAATCCTTCGCGGCCAAGGAGACACAGCTCCTATTCTGCCTTGCCTGGATGAAATAGAAGCCCTTCCCGGTCGAGGGGTGCGCCTTCAACTCGAAAAAATAATGGAAGAGGTCCAAGGAAGGAGGAACCCCGCATTGGCGACAGAGGATGCGAAAGGCGGAAAGAAGAAGATAAGAGGTGGCTACCAACTGTATGGGCACCAACCGAAAGAAATCAAGAAGCTTAAGAATAAAGGGCTCGAAGGGAAGACGGAACCCACCCTTCCACAACAGAAGGAAGGTGCAGATATGGCCCGTACGAGAATCCAAGCTCATCTCGTGCAGGGCAGCCGCAGTGCAGTAAAAAACTTATAGGGCAGGCGAAACTGGTGCTCCAGCCTTTTCACCTCTGCCTCCCCCAGCTCGCTGCAATTTGGAGCCGACGATATCACCGTCGCCCTCGCCGCACGCTCGCCCTCCCACTCTTCGATCTCCAGACGCTGATCCGCCATGGAATCTAGAGAAGAACTTGAAGAAAAATGCTCCCAAGACTCCGAAGATTCTGAAGGAAGAGGAAGCTGTCGGACCGCCTCCGCGGTTGTCTCTGCCAACTCTGCGAATGCCACTGCAAGCCTCTGCTCTTCCGTCGTGTCCTCACGACGCATCAAAGAGCCCCAAAGCAAGCACGAAGGAGAGCCAAACACTAAAACGAAGGGAGTCTGGAGCGACGACAAGCGCACAACGCCTATATTCCCACGCGGAAGGCGACGCTTCGTTCCGACCTCCAAGAAAAGGGGGCCCCTTTAGTTCAAATCCGTAAGGATCATCATTATTACGGGCCTAGGTGACCATGACATGTGGCTTCCTAACACCGCCAGATCTCCACCCACCCGAGCCACGCTAGTCCAAAACCCTAACGGCTACTCTTCCGAGCTTACCAAGGCTCGGAAGTAGGAGGGGGACAAGTGGAGAGGTGGATTTCTGTAGCCCATCTAAGAGCGGCCGAACTAGGTCCCTCAGGACCAAACGAGGCCCAGCTCATCTAAGTGACAGCCCTGTAGGGCCCACTTAGCATCAAAGCCCAATAAAATCACTCGGGATCAAGCCCTTCCTCGGCGGCCATTAGGCTCGGAAGGCCCAAGCGTCGGTCCGGCAGGAGGAAGATCTAAAGCCCAACCTATCCCCCTTGCCGGGATAAAGGCTAGCGGCCCCGCGCCCACTCCGGCCGAGCCTCATCCGAGCTATGCCTATCGCCCGGAAAGGGTTGTCACTCCTCATGCTTGGATCGAGTGACGATTGCTTATCCACGCGGCCGTTGAGAGCCCTTTATGAGCAAGAGTTCACAAAAATAAGGGACCCACGACTCCTCAAGGCTATAAAGAACCCACGATGAGGACATAAAGAGCCCACGTTGAGTATGTAACTCTCTCCTGAAACTCCTCAGCTTACTGGACTCATGAGGCTAGCGCACTATTTAAACAGGGGACTCCCTCCAGCAAACGGTAAGGCCTATACACGCCTAAAACTCCCTGAGCAGGAACCACTTCACCACCTTGGTGGAGAGGGATCTCGTGCACCTCCTCACTCCCCCTCTCATAGCTTCCACCACTGCTCTGCTGACTTAGGCTTCAGAGGGTTTTTCCCAGGAAACCATCCCTGGGCTCCCTGATCCATTTCCCTTCCTTGCAATTCACTGATCGATGATCATCTCCCTAGCTCAGGACCAGCGCGAGATCACCCCTCTTCAACGTGACTTGTAAGGAAAAAGCTATCAGCCCCGTCAAAAATTTCAATAAGTGTAATCTGACATCAAGTAAATCGGGAATCCCCCCTGAAATAAAGGAGGAAACTCGCATTGAAAAGTGTCCTATCCACATTATCATAAGTGACGATACCGAGTATCCGGGAAGTGCCCCAGAAACAAAGGGCATGACTCGTGTCAAAAGGTTACTCAGTTTGTCATTTAAAAAAAATGAAATTAATTTTGGGGTTGTGCGAAGCTACCAAAAGTTGAGCACGTTGTATGGAAAGTGTAGGGAGGAAAAGTTCCTACTTGTGTTCTTTAGAAAATCTGTAAATCCATACTGTTTAGATTTCATTGCTCATACTTCACATATACATCTAGGGAGTGATTGTACGAATGTACATCTTGAATCAGTCATATTTCATGAGTCTTGCAGTACCACTTTTTGTAAGCACTACCCTTTTACTATTGCTCATGAAACTCATGCTCTCGGTCTATATCATATTTCTTAACCTATTCATTGAGAACATGCTTGCTATCTTATAGAATAATGAATGCATATGTGCTTGCCTGCTCATTCCATGCTTTCCATATGCATCTCATAAAATTAACTGTGCATATTGAGGCTTTACTTCAATGGTTTTGATAATCCCCTATTTGACTCTGACAAAAAGGGGGAGAAATGAAATCACAGCAGCTTTGCCTTTGCATGAAAAATTCATTGTCTGTGACAAAAAGGGGGAACTAAATGCTTGAGTGTTAAATGTTTGCTCAAGAGTTAAATGTTTGAATGGTTCATGTTGATTCTTGCATGTTGATGTGATTCAGCAAGATATGCTATTTCTGAATGAAATTCATGCATCTTGTATGCATGAGAAAATGCTTGTTTTGGTTCAAAGAATGTCATCTTTCATAAAAATCTTATTATTTTTTTCAACGGTTTTATCTTCGTCAAAAAGGGAGAGATTGTTGTGCCCCGGACTGTTTTGACGAAGATCTTGAATGAAAATGTCATGAGTTTAGTTTTTGTGTAATTTGCATTGATATATAATTAATGAATGTGGAATGTGCGCTTTGAATCTTTGAATGAATGATTGATAAGGTTGAGGCTTGTTCAAGCAGAAAAAGTGTAAGTTGAATTTTGATCACAAAGCATTGATATCATAGTTGTTGATTGACGGAATAGAAAGTTCAAGTCTGCTGAATTATTTAGTTCATGTGCAATGACATTGTTGATTGAGAATGTCAATTGCTAACTTTGAGTTTAAGATTAATGGTAATTTGATAGTGCAGGTTCTATGTGGAGCTTTTCACTCAATCATTGAAGGCCATGGTAAGAATGAATGATAAATTGGATTTTAATGTGGATCGTTAGATTTGTGTTGAAATCTGGTTTATATATGGGCATCTCACCTATCAGTGCTTATATGATTGATTTTGAACCATGATTCATGATTCGTTGTCATTCAATAGGTTTTATTCAGCTTTTCCATCTGTTAGGAAAAGTGTCGACCCATGGGGTGGACACTTATCTTAACACTCTCTGCCTTGCGTTATGTGTTAAGAACGTTGGTAGAAAGTGTCGACCCATGAAGTCGACACTTTCACTAGGGTTCTGTTGTTTTTGCAAAGTCAGAACACTCGGGAAAAAATGTCGACCTAATGGGTCGACGACACTTTCAGGTAAGTTCACTTAATTTTGTGAAAACAGAACCTTCGTGAAAAAGTGTCGACCTCAAGAGTCGACACTTTTAACCACGAATGTTATGATTTTCACAGGCCAGAACACTTGGTAAAAAGTGTCGACTCAATGAGTCGACACTTGTTTCACGGGTTTTATTTTTATGTGTTTTGGCAGAACACTCGTGAAAAAGAGTCGACTCTATGAGTCGACACTTTTTCTGAGCGTTACAATCAGTTTTTTCGGATCTGTTTTGAACTCACTAAATGGAGATCCGTTTGGGTTGCTTGTTTACCATATTACCCTTAGGGCGTCCACCCTATATTGTATGTGTTTAGAAGAGGGTTTGGCATGGGCTTTTGTGTCATATTGGGGTTCAATCCCTCTTGTATATGTAGCCGCCCTTGTTCCGATCAGGAGATTATCCAAAAAGCTTCTAACGTGCTATTCTCTTTCAGGAAGAAGGAGAAGAAGGGCTACATCCGTGGAGAAGGAGGAACTTCCCTGACCGCGTTCCACGTTCCCGAGGTCGAGGTTGGAGGCGTGCTGCGGCTCCTCTCCATCCTAAACCTGCTGGGCGAGCTTCATCAAGGGGCGACCTCACTCCTCTTGGTTTCATCATTCCAAACCTCCCTTCGTTCATCTCCGAGTTTAGTTGAAGGATTTAGGGGAGATCTATTTTGTTTATCATCTCTTTAGTTCTGTTGTGCTTAGATTCCTATTCTCAGACTGGGCTTTGTCTTTCCATCTTATTTTCATCTTTAGACGATTTCGGAGCTTGCTTCGAGTGTGTGTGTGGGGCTTCTCGTCGTCGTGCAAGAACCCACGTGTGTGGGCCATCGAGCCCGTGTGTGGTGGTTGCTACCGGCGTGCAACGTGTTATAGTGAAATCCTCTCGAGGTAAGAGGGGTGGACATAGGACGGCACTTGGTGCATCCGAACCACCTAAAAATCAATGTGCCGTGGTTTGCTTTTTATGTGGTTGTTGATATTTGCTATCCGTTCATACTACGAGTGTGAGTCGGTGAGACGAGAGTTTGATCAACTTTCCATTCATACATTGTTCTCCGAGTGTTTATATTTCTGCACTGGAAGTTGTGAGGGCTTGCTTGCTTCTCAATCATATATTCTAATCAAGCTTCATCTGAGGTTCATTTGCCATATCTATGGTTTGATTTAATTTTGTCTAAATTTGAGAAAAGGGTGGGCAATCAATTCACCCCCCTCTCAATTGCCTCCTAACTGGGCCAATACCTCCCAACCCTTAAGAGGCCTCATCAGCCTCTTGGGCGGCCCCTCCGAGTTCTTGGTATCGGTTTACCGGTATCTTGATCTCCGGGTCATTACAATTGGTATCAGAGCCTGATTGGGGTGTTGTATAAGGAATTGAAATTGCAATAGTCCAGAACAAATCCATGTGTACCACAATTGTTGGCTTAGGATGTTTCTCTGTGATTACTTATGGGTTTTTCTCGTTATGTGTCTTCTCTTAAAACTTGGATTTAATGGCGCCTAGACGGTGACTTCAACTGCGAGCAAATGTGCCCCGAGATGTTCCAGGAGAAGAAAGTGGTTCTTCTATTCCTCCAAGGAGTGTTCAAGGGCAAGGCTGTGCTGATCTTAATGCTAGTGAAGATTTAGCTCCTCAAGGTGGTCGTGGTCGAGTTCTAAAGGAATTTCTTTTATTCCACCCACCAACATATGAAGGACAAGCGGATCCAGATGCAGCTAGGGTTTGGCTGGATGCGACTGAGCGTGTGTTCCATTCTATGGAATGCACCAAAGATGAGAAGGTAACGTTGGCGACATTTCAGTTGCAGGGGGCAGTGCTCGCATGGTGGACCACAGAGTTGGAGGTGACTCTTAAGTCCCGTCCTCTTCGACTGATTTCATGGAAGGAGTTTGTTACTTTGTTCGAGCGTACTTACAGTTCAGCTTATCTCAGGATGGACAAAATGCACCAGTTTATGGAGTTAGTCCAGGGAGATATGACAGTCTTGTAATATCGGAACAAATTTTTGGAATTGGGTCGATATGCTCCTCATATTCTTGCTAATGAAGGGCTAAAGACTGAGCAATTTTTGCATGGTTGGAAGCCGGAGCTGAGGCAGCCTCTTATTGCAACCAGGGTGGCAGAGTTAGATATGGCTTATCAGGCAGCAACAGCTCTAGAACTGGATATGGCAAGATCTCAAGGGCAAACCCAGGTTGAGCCAGTGCAGAAGAGTGCGCAGCGTCGACAGACTAGTAGTCAGCCAAGTGTGACGGGGGTACCATCTTCTGTTCCTTCTGCCAGTGGTACTTCCTCTATGAAATCTAAATTTAGGCAGATGTTCAGGATATCCAAGAAGCAGTATGACCGGCAAGTTTCATCTGGTGGTGTACAACAATCAGCACCCTCTTCTTTTCAGGGATAGGGATCGGTCGGTAGTCAGCCTAGACCATGTCCGAGGTGTGGTAGTAGCCATTGGGTAGACCATATTCGATGCCTGTAGTGTGTTTTCGGTGTGATCAGGTGGGACATGTAGTCCGTGATTGTCCGTTGAGGCCGAAGTAGGCTGTTTCATTTTCACAGCCACAACAGTTCTGACCTCCACCACCATCACAGTCACAACAGTATACCCAAGAATCAGTGTCGTCATCGCAACAGTCTACTGCAAGTGGGAAGAAGCAAAAAGGGAGAGTCATGCATATGACTCGTCCGAAAGCGGTTGCATCTCACCTTGTGGAAGGTACTATTATGATTTATGGTCATGCAACACGTGTTTTATTTGACTCGGGTGCTTCTCATTCATTTATTTCTGAAGATTTTGTTGCTTGTATTGAGGAGCCGACATCAGAGATGTCTTGTGAGTTAGTTGTTGAATTGCCTTCTGCGGAGTTCCTGTTTACTCCTTTATGTCTTGATAAGACTCCTATAGTGATTGGGAATCAGCAGTTGCCAGCTAGGTTATATGCATTGAAGCTGGTTGACTATGATGTTATTTTGGGCATGGATTGATTAGAGGATTATGGAGCCGTGGTTGATTGTAAAACAAAGAATGTTTATTTTCAGCCATCTGGGAAAGCGCATTTTATTTTCAAGGTATTTGATCTCGTTCTCCTTGCTTGCTTATTTCTGCTATTCGAGCCTGTAGACTACTTAATGCGGGTTGCCAGGGATTCTTTACTTCTGTAGTTGTTGTTGAGGCACCACAGTAGGAGATAGATGATATTCCTATGGTTTATGAATTTCTTGATGTGTTTCCTGATGAGTTACTAGGTTTACCTCCACAGCGAGAGATTGAGATGGTAATTGAATTGATTCCAGGTACGGCACCTTTGTCAAAGGCACCTTACCGTATGGCTCCTGTTGAATTGAAGGAATTGAGAGCGCAGTTGTTAGAATTGCTGGAAAAAGGCTATATCTGTCCTAGCTTTTTTCCATGGGGTGCTCTTGTACTATTTGTGAAGAAGAAAGATGGAAGCCTCAGGTTATGTATCGATTACATGCAATTAAATCAGGTGACTGTCAAGAATAAATATCCTTTGCCCAGGATCGATGATTTATTTGACCAACTTCAGTCGGCATGTGTCTTTTCTCGAATTGATCTTTGATATGGTTATTACCAATTACGGATCAGGGAATCTGATGTCGAGAAGACAGCCTTTAGCACGAGGTATGGTCATTACAAATTTTTGGTTATGCCATTTGTGCTAACCAACGCTCCAGCAGCATTTATGGACCTAATGCACCGTGTGTTTCATCCATATTTGGACCAATTTGTGGTGATCTTTGTGGATGACATTTTGGTCTATTCTGCTTATGAGGAGGAGCATGTGCAGCATCTTAGGGTGGTATTGTAGACTCTGCGAGATCTCGAGCTTTATGCAAAATTTAGCAAATGTGAGTTTTGGCTTCGGGAAGTTCATTTTCTGGGCCATGTGATTTCTGGTGACGAAGTTGCAGTCGATCCTGTTAAAATTGAAGTTGTTCTTCAATGGCAAAGCCCTAAGATTGTGACAGAGATTAGAAGCTTTTTGGGCCTTGCTGGTTATTATAGAAGATTCATTCAAGATTTTGCACAAATTGCCGCGCCAATGACTAAATTGACTCGCAAAGATGTGCCATTTATGTGGTCGAATAAATGTGAACAGAGCTTCAATGAGTTAAAATGGCTGCTCACTACTTCTCTAGTGCTTGTTTTGCCTTCTGGCTCGGGTGGATTCGTTGTGTGCACGGATGCCTCTCGAGTAGGTTTAGGTGCAGTGCTTATGTAGTATGGTAAGGTTATATGCATCCTGGCAATTAAAATAGCAAGAAGAAAATCATCCCACTCATGATTTGGAGTTGGCGGTGGTGATCTTTACATTGAAAAACTGGAGACACTACTTGTATGGTGAAAAATTTGAGATCTTCACATATCATCAAAGCTTGAAGTATGTGTTTTCTCAAAAAGATTTGAATCTTCGTCAGCGCATGTGGATGGAGTATATGAAAGATTATGATTTTTCTCTGTCTTATCAGCCTGGCAAGATGAATGTAGTAGCTGATGCACTGAGCAGAAAAGTGCAAATCAGTTATTTGCTAATGCAAGAATGGAGGTTATGGTAATAGTTTCCTTGTGAGACATTCAGATTGAAAATTCCCCGTGATCCGATGGTAGCTATTTTTGCTAGTCAGGTGATGACTCCGGCTATTTACCAGCAGATCAGGGAGGCACAATAGGCAGACCCTGAGTTGTCTCGCATTGTGTTGATGCCAGAAGTGGAGTTCTGTGGTGATTCAGTGATTCGATTCGGAGGTAGACTCTATGTTCCAGCTGATGATTTGTTGAGAAATTCTATTTTGCGTGAGGCACATGGATCCCGCTATATTATTCACCCCGGCACCACGAAAATGTATCATAATGTGAAAAGGCAATTTGGGTGGCCAGGTATGAAAAGGGATGTAGCTGATTTTGTGTCTAAATGTTTGACATGTCAATAGGTCAAAGCTGAGCATCAAAGGCCCGGAGGACTGCTTCAACCTTTGGAGATTCTGATGTGGAAGTGAGACCATGTCACTACTGATTTTAATGTAGGTTTACCCTGGACTTCACAAGGCTATGATGGTATTTAGTTGTTAGTTGATCGTCTGACCAAGACAGCAAGCATGTTGCTGATCAAGGTGAAGTGGAATGTCCAGAAATTGGCCGAGCTTTATGTGCAAAGATTATGCCATTGCATGGAATTCCAATATCCATTGTATCAGATCATGACCTGCATTTTACTTCTGGCTTTTGGCGGAGTATTCAAAAGGCGTTGGGCATAGAATTGGCATTCAGTTCAGTGTATCATCCTCAGTCTGATGGTCAGTCTGAGAGGACTATTCGGACATTAGAAGATATGCTACGATCATGTTGTCTGGATTGGCAAGGTTCATGGAGTCAACACTTGCCATTGGTGGAATTCTCTTATAACAATAACTATCATTCCAGTATTGATATGGCTTTGTATGAAGCTTTGTATGGACATCCTTGTCGTACACCGTTAAATTGGTTTGAAGTTGGTGATCGACTATTGACAGGACTGGAGATGGTACATCAATGTGTTGATGTGGTACGTTTGATGAGGCAGAAAATGTTGACTGCTCAAAGTTCACAAAAAAGCTATGCAGATCGGCGTAGAAGACCATTGCAGTTCCTGGAGATTCCGTTTTTGTGAAAATATCTCCAATAAAAGGCGTGGTGAGATTTGGGAAGCGTGGAAAGCTTAGTCCCCTATATATTGGTCTGTTTCCTATCTTGGAGCATGTGGGGCAAGTGGCTTATCGACTACAATTGCCAATGGCAATATAAGCAATCCACGATGTATTTCTTGTTTTCCAATTAAGAAAGTATGTTCCTGATGTATCTCATGTATTAGATAATTCGATGTGGCCTGAGGTGACAACGGATCTATCCACACCAGAGTATCCGATTCGGATTGAAGATCATCGTGAGCAACGACTGAGGAATAAGGTAATCCCTCTGGTAAAGGTAGTATGGCAGCGTCACTCGGGTAATGAGGCTACTTGGGAATGTGAGGACGATATGCGTCAGCAGTTTCCCTTTTTATTCGAATAAGGTATGGTTTCTTTCAGTTCTCTCCTTGTGTTTCCTTTTTAAATTTTGAGGACAAAATTTTTATTAGGAGGGAGGGACTGTAAGACCCAGTAGTTAACGGATCTTTACCGGTATTAAAATATGAAAAGATTCATGATCTTAGCACATTTTAATGGGCTTAATCGGCCTAGTTTAGTGGGTTTACCCATTTTTATAAGCTTTTAGAAGCTAGAATGGGCATTATTGCAATTTTTCTTCTTTTATTGCCTTTTTACAAAAATTAGTTATATATCAAAAAAATTAAGAAATCAAAATCATTGGATTTGTTTTTTTGGGAGAATTCCCTCTCCCCCTCTTTCTTTCTCTCCTACGCACGTCCCTCCCCCCTCTCTTGCTCTCGGTGGTGTGATCACCCCAGGACCTTGCAGGAATTGCAGGAGGTGGCCTTCGCAAGCCCAAGGCATAGGAGGAGTGGTGTCATAGTCGTGGAGGCGACCGTGGAGCATAGAGGTGGGAAAACCCCAGGTGAAGGGTGGGGTTCCTTCATGAAGAACGACGAGGAACGGCGTATCAATTGGCAAAACAAGTAGGGGGATGGATTTCCCTTCCTCTTAGGATGCTTTACCTCCAATTGCATGCCCATTGCCTTATGTTTTCCCAGGGTTTGAATGAAAATCCATGAACATAGTCATTTATGTTTTAATTCATGATAATCACTCCATGGCCATTGTTTTTATATTTTGGGATGTAAAAATGCTATGGAATGGATGTGTGAAGGCAGGGAGTAGTTTTAAAGTGGTATTCCCATCGATTTGAATCGATTGGGAAGGGTTTCAATTGAGTTATTCCCATTTTTGGATGTCTGGGATAGTAGCGATCCTTTCAGTGACCGTTTTATTAGGCATATTGGGCGGTGGACCTTAGCGGTCTCGGCCTGACCGTTTCTATTTAACGGCGGCCCTTCGTCTGACCGTCTGTAGACATTAACGGCCCAGCAACCAACCGCCAAGCTCCTTCGTCCTATTTGAGGCGGTGTAAGAGTCGCGGCCCAGACCGGACCATTTTTTATCACTGGGCGGTCAGTCGCGTGACCGTCTCTTGATCAGAACGGCCCTGTCTAGACCGTTTTTATTCTGTTCAAATATATATGAA
Organism: Amorphophallus konjac; assembly: GCA_022559845.1. Taxonomy (NCBI): domain Eukaryota; kingdom Viridiplantae; phylum Streptophyta; class Magnoliopsida; order Alismatales; family Araceae; genus Amorphophallus; species Amorphophallus konjac. The sequence goes on along the minus strand of CM040124.1, from coordinate 116,700,657 downwards.
GTGATTTGTAGTTAAGCGGTCAGGGTGAGACCGCCATGGTCAGTGAAGCAGCCAGTCGTTCGACTGCTACTTGAGCTTTGTGGCCCTGACTAGACCGCCTAGTCCCTGTAGTTTATAAATTCAATCCTATTTATTTGATTATGCATTTAATGTTGCATATGCACCATGTTTAAGTATTTTTATAAACTATGGCACTTTCTTATATCCCAGTAGAGTTATTTTCTCTTTCCTTGTGATGGAACCACTAGTCGTAGCCCGACGACCTTTAGTGTTGGCCCACCTGAGAGAGGTGGCGGGGTAGTTCCGGTGTACGATTTTTAAGCTGATTTCCGTGGGCCCCCTTGCTTGTCAGTAGCGTCCTAATGGGGGGGAAACTAGCTAGAGGCTAGGCTCAAGGCATTGAGCCTGTGAGTGCACACGTGGTCAGGGGCGTGGACTGACACTAACGAGTATGACCCTGACTAGTACTTGACTCGGTTACTGTTGTGTGTCTCACTCGCCACGTTCCAGGCAAGTGGAGATACCCGAGACGCAGTATAAGTCGTTAGTGGACGCGTCTGGTCTTCTTTCTAGTTGTCCTTTCTTTCTCTTGTCACTTGGAAGTGTTGAATTTTAATTATATTGGTCGATTATGATTCTCGTGTTTAATTATTCATTCGGATTAACATGGGATAAGATGGCATTTGTGTGATGTGACACACCCTGAGACTTAGGCAAACAAGCACATTCGCAATCAAAACGGGCCAATTTGGGCCGCCGCTCTCTCGTCGCTCACCCAAGCCCGGGGTAACTTGGCAATGCCAAGGTGAGGTTGAGGGGTTGGGCCCTTGCTGGTAGAGGGCCAGCAAGGCCAAGATGGGATTCCCAATGGGTGTGGATGCCCAATTCAAGGGGGGGCAACAAAGTGCCAAAGGCACCGGTTGCACTTCTCCCACGGTGATCACTCAAGACAACGGGGCTTGAGGATCGGGCTCTCACTCGCATAACCAGCAGAATTAAAAACTAATATTGAAAGACAAGCACTAAATGGAGTGAAGGTTTGAGCACTTACTCGACCGATTTGAAGAAACCGGTCCCGGTCGGAGACGAGGGCGAGCGGGGAGGCGAGTGGATCCCCACACGCCGCGTCGGGGTAGCTTGACTTGCCCAAACAAGTTACAACACTACACCTCTCGCAGGAGGGGGATCTTGGGGTGGGGGTTAAGGGATATTACAACCAAAATTACCTCCACACAGGGAGGGGCCTTCAGCCGGCCAAGCGGGGAGGGGAAACTAGGATTAAAAGTATTGAACGATGAAGTCACCGGTTCCGCCTGCTCTCTCCGAACAGGGATAGGTAGTCGGTTTTGCTGCTGTAGAACTCGCTCAAGAATTTTGCTGATGACGAGACCTGTGGGGAAATCTTCGTAGGTGGGAAGGGAATGCCTCAGAATTTCTTTAATTTCTTCTGGAGCCTCTGCTGACCGGGATGGAGGTTTGAAAAGAGCATCAGATTCTCGGACCTGCAGTTGCAGACTTCTAACAGCAGATTGCAGAGAACGCCCCGGAAGCTCCTGACCTCGGAATCAAGCGCCGTCGGAGTCGTTGGAATCGTGGATGAGTCCTCTTCGCAGAAAAACTGATGGTGAAGCCAACCGATGTCGGAGAAGACTAGGGATGCAGAACAATGGTGACTGGTCGATGCAGACTGTGGGTAGCAAGATGACGGAGCTGAGGGAGAAAAATGATAACTCCTGCCACAGGCTGCCGAACGGAATTTTGCTTCTTAATTCTGAACGTAGACAGGGAGAAGAACTTTGTAGAAGATCTTGTGGGATGATTCCTCCGAGGTTCATCGTGGCAGAGCTTCTAATCCGGTTCAGGTCCTCAGCCGAGGCAGAACTGCGAAGTTGTGGGAGATTGGACCCCCTGGATGGCTCGGAGATCAGAAGAAGATGAAACCACTTCTGTCGCAAAGGAGACTGGTAGACACTTCCGACGATGGCTCTTGGGTCTTCAAACTCGTCCGGAGGAAGTCGTGGTGGCCGCTGCAAGTTACTAGTTCACATGTAACTCCTGGACCGCCAGCAGCTTCTTTGCCATAGCCTTCAAGTGACCTAAGAAGAAGAAGAGGTGGTAGTATATGCTGAAGGGGTGGATGAAGAATTGTGGAGGGGAGGTATGGGAGGTATGGAGGGTGTCAAATGGTGGTGGAGAGGCAGGAGAAAGGGGGGAATGGCGCAAGGAAGAGGGCTGGTTCAGCTAGAGGGAGAGGGGTGGGGTGTGCAAGGGGTGGTGGAGAATGGAGGGGAGAGGGGCGAACTATCCTAATGGAGATGGGAGAGGGGCGGCCAAGACCTTGGAGGGAAGGTGGATTTCAAATTTGAAATGGCCTTGGAAGTTGAGGGATTGTGTGGGGAAGGGGGTGATTTTGTGGGAATGGGGAAGATTATATTGAAATGTGGAAGGTGGTGTTGGAATGGGGAAGATTCTATCTTGGAACTAGGGGGGGGAGTAATGGAGGCTATGGGAAGTGGAGTGGTCTTAAAGGAGGTGGTTGGGGGTTGGAGGTGGTTGGGAGGAGGAAGAGAGAGAGAGGGGGGCGAACCTCCCTTGGGGTAGAGAGAGAGAAATAGAGAGAGAGGTAGAGGGAATCACTCCCAAGGGCTTCTCACCCTAACTAATGGAATCTCTCCAAATTGGACTCAAAATGGCAATTTTCATTCAATGATTCATTACCTCCAAATGAAGGAAATGGGGCCCTATATATAGGAAACCCACATTTTACAATAAGACCCTGATAAAAGACTCAATGACAAATAACTGAAGGGGTCGGGGGGGCTCTTGGCCAAGCCCAATGAATTGGGCCCAATAGCAATCTAATGACACATAAACTTAGGAAAATAAACACAAGACCTAGGGACATAACTCAAATAAAATGAAAATTACATCAGATGACTCAAGTAAAAGCACAAAAAGGATAAGTGGGCCTTTATAGAGAGAGGCCCGAACTCAAACGATGCCGGAGTGTGAAGAAGACCCTAGCCAAAGGGAATTGTGGATGATGCCTCCATCATTGTGTTTGGCTATATTTAACTGTTGTTTTTCCTATGCCATTGTGTTATCACTGCTTTTATGAGTTTAGCTACGAGATAGGGATCTACGTGAGCCCTACTGAGTCTATCATGTGAGACTCACCCTTCCTTTCCAGGTGAGACGGAGCAGTAGTCCGCGAGTTTTCCACGTGCTTTTGGGGGAAAGTCTTAGGTGTCAACAGTGGTCTCTTTTGCTCTTTTGACCGGGGTATGCCCCGTGTAGTTATTTTCTTTTTATTCTTGTACAGTGTGTGGACTTGTAATGGTTGGATCTGGACTATTATATGAATATATCACTCTGATATTGTAAATTGCTTCCGTTTATTTCAAAATGCGCATGTAATTCCAACTCATTATGCACCTCCTCAACCAATCCTCTCAAGCCTTACGGGGCCTCATCAGCCTCTTGGGTGGCGCCTCCGAGTTCTTGGTATCGGTTTACCAGTATCTTGATCTCCGGGTCATTACAATTCATTTTGTGAATGGACCTATCCGGGCATTGAGTCGCCCTGCAAGAATTTGCGGCCAGCCAAAGGGCACCCATTGTGGAATTAGCGCCTATTGTAGTGGGCGCTCATTCTTCTTCTTGTTGTTGTTCTCTTCTTCTTTCTCTTTTCTTTTCTTTTTTTTTTTTGATGCCAACAAGTCGCTATATGCTCACACATCGGTCGCCTCCATATATTTCGCCATGCGTAGCCCTGAGAGAAGCGCTTCATATTCGGCTACATTGTTCGTGGTCGGGAAGTTGAAGCAGAGGGCGTATTGAATTTCTATCCCCTCTGGTGACAGTACGACTAGTCCCGCTCCACTGTCGGTAGCGCAAGACGATCCATCGACATATAGCTCCCATGTTAGTCCTGAGGACTTCTCGGGTGAATCTTTCGTAGGTATTGTGCACTCGACAATGAAGTCGGAGAGAGCCTGAGCCTTGATCATAGTTCTCAGGCAAAATTTGATGTCGAACTCGCCCAGCTCGATAGCCCACTTGATCAACCTTCCTGAGGCATCGGGGTTCTAGTGGATTTGCCGTAGAGGTTGATCAGTAAGGACGGCGATTGGGTGAGCCAGGAAATACGATCACAGCTTACAGGCGGCCGTGATTAGGGCTAAAGTGAACTTCTCAGTCCGCGTGTACACCCGGAAATTTTGAAAGCTAAAAGGAACAAATATATAAATATATATTTAGATTTGGAAAAAAAAAGAAAAGATAACCTAAACTTGATGATAATTACATATTCCTATAAATAGTTGATAATAATATTGAATAAATAAGAATTTAGGGTAAATAAGTGGCTAATTAAGATTTTCCTTTTTGAAAGAGAGTAAATATTTTCCTAGGATCGAACCTACCTCTGATACCCAGGTCAATGGCTAATAAAATGATGAAAATATGTGGGATAAAATCCCCATATGAAGTATTACCTTAAGCAAACTCTCAATCGGTTAAGACCCCAGTATATAGCATGACTCACCTACAATATAAGCTTAAAGCAATCCCATAGGAAATGGGCTTAGCATTCAAGGCCAACTCATGTACACTAGTAGACCCCACGTATGGGTTAGTATTAGTACATAATGAGTTTTGAGAAATATATAAACATATAAAAATATATATATATATACAAGGGCCATATATATATATAAGCCATGAATATTAGAAACTTAATAATTAAAGGGGCCTATTGGTGTGACTTTACACATACATAATAGTCCACTACCACCCACCTGGGCTCTCACCCTCACAAAAGACCATATAAATTATAAACCTAGATATATATAAAGAGGAACCATTACCTAATATATATATGTAAGTATGTATTTAAGGCATTAACCTTATAATGAGTTTAACGTAAAGGAACAAAGGGACTTTTCTTTTAACACATCCTTTTAACCCCTAACTATATATGTGCAAGTAGGCCAGTAGAAAATGTAATATATTTAGCCATATACATTGAAACGGGTCTTAACCCATACCCACTCAAGGGCCTTATGAATAAAACTACATGGCCAATGCAACCCAAATGGATATGCATAATCCATATGCATGGGCTTTCACCCAAACGAAAAACCAAACCCACAAATGGGTTCAACGTGAGCAGGCCCTCTTTACCTCACACATGTTCGGACGTTGCATGGGTTTAGCTTTAGGGCTTCACATGCAAAAGGGAGCAAGCAGCTGGCCTTTTGGCGGGGGCATTATTAATACACGGAAGGTTTTAAAACCTTCCCTTTCATGGCCATCGCCCCTTTTTGACCCCCTTTTTGATTTTAACCTCTATAAAACCAATTGTCAAAAAGCCTGTTGGTATTGTTGCCATTGAAGACCCCTTTTGGTTGCTACCTACTACGTAAAGAAGACCACGGTCTTCTTCATCTTTTCCCTCTTTTCATTTGCCTGCACTAGAAGAAGTTGACCTTCTTCTTCCTACCTGCAGGCGTATTAGCGTGAGTGTCTCCCTCCTACGGCTTGACTGCTACGAGAAGAAGAGTGATCTTCTTCCTTTCCTTCCTCTTGCGTCTGCAATCAAGGAGGTGTGGAGGCTTCCTCCATCTTCATCCTGCAAGCAACATAAGCCTCGGCATCTTCTTCCTTCAAGATCTCCTTCACCCTGTGGTTACCCCGTTGAAACAAAGTACCGTAGTAGCATCAAGTCTTCAACCCATTCTACATTCGATCTTCTTCAAGGTAGGTTATCTCAAGTCTCGTAGCCCAAACAAGTATAAAGCATGATCATATTGTAGGTTATCTCAAGTCTCGTAGCCCAAACAAGCATAAAGCATGATCATATTGTAGGGTTTTTCTCAAGTTTCGTAGCCCAAACAAACTTAAACCATGCTTTAAGTCCAACATGATAGATAAAATCATCTATATCATGCATTTATATCAAATATATGATTATCGTTAGAATTTTTTTCAGTAAATAACGCCCCTTTTTAGGGCGCTATTTTAATTTGACGCCATCAAAACGGTCGTCAATTTCCATTTGGAAATGACGAATTCGCGTCTGTCATGTTTTATGAAGTTGACGCCATTGTTAAAGGCATTATGAAGTTGACGCCATTGTTAAAGGCGTTACAAATGTAAAAGGTGACAACCGCAACGTCGTTATTTAATCGGAATTAAAAAAATGACGAAAACACTAGTCGTCAATTTCAAATACGTTTGTTATGAATTTTTAGCGTTTATAGTTATACATGGGTATAGAAGTATGCTTTGGCCATGAAAATTTATGGACTTACTATTGGGATGGGAATCGAGGTAATGGAAGTGGTTGCATCATTTTTCGTGCCCTCTATTGCAAGATCCCCGTCTCTCATCGAAAAATTATTTTGAACACATGGTTATGTAGAGTTTTTCGAGCCGGTCATTTCAATATATTATAAGCTAAATTCTGACACCGTTTAGTATAGAAATCGAAGGTCTAAAAAAATGGACTTTTTGAAATAACGACCTATATGCGGTCGTCAAAACCAAATTGGACGACACTATAGATAGTCGTCACTTTTGACTATTATATATATATGTGTGTATCTTTGAAAGTCTATATTAATTAAAATATGTAACCGAAAATTATGAAAAAAATATATTTGGAATCCTTGTATTTTTCTCCTGATTATCATATATTCTATTTTCTTAAATTATTTTAAATAAATCAATGTGCCTTTTAATGTGTGTTTTTGAATTTATTCAATTAAATAGGTATAAATGAAAATTCTTACAAAATAAATTGAGTTAAAAATCATGAAAATTAATGTTCCCCAAGAGGATGCTAATTAATAAATGGCGGCACCCACGGGCGTTAAATAACATAAGTTTCGTTAATTATAAGGTAGGATGGACATGCAATTCTATGATTAACGTATACTTTCTCACCGTTTTCTTCCGATTTTGACCCATACCGCGGGTCTTTTGGCACTCTCATCTCACGTCCGTAGATGGAGTCCCTATTTCATGATTGGTTCACATTTACACCTCAACTCTTGGTGACATACGAGCCCTCCGTTGGACATTCCGTTCCTTCGGACTGGCAAGTTAGTCATCGGGACCTCCGTAAGTCTCCTCGTAGCCTTGGATTCCCTCAAGGCCGACTGAGCTGGTTGTACCTTAAACACCTTGTACCTTTTGATTGCCACGTCTTGTGGTAAACCGGCCCTCTCATGTCGCCATTTTGGTCCATGAGAGAATAATCTTTTCCATTGGAATGATGATATTCCACTATGCGGTATCTTGGATTGAGTCTCTTATAGATAAGGTCAATCTCTCAGCTTGATTCATGTCCCTTGATTGGTGACAGGTATAGTCATCCACTCAAGTTATCACGGCTACCTAGTTAAGGTACCGATTCTACCCAGGTTATCGACACGTCATGATTCTCGTTGGTTTTATCATTATCCATCTAATGTTCTTCCTTGAATTCCGTGGAACCTATCCACGAATCTACCTTGATATCCTACATGAGTTTGTTCTTGGAATTCCATGGCTATCACTAAAGTGGTTGTCTAGATATTACATGTAACAATGTCTGCGCATATAGGACCCGATCTGGTCCTGGGAGGAGCACCCGAAAGTACTTGTGCCCATGGGAGTTATATTGATCACGGTGTGACATTGCACCGAAGTACTTGCTTGAATCTACGACAATCCACTATCTCTCTCTCTCTCGCGTGCTTGACTTGACATGACTTGCGTGGCCTGGAATGGGCAAAGTACTTGCTTGTTAATAGCCATTATCTCATGACATAAATGACTTTATTGATATACTTGGTACTCGTTCTTGAAATCTTGATTACTTGAAATTCCCTATCTTGGATCAATAATACATGTTATTCCCTTTTGTCATCATGTTCAATTCTATAGCGTTTCATTTTACATGTTTTACATGATTAGACTTGCATTTTCATTTAAAAAAGGTAATTACTTAAACAAATTGCTAGTTCTTGAGATATAATTCCTACTGAGCTTTCGCTCACTCAGTTTATTCCAACATTTTTCAGGTAATCAGGTGACTAGCGAGACCGTGACTCACATGGGAGGGACAAGTGTGCAAGCGAGCTTCGAAAACTAGTGAACCCATGTCTTTTATCTTTCTTGAGTCTAGATAGTATTTCTTATTAATTGTCTAGCCAAGTTAGCTTAGCGTCTCTTATCTTGTCTAAGTCTGTTAGCGCGTCATCTCCTCTTCTTTTATGGTGATGTAATTGAGTCTTCTAGTTTTGAAATTTTAAATTGTAAGAGACTTATATTTGGAATAAGATTTTTTTTTCATTACTCAAAATTATTTTAGTCTTATGCGATTGCTCTTGATCATTCACGACTGTTTAACTGCCATGTTCCGAGCAAACGACAAGTTCCGCTACTATCGGTTCGGGGCGTGACAGAGGTGGTATCAGAGCTTCGGCTTTCACATCCTCAAATTGTTAGGTTCCAATGATAGGTCAAGTATCATTGTCAGTCGTATCAGAGCTTCGGCTTTCACATCCTCAAATTGTTAGGTTCCAATGATAGGTCAAGTATCATTGTCAGTCGTATCAGAGCTTCGGCTTTCACATCCTCAAATTGTTAGGTTCCAATGATAGGTCAAGTATCCTTGTCAGTCGTATCAGAGCTTCGGCTTTCAACTCCTTAGGACATTAAGTCCAAGAGATAGGTTGAGTATCATTGTCGGTCATCCTATAGGAATTCTGTGAGATTTGGGTAGAGCTTGGGGTTAAATTACAAAAGAAGGATAAAATACTTAAGTTTTATTCTTGTTAATTCCTGAGTCCATAAATTATTTCCACACTAATCCTTGCAGGAACCTAGATAATATGAAAGCCTCTAAGCCAAGCTTTATCCCTGAGATGATCTTAGTGGACGTCCAAGCCTACGCAGACCTCGTCAGGAGAGTCCAAGAGTTAGAGAAGGAAGTGGAAGAAAAAGAGAGAGTTGAAGGGAATGACCAAGTCAATAGTCTTGGGAAGTTCACCGTAACCAAGAAAAGACTAAATATGGGTGGTAGTTCTCAAGAGTGTAAGAGGTGCAAGAAATGCAAGAAGTGTAAGAAAGAGGTAGCCCGGATAGATTACTCTCAAGACAGGTGTAAGTTTTGTGGGAAGCATGGTCACCAATCAGAAGAGTGTTATCGGAAGTCAAGAGCATGTCTTCGTTGTGGAAGCTTATACCATAAGATAGCTGACTGTCCTGTTCCGGCCACCAAGAAGCTCCTAGGAGAAATTCAAGCTTTAGCCAAACGTGCCAAAGGAAAAATGGTGGAAGGTATTCCTCATCCTCAATCCCAAATTAGTTGTTTTCCATTCAATAGATTTCCCCTTTCATCTACGTAGTATCGTGATGAATTATAACTAATCCCCGTCCAGAGTATAAGGTGATATGAATTTGGGGACCAAATTCTTTTAAGTGGGGGAGGGTGTAACACCCGGTAATTTTGAAAGCTAAAAGGAACAAATATATAAATATATATTTAGATTTGGAAAAAAAAAGAAAAGATAACCTAAACTTGATGATAATTACATATTCCTATAAATAGTTGATAATAATATTGAATAAATAAGAATTTAGGGTAAAGAAGTGGCTAATTAAGATTTTCCTTTTTGAAAGAGAGTAAATATTTTCCTAGGATCGAACCTACCTCTGATACCTAGGTCAATGGATAATAAAATGATGAAAATATGTGGGATAAAATCCCCATATGAAGTATTACCTTAAGCAAATTCTCAATCGGTTAAGACCCCAGTATATAGCATGACTCACCTACAATATAAGCTTAAAGCAATCCCATAGGAAATGGGCTTAGCATTCAAGGCCAACTCATGTACACTAGTAGACCCCACGTATGGGTTAGTATTAGTACATAGTGAGTTTTGAGAAATATATAAACATATAAAATATATATACATATATACAAGGGCCATATATATATATATAAGCCATGAATATTAGAAACTTAATAATTAAAGGGACCTTATGGTGTGACTTTACACATACATAATAGTCCATTACCACCCACCTGGGCTCTCACCCTCACAAAAGCCCATATAAATTGTAAACCTGGAGATATATAAAGAGGAACCATTACCTAATATATATATGTAAGTATGTATTTAAGGCATTAACCTTATAATGAGTTTAACGTAAAGGAACAAAGGGACTTTTCTTTTAACACATCCTTTTAACCCCTAACTATATATGTGCAAGTAGGCCAGTAGAAAATGAAATATATTTAGCCATATACATTGAAACGGGTCTTAACCCATACCCACTCAAGGGCCTTATGAATAAAACTACATGGCCAATGCAACCCAAATGGATATGCATAATCCATATGCATGGGCTTTCACCCAAACGAAAAACCAAACCCATAAATGGGTTCAACGTGAGCAGGCCCTCTTTACCTCACACATGTTCCGACGCTGCATGGGTTTAGCTTTAGGGTTTCACATGCAAAAGGGAGCAAGCGGCTGGCCTTTTGGCGGGGGCATTATTAATACACGGAAGGTTTTAAAACCTTCCCTTTGATGGCCATCGCCCCTTTTTGACCCCCTTTTTGATTTTAACCTCTATAAAACCAATTGTCAAAAAGCCTATTGGTATTGTTGCCATTGAAGACCCCTTTTGGTTGCTACCTACTACGTAAAGAAGACCACGGTCTTCTTCATCTTTTCCCTCTTTTCATTTGCCTGCACTAGAAGAAGTTGACCTTCTTCTTCGTACCTGCAGGCGTATTGGCGTGAGTGTCTCCCTCCTATGGCTTGACTGCTACGAGAAGAAGAGTGATCTTCTTCCTTTCCTTCCTCTTGCGTCTGCAATCAAGGAGGTGTGGAGGCTTCCTCCATCTTCATCCTGCAAGCAACATAAGCCTCGGCATCTTCTTCCTTCAAGATCTCCTTCACCCTGTGGTTACCCCGTTGAAACAAAGTACCGTAGTAGCATCAAGTCTTCAACCCGTTCTACATTCGATCTTCTTCAAGGTAGGTTATCTCAAGTCTCGTAGCCCAAACAAGCATAAAGCATGATCATATTGTAGGTTATCTCAAGTCTCGTAGCCCAAACAAGCATAAAGCATGATCATATTGTAGGGTTTTTCTCAAGTTTCATAGCCCAAACAAACTTAAACCATGCTTTAAGTCCAACATGATAGATAAAATCATCTATATCATGCATTTATATCAAATATATGATTATCGTTAGAATTTTTTTCAGTAAATAACGCCCCTTTTTAGGGCGCTATTTTAATTTGACGCCATCAAAACGGTCGTCAATTTCCATTTGGAAATGACGACTTCACGTCTGTCATGTTTTATGAAGTTGACGCCATTGTTAAAGGCGTTACAAATGTAAAAGGTGACAGCCGCAACGTCATTATTTAATCGGAATTAAAAAAACGACGAAAACACTAGTCGTCAATTTCAAATACGTTTGTTATGAATTTTTAGCGTTTATAGTTATACATGGGTATAGAAGTATACTTTGGCCATGAAAATTTATGGACTTACTATTGGGATGGGAATCGAGGTAATGGAAGTGGTTGCATCATTTTTCGTGCCCTCTATTGCAAGATCCCCGTCTCTCATCGAAAAATTATTTTGAACACATGGTTATGTAGAGTTTTTCGAGCCGGTCATTTCGGTATATTATAAGCTAAATTCTGACACCGTTTAGTATAGAAATCGGAGGTCTAAAAAATGGACTTTTTGAAATAACGACCTATGTGCGGTCGTCAAAACCAAATTGGACGACACTGTAGATAGTCGTCACTTTTGACTATTATATATATATATGTGTGTGTGTGTGTGTGTGTGTGTGTGTGTGTGTGTGTGTGTGTGTGTGTGTGTGTGTGTGTGTGTGTGTGTGTGTGTGTGTATCTTTGAAAGTCTATATTAATTAAAATATGTAACCGAAAATTATGAAAAAATATATTTGGAATCCTTGTATTTTTCTCCTGATTATCATATATTCTATTTTCTTAAATTATTTTAAATAAATCAATGTGCCTTTTAATGTGTGTTTTTGAATTTATTCAATTAAATAGGTATAAATGAAAATTCTTACTAAATAAACTGAGTTAAAAATCATGAAAATTAATGTTCCCCAAGAGGATGCTAATTAATAAATGACGGCACCCACGGGCGTTAAATAACATAAGTTTATTTAATTATAAGGTAGGATGGACATGCAATTCTATGATTAACATATACTTTCTCACCGTTTTCTTCCGATTTTGACCCATACCGCGGGTCTTTTGGCACTCTCATCTCACGTCCGAAGATGGAGTCCCTGTTTCATGATTGGTTCACGTTTACACCTCAACTCTTGGTGACATACGAGCCCTCCGTTGGACATTCCGTTCCTTCGGACTGGCAAGTTAGTCATCGGGACCTCCGTAAGTCTCCTCGTAGCCTTGGATTCCCTCAAGGCTGACTGAGCTGGTTGTACCTTAAACACCTTGTACCTTTTGATTGCCACGTCTTGTGGTAAACCGGCCCTCTCATGTCGCCATTTTGGTCCATGAGAGAATAATCTTTGCCATTGGAATGATGATATTCCACTAGGCGGTATCTTGGATTGAGTCCCTTATAGATAGGGTCAATCTCTCAGCTTGATTCATGTCCCTTGATTGGTGACAGGTATAGTCATCCACTCAAGTTATCACGGCTACCTAGTTAAGGTACCAATTCTACCCAGGTTATCGACACGTCATGATTCTCGTTGGTTTTATCATTATCCATCTAATGTTCTTCCTTGAATTCCGTGGAACCTATCCACGAATCTACCTTGATATCCTACATGAGTTTGTTCTTGGAATTCCATGGCTATCACTAAAGTGGTTGTCTAGATATTACATGTAACAATGTCTGCGCATATAGGGCCCGATCTGGTCCTGGGAGGAGCACCCGAAAGTACTTGTGCCCATGGGAGTTATATTGATCACGGTGTGACATTGCACCGAAGTACTTGCTTTAATCTACGACAATCCACTATCTCTCTCTCTCTCTCGCGTGCTTGACTTGACATGACTTGCGTGGCCGGGAATGGGCAAAGTACTTGCTTGTTAATAGCCATTATCTCATGACATAAATGACTTTATTGATATACTTGGTACTCATTCTTGAAATCTTGATTACTTGAAATTCTTTATCTTGGATCAATAATACATGTTATTCCCTTTCATCATCATGTTCAATTCTATAGCGTTTCGTTTTACATGTTTTACATGATTAGACTTGCATTTTCATTTGAAAAAGGTAATTACTTAAACAAATTGCTAGTTCTTGAGATATAATTCCTACTGAGCTTTCGCTCACTCAGTTTATTCCAACATTTTTCAGGTAATCAGGTGACTAGCGAGACTGTGACTCACATGGGAGGGACAAGTGTGCAAGCGAGCTTCGGAAACTAGTGAACCCGTGTCTTTTATCTTTCTTGAGTCTAGATAGTATTTCTTATTAATTGTCTAGCCAAGTTAGCTTAGCGTCTCTTATCTTGTCTAAGTCTGTTAGCGCGTCATCTCCTCTTCTTTTATGGTGATGTAATTGAGTCTTCTAGTTTTGAAATTTTAAATTGTAAGAGACTTATATTTGGAATAAGATTTTTTTTTCATTGCTCAAAATTATTTTAGTCTTATGCGATTGCTCTTGATCATTCACGACTGTTTAACTGCCACGTTCCGAGCAAACGACACGTTCCGCTGTTATCGGTTCGGGACGTGACACCGCGAGTACCGGAACTCTGGCCCCTGTAACACCCAGCTTACGTTGTAGATGGGCTTCATGATGTTTCCTTCCTCTTAGGCGAGCACCGCGCTCATCGTGCTCGGAGTCACCGACAGATACAGGAGCAGTTGCTCTCCATTTTGTGGTTTTGAGAGCACAGGAGGAGTTGCTTGGTAACATTTTAGCTCTTCGAATGCCTGCCCAAATTCTTGATCCCATTCGATCTGCCCTTTCTTCTCTGGCGCCTTATTGGCTTGCTTGATGAGCCGAAAGAATGGAAGGCATCTTTCAGCGGCTCGGGATAGAAATCGGGTTAAGGCGACGACATGGCCGGTGAGGCATTATACATCCCTTACCCGTGCCGCTCGCTTCATCTCCAGTACCACTCGGATTTGTTCAGGGTTTGCCTCTATTCCTCGATGAGTGACAAGGAATCGAAGAAAGTTCTCTAACTTTACCTCGAACACACACTTACTTAGATTGAGCTTCATGTTATATTTTCTGAGCGTTGCGAACGTCTCCGCCAAGTCTTCCAAGTGCTCGGCTGCCCGGAGGCTCTTGACGAGCATGTCGTCGATGTAGACCTCCATGTTGCGACCGATCTACGCATCGAACATGTGGTTGACTAGATGTTGATCAGTTGCCCCCGCATTAATTCTTCAGTCAGAATGGCATGCGGGTGTAGCAGTACAAGCCATGGTCGGTGACGAACGTCATTTTGTCCTGGTCAGGTTTGTGCATGATAATCTGATGGTACCCTGAGTACGCATCCACGAAGCTCAGCATCTCGTGCCCGACCGTGGTGTCGACCAGTTTGTCGATCCGTGGCATGGGGAAGCTATCCTTTGGCGTAGCTTTGTTGAGGTCGGTGTAGTCTATACACGTCCGCCACTTCTCGTTGCTCTTTGGGACAAGGACCACATTTGCCACCCAGTCTGGGTACCGGGTGGGTCTGAGTAGCCCTGAGCGTAACTTCTCGCCCACTTGTTTCCTGATGATGGCCTATCGCTCGGGGTTGCAGCGCCTTCAACGCTGCTGAACCGGGTGGCAGCTCGGATCCAACATGAGTTGGTGTGTGATGATTTCTGGTGGGATTCCGGGGAGCTCGTCCTCAGACCAAGCGAACACGTCCAGGTTTGCTATGAGGAAGTTTATGTACGCTTCCCGCTCTCGCTCGGATAGGGTAGCCCCAATCCTTAGCATTCTGCTCGGTTCTTCCCCCACTTGCAGGAGGTATAGGTCCTCCGCTGAAGTGCTCACACTCGGACCTAGAACTTCCACCCTTGCCTTCTTTTCGGGCGGCACTTCCTCGGCTTGTCTGTCACGTGTTGAGATGAGGTAGCACCTTCTTGACTCCCTTTGGTCTCCCCGAACTTCTCCCACTCCGCGAGGCATGGGGAACTTGAGCTTCTGGTGATACGAGGAGGGGACGCCTCGAAGTGTGCCGAGGATTCCTCGGCCGATGATGGCGTTGTATCAGGTCATCGCGCGGACGACCGTGAAATTTGCTAGGAACATTACGTCCCTAGGCGCGGTCCCGAATGTAATCGGTAGTGAAATGCGCCCTTCCGGGCAGACATTTGTGGCGGAAAACCCATACAACGGTGTGTGCAGTGGCATGATCCGTGTCAAATCCACACCCATAAGTACCGAATAGTTGTACGAGATAACATCCGGGCTGCTTCCATTGTCCACCCGAATGCGTCTCACGGTACATTGATTACTAGTGGCCGAGACCACCAAAGCATCAGAGTGAGGAGTGGTTACACCATTCAAGTCATTGTCTGAAAAGACAATGGGGTCTTTCAGGTGCTCCTGGGTGGCAGCTTCCCGTTGACTGTTGTCGCCCTATCTTGCGGCATTGATGGCCGATGCGTACCATCAGTGTCTGCTGACACTATCTCTGCCCGAGGTCAGCCCACCGGAGATCATCATGATCTCCTTCCCATTGGGTCGGTTGTTGGGGGGCGGAGGGGTCCGTTGTCGCTTCTACACAGCCCTGGCAATGAACTTATCAAGGAGTCCTCGCCAGACAAGGTCCTCGATGGCGTCCTTCTAGTTGATGCAGTCGGCCGTATTGTGGCCGTGGTCGTGATGGAAGCGGCAGTACTTCCTCTTGCTCCTCCAGCTTGGATCTGACTTCATCCTAGGAGGCTATTTGAGGAATGGCTCCTCACTGATTTATATCAAGATTTGGTCGGGAGGAGCCGTTAGGGGCGTGTAGTTATGATACTGACCCCTTTATTTTTATGGACGGTCACGGTGATCTCGATCTCGTCGTTCCCGCTTGTTCCACCCCTCACAAGGTGAGTCGGAGGATCTCTTCCGGTCAGACCGATCGGTTCTGACCGTGCAGCCCAGGACTGCAGTGTTTTCCTTGCACTGTTCATGCTTTTGTGCTAAGGCGAGGAGGTCGGTGAGGGTCACCGGGGCTTCGACTCCGAGCGTGCATCGAAGTATGTAGTCCCGCTTCGCCTAGGTGAGTGCGGTGGTGGCAATGCTGATGTTGAGGTGTAGGATCCGGAGCGCTTCCGCTCGAAAATGAGAGACGAAGTCCCAAAGCGTTTCCTCGCGCCCCTACCTGAGGGCGAGCAGGGTCACCGCAGACTTAGCCACCTTTCGGTAGCCAATAAAATTCTCCATGAACAACTTCTTCAGATGCTGAAAGGAGGAGATAGTCCCGGTCGGTAGGGACTCGAACCAGGCCCGGGTGTTCTCCCAGAGAGTCGTGGCAAACGCTAGGCATTTCACAGCATCCAAGGCCCAGTGGAAGATCAGGTGGGACTCGAAATTGTGCATGTGGTCGGCTGGGTCGGTAGTGCCGTTGTACGGGGTGAAGGGCGGCAACTAGAGCTTCGGCGGAATGGGGGCTTCCATGATCTTCTTGGAGAAGGGAGCATGGAAGTCTTGATCATCGTCGATGAGTCCTCAATTCTTAGCGGCTAGGAGGACATCATCCCGGAAGCGGACCTTGTTCTTGATTTTGCCGATGCATTGGAGCTGCCGGTCCATCTCCGGGTTGGGGTGCAGCGGGCTATGCACCCTTGGTGCAGGCGAGCTGCCCAATCGTCCGATCCTTGCGACGTAGACGTGGGAGGCCTCTCGCACCTGACGAGAGTTAGCTATAGTGGGAGCCCCCCCCCCCCCATTCTGTTGATTCTCTGAGGGGGCATGCCTCCTCTCATCAGGCTTGTTGACGAACCCCTGACATAGTTCTATCAGGAACTGGATTTGCTGGTGCATCACCGCGAGCTCGTTGGCGGTGACCTCTAGTTGCAGACGGGGGGAGGACGAAGCCTCCTGAGATCCTCGATGAGAACCAGGGGCCTGATGAGACCCGCGCCCATGGTTGCTGGCATTGCGAAGACTCCCACGAGGTGCCATGGCCTTTTGCTCGAGGTTCCCACAAACGGGCCAAAAAGTGTAGAGGCAGAAAACTAGTCTCTATCCCTTGTACCATACTTTTCTATTTATTTGTTGGGGAAGTCGTCTGGAACCCGTGAAAGCCTACAATCACCAGAAGAAAAGGGCGTCAGAAGGAGTCTTGGGTGCTACCCTAGAGGACAACCCTCTGATGCTTAAGTCAGCAATCGGTTGTAAGTAAAGGATAGAAAAGAGTAGGAGAGAAAGTGGAGAGGGAGGTCATTGTAGAAGATCTTAGAGGCATGTAGACCTTCCAGATAGGTGCTCGCCGGTCCCAATGATCACTCAGAGAGTGCTCGCTGGGTGGTAAGATCGTACAGGAGGGGGTTCTCTTTTAGAAAATGAGCAGTCATGACCTCTCTAGTAGCAGGACCTGTAGCTCTCTAGTTAGCTTCTTTGTAGGTGTTTTGTTGGTGAGATTCATCGTGTCCTCTCTTCTCTGTCGAGGTCCCTTTT
The DNA here is from genome assembly GCA_022559845.1 of Amorphophallus konjac. Classification (NCBI taxonomy): domain Eukaryota; kingdom Viridiplantae; phylum Streptophyta; class Magnoliopsida; order Alismatales; family Araceae; genus Amorphophallus; species Amorphophallus konjac. Next base: position 116,682,994 of record CM040124.1, on the reverse strand, counting down.
ATAGGGGGTTGTCCTGATGGAGGTGGCCGATCCCTTAGTAGGGAAAGGCGTGAGTCATGTAGTAACATTTTTCACGATCGTGGCGGGAGTTTCCCGTTGAGGGGCGATTACCCCGGAGTCGGTCGGTCCCTAGGCGAGTCTTACGGTGCTCGTGGGGCGTGCTCGCCTATTACAGGATCGAAGCTAGCGTCGTGGGGGGTAACGGTCAGTCACCGGAGGGTCATCCGATGGTCATCGCACCTGGGCCAAAGCCCTTTCTGCGCTATCGAATCCGATGCCAAGTCGTAGTGGGCCGCGCCTTTATGGGCCGCGACTGTCGGGCACCCTTGGGCGCGTTGTAGACCGTGAGTCGAATTGGGCTCGTCGTTGACGGGCCTGTTATGGGCCGAGCTAGATCTACCCTCCTCAAATACCATTTGATATTCTGGAATATAATCTTCTTGGTTTCATTTGGCCATATCTTTTATCTGGAAAAAAAAGAGGTTTAACAACTATTAAGGGCTTTGGGTCCGCACAACACTCAATGCTAGTTAGGATGGAATGTTCTCTTATTCTGTCCCATTGAAAAATTCTATGTGTGATATTGCACCAAATTCTGATATCAAGATTAGCTAGACATTTCACCTATGTTTTGATAAAAGTTCTCTAATTTTGATATTCTTGACCCCGATGGGGTAAATATGTTCATGAAATTCTGATGTTAATTGGCCAAATTCTATTACTATGTTTACTTGCAACTGATATATGTTGTCATCTTGTTATCGCCTCATTACTTGGAATTTAGTCTCTTCATTTTGATCTTTATGTCTTTTTTTTTAAATTGAAATCCCTAATCATCCTATATTTATTGATCATCCCCCCTGATCTTGATTATTGTGTCTCGGATCGATTTTGGATTTGTACTGTTTCATATAGTATGTCTGCACATTGTTAATATGTTAATTATTTATATTTTGCTTGATTAAAGAGATGTAATTCTTACTGAACTTGTCGCTCACCCAGTTTTATTTAATATTTTTTAGGTAATAATGAGGAAGAAATACTTTCTGATGGGGAAGGACAAAAGGGACCGAGAGCTCCTAGATTATTAGAAGACTCATGTCTTTCATATTTTCTAGAGTCTAGGTTAGGAGTTGAAAGTCTTGTATTGTCTGTTTTTTTTCTTATGAGTTTAGAAATTGAAATTGAGTCAAGAAATTATAATAAATATTTTTGTTATTAATAAAATTATTATTTTATTTAAATCTAGTCTTGTCTCTGTGATTGCTATCTCCTGGTGCTCTGATTGCCATGACTGTTCGCTGTCACATTTCGAGTAATTTCCATTGTTATTGGATCGGGACGTGACATTCAGCTTTCCCTCCTCGGCACTGTAGTTCTCCAACACGGTGTCCATGTCGAACCTCACGCAATAAATACTACTATAGCATTCCCAACAACCACATGACAAAGAAAAGAAAATTAAGAAAACACGAGTGGTCTTGCTGGGTTGTAGGGAATGGGGAATCTGGCAAGATTTTGGAAGAAGACGACGGTCTGCCTGGTTAACGTATAAACCTCTTAATTACAAGAGACAAATCCCCAACAAGGAGGCATTAGTGATTTACAAACCTCATATATTAATGGGAGAACAAAAATTAAGAAGAAAAACACGTCAGTCAGGTTGTGCGCAACACTAAACTTGAACCACATTTGTGACAAAATATCCCTTACCACACAAAAAACTTAGCTATATATGGAGCCAAGCTATATATTATAGTATATATATATATATATATATCCTTTTTGAGAGACCTATATATATATATATGTTTTGCTAAAGCACACAAAAGATCAACGAGGGTGTTTTCACAAAAAGTACCGACAAGAGAATGAGATGTTTTATGAGATTCGACAACACAAGTTAAGAGATGCTCCTCTACTTTTGCTTTCTTTCTATGGTAATTCCTAATCTCAAGATCAAGATAATACAATCTATTCATCAGTCTATTACTTCTGAAAGAATCAAGAGAATATTGTCTATTCGGAAGTCAGTTACTTGTCAAAAGAAAGATCTTTACAAGTCTTTTATCGATTCTTTGAAACTAAACACTTCATGACCGTTTGAGAGGAGACACAAGGCCAACGCGTACTTTAGCACTCAAACGCCTTCACACGGCTACAACGGGTTTTCCGCAGGCACCCATATAGAGCTGTCACAACACAGTGACGACCCCTGTTAGTCTATAGTTTCATCAAATAAATAAAAGGACTATCTCTGATACCATTTCTTAACAAGTTGCAAGCACGGGGCAATGACTTCGAACGCGGATAGAATAGAGGGGATCCTTTCGATTTTAACACAAGCAATAGACTTGAAAATAGACTAAGAATATCAAGTTCTACAGACTAGTCATGCATAGAATCAAAGCATCAGTTAGAGAGAACAAAGATCTTAACTTGTATAGGGAAGTTTACTCACACATATTGACAAGATTGCACAAAGAAGATTTCATTATAGAAAGACTCGATTATATTATAAAGACACGGTTACAAAGACTAGATTACAAGACACGTTTACAAACTAACAATTTGAAAGACACTAATGGTTACAGAGACTCGATTACAATTACAAGACTCAATTATAATAGCATGGAGACACTAGAACAGAAGTACACAAAGACGGAGAGTACTTATAGAGAAGACCAGGGGTTCATTCCTTGGATCATAGAAGACCAAGCGAAGGCAGTGTGCCTTAAGGGTGAAAGAAGGTGGAAGGTAAAGTGGAAGGCATGATGCCTTGATGGTGGAAGAAGGTGGAACGAGAAGAACTTCAACAGTGTACGAGAAGATCACTCCTAAAAACTAGTGGATGTGGAACAGAGGTGGCGATGGAAGAGAAGTGGTATTGGCGATAGAAGAGAAGGAGGCTAGAGGGCTTGAAGCTCGGAGTTGTTCCTTCAATTCGATTCGATGATCCAAAGATGAAGCCTTTGGGTTCTATTTATAGGCCAAGGAAGAGGCATCTAGAGCAAGGAAGCCTATAAGAGGACAAGGCCTAAAAAGGAAGCTAAAAAGTAGCCTACTATGTAGCCACTAAAGAAAGTGGGCTAGAAAGTATTCTACACTCTAGCCATTAAGGGAGGCTAGAAAAAGTAGCGATAAGGCTAAAATGCTAAAGTAGTGTCTATGGACTAGCTACTAACTAAAGTACTGAAGGATGAAACACTAGATAGAGAAGGAAGGACATCGGTCTCCCGACAAAAGCTGCAGCTCCCCGAGGCTCAGCAACTATATCGGAAAGGCCGTCATGACTCAACGTTATGACTCAACTCCCTATGACCTAGACTCAACTTTATAGGGTTGCCACGCAGGGTTCCCTCTACAAAAGGAGCTAAAGGAGAGGCTACAGAAGAGATGCCTTCCTTATTGAAGAAGCTATCTTGTTGGAGAAGCTGCTATGTAGAACTAAAAGAGAGGCAATGGAAGAGATGCCCATCTTATTGAAGAAGTTATCTTGCTGGAGAAGGTATTATGCAGATGCTATCTTGTACTTTTGCTGTAGTTGTTTGCTGGAGAGGCTACTTGTTGGAAATTATTAAGTCCATGATTGTTGGTAGCTGCTACTGACTCCGCCGAAGAGAGGCTGCTTCTTATAAATGCATCCAATTGAATTCTCTCTCAACTTCATGGGAAGTATGGATTTGTTAGATGGGATTAACTAATTTATAGCATATATGTCCATAGGCTTTGTATGAAGTTGTTTGACAAAGCATCTTCACTGATGGGGGCATCCCTCGCCCCTCCACTTTTTTTGAGGCTCGGATTGCTCATCAGCGTGCGCCATTGTGTTCGTCATAATTTTATGAGTCTAGTCATGTAATTTTTATATTTTATTTGAGTCATCATCATGTAATTTTCCCTTTATTTGAGTCATGTACCTAGGTTAGTAGGTTATCTACCAAAGTCTTGTGTCATTATGTTGGTTTGTTAGGCTATTGGGCCCAACTAATGGGCTAGGCCCAGGGGCGCCCCTCCCTTGGAGTGTTTGGTCAATAGTTGTTTAGTCAGGGTCATTTTCATCCTAGGAAAAGTCCAATGCCTATAAATAGGCCCCCACTCCTCTCATATGTAACAACTTTGCCATGAATATTGAAATCCAAAATTCCACATCCCTCTAGATCTCTCTCTCATTATCTCTCTCTTTCTCTCTTTCTCTCTAAGGGGTCCCCCCCTCTCTCTCTCCCCTCACCCCAAATTTCAAAATTTTCTCTCTCCTCCCCATTCACCTATCATTAAGACCCCTTCCCCTTCCCCATACACTCATTTAACTCCCCCCCAACCCCAAGGTGGAATCCTTCAATCCTTGCTCCACCCTCCAACCACCAACCACCCTCTTCCCTTCCCCAAGCACCCTTCCCTCTCCCCCATACAACCCACCACTTCCCAAGGCCATTTGAATTCAAATCTACCTTCCCTCCACAGCCCTAGGGCATCCCCAAGACCCCACCCCTTGGTTAGGGTCGCCCCCCCTCTCTCTCTCATCTCCACCATTCTCCCTTGCTCCTCTCCATCACCTCTCCCACCTCCATTGATAGATCCTCCAAGCAGATGGCGACCTGCAGAAGACCACCTGCTTGCATAGGCGACCCCGACCACATCCCGGTGAATCTGAAGGCCCAAGAGGTACCGTTGGAAGCGTCTGCCTGTCCTCTTCGGAACGGCAGTAGTTTAATCTTCGTCCAAGCACGGTGCTGCCCGGGAGAGCCTTTCTCCCCCGACTGCGCGAATCTTCCCTGGCAGGAGGCCAGAGCCGGAGTGGAAGCTCTTCTGCGACGAACCTATTGGGAATCTGATCAAGAGTTCTTCATAAAAAGTCTTCTACTTCGAGTCCTCTACCATCACCAGGAAGCAGAGTTCAATTTGGAGACCGGACCAGAAATTTAACAATTTTCTCTCCCAATTGTGCGGTTCTGCTTCCACTTAATCTGCACCAACCCTCCTTCAGTATTTAGAAGCCACCGGACTACTCCGACCTCATTTGGCATCTCCGTTGGTTCGGCTTCAAAGTAGACCCGTCAACGGTTCCAAAGGCTCTGACGGTACCTGATTCTGAGCTCAGGAGCGTTCGTGGCACCCTCTCCTTCCTGCTGTTAAGAACCTGCAGCTGTCAGAACAGAGGACCTGCTGCCCTGTTCAAGCCCCTACCCCGACCAGCAGAGGTACAAGAAGAAATCAAAAAAAAATTGGTGTCTTCCCGGTCCAGCTACAAAGATTTTCCCATTGCTTTCGTCTTCAGAAAAAATCCGGAGTGGCCGCAGCATCCAGAGAAGTGCATGTCTATCCAGAAGCGCAGACAGTGGGCAGAATCAACATCGGCGTCCAATTTCATCTTTCGTCGGTCTCACCCCCTCCCCGCTTGGCCGGCTGAAGGCCCCTCCCTGTGTGGAGGTAGTTTTGGATGTAATCTCAGTTAACCCCCACCTTAAGATCCCCCTCCTGCGAGAGGTGTAGTTCATGTATTAATTCAGGTCACAGGTTTGAAGCTCCGTCGACGCGGCGTGCGGGTGCATACCCACGCCTCCCCGCTCGCCCCCGTCTCCGGTCGGAGTCGGCGTCTTCACGCCGGCTAGGTGAGCCTCGGTCCCTCTCTTGGCTGGTTTCAATTCATTGTTAGCATAGTATTATCGCCATTGTTTCGTCGGACGGTGAATGAGAGCTCGGCCCTAAATTGCTAGTTCCGTGAGTGACCACGGCGGGCGAGTTGTGAGTGAACCATTACATCCCACACCCTTGGTGTGCTGGCCGCCCATGATTTGGGCATCCCAGGACCATTTAGGGTTCTCCCCAAGCTAGCCAACCTTTGGAGCCTCAAGGTCCGGCCTCGGACCCTCTCCATCATCGCCGAGTTACCTTCGGGCACTAATGTGCGCCAAGCGAGTGAGCTCGCTAGTGTGAGTCCGCTGCCCAACTTGTATGCTTGCAAAATAGGTCCAAGGGTGGTGTCACATCAAGTGGTATCAGAGCAAGTTCACAACTTGTCTCTATCAAGTTGGTCCTAGGATGCTCATATGCATTTAGAGTCTTCAGGTGCATCGCTCTTGTCCCCTAGTATGGCCACCTCATACCGACCTTACCAATCGGCCCACTCCATAAGTCCAAACCACCAAGGGATGCCGACCACTAACACACATGACCTCCCTGGCCATGTCAACTACCTCATGAAGGCCTTGACCCATGCCAATGAGCGGCTTGATAACCTATCGGGTCGACTCGACCAAATAGGAGAAAATGGACCCACCCCAAGGACGGATGATAGGAGGACGTGTCCCCCACCTCCCACCTTTGATGGAACTCATCCTAGTGACTATTTGGATTGGGAGGCTTCCATGGACCATTACTTCACTTGGTATCCCATGACCGATAACGAGAAAGTCCAATTTGCCAAATCACAACTTACCAAACGGGCTCAAACCTATTGGCTACAAATTGTCGGGCTAAGGATAATTAGAAGGGAAGATCCCATCACCACTTGGGTAAACATGAAAGAGCAACTTAGGGCTAGTTATGTGTCCCCTTCCTACTCGGATCACCAAAGCCCAAGGAGCACTTCAACTCCACCATTCCCATCTGACCAACCCAAGACTCCAATTCCCCAATTCCCCACAATGCAACCAAAACCCCATTCCACAACCCACATTACCTAAGCCCCTTTGACCACCCCTCACCTCACCCCTTCTCAAAAGGGAAAGAGCCCAATGGAGATAGAAGTGAGTGAAATAACCCCGGGTAAGTGCGAGCCGGAATGTTATAGGTGCCACCAATTGGGACACATCGCCGGACAATGCCCCACAAGGAAGCATCTTCCTATGTTCCTAATGGTTGAAACATCTCCCACCCCGACCACCATTACCCCGCCATCGTTCCCCAACAAGGACACTCCTCCCAAGGACAATCTCCCCAAAACCCCTCAACCCACCCATCTTCCTCTTCCTACCCCAACCCAACCCCAACCTAGACCTCCGCTACTTCCCTTACCAATCCCAACCCAAGCCCATACTTGTTCACCACCTCGGGTGCACCATGCACCGGCTATCACCAATTCCCCCGCATTAGATCTACCCAACATATTATCATTAGAAGTTGAAACCCATACACCCACCCACTTGGAAAGGGATGCTAGTCCGGATCCACAACCAACCATAAAGGAAATCCAAGCACCTCCACTTCCACCCACCTCTCCTAGTCCGGATCCTCAAGAGCCACACCTCCTCACCGTGAATGAGTCCATACTCCAATGGCTCAAACAAGGACCCCGCGTCCCTAGTTCACCCCCACACCTCTCACCCATGGGACATCAATCCCAAATTATGGCCCTCCCCTCCTTTCACACCACGATCCAATCCTATTATGAGATAGAGGGTTGGGATGATCTCCTCAAGGGTCTAGAGTGGCAATTAGACTTGACTTGTTTGTTGACTCTAGGGGCGGACCGACCCTAGAGCCTTGACCTCATCCATCCATGCATTGGGTCTATCACCTCGGTTTGCACTGTTGGTTGCTAGACTAGTGACCTCCTTTTTCTTCTCCCCATAGTGGAAGAGCCCATCCCAGTCCACTCCCCTACCATTGTGATTCCTAGAACCTTGACCAACCAACCCACCCCATACACCGGCCCAACCATTTCACTAGAAGAGGGCGACTCACCACCATATGAGGATCTTGAGGACATGGAGTACCCCTATCTAGGTGACCCTTACCATGATCCCTTTGACCCTTTCCTATGGGAGTCTAGTTCCCCATGTGACCCACTCACCTTATTCACCACCCGCCTTACCCTACCCTTACCACCCATGTTGAACCAAACCCCTCCCTTCCTAGACTCGGGTTACACCATGGGAGCCTTGACCATAGGTAACATACACCTTGGGATTGATGAATTGCCCCACTCCATGATGACCCCCTTCTTAGATCCCTTTGATCCATACGAGTGGAAGCTCAAGGGCCATCCCACACCCATGCACATGGAAGTCCTCTCTAGGATAGAAATGCGTAAGTCTTGGCACAACACACCACTTAGCATGATTAGAAAGTCGGGTCCATTCATTCACATCACCCATATGTCAAGTAGGAAGCATGAGTGGTCCTTATTTGGGTGTAACGGTCCTCCCCAATTCACCATTGGTCTTATCTATGCTAGGAACCTACATGGGTGTCCGGGTCCTCCAACATTCATCACACTCACTCATAAGAGGGACACCTATGGATGCCCCGGTCCTCCCAAATCATTCAAAGTCTTCATAACATCAATGCATGATAGGTCTATATGTGGTTGCCCTGGACCACCTTTGCATACCATACATTTCCACTCACACCGCATCATAGTGCATGGCATATGCATCCAAGCAAGTATCAAGCAACAAGCGGGCAAAAACTCATGGGCGCCACTTGGAATTCCAAGTTGGTAACTTGACGATGATGATATTGGAGTGGCTCTACCCTAGGGTCACCTCCAATTTGAGGGCACGAGGACTTGGACCTTGCCAAGTTCCGAATGATTTTGGCAACCCAATTTGCGGGTTGGACTTACTAATGGGTTTTGGGATTCATCCTATTTCTCATGTGGCGGATCCGGCACCCTCTAAGGGCACCGCGGTGGATCCTAGTGAGTGCCTTGAGCTTACACCTATCCTTGCGAGAGACACCCTCGGAGTGCCACCACAAATTAGCCTGAGAGCCCGACGTGAGCACACGGCGGTAATACTAGGCAAGCAAGATCTCATCGCCAGCATGAGGGTGTGTCCGAGCCACCTTGACGAGCTGAAGTGCCCTTCTCCGGCTATGAGCGAAGGTTGAGTTTGGAGATCGTGGTTCGCCGGGAGCTGCATGTTGGTGTACTACTTCCCCGGTGGATCCATACTCGACGGGGTCGAGTTTTCCCCACCCCGGGGGTATGATGGGGGCATCCCTCGCCCCTCCACTTTTTTTGAGGCTCGGATTGCTCACCAGCGTGCGCCATTGTGTTCGTCATAATTTTATGAGTCTAGTCATGTAATTTTTATATTTTATTTGAGTCATCATCATGTAATTTTCCCTTTATTTGAGTCATGTACCTAGGTTAGTAGGTTATCTACCAAAGTCTTGTGTCATTATGTTGGTTTGTTAGGCTATTGGGCCCAACTAATGGGCTAGGCCCAGGGGCGCCCCTCCCTTGGAGTGTTTGGTCAATAGTTGTTTAGTCAGGGTCATTTTCATCCTAGGAAAAGTCCAATGCCTATAAATAGGCCCCCACTCCTCTCATATGTAACAACTTTGCCATGAATATTGAAATCCAAAATTTCACATCCCTCTAGATCTCTCTCTCATTATCTCTCTCTTTCTCTCTCTCTAAGAGGTCCCCCCCTCTCTCTCTCCCCTCACCCCAAATTTTGAAATTTTCTCTCTCCTCCCCATTCACCTATCATTAAGACCCCTTCCCCTTCCCTAAACACTCATTTAACTCCCCCCCAACCCCAAGGTGGAATCCTCCAATCCTTGCTCCACCCTCCAACCACCAACTACCCTCTTCCCTTCCCCAAGCACCCTTCCCTCTCCCCCATACAACCCACCACTTCCCTAGGCCATTTGAATTCAAATCTACCTTCCCTCCACAGCCCTAGGGCACCCCCAAGACCCCACCCGTTGGTTAGGGTCGCCCCCCCCCCTCTCTCTCTCATCTCCACCATTCTCCCTTGCTCCTCTCCATCACCTCTCCCACCTCCATTGATAGATCCTCCAAGCAGCTGGCGACCTACAGAAGACCACCTGCTTGCAGAGGTGACCCTGACCACATCCCGGTGAATCTGAAGGCCCAAGAGATACCGTTGGAAGCGTATGCCTGTCCTCTTCACAACGGCGGTGGTTTCATCTTCGTCCAAGCACAGTGCTGCCCGGGAGAGCCTTTCTCCCTCGACTGTGTGAATCTTCTCTTGCAGTAGGCCAGAGCCGGAGTGGAAGCTCTTCTGCGACGAACCTATTGGGAATCTGATCGAGACTTCTTTAGTAAAAGTCTTCTACTTCGAGTCCTCTACCATCACTAAGAAGCAAAGTTCAATTTGGAGACCGGACCAGAAAGTTAACAATTTTCTCCCCCGATCATGCGGTTCTGCTTCCACTCTGTCTGCACCGACCCTCCTTCAGTGTTCAGAAGCCACCGGACTACTCCGACCTCATTTGGCATCCCCGTCAGTTCGGCTTCAAAGTATACCTGTCAAAGGTTCCAAATGCTCTGACGGCACCTGATTCCAAGCTCAGGAGTGTTCGTGGCACCCTCTCCTTCCTGCTGTTAGGAACCTGCAGCTGTCAGAACAGAGGACCTGCTGCCCTGTTCAAGCCCCTACCCCGACCAGCAAAGTACCATAAGAAATCCAGAAAATGTTGGTGTCTTCCCGGTCCAACTACGAAGGTTTTCCCATTGGTTTCATCTTCAGAAAAAATCCGGAGTGGCCGCAGCATCCAGAGAAGCGACTGTCTATTCAGAAGTGCAGACAGTGGGTAGAATCAACATCGGCGTCCAATTTCATCTTTCGTCGGTCTCACCCCCTCCCCGCTTGGCCGGCTGAAGGCCCCTCTCTATGTGGAGGTAGTTTTGGATGTAATCTCAGTTAACCCCCACCCTAAGATCCCCCTCCTGTGAGAGGTGTAGTTCATATATTAATTTAGGTCGCAGGTTTGAAGCTCCGTCGACGCGGCGTGCGGGTGCATACCCACGCCTCCCCGCTCGCCCCCATCTCCGGCCGGAGTCGGCGTCTTCACGCCGGCTAGGTGAGCCTCGGTCCCTCTCTTGGCTGGATTCAATTCATTGCTAGCATAGTATTATCGCCATTGTTTCGTCGGACGGTGCATGAGAGCTCGGCCCTAAATTGCTAGTGCCGTGAGTGACCACCGCAGGCGAGTTGTGAGTGAACCATTACATCCCACACCCTTGGTGTGCTGGCCGCCCATGATTTGGGCATCCCAGGCCCATTTGGGGTTCTCCCCAAGCTAGCCAACCTTTGGAGCCTCAAGGTCCGGCCTCGGACCCTCTCCATCATCGCCGAGTTGCCTTCGGGCACTAATGTGCACCAAGCGAGTGAGCTCGCTAGTGCTAGTCCGCTTCCCAACTTGTATGCTTGCAAAATAGGTCCAAGGGTGGTGTCACATCATTCACGTCTTCAATTCTTCTCATTGCTAATACCTTGTTTCAGATCAGACTGGATTGAGTGACTTCAGTTGGAAGTTTGTGTCTAGTGCCAATCCAATCTACATGCTTTCCTAGATATAACATGATTATAGAGTATGGTGCTAGGTAATGTGGTGCCCAATCATCTTCGTGCCCTCTCCATTCTGGTGGTGTACAGATGAATTGCAAGGTGATGCCACCAAAAACGTGCTTGATGTGCTGCTGGATCAGTATATCAAGTTTTTCAGGTATATGTTGACATGCCCCGAGCCTTTAATTACAGCGGAAGACTCGCTCGAGGAGCGCGAACAGCCGGCATGGTAAGCCTCTTGCAAGCAAGAATCAATCAGAGTGCAATACAATCACACTATTAGATGCAATTGCACAAGACTTAATCAAACTTCAACTTTATTTCATAATGCTCAATATTCAAGATACAATCACTAATTTGATTTTCATTCTACTAGACTCAAGAAATAGGAAAATTACATTGACTCAATCTAGACAATTTAGACTTCCTATGTCTTCACTCTTGTCATAATAACATTCAATCACTCTCGGACCCGCTACTTGAATCACCTGAATCCGAATTCGAACTATTTCTATCTCCTGAAAAACATTGGAAATAGGTAATGAGCACACTTGCCCAGTAGGTATCTTCGCATTAACTTGAAGGCACTATTAAAGTAATTAATAATTTAGCTCTAAAGAATAAGGTAAAATCATGCGAATGCGAATCGATCACGCGTTTGAACCAAAGTAACAAGATAATCATGTAAGATAGAATGATCAAGAATGAACTAGCAAGAATATAACAAGAACATGATATTGGCCTTCCATGAACAAGAATGTAACGAGATTGTACTAGCAAGCCACATATTCCTCACTTTAGCATCTTATGCTTATGAGCAAGTGCTTCGTGAATTTCTGTGGAATATCAAGCAAGAATGTCATGTCGTGCCGTGGATCTTCACTTATTTATAGAAATAGTACTCCCAGCGCAATGCGACGCTAGTAGCATCATACCCCATGGTTTATAAAATGGTATGTTTCGGGCAATCAGCCGAGGGGACTAGCATAGAGCCCTTGAACACAATCAGTGCTCGATCGCATCTTCAGTTATAAATTAAGCTACTTCCACGCAGTATAACAGTAAAGTATGGCCAAGAATATAGCACTTCCAATAATTCCATGATAACTAAAATCAATGAATGAATGCTTCAACATAAGAATGTAGGAGTCAAGAAATAGACTTTAAACAATGTCATGCTCATAGAAATAAATCGACAGCATAACGGTATTTTCCTTAACTTCTATTTCATTTAGATCAATTTTAAGTAATATGACAAGTTCTAGATCATCAAGGTTTGTCTAGAATCATTGGAATATCAACCCTTGGTCAAACCTTGCGTTAACAAATGCAAGCTATGTAACGGTCATTTGCTGGGCCGTTACATTATGTAACGCGCCAGTAATGGGCCGTTACAGTGATCCGAGTCCAGAAGGATAAAAATAGACTCAGAGGAATGTGACGGTCTAGCACTGGGCCGTTACATGAGCCTGACGGTCCAGTTCAAGGCCGTTACATTTCAAGAATCAAAACCACGATAGAGTGTTCTAATTAATGGGCTTTCATTGGTACAACCAACTCGGCGTCCTAGTGGGAATCCCAGGCTCGCGGAGAATTACAGAGACGTTGAAACAATGATTTTCTAGTCCATTAGAAGGAATATCCAATAGAGAGGTCATCATGTCCAAGATTGTGTTCCTATAGTGCAAAGTGTGAACTAATGACAACATACCAGAATATGTGACATGTACGTATAGAACTGACTCTATTGACAGAGAGAGATATGTATAATCAATGTGAAAATCATGATAAAAACTCCGTCAATACAATGTTAAAAAGTCATGCTTTATAGTACAAAACTATAGAATTTGGTTTAACATAACTTAAGTAGAAGTGATAACAAAACATGCAATACCGATCATGAATAATCAAATATCCTTAAAATCACATGATTAGGTTTAAAACTTAGGTAACTAGGCTTTAACTATAATAAGATTGGCAGGTTATATTCTGTCTTAGGTTTGATAGAACACAGAGTATAACGGTCTGGAGAGGGGGCGTCACTGTTATTGTGACGGTCAGGACCCAGCCGTTACATGAATGTAACGCGTCTGTCCAAGCGCGTTAGAAACAACATTGCAATTCAAATATCACAGAGTGTGTAACGGTCTGTCGTAGGGCCGTTACTTGAAAGCGACGGTCCTATGCTAATGCGTTACAGTATTTGCTAACAGAAAACAACTATAGAAACTAAGAGATCAACTCACATCATGTCTTTTATCAAAACATCATGAGTTTCCAGACATGTTAACGAAGTAAAGGTCATCTATATGCATAGGTAATCATGAATAGATGAATAGTCATGTTTTAATTTCTCAATTTGGCTAAGAGGTGCATGATATGCATTGAGCTATCAAAAAGTGAAATCAATGATCTACCATGCATGAAAATCAATTAAACCAGAGGCTCTTAGTCCTATCAAGCTATTTTTTGCCGTTCATGAGATAACATACCTCTTAACTTAGACTGTAGTTTCTGAATTTGGTTGAGAACCTTGCCCTAGATCCCTTCCTTCTCTTGTGACTTTTTCAGCAACTTTCTTGGGTTCTAACTCCACGACCTCTTGACCTAAAGATGTGAAATTCGGAGGGGAGTTAGTCTAAAGTATTGTGAACAAATACTTCTAAAGAACTTACCTGAGATAATGACTCCTTACCTTGCTTCTTTACGTCCAAAAAGTAAGGTTCGCACAGTTCAGAGCTATGCCCTATTTATAGAGTTTAGACTAGGGTTTGAGGATTAGATCAAGTTTAGAGTCCTTGTTTCATCAAATCCTAATCCCTAAGAGTCCTTAGAGTCTTTACAATCCTTCCCAAGTTGATCCCTAGTGGATAGGAACATCAAGTTCCAATCTTTTCATGAGTTCCTTTGCTTACGGAACTAACAGGTTTGTAACGGACTAGGACCTACGCGTTAGGGTTATGTGGCGGTCTCGCGATAGACCGTTACATTACTCGTTCCTAGAGTTCAAAGGAAATCAAACTCTTTTAGTTTTCTGGTTCATAGTGTAACGGTCGAGACACCGTGCGTTACATGCCTATGACGGTTAGGCTATAGACCGTTATATGTGTCATGGATAGAGTTCAAACAATTTAAAACTCGTGTTAATTATCCATTAACTTATCTTATATATTCTAGTATTTATCCTTAATATCCGTGGATAGACTTAATTACCTTCTAGAATGTGGGCCAAACTTAATGGGCCAGAGTTAAAACCTTTTGGACTTTAATTAAGTGGGTTGGGTTAATTGATTAACACCACTTGGCCTCATAATAACTTATTAACCATTTATAAATTTACTTAGGCCTTTATAAATTCTTGAAAATTATTTAAAATTTCTGGGCACTAAACCCTCCCCCACTTAGAAAGAATTTGGTCCCCAAATTCAAAACATGTATTGAGGAGAGTGTACTTACAATTGAATAATTCTGGGAATCTTTTCCGCATAGCCGTTTCGGTTTCCCATGTTGCTTCATGTGGCCATATTTTCTTCCATTGGATCTTGACCATGGGAATAACTTTATTTCTTAATTGACGCACTTCCTGATCCAGAATTTTGATCGGTGTTTGTTCGTATGTCAGGTCTTTCTGAATCTCTATATTGTCATAACTGATAATATGATGTGGATCATATACGTACTTTTTCAGCATAGAGACGTGAAATACGTCATGAACTCCTGCTAACTGTGGAGGTAAGGCCAATCTATAAGCCACTTCATCGACCCTTTCAAGAATTTCAAATGGGTCATTGAACCTTGGAGTTACCTTTCCTTTGATGCCAAATCTTCGAATACCACGACCTGGAGAAACCTTCAAATACACATGATCTCCTACCAGAAACTCCAAGTCACGTCTTCAATTATCAGCATAAGACTTTTGCCTATCTTGTGCCATTTTCATTCTTTCCTGGATGAGCTTTATTTTCTCTGTAGAATCTCTGATAAGGTCGGGACGTAAAAATTGTCTTTCCCCTATTTCATTCCAACATATTGGTGATCGACAACTTTTCCCATATAGAGCTTCAAAAGGTGCCATTTGTATGCTTGCTTGATAACTGTTCTTATATGTAAATTCTACCAGAGGCAAGTGATCATGCCAACTTCCTCCAAAATCAGTGACACAAGCCCTGAGCATATCTTCTACCACCTGATTAGTCCTTTCTGTCTGACCATCAGTTTGTGGATGAAAAGCTGTGCTAAAATTCAATTTAGTCCCCAGTGAATGTTGTAAACTTTTCCAAAATTGTGATGTAAAACGTGGATCTCTATCTGATATAATAGAGATAGGGATACCATGTAGTTTAACAATTTCTTTGCTGTATAAGGCTGCAAGAATATCCATAGACCATCGACTCTTAATTGGTATGAAATGTGTAGATTTAGTCAATCGATCTATGATTACCCATATTCCATCATGTCCACCTCTTGTCTCAGGTAATCCCATAATGAAATTTATTCCTATATTTTCCCATTTCCATTCGGGAATATTTAAGGGATGTAATTTTCCTACAGGTCTGAAATGTTCCGCCTTCACTTGTTGGCAAGTAAGACAGCGAGACACAAAGTCAGCTACTTCCCTCTTCATATTGGGCCACCAGAAGTTTCTTTTGAGATCTTGATACATCTTGGTACCTCCTGGATGGATGTAGTACTTTGATTTATGTGCTTCTTCTAAGATCAATTTCTTTGTATCCTCATGATCCGGTGTACACATTCGGCCCTTGAATAGCAATCTTCCATCATTAGAAATAGAAAAATCCGATCTTTGTTCAATATTGGCCTTAATTTCCAGTAAAATTGGATCATCCTCTTGTAACTTGGCCAAATCCTCTATCAATGTAGGTTGAGCTCGGATATTAGCTATGAAGTAATCTTCTTCCTTAACGTCAACATCTAAATTCAACTAGGCAAATTGAGGAATAAGGTTAGTCACACTAATCATGAGACTTGATAACATACCAATTGGTTTTCTTCTAAGTGCATCTGCTACAGCATTTGCCTTGCCATGATGATATTGAATAGCAAAATCAAAGTTCTTGAGATGTTCTAACCACCTCCTTTGCCTCATATTAAGCTCCTTGTGAGAAAATAAATATTTCAAGCTCTTGTGGTCTGTGTAGATCGTGAACTTTTCTCCATAAAGATAATGACGCCAAATTTTTAAGGTGAAAATAACTGCTGCTAATTCTAAATCATGTACAGGATAATTTTCTTCGTGACGTTTCAATTGTCTTGAAGAATAGCAAATCACCTTTCCATCTTGCATAAGGACACACCCTAAGCCAATTCCATATGCATCCGTATATACTTCGAATCCAGCACCCTCTATTGGTAGTGACAAAACAGGGGCTGTTGTAAGATGATTCTTAAGACTTTGAAAACTCTTTTCACAGTCCTTCGACCAGATAAAAGGATTTTCTTTTCTAGTAAGTCTAGTTAAAGGAACCGCGATCTTTGAGAAGTCCTTCATGAATCTTCTATAATAACCTGCTAGACCCAAAAAGTTTCTAACTTCAGATATAGTCGTTGGTCGACTCTAATCTCGGACAGCTTCTACCTTAGAAGGATCCACAGCAACACCTTCTTTTGAAATAATGTGGCCTAGGAATGAGACTTCCTTGAGCCAGAATTCACACTTATTGAGTTTGTCATATAGCTTGTGTTCTCTAAGTGTTTGCAAAGCTATCCTTAGATGTTCTTCATGTTCTTCTTTAGTCTTGGAGTATATCAGGATATCATCGATGAAGACGACGATGAACTAGTCTAAATATGGCTGGAAGACACTGTTCATAAGTTGCATGAATGCTACTGGGGCATTAGTTAAACCGAACGGCATCACCACGAATTCATAGTGGCCATAACGACTTCGAAAAGCCGATTTATAAATGTCTTCTTCTTTAATTCTAAGTTGATGGTAACCAGACCTAAGGTCAATCTTAGAAAAGTACTCAGCTCCCGAAAGTTGATCAAAGAGCTCATCAATACGTGACAATGGATACTTATTCTTGATTGTAAGTTGATTCAATCGTCGGTAGTTGATGCATAATCTGAGAGAACCATCCTTCTTCTTGACAAATAGAACAGGCGCACCCCAGGGGGATGTGCTAGGTCTGATAAAACCCTTGTCTAGAAGTTCCTGTAATTGCTTCTTTAGTTCCTTAAGTTCTGTGGGAGACATCCAGTAAGGGGCTATAGAAACAGGTGCCGCACCTGGAATGAGTTCAATGGTAAAGTTTACTTCCCTCTCGGGCGGTAAACTAGGTAGTTCAGCTGGGAACATGTCTGTGAACTCATTTGCAATAGGAATATTTGCTAGGACAATTTCCTTAGATTCAGTGACAACGACTGAAGCAAGAAAAGCTTCACATCCTTGCGAGATAAGCTTGCAAGCGTGAAGAGAAGATATAATGGTCGGATGCTTCTTGTACTTGATGCCAAGAAAGGAAAATCTTGGAAGATCAGGCTTTCGGAAAGATATCATCCTATTTCGGCAGTTGATGTAAGCATCATGGTCTAAAAGCCAATCTACCCCTAAAATGGCATCATAACCTTTCATATCGAGGCATACTAAGTTTGTGGGGAGATTGTGTCCTTCTACTACCACCTCACAATCGGGATAATACTGGGTAAGCTTAGTTCCAGATCCTAAAGGTGTAGTAATAGCGAGATCTGAAGGTAGGGGAACTGCTATAGTTGGTAAGGTGTTTGCAAAAGTGGTGGAGATAAAAGAATGAGAAGCACTAGTATCGAATAGCACGAATGCAGGACGAGAATAAATTTGAAGAGTACCTTCCATAAGCCCATCATTTTGATCCCTGGGTGCTTCATCTTCATCTATAACTGCATTGAGGCGAGCCTGCCTCCTACGTCCTCCATTATTTGATTGATCCTTCATAAGGGGGCAATCTGGTACACGATGCTCCCTACTCCCACAACGCAAACAAGCACCTAGACGCTTCCAGCATTCTTCAGCCGAGTGGCCGAATTTCTCACAGAAAGTGCACGCCGAGGCGACTTGCTCTTCCTACACCTTTTTACTACCCTTTTGGGAACTTCCACCGTTCTCGTTCCTTGATCTTTTCTTGTTATCACGGCTTTTGTATGGTTCCGTGATGCTGAATTTCTCTTTCTTATAATGCCGATCAGTTCATCGGCTGAATTCTTCTCCTTTACCCTTCAACCTTTCGACCTTCTCTAAGGTCCTCTCGCATAGATATGCCCTCTGAACCATTTCCGCATAAGTACGGATATTCTGTGTCCCTAGTTGTTGAATGAAACCGGGCCGTAACCCGTCCATAAATGAGTTCGCTTTTAATAATTCTGTACTAATCAAATGTGGTGCATACGGTGCTAGCCTTGAAAACTGTAGCTCATACTCTGCTACTGACATCATCCCTTGACGAAGGGAGGCAAACTCCATGGCCTTCCTTTCCTTCACATGCTCGGAGAAGTATTTGGAATGGAATAGGGTGAGAAAGCCATTCCATGTATGAGGTGCATCGGCCGGAGGTGCCGGAATCGATTTCCACCAAGTACGGGCGTCCTTATTTAACTGGAACGTTGCTAGACGGACTTTCTCCTGATCAGTGCATTGTATGACATCAAATATACGATTCATCTCATCGATCCAATTTTCTGCTTCATCTGGGTTGGAAGATCCATAAAAACGTGGAGGATTTAGACTCCGAAAGTTACGATAAAGATCTCCTGCCCTTGCCCCTGCACCACCTTGTGCTATAGTCTGCAGTGCCTGGGTGAGGTCGGCAACGGTTTGTTGCATACCGTCCCAATCTACACGATGAGCCATTCGAAAAATAGGGTACCTGAGAGAAAATAACAACTTGTTATTTCTCATGAAATTGGAATAATTCTTAAAGCTAATTAGTTATCTTATCCCGGGTTCTACCCAATCCTCACATGGGTGTGGAATTTCTTCCTTAGTTCATAGGTAGGGGTCCTTAACCTTGGACTTATCCTATGACATGACTCTTTTCCCTAAGTCCTGAGACTTAGGCTCTGATACCAACTTAACTGTCACGCCCCGAGCCTTTAATTACAGCGGAAGACTCGCTCGGGGAGCGTGAACAGCCGGCATGGTAAGCCTCTTGCAAGCAAGAATCAATCAGAGCGCAAGACAATAACACTATTAGATGCAATTGCACAAGACTTAATCAAACTTCAACATTATTTCATAATGCTCAATATTCAAGATACAATCACTAATTTGGTTTTCATTCTACTAGACTCAAGAAATAAGAAAATTACATTGACTCAATCTAGACAATTTGGACTTCCTATGTCTTCACTCTTGTCATAATAACATTCAATTGCTCTCGGACCCGCTACTTGAATCACCCGAATCCGAATTCGAACTATTTCCATCTCTGAAAAACATTGGAAATAGGTAATGAGCACACTTGCCCAGTAGGTATCTTCGCATCAACATGAAGGCACTATTAAAGTAATTAACAATTTAGCTCTAAAGAATAAGGTAAAATCATGCGAATGCGAATCGATCACGCGTTTGAACCAAAGTAACAAGATAATCATGTAAGATAGAATGATCAAGAATGAACTAGCAAGAACATAACAAGAACATGATATTGGCCTTCCATGAACAAGAATGTAACGAGATTGTACTAGCAAGCCACATATTCCTCACTTTAGCATCTTATGCTTATGAGCAAGTGCTTCGTGAATTTCTATGGAATATCAAGCAAGAATGTCATGTCGTGCCATGGATCTTCACTTATTTATAGAAATAGTACTCCCAGCGCAATACGACGCCAGTAGCATCATACCCCATGGTTTATAAAATAGTATGTTTCCGGCAATCAGCCGAGGGGACTAGCATAGAGCCCTTGAACAAAATCAGTGCTCGATCGCATCTTCAGTTATAAATTAAGCTACTTCCACGCAGTATAACAGTAAAGTATGGCCAAGAATATAGCACTTCCAATAATTCCATGATAACTAAAATCAATGAATGAATGCTTCAACATAAGAATGTAGGAGTCAAGAAATAGACTTTAAACAATGTCATGCTCATAGAAATAAATCGACAGCATAACGGTATTTTCCTTAACTTCCATTTCAATTAGATCAATTTTAAGCAATATGACAAGTTCTAGATCATCAAGGTTTTTCTAGAATCATTGGAATATGAACCCTTGGTCAAACCTTGGGTTAACAAATGCAAGCTATGTAACGGTCATTTGCTGGGCCGTTACATTATGTAACGCGCCTGTAATGGGCCGTTACAGTGATCCGAGTCCAGAAAGATAAAAATAGACTCAGAGGAATGTGACGGTCTGGCACTGGGCCGTTACGTGAGCCCGACGGTCCTGTTCAAGGCCGTTACATTTCAAGAATCAAAACCACGATAGAGTGTTCTAATTAATGGGCTTTCATTGGTACAACCAACTCGGCGTCCTAGTGGGAATCCCAGGCTCGCGGAAAATTACAGAGGCCTTGAAATAATGATTTCCTAGTCCATTGGAAGGAATATCCAATAGAGAGGTCCTCATGTCCAAGATTGTGTTCCTATAGTGCAAAGTGTGAACTAATGACAACATACCAGAATATGTGCCATGTACGTATAGAACTGACTCTATTGACAGAGAGAGATATGTATAATCATGATAAAAACTCCGTCAATACAATGTTAAAAAGTCATGCTTTATAGTACAAAACTATAGAATTTGGTTTAACATAACTTAAGTAGAGGTGATAACAAAACATGCAATACCTATCATGAATAATCAAATATCCTTAAAATCACATGATTAGGTTTAAAACTTAGGTAACTAGGCTTTAACTATAATAAGATTGGCAGGTTATATTCTATCTTAGGTTTGACAGAACACAGAGTATAACGGTCTGGAGAGGGGGCGTCACTGTTATTGTGACGGTCAGGACCCAGCCGTTACATGAATGTAACGCGTCTGTCCAAGCGCGTTAGAAACAACAGTGCAATTCAAATATCACAGAGTGTGTAACGGTCTGTCGTAGGGCCGTTACTTGAAAGCGACGGTCCTATGCTAATGCGTTACAGTATTTGCTAACAGAAAATAACTATAGAAACTTAGAGATCAACTCACATCATGTCTTTTATCAAAACATCATGAGTTTCCAGACATGTTAACGAAGTAAAGGCCATCTATATGCATGGGTAATCATGAATAGATGAATAGTCATGTTTTAATTTCTCAATTTGGCTAAGAGGTGCATGATATGCATTGAGCTATCAAAACATGAAATCAATGATCTACCATGCATGAAAATTAATTAAACCAGAGGCTCTTAGTCCTATCAAGCTATTTTTTGCCGTTCATGAGATAACCTACCTCTTAACTTAGACTGTAGTTTCTGAATTTGGTTGAGAACCTTGCCTTAGATCCCTTCCTTCTCTTGTGACTTTTTCAGCAACTTCATTGGGTTCTAACTCCACGACCTCTTGACCTAAAGATGTGAAATTCGGAGGGGAGTTAGTCTAAAGTATTGTGAATAAATACTTCTAAAGAACTTTCCTGAGATAATGACTCCTTACCTTGCTTCTTTACGTCCAAAAAGTAAGGGTCGCACAGTTCAGAGCTATGCCCTATTTATAGAGTTTAGACTAGGGTTTGAGGATTAGATCGAGTTTAGAGTCCTTGTTTCATCAAATCCTAATCCCTAAGAGTCCTTAGAGTCTTTACAATCCTTCCCAAGTTGATCCCTAGTGGATAGGAACATCAAGTTCCAATCTTTTCATGAGTTCCTTTGCTTACGGAACTAACAGGTTTGTAACGGACTAGGACCTACGCGTTAGGGTTATGTGGCGGTCTCGCGATAGACCGTTACATTACTCGTTCCTAGAGTTCAAAGGAAATCAAACTCTTTTAGTTTTCTGGTTCATAGTGTAACGGTCGAGACACCGTGCGTTACATGTCTATGACGGTTAGGCTATAGACCGTTATATGTGTCGTGGATATAGTTCAAACAATTTAAAACTCTTTTGTTAATTATCCATTAACTTATCTTATATATTCTAGTATTTATCCTTAATATCCGTGGATAGACTTAATTACCTTCTAGAATGTGAGCCAAACTTAATGGGCCAGAGTTAAAACCTTTTAGACTTTAATTAAGTGGGTTGGGTTAATTGATTAACACCACTTCGCCTCATAATAACTTATTAACCATTTATAAATTTATTTAGGCCTTTATAAATTCTTGAAAATTATTTAAAATTTCTGGGCACTACATATGTTGTAGCTGTTGTATCTCGCCAGCCATGATAAAAAGTGTATTGATCAGGCCATCTTGGAGGAGTTTTGAAATAGTCCAATTCTTTTCATATATTATATTATCTTTATTAGTAGTATCTATATCTATTTTATACATCCCATCGATCTCAACGATCTCACGGTAACTATCAAATGCTTTATGTAGTTCATGCTGAATGCTCAAGAAAGAGACTACCTCAGAGTTTTTAACTAGATCTTCTATATGTTCCTTTATATCTATAGGCAGTATGGAGGAGATGTATGCATGGTACCTTTCTTTAAGGGCGACTTTGATAATAGAATAAGGGCGAATAGGATGAGTTATTCCGCCTACTCACCCTTAATCGAGTTTGGTAGTAGGGTTAAGTTATCTGGGGTCAGTTAGGATTAAGGCCTTTATTCTATGAATAACTCATTCTACCAGTTCACATGGAATGAGTTATTTCCAGGGTAAGAGTAAGTTATCAAACTCAAAATGAGAAAATCTAAGGAATAACTCACCCGACCCACCTCCGATAATTTATCCTAACATGTTATCAAAGGTGGCCTAAGAAATTTATTGAATGCAAGATTTTTAGGATTGAACTGTTGTAAGCTAATATGCAATTGTCCTTTAATTTCTACATGTTGGTCATGTAGTTCCTTTAAATTTCTAAGATGATGAATGAGAGTACTTGATGTGACACCACCTTGGGGTGATAGCCACAAGACCGATGCACCTGACCTTAACAAGCAAGCACAACTTGCAAGAGAAACGGATCGATATCGGCGGCCACTCACCCGACACTCACCCAAAACCCGGGGTAACTCGGTGATGCCGAGTCGAGGTTGTGAGAGCTGGACCCTTGATGGTAGAGGGCCAACAAGGCCAAGGTTCTTCCCAAGGGTAAGAAGGCCCAATTCAATGGGGCCGACCAGATGCCGAGGGCACGGGTTACACTCTCTCCCCACGGCGGTCACTCTAAAGCAATGACGCTCACGGGACCGGGCGCTCACTCTTCCTGACCAGCGGAGTTATGAGCTAATATTAGACAAACAAGCACTAAGGGGATGCAAGGGGTAGAGCACTTACTTGACCGGTTTGAAGAAATCGGTCCTGTTCAGAGACGTGGGCGAGCGGGGAAGCGTGGGTTCCCCACACGCTGCACCGGTGAAGCTTGAACCTGTTTAAGAGATTACACCACTACACCCCATGCAAGGGGGTTGAACCAGGGGAGGGGAAGCCAAAGTTACATCCAAACACGACCTCCCATAGGGAGGGGCTGTATGTCGACAAGGTGAGGAGGGGAAAAACTAAGCTAGAAACTAATTGCAAGGAGGCCGTCGGTTCTGTCCACTCTCTGAATCGTGGACAGACAATCGGTGTTGGTGCTGCTGTGGACTCCTCCAAACTCGGTTGGCAACGAAACCAATGGCAAAACCTCCGAGACTGACCCAGGAGGACGTCAGAATTTTTGGGGATTTTCTCGTTGGCAGCGACGGTCGAGGCAGAGTCATGAACATGGCTATTTGATTCGGGATCTAGTAGCTTCTGAGTCACTACAACTGGAAGGTGAGGCCACCACGGAAGCCCCCGAGCTCTGAATCAGGTGAGACTAGAGTTGTTGGATTCGTGGTCAAACCCTCTTCTAACGGAGACCTACGAGGATGTCAGACCTGAGGAAGGTAGAGGAGGAGAGCTAAGGTGGAGCAGGAGGTGTTTGGTGAGGGGAGGGGAGGGGCGCAGGGAGGCTGTTGGTTCTCTTCACAAGGTGGAGGGGGAAGGGGAGGTGGAGGATGACCTAGGTTGATGGAGGGGGAGAGTGGGGGCGACCCGAACAACGGGTGGGGTTCTCTTTGGGTTGGCCTAGGGTAGGGGGAGGAGAGAGGAGAGGAAAAATTAGAATTTGGCCTAGGGTTTGAGCCCCTTCAGTCTTGGGGAGATGGAAGGGTGCTTGAGAAAGGGTAGTGGGTGGTTAGGGGTTGGAGGGTAGCTTGGAGATTGGTGGGTTCTCCCTTGGGGCTAGGGGTGGAGTAAAGAGGTGTTGTGGGAAGTTGTGGAGACTATTGAATGAGGGGAGGAGAGAGAGAAAGTAGGTGGGAGGGGGAGGAGAGAGAAAGGGGCGCACTCCTCTTGGAGAGAGAGAGAGAGAGAGAAGGTGGGGGGGATTCTCTCCCTGGGCTTCTCACCCTCACTAAAGGATTCACTCCATTAGAAAATTTGAATTCTGGAATCAAAATAGGCCAATTTCATTAACTTCCTCAAATGGGGTTGGGGTCCTATTTATAGGGACCCAACCTTTTACATGACCAAATTACCCCTTGCTTTACATGTAATGACAAAAGTAGTCCAATAAGCCAACCAAGGGGATAATGACTCAAACATAGGGAAATAAACCAAAGACCTAGGGAAAAGACTCAAATAAAAGGAAAATTACAACAGAAGACTCAAATAGAAAGCTCAAAATGGATAATTGGGCCCACATAGAGTGATGCCCAAGCTCACACAACTCCGGGGTGTGATGACAACCCGAGCCAGAGGGTGTCGTGGGTGATGCCTCCATCAAATCCCCTGGGTTACGAAGAGCTCGACTCTATCGAGTAGGGGTCCATCCTGCTGTGATACTACTCGAGAAGGTCGATATCCAACTGCTGGAGATCTTCCCGACTCACCCACGAATCCTCCGAAGGAGGCCGATCCTTCCACCTGACGAGATAGCGCTCGTACGCCTTGCTCCTGGTGGCAGTGATCTGTTCATCCAATATTCACTCAATTCGCTCACACTGGGCTCTCTTGGCTAGTGGACTCTTCTCACGGGTACCACCATGGGATGAGGGGAGTGGGCTCAATATCCTCACTGGGTACCACCGTGGGACCCTTATATGGTACTAGGTCGGCCACGTTGAATGTGGGGCTCACTCCGTACTCCTCGGGAAGATCTCACTCATAGGCATTAATGCCAATGCGCCTGGAAGGGGCCAGCCCTACGAGGCCTCAATTTTGAGACGGCTCCCGGGGAGAGCCTCTCCATCCTCACCATCATAAAGTCACCCACCTGGAATTCTTGGTGACGCCGATCGGAGTCAGCCTGCCTTTTATAAGCCTCATTCTTCTTGCTGATGTGCTTACAGATTTCTTCATGCAACTCTCTAATGTGTTGGGTAAATGACTCAGCTGAAATGAACACTCTAGCATGCTGGGGAAGGGGAATGAGATCTGATGGCTTCCTTGGTTTGTACCCATGCACAGCTTCAAACGGACTCATCCCTATGGACTTGTTGACATAGTTGTTGTATGCAAATTCGGCCTCAGGTAGAATGAGATCCCAATTCCCTGGACGGTCCTCGACAAGACATGTAAGGAGGTTCCCTAGACTCCGATTGATAACTTCGGTTTGGCCATCGATTTGAGGGTGGTAGGCTGTGGAGAATTTGAGGAGGGCACCCATCTGGTGCCAAAGGGTCTTCCAAAAGTTACTGGTGAACTTAACATCCCTGTCGGAGACTATAGTCTTAGGTAACCCATGGAGGCGAACGACCTCATCAAAGAACAACTTGGCCACACAAGAAGCATCCGAGGTTTTGGAGCATGGGATGAAATGGGCCATATTAGAAAATCTGTCAACTACTACAAAGATCGAGTCATGTTTTCTTTTAGTCCTGGGTAGGCCTAACACAAAGTCTATGCTTAAGTCTTGCCATGGGCGGTCGGGGATGGGGAGACGAGTATAAAGGCTAGTGTTTTGCTTCACCTGTTTGGCCGAAGCACATGTGCGGCATTGGCCCACTATATTGGCCACGTCTCTCTTAAGACTTGGCCAAAAGAATTGACCCTCAACTAGAGCAATGGTTTTATGAACCCCAAAATGCCCAGCTAGTCCCCCCCGCATGTAATTCCCAAACCAAGAAATCACGGAGTGAGGTCCGTGGTATGCAAAGATTTGGCCCTTTGAAGAGGAACCCATCCTCTAAGATAAAACCCTCATGTTCCCTGCTAGACTGGGTGGTTAAGGTGGTATAGATGTGCCCCAAGTCAGGGCAGCCAGGGTACTCATCCTTGAGCCTCTCAAACCCGGTAACCTCTACATGGATAGTGGACAACAAAGAGATCTTCCTACTGAGTGCATCCGCGATGCAGTTCTCACTTCCTGCCTTGTGTTTGATCACAAAGGTGTAGGATTGGATGTACTCAACCCAGCGGGCATGTCGAGCATTCAACTTTTGCTGGGAGTTGAAGTATTTTAGGGCCTCATGGTTGGAAAAGATGATAAATTCTTTGGACAACAAGTAGTGCCTCCAATGTCGAAGGGACTGGACCACGACATAGAACTCCTTGTCATAAGTGGAGTATCTTATCCTACCATCACATAGCTTCTCACTGAAGAAGGCCACTGGGTGCCCCTCTTGACTAAGGATCCCTTCTATTCCTATCCCGGATACATTACATGTGACTTCGAAGACTTTGGAGAAGTCGGGTAGGCATAGGATTGGGGCTTGAGTTATCCTCTCCTTAAGTTCTTGAAAGGCCATGGAGGCTGGCTTGGTCCACACAAAGGTCCCCTTTTTGAGACAATCAATGATGGGGGCAGTGATGGTGCTGAATCCCCGGATAAACCTCCTATAGAATGTGGCCAACCCGTGGAAGCTTCGGACCTCATGGAGGGTGTGGGGTTCCGGCCAATCAAGAATAGCTTGGACTTTCTCGGGGTCCATGGAGACACCCTTGGTAGACACCACAAATCCTAGGAAGGTGATGGATGTAGTCATGAAGTGACACTTTCCTAGGTTGGCAAATAAGCTCTCATGCCGTAGGACGGTGCAAACCTGCCTAAGGTGGTCTAGGTGGGACTCTCGGGACTGACTATATATGAGGATGCCGTCAAAATAGACCACTAGAAAGACCCCAATGTAAGGCCTAAGGACCTCCGTCATAAGACGCATGAAAGTGCTTGGGGCATTAGAGAGCCCGAAGGGCATGACTAGCCACTCATAAAGGCCATCTTTGGTTTTGAAGGCCGTTTTCCACTCATCTCTGGGTCTAATTCTCACTTGATGATAGCCACTTTTAAGATCAATTTTTAAGAAGATAGTGACTCCAGCTAGCATGTCGAGCATGTCATCAAGGCTAGGTATGGGGAACCTATACTTGATGGTGATTTTATTAATGGCCCGACTATCAACACACATCCACCATGATCCATCCTTCTTGGGGATGAGAAGGGCCGGGACGGCATATGGACTTTTGCTAATGCGTATGAAGCCCTTCCTAATGAGTTCCTCTATTTGCCTCCGAAGTTCGGCATGTTCCATGGGATTGAGGTGATAATGAGGAAGGTTTGGAAGGGTGGCTCCCGGAACTAGATCAATTGCGTGGTGTACATCACGCATGGGAGGAAGTTGGTCCGGGAGCTCCTCCGGGAACACATCATGAAACTCTTCTAGGAGATGCCAGACTTCTATGGGATGGGGGTTGGAGGGGGTGGGCTCTCCTAGGAAAATGACCACGGCCCATAAAGGTGTCCCTTAAGCTATCTCCTCCTCAAGCTCTCTTTTGGTGATGAGATGAAGACCCTTGGTCAACCCCAAAGTCATACCTTGGTTGGGGTTTTGTTGTGTTGGAGGGGTGGATTTCCCTGAGGCTTGGGGTGTAATGGGGTGATGTCCTTGAGGGAGTGTGTCCCCTCTTAGGCATGGGACGAGGTGGGGAGGGGTTAAGACGGATAGTCTTTCCCTCATGTTCAAAGGTGCATGTGTTGGGTCTACCGAAGATGGTGGCATCCACATCATAAAGCCAAGGCCTCCCTAGTAGGATGCTACCTACTTCCATGGGGATAACATCACACCATATTTGGCCATGGTAGGAAGAGAAGGTTAGGGGCACAAGGCGGCGAGTGTTGATCGGGATGGAAGTGTTATTGATCCAAGAGACCCGATATGGGCTAGGGTGGGGAGTGATGGTAAGGCCAAGGAGTTTAACTGTGTCGGGGGACACCGCATTGACACAACTTCCATTATCTAGGATCACTTTTCTCACATGACCCCCTATCTTAACAAAGGTGTGAAAGATTGAGGTTCGACGCCAGTCCTCCTCTTGGGGTTTGGTGAGGGTATATCTAATCACTCCTAGATGGGAGTCGGTAGATGTCATGGTATGGTCTAGACCTGACTCATGGTATTGGGCCTCGTACTCTTCCTCCCAATCTAGTGAGGCTTCATGTACCTCAATCATACTTTCAAGTTCCCCTTGGGGTGGGGGAGCTTCTTCCTCAACTAGCAAACTAGACAACCCTTTAGATGGGCATTGCCCCGTGAAGTGTCCAAACCCTTGATATCTATAGCATTGTTGGCGCCCACTACCTGGGGTGGTCCCTCCTACATTTGGACCCTTGGAACTCTCTTCCCTCCTTGGAGGAGGAGGGCTAGGGGCAGCCTTGGTTGGAGTGATGGTGGGAGGGGGATTGTAAGGCCGTAATGGGGCATTCCCACTTGGGCTAGGGGCCTTCATGGGGGGGGTGGATTGGTTCTGGGCCCCATGTTTTTGGGATCGGCCGGTCGGGGAGGAGCAAACCTAGAGATCTTAGAGAATCTTTCAACATCTCGAGCTATTTTGTAGGCTTGTTCAAGGTTGTCGACATCTCTCATGAAGAGTTCTCTCTTGATGTGGTTTTGGAGCCCATTCCTAAATCGGGATAGGGTGACGGTCGGGTCCTCGTGAAATCCACACTTCAAAAGATAGGAGTCCAAATTTTTAATGTATTCAACCACGATCTTCCCTTCTTGGGTGAGACTTTGCCACTCATCTAAGAGCATTTGATGGTAGGATAGGGGTATGTACTTATTTCTAAGTTGATTCTTCATGCCTTCCCAAGTGTCAATAGGCTCTTCCCATCTAACCCTTCTTAATCCCTCTTGGTTGAGCCAATAAGTCTTGGCTAATTTGGTGAGGTGCATTTTGGCCAATCTCACTCTCCTTTGTTAGAACATAGGGTACCATTCAAAGTATTGGTCCATGGCGGTCTCCCATTCTAAGTAGGCACTTGGTTCATGGGAACCGTCAAACTTTGGGGCTTCCACCTTGATCATTCTTAAGAAATGGTCATCCGGGTCATCCCGTGGACGCCTTTCATTATGTTGATGGTGGCGAGGCCTCTCATAGTCATGGTAAGGGTCAGTATTCAGGTCCTCCCTATCAATTTCAGCTCGTGGAGGATGAGCTCTTGGACCATTGTTCATAGGGTGGGGATCATTTTCTTCTAGCTGAGCAAGTCGAGTAGAAAAGGCCTCTAGTCGGTCAAGGATGGCGGCAAGGGCAGCATCCACCTGGTCCATTTGGCCTTGGGGTTCCTCCCTATGGGCATCTTGGTTGATTTGGGGATTGGGATCCATGGGGGGGACCGAAGAGGATGGATCGGGTCGGTAAACGGCTCCACTACGGGTGGACATGCAAGGGAGGGGAGAGGATTGACGAACGGATGACTCAATGCAATGGTCCTAGGACTTAGACTTAGTAGAGACAAGTCTAAACTTGCTCTGATACCAATTGATGTGACACCACCTTGGGGTGATAGGCACAAGACCGATGCACCTTGGACCTTAACAAGCAAGCACAATTTGCAAGAGAAACGAACTGATATCAGCGGCCACTCACCCGACACTCACCCAAAACCTGGGGTAACTCGGCGATGTCGAGTCGAGGTTGTGAGAGCAGGACCCTTGATGGTAGAGGGCCAGCAAGGCCAAGGTTCTTCCAAAGGGTAAGAAGGCCCAATTCAATGGGGCCGACCGGATGCCGAGGGCACGGGTTACACTCTCTCCCCACGGCGGTCACTCTAAAGCAATGATGCTCACGGGATCGGGTGCTCACTCTTCCTAACCAGCGGAGTTATGAGCTAATATTGGACAAACAAGCACTAAGGGGATGCAAGGGGTATAGCACTTACTTGACCAGTTTGAAGAAACGGGTCCCGTTCATAGACGTGGGCGAGCGGGGAAGCGTGGTTCCCCACACGCTGCGCCGATGAAGCTTCAACCTGTTTAAGAGATTACACCACTACTCCCCATGCAAGGGGGTTGAACAAGGGGAGGGGAAGCCAAAGTTACATCCAAACACGACCTCCCACAGGGAGGGGCTGTAAGCAGGCCAGGCTGGGAGGGGAAAAACTAAGCTAAAAACTAATTGCAAGGAGGCCGTCAGTTCTATCCACTCTCTGGAACAGTGGATAGACAGTTGGTGTTGGTGCCGCTGTGGACTCCTTCGAACTCCGTTGGTGACAAAACCGGTGGAAAAACCTCCGGGACTAACCCAGGAGGATGTCAGAAGTTTTGGGGATTTTCTCGTCGGTAGCGACGGTCGGGGCAGAGTCGTGAACAGGGTTGTTTGATTCAGGATCTGGTAGCTTCTGAGTCGCTACAGCTAGAAGGCGAGGCCACCACGGCAGCTCCCGACCTCTGAATCAGGTGAGACTAGAGTCGCTGGATTCGTGGTTGAACCCTCTTCGAACGGAGATCCACGGGGACGTTGGAGGAGGTCGGAGCAGACAGCGAGGACCCAAACAGTGCCGGGCTGTCAGATCAGTTCCAGAGGGAACTGATCAGTGCACCTGAGGGAGAAAATTAGGAACTCATTGGTCCGGGGTCCAAACGGAGAGCCGCTTCATGATACTGGAAGGAGATGTGTAGTAGAAGTTCTTAGCCAAGCCCCGCTTCAATAACTTTAGGAGTATTGCCGTGGACACCTCTGTAATTTGGTACTGGGTGTCTACCAGGGAGGAGATGCGCAGTCCGGCGGTGAGGGCTCCTCCAGGAAGCCACGATATCAGACGAAGGCGAGACCACCACCGTTGCAAAGAGGGATGGGAGACGCTTCCGACAGTACCTCTTGTGAGGATGAAGATGTGGCCGGCGCTGCACGTTGTTGTAAGTCTACAGGTTCTCAGCTGTGAGTAGGTTCGCCGGTGCAGCTTCGAATGAACATGAGATGGTGATGGAAGGTTGTTGGGGGAGGAAGATGGAAGAAGGTGTTGGTGGTATGGTGGATGGGGATGTTAGGAAGGCAGAGGAGGATAGATAGGGTGGAGCTGGAGGTGTTTGGAGAGGGGAGGGGCGCAGGGAGGCTGCTGGTTCTCTTCACAAGGTGGAGGGGGAAGGGGAGGTGGAGGATGACCTAGGTTGATGGAGGGGGAGAGTGGGGGCGACCAGACCAAGGGGTGGGGTTCTCTTTGGGTTGGCCTATGGTATGGGGGAGGAGAGAGGGGAGGGAAAATTAGAACTTGGCCTAGGGTTTGAGCCCCTTCAGCCTTGGGGAGATGGAAGGGTGCTTGGGAAAGGGTAGTGGGTGGTTGGGGGTTGGAGGGCGGCTTGGAGATTGGTGGGTTCTCCCTTGGAGCTAGGGGTGGAGTAAAGAGGTGTTGTGGAAAGTTGTGGAGACTATTGAATGAGGGGAGGAGAGAGAGAAAGTAGGTGGGAGGGGGAGGAGAGAGAAAGGGACGCACCCCTCTTGGAGAGAGAGAGAGAGAAGGTATAGGGGGATTCTCTCCCTGGGCTTCTCACCCTCACTAAAGAATTCACTCCATTAGAAAATTTGAATTCTGGAATCAAAATATGCCAATTTCATTAACTTCCTCAAATGGGGTTGGGGTCCTATTTATAGGGACCCAACCTTTTACATGACCAAACTACCCCTGGCTTTACATGTAATGACAAAAGTAGTCCAATAAGCCAACCAAGGGGATAATGACTCAAACATAGGGAAATAAACCAAAGACCTAGGGAAAAGACTCAAATAAAAGGAAAATTACATCAGAAGACTCAAATAGAAAGCTCAAAATGGATAATTGGGCCAACATAGAGTGATGCCCAAGCTCACACAACTCCGGGGTGTGATGACGACCCGAGCCAGAGGGAGTCGTGGGTGATACCTCCATCAGTACAAATCTCATTTTCTAAATGCTGGTTCTTTAATTATAATGCATCTTTATTCTGGTTTATGTTAGAGAACATTGCACTAAGTTTATGGATCTGTCTAATAAGACTATTGCGCATGGTTTTAATATTTGTCCAGTTATAATAAAAGATATCATCTACGATGCATTTTTGTTCCTCACTAAGGTGTGACCGCTCAGAGCAATTAAACTCTTTATGATTCTGCATGAGAGCCATCACTTACATCAATAATCAAATTATTGTTATGGAATATAATATTATTATGATATTTTCTAAGTTGTATCCTACCTAGGGATTTAACAGCTACGATATCTTCTAAGACTAGGTAATAATTGTCTATGAAGAAATTTTTATTGCGACTTAATATCTCTACTCCAATCTTGATAGATATGGCTACGAAAGGTTCTTTAGTACTACATAGTGGTTCATCATCTATATCTATTTGGACACAATTATTTATTCTCTGGAAAACTCTAATGTTTTGGCTAGCCTAAACTAAAGGTATAGGTCTAAACCAATGAAACTTATTACTCATTCTATCTTGACTATAAAATTGATGCGTCAAATGTAGTCGCTCCTTGTAACAAAAATATGTTAGATGATTGTGATATTAAAATATGCCAAATTCTAAAGATTCTGTACTAGAAAGAAGCCAAAACTATATGCTAAATTTATTTTGTAAGGGATTCCTTTTAGCACGATAAAATTTAGCACCAACTGACGTAAAACTATACAGTGCAGAAACTATAAACCATTTATAATGCTCAGAAGTTATATTTAGGTAGATTTCTCTATTTGTAAGGAATATCTGGATTGGTTGTGGCCTAGGTGGTGGTTCATTCAAAGGTGATTCTATCAACCTAGATATTAAATCTGCAAGTCCATTATTTTATCCTTTAATATGAGTAAATGTTAGTCTATAACCATTTTCTGTTAAGAAGTCTATAAATTTTAGCCAGCGTCTTTCAGCAAGTCTATTTGTTTTAGCTGAGTTAGCATGAGAGACTATGTTATTGCAATCTGTTCTTATAGTGAAATTTCTATCAAGATATATCCTAAATTTATTGAGTGCTTCTATTATTCTTTCAATCTCTGCATCTGTACTGTTATGAATGACTGCTTTATATTTACCTGAAACATATCTACACATTTGTTCCTGAGTATCTATGATTTGTAATAATGCTGCTCCCCATCCATCTTGAGAATTATCAGTTTCTATTATTTTGAGAGTATCTATTTTTGGTAAGGCTAAAGGAGGGAGATTCCTAGCTATAGTTTTGATCTGTTGTATAAGTTTTACATCCTCTTGATTAAATTATTTTGTCCTAATTTTCTCAATTTGTTATAAAGTGGTTGTACTAAAGTACTAAGATTTTTAATAAACGGTCTAGCATAGTTGACTAATCCTATGAATTATTTTAATTACTTTCTATCCTCTAACTTATCAGGAAATGCTAAGATTTTTGTAGTTATATGAGGTTGAGATTTAATTTGTCCTTTTCTAATTTCTAATCCTAAGAATTCTATTTCTCTTGTTTCCATTATCATTTTGTTTTTGTTTATGATGATCCCATTGTCTCGAAACTTAGTAAAAATTAATTCTAAATATTTTCTATGTTCTTTTAAAGTTGTGGAGAAAACTAGAATATCATCTATGTAGGCACAACATAAGTTTCTACAATCATTAAATATCCTATCCATTTTTCTCTGAAATATAGCTGGCGCATTTTTTAATCTGAAATATAAAATTAACCATTCATAATGTCCCAAGGGTGTTGTAAAGGATGTCCAATTTATGCTTTCTTCGGCCATTTTAATTTGCCAAAAACCACTTTTGCAATCAAACTTACTAAAGATTCTACCATGTTGTATTCTTTAAAAAATTACCTCTTTATCAGGTATTTGATAGCTATCATCTCTAGTATTATCATTTAAACGTTTATAATTAATCACCATTCTAGATTTACCTCTTTTTTCTTCACTATGATTTCTTATAATAAAAGCAGCAGACTTGTGTCGACTAAAAGATTCTCTAATTGCTCTTAATTTTGTGAGTTCACTAATGTGTAATGTATAGTCTTCTAAGTCTCTAGGTGTAGGCTTAATGTTTACTGTGACAATTGTAATGTCAGGATTGATTATATCTAATTTTGCTTCTAACTTGTTCCTATCCCAATAAATGATGGGGTTATCACCTATAATGCCTTCATCTTTTAATTTAGCAACTAGTTTATTGAGACTAGACTTAGAATCGACACATCCTAAAGTATCAGATTGTTGTTCTGTATCACTAGCAATGTGGTCTGTTTTATCTTGAAGAAGAAAAACTATAGAAGTTACAGCAAGAGAGAAGAGAGAAGAGAGAGATAGTATTTTTCTATACTAGCATGCCTCCTATGGATTTAACAAAGTTAAGTCCTAGAATGAAAAAGTATGTAACTGAGATGTCTATGACTAAAGTATAAGGAAGGTAAAACCTATTGTTATTCACTATCATTGGAATCTGAGAGATAAAATATTTTATAGGATGTTTAGTACCACCATATGTACTTATACTACTTTCATACTGAACAATTTGTAATTCTTCTTTAGGAACATGCTTTTGGTGAATTATTGCTTTACTAGCTCCTGCGTCTATCCTTGCTTGGAACGGGACTTTTGTAGACTTAAATTGTAGTACAACATCTATGGTTAAATATCATTGATTTGCCTTTTCTATTTCTAAAATATCTGTTTAATCCACTATCATTGTTTCAATGTTTCTATCTTGTAGGTAGTCTATTGGACTATCTAATTCAGTTTGTATTTCCTTTGAGATTGACTTATCATGCAAATCTTCTATTTATATGGTTTCTATTGGTTCTGTTAAAGTTAGAATTACAGAGTCTATGAAATTTGATGGTTTTAAGTCTACAGGTTTATTTGCTATTGAGTCTGTTATAGTAGAACTTACAGGTTCTATGGGTTTTTCTACAGATCTATTATCTATGTCCAACGGTTGTGATGATTTTGGATCTACAGACTTATTTTGTTCCATTTCTATAGGCTCACTTTTTATATCTACAAGTTGTGGTTTAGTTTCTATGTCTACAACTTGTTAGGGATTTGGTTTCATAGAAGACTTATTTTCTATGTTTACAGGTTGTGATGGTTCTGGATCTACAGATGATTTATTTTGTTCTATAACTACATGTAACAGTTCAGGAACTACACGTTTATTTTAACTGGGCCATAGTACCTCATGAGAAGAAATTAGATCATGTGGAGCAGAAGTTGTAAGATCTATATAGTTCTGATTATCTCTTTAGAGGAATGATAAACGAGATGCTAAACTACTCTTTTGTTGAGGAGGGGGTGCGTTATTTGCTGTTAGATCGATGCAATTGCCAACTTCCCTAGGAAACACTAAGGCTCTTGTTATAGACATTTTTATCCATAATAAAGAAGCTAAAAGGAAGGTACAAAAAGAAGCTAAGGATGTTTTTCTTTTGTTCATTCAGAGACTTTAGCCTTTATGTAGTCTAACTCATTTTGAACTCCTACCAAAGTTGATTGAATATATGATACACTATGTTGTAGTTTGAGAATAGAAGACTTAGTTTCTAACTCTACGTGATGAGATTGTTTATATAATTCTATCAATTGTCTAAGACTAATGAGTTGTCCTGAAAATGTTTTCTATTGTTCTAAAAGGGTTTCTAATTGATCTTTTATATAATCTACCGCTAGGCTACCTCTATTTGTTCTTCCAACTAGTAGTCCTGATATATGTGCTAAACTAGTATTTACCAGTTCTGACTGTTGCTTTAGATGTTTTGCTAAAACACACAAGAGATCAACGAGGGTGTTTTCACAAGAAGTGCTGACAAGAGAATGATATGTTTTATGAGATTTGACAACACAAGTTAAGAGATGCTCCTCTACTTTTGCTTTATTTCTATGATAATTCCTAATCTCAAGATCAAGATAATCCAACCTATTCATAAGTCTATTACTTCTGAAAGAATCAAGAGAATATTGTCGATTCAGAAGTTAGTTACTTGTCAAAAGCAAGATATTTACAAGTCTTTTATCTATTCTTTGAAACTAAAGACTTCATGACCGTTTGAGAGGAGACACAAGGCCAACACGTACTTTAGCACTCAAACGCCTTCACACGGCTATAATGGCTTTTCCGCAAGCACCCATATAGAGCTCTCATAACACAGTGACAGACCCTGTTAGTCTATAGTTCCATCAAATAAATAAAAGGACTGGCTCTGATACCATTTCTTAACAAATAGAAAGCACGGGGCAATGACTTCGAACGTGGACAGAGTAGAGGGGATCCTTTCGATTTTAACACAAGCAATAGACTTGAAAATAGACTAAGAATATCAAGTTCTACAGACTAGTCATGCATAGAATCAAAGCATCAGTTAGAGAGAACAGAGATCTTAACTTGTATAGGGAAGTTTACTCACACATATTGACAAGATTGCACAAAGAAGATTTCATTACAGAAAGACTCGATTATATTATAAAGACACGGTTACAAAGACTCGATTACAAGACACGTTTACAAACTGACAATTACAAAGACACTAACGGTTACAGAGACTCGATTACAATTACAAGACTCGATTATAATAGCATAGAGACACTAGAACAGAAGTGCACAAAGACGGAGAGTACTTATTGAGAAGACCAAGGGTTCATTCCTTGGATCATAGAAGACCGAGCGAAGGCAATGTGCCTTGAGGGTGAAAGAAGGTGGAAGGCAAAGTGGAAGGCATGATGCCTTGATGGTGGAAGAAGGTGGAACGAGAAGAACTCCAACAGTGTACGAGAAGATCACTCGCTAAAAACTAGTGGATGTGGAACAGAGGTGGCGATGGAAGAGAAGTGGTAGTGGCGATAGAAGAGAAGAAGGCTAGAGGGCTTGAAGCTCGGAGTTGTTCCTTCGATTCGATACGATGATCCAAAGATGAAGCCCTTGGATTCTATTTATAGGCCCAAGGAAGAGGCTTCTAGAGCAAGGAAGCCTATAAGATGACTGTTGGCGCCTGCTTATTTTCTCGAATTAATCGAGGATTAAGCATAGGGAAATACTCCCTGAATAGTGCAAAACGGCACAATGCCGAAGCTGCTCTATTAGTCAAGTTGAGCTCAAAAATTGAGATATTTCGCCAGATCCAGCAGTACAACATAATGACCGGGGATCGTCCCCGAGCAAAGGACACTACACCAGCCAGCTTCCCGATAATCGAGTCGGATCCAAGCTTCAGGACAACCTACCATACCGAACGACACTCTGTAAAGATTCAGGGATCACCCCCGAATACCTTGAACACGGTATCACACCGCTGACACTTCAACAACCTGGTTAACTCGGGGCTCAGGACAGCCTGTCGTCCCATACGACTCTTCGCCAAGAAGCGGGGGTCACCCCAACTACCAGACAAATGGCATTATCATGTCGACACCCCAGTTACCAGGCCAACCCTAGACTCCCAGCAACCCATCGCGTCACCCGATGCATGATGAAAAAGAGGGGACAACTCCCGACACACCTTCTGCAAGTAGCTTGATACCAACGAATCCAAAAAGTCACATCACACCTGGGCTCACCACATTCAAGATGAAGCATTATCGAACATTGAGTTTGGCCAATCCAGAGCCATATTCAAGTAAGTTATGTCTTCACCCAGTCCACCTGACCCTCATAAACCCCAGCTCACCCAGCTAACCCAAACCCCTGAACCCAACCAATCATTCTAGCCCACTTAAATCCCGGGCTCATGCAGCCATAGCCCGTCTAAACCCCTTTGCTCCAGCCCGTCTTAACCCCCAGTAGGACCTACACGACTTTTTCCACTCTTCCAGGTCAAATACCACCATTTCGATCCATCCGAACCTCCAAGGAGGAGAGGTTTACTTAGACCAGGAAGCCCCCAACCACTTCAACCCACGTAAACCCCTTTTACGCGGACCAGCCCGCCCATTCCTGAATGCAGTCGCCTAGGCGACCGCGTTCAAAGATCCCAGTCAAACCAAAACCCCTCGGTTAAACTTGCATAAAGCCCACATGCATTGAGAATGCAATCGCCAAGGTGACCGCGTTCTCAGAGTCCCAGTCAAAGCAAAAAGTGTTAGTGTTGGTGTGCTACAGGCCAATTTAGGGTCGGGTAGGCCCAATAGTTGTATGATCTTGTTCATTATTAATAAAGTTGTATTTGAGCGTAAATATGTGATTGTATATTACTTTACGACGTCCCTAGGATATGTGGTTGTAAAGTCAACTCGAGATGGGATCTCGATCATGAGACTGACTTTACATGGACACATACCGTAAACTGTTCCTAGTTGGAGGGTAATCACTCGGGGACTTTGATTACCTATTAAACCAGTACACATGATGTGTGAGTGACCAGTCTCATGGTCACTAGTGCGGGGCACCAACACATATGTGTAGGTGTATGTTCTGGGAGGATGTACACTGAACTGATCCGCTATTAGATCTTCAGATGGTTGATTATACCTAATATCAACTGAAGATCCAACTGTCTCAGTAGCATCGTTTATCTTTTGACCTGAGACATTAATTGGATCTTACACGAGGACTCGGAGAGTTTAATTACTTGACTAAGTGACGTTAACCATAAGTCATGAATTGCCGAGTCATTAACCATTTCAGGATACGTGTGAAGATCATCAATGGTCAAGAGGGGATCGCTCACTGTCGGGTATATATCAGATAGTTAATGGGTCATGACACTGACGCTCCATTAAATCCCTGGCTAGGGTCGTGTGAGTTCGTTTAGTACGGACGTCATACACTTTAAGGAGGTCATGGTCAAATGGCACGATCATGGGGTTTGACAGAAATCATACCTTCGATCGAACCATACTCATAGAAGGAGCGAGGGATTATAGCGATGCGGTAACTATAGACTTACAGGTACCAGACAGGCTGGTTTAAACCAGACGTCCTCTAGGATCACACGAATTTACTTGACCTAACATGAATAAAGGTTTGAAATAAATTAAACTATTATTCGGCTCTAGTAGAAGTGAATAATAAGTTTAATTTACTTCTAATTGGGAATTAGAAGTTAATGGGCCTTAAACTAGAGTGACTATGGGCCTAGAGGATCACACACATTGGATTCTTGGGTGACAGATTATTATTGTACAAATGTATATATTAGTTCCCTTGAAATCTTTTTGGAAAGGCATATAAGAGGGGCTTAATATATATGTACAATAATGAAAGGGATACATATACAATATCGGTTAATAGGGGCTATTTAGAAAGGGTTAAATCCTATAAATATGCATCCTACGTGAACTCCCTTCCTCCCTTGGCTTAATCAAGCATTCACAGCAAGGGAAGAGAGGTTTTCTCTCCCCCCCTTCCTCCCTCTTGCTCTCTCTCTCTCTAGAAGTCATTTCTCTCTCTAGTAGGGGAAAGCTTGGGGAAGATCGTGTTGGGAGAATACCGTCGCTGCACGGGGATCCATGTTGATCAGCTCTAGACGCCGTGCATCTGTGCGGCTCGGTGTTCGTGGGAATCTGCATAGGGCACTGCAGACAGCGCCGTTCCGCACAAGGTATAAATCTATAACCCGTAGTTAGGGGTTTGGTGATTAATGCATCGATTAGAGCATGGATCTAAGATTCCATCAAGTCGGGTTCAGGTAAATAAATTTTTATTATCCGCTGCGTTGCCTGAACAGTGCTGGAGGAAACCTTACAGTGGTATCAGAGACAGGTTGATGCTCTGATCGATGTATTAGCTCCATATAGAACCATATTTTAAGGGAATTTAAAATCTTCAATTGTAATATAAAGAATGGGGTGTTGGGCATCTCTATTCTTCCTGGATGCTGGGCATCTGCAGCAAATTTTTTTATAAAAAAAAATTGTGCTGGGCGCACTGCGCCGCACAGGGCGCAGTGCACCCGCCCGCTTACGTGGGTGGCGCACGCGGGCTCCCGCATGGGGCGAAGTCGCATGGCGGGCGCCTCCAGGCGGCGCCAGCGCCGCGTGGCTGGCGCGCGGGCCCGCCATGCCGGCGCCCGCGCGTGGGCGCGGGCGCATTCGCCCACGCGTCCCGCGTGGGTGGCCGCGCCCGCAAGGCGTTGACCGTTTCTTTTATTTAAAAAAAATTACTTTTGTAATTTCTTGTGCTAATTACAGTATATATATATATATATAGATGCACATTAAATTAATCTAGATTTTTATCTCAAATATTAATTATCTATTCTCATTAAAGAAAATTCGAAACTTAAATTTTATTTAACTTTTGAATTTAATGAGGTGAGATAATTATCATTTACTTTGAGATAAAAGAGTAATAATTGAAGATAATTCTTTGAATTTTAATTTTTTGATTTTTTAATTATTAGATAATTATTAAATTCAGAATTTAAATTTCATTGAAGTTAATTCTATAAAATTCAAATATTTGAATTTTTAATTATTAGATAATTGTTAAATTCAAATTTTGAATTTTATAAAAAATGATAATTGAGGATAATTACATTATTTAAATTTACTTTCAAATAAAATTATTAGATAATTAGTTTGAATTTAAATTTAAATGATTGTCATATTTAAATTTCAATTTTAAATTTGATTATTAGATAATTAAATTTAAATTTAAATAATTATCTCAATTATCTGACTTATTTGAATCAGATTCAAATATGCATGTCCCTGTTACAAATGATGGTTCTTTACGTGATTTACTTAATTTACCTTGTATTGCCTGCTTATGTGTTTAATTTTAGTTAATCCAAATTCAATTTTTAAAATTAAAGAAAGCTAGCCTATTTTTGTTTGCACATCCCATTTTTCAATCCAAAAGTAAAGATTATTTTCAGAAATAACCCTTGATTGATTTTACATGAATGGGTTGGCAAGTGATCATGGACTTGGTTAATGTAATTATTTGAGGTCTGCAAACCTCCTTTCTCTCTCTGTTAAAAGTCCTATATACTTCTATCTTCCTTTTAAAGTTGTACTCACCCTAAGGGCTGCTGGAATTTTATTGACATGTAATTTAAATTTTGCTGACCTACGTGTCGTGTAAAAGTTATAATTAATGCGGCGTCGGAGTTTGAAAGCGCGGAGCACACCCGACGAGGACGATCCAGTTGCTTCGGAAGCGGGCCGGATGTCTTAGTTACATTAGGAATAATGTCCATGATCACTTGCGATTTAATTTGTGCATTTGATGTATTTACTTTGTGCAAACTACTAGGTACGGTAAATATACATTGGATATATTTATATTACCACCTAGGGTGAGATCAAGATAAAATCAAATTCCCTCGCGATTTAATTTTAGATCTAGTAAGCATGGCTCTAGGAGTCATCGTGGCCCTCCATCGTTATGGGGTGAATGAACGTCTTCATCTCATGGATTTGTTGTGCTTTCCACAAGGTCCATGGGCTTGGGGGCGGGATGTAACCCCAAGACTAGGCCTCAATGGGGTGAGGAATTGAACCCGACCTTGTTGTGCTTTTCACAATGGTTGGATCATGAACTCATTGACATATCGTAATGGTGGTTAGATCTAACCGAGAGTATCCCTTGTCGTGCTTTCCACAAGAGGATGATTTCTTGGGGGCCGAATGTCGGATATTGTATTAGATGCAAGTGTCTGTTGACTGCCCTTGAGATGGTGTATGGCTTGTTGTGCTTTCCACAAGGTCGTATCTCAGTCTCGTTGGGATTTCGACCCACTAGATTGATCTCGTTGATCTCTCGTTCTATATACTGAGGGTTATATAGTTCGATCGAAAAATAGTGAGACTAACTAAGATAGAAAACCATATCTAAGTTAGAATTGGAACATATGCTAAGTTATCTTTCATTTCTTATCCAGATTACAATGTCATCGTCCAACCCCCTCCGCGGCATCTTGGATGCCAACAGACTGACTGAACCGAACTACTCCGATTGGCTGCGTAATCTACGCATAGTCCTCACCGCCGAAAAAATAGCCTACATGTTGGACACGGTTCATTCTGAGCCAGCTCCCGATGCCGACGAGGGCGAGTTGATGACTTATACCAAATGGTCAGAAGACTCTTCCCTTGCCCAATGTTACATGCTGGCCTCTATGGCTCCCGAGCTGCAGAGGCAATTTGAAAAGACTGAGTGTAGAAGCATACTTCTTAACCTACGCCAGCTCTTCGGGGAGCAGGGTAGGATTGAGAGGTATGATATCTCCAAAAAACTTTTCAGGACACGGATGTCAAACGGTGCTTCAGTACAGGCTCATGTCCTGAAAATGATGGAGTGGATTGAGAGACTCAATGCACTAGGATTCGAGTTGGATCTTGAACTATGAATTGATCTTATTCTCTAGTCATTGCCCGATTCCTTTTCTTCCTTCATCATAAACTTTAATATGAATAGGATTGAAGCAACTCTCCCAAAGCTACTCAACATGTTAAAAAGTGCTAAAGGGACAATGCAGAAAGATAAACCATCTTCTTCTGTAATGATTGTTAGCCTGGCTAATAAGAAAAGGAAGGCCACCAAGATATCCATCAAAGGTGACAAAGGGAAGGGAAAGAAGAAGGCAATGGGTAAGTAACTCGCCAAAGTTGACAAAGGGAAGGGCAAGAAGAATGAAAAAGAAGACAAGTGTTTTCGATGCGAGGAAACAGGGCATTGGAAAAAAGAATTGTAAGGTAATTCTAAATGAAGGTATTTTTGTCATAGACCTTAATTTGTCATATATGGAATTCACATCATGGGTATTGGATACTGGATGTGCATCTCATATCTGCAACTCTATGCAGGTGCTGGCAAATAGAAGGCGGCTGGGTAAAAAGGAGATTGAACTGAGGATGGGCAATGGAGCTTTAATTGCTGCCAAAGTTGTCAGGATAGCACGTCTCAGTTTTCCTTCAGGGGTCATTCTGGAGCTGAATTACTGTTATTATGTTCCTAATATCATTAAGAACATTATTTCAATCTCAGGCTTGTATAATGTTGGATATACATTGACTTTTAATAGCATTGGGTGCTCTATAATGAATAATGGTTTGATTATAGCCAATGGTTCATTAGTCAATGGTCTTTATGTATTAGATACACGTTCTAATGTTATGCATGTTTCCAATACTGATGAAGTGAATTCTGCATATCTATGGCATTGTAGGCTTGGTCATGTAGGTGAGAAAAGAGCCTCTCACCTACACTCAAATGGGTATTTGAATTCATTCGAATACAAGCCATTTGATACCTGTGAGTCGTGTCTCATGGGGAAGATGACCAAGGCTCCCTTTAGTGGACATGGTGAGAGGGTTGCTGACCTTCTCGAGCTCATACACTCGGATGTGTGTGGACCCATGTTCATGGAAGCAAAAGGGGGTCACCTCTATTTCATTTCTTTTATTGATGACTTCTCCATATATGGCTATGTGTATTTAATGAGACATAAATCACAAGCCTTTGAGAAGTTTAAGGAATACAAGAATGAAGTAGAGAAACAGACTGGCAAGAGTATTAAGACTCTTCGATCAGATCGATGAGGTGAATACCTTAGCCATGAATTCACTTCTTATCTTAAAGACAATGGAATTGTTTCTCAGTGGACTCTACCGTATACATCACAGTACAATGGTGTATCCGAAAGGAGAAACATGACCTTGTTAGACATGGTCCGATCCATGATGTCTATGTCAGGACTACCCTTGTCTCTCTGGAGCTATGTCTTAGAGACTGCAGCCTATTTACTGAATAGGATCTCAAATAAATCTGTTCCTTCTATACCATATGAGATATGGAAGGGCAGGAAACCAAATTTTAATCACATTAAAATTTGGGGGTGTCCTGCCCATGTGAAAAGAACGATAGTGATAAGCTTGAGTCTAGAACCGATAAGTGTAGGTTTGTGGGATATCCAAAGGAGACATTTGGATATTATTTCTATCACCCTTCTGAGCAAAGGGTCTTAGTGTCTATAAGAGCTGTATTTCTAGAAAGAGAATATCTACTCCAGAAAGACAGTGGGAGCCAAATAGAATTGGACGAGGTCTAAGAACCACAACCCGTAAACACAAACTCATTAGATGAGACTGTATCGGTTGATCCTATTCAGAGTGAAACACAGACACTACGGAGATCTGGTAGACTACCAAGAGAACATGAGAGATATGTTGGACATGTCTGAGAGAGGTCCTCTAAGGTATGCATCGATGAGGATGAAGATCCTCAATCTTACCAGGATGCGATCCGTAGTGCGGAGTCTGAGAAATGGCAAGAGGTAATGGATTCAGAGATCCAGTCCATGTACACCAATAACGTTTGGAACTTGGTTGATGTACCCGAAGGGAAAGTCCCTATCGGCTGCAAGTGGATTTTCAAAAGGAAAATCGGTGCAGATTGACAGATTGACACATACAAGGCCAGATTAGTGGCGAAAGGG
Source organism: Amorphophallus konjac (assembly GCA_022559845.1). Taxonomy (NCBI): domain Eukaryota; kingdom Viridiplantae; phylum Streptophyta; class Magnoliopsida; order Alismatales; family Araceae; genus Amorphophallus; species Amorphophallus konjac. The sequence continues at coordinate 116,638,063 of CM040124.1, read as the reverse complement.
TATCGTCAAAGATATGGTATTGACTATGACGAGACATTTTCACCTGTGGCCATGGTTAAGTCAATCAGAATCCTCCTTGCCATTGCTGCATATCTGGATTATGAGATTTGACAAATGGATGTCAAGACAGCTTTCCTTAATAGAAATCTATCAGAAGAGGTGTACATGGTACAGCCTGAAGGATTCACCTTCATGCTTCATCCTAATAAGGTATGCAAGCTTCAGAGATCCATTTATGGATTGAAGCAAGCATCTCGGAGCTGGAACTTAAGATTTGATGAGGCTGTCAAATCTTTCAACTTCATTCGGAATGAAGATGAACCCAGTGTTTACAAGAAGGTCAGTGGGAGCTCTATGACCTTTATGGTCCTTTATGTTGATGACATCTTACTCATTGAGAATTATGTAGTGATGTTGACATCAACTAAGTCTTGGTTGTCCAAGACCTTCTCCATGAAGGATTTGGGATAAGCATCCTATGTGTTGGGCATAAATATCTATCGAGATAGATCTAAAAGGATGCTAGGATTATCCTAATCCATGTACATAGATACTATCCTCAAAAGGTTTAGGATAAAAAATTCCAAGAGAGGTCTCATTCCTATGAGACATAGAATTTGCCTATCTAAGTGGATGAGTCCTAAAACATCTGAGGAGGTGGCACACATGAATAAGGTACCCTATGCTTCAGCCATAGGGTCAATCATGTATGCAATGCTATGTACGCGACTTGATGTTGCCAATGCTTTGAGCATTGTCAGTAGATATCAGGCAAATCCAGGCAAAGAGCACTGGAAGGCAGTAAAGGGCATCCTTAAGTATTTACGAAGGGCTAAGGATCTTTTTCTGCTTTATGAGGAGAGGACCTACAGCTTAGAGCTTACACAGACTCTAATTTTCAGTCAGATCCAGATGACAACAAATCCATGTCTGGATTTGTATTCATGTTGAATGGAGGGGTAGTCAGTTGGAGATGCTCCAAGCAAGATACGACTACAGACTCGACGACGGAGGTAGAATATATTACTGCAGCTGAAGCTGCTAAGGAAGCTGTCTAGATGAAGAAATTCATCTTGAAACTCGGCGTAGTTCCCGAGATATCAACTCACATCCCATTATTTTGTGATAATAATGGGGCTATCGCCCAGGCGAAGGAACCAAGATCTCACCAAAGGTCGAAGCATATTCTCAAGCGCTTTCACCTTATTTGGGAGATTGTTGATCGTGGAGATGTGGCGGTAGAGCGTGTACCGTAAGAAGACAACATAGCAGATCCACTGACTAAGTCTTTGACACATATTGTATTTGAGCGCCATTGGGATAAGATGGACCTCAAAGTTGTGGGTAATTGGCTGTAGTTTAAGTGGGAGATTGTTAGTGTTAGTGTGCTACAGGCCAATTTAGGGTCAGGTAGGTCCAATAGTTGTATGATCTTGTTCATTATTAATAAAGTGATATTTGAGCATAAATATGTGATTGTATATTACTTTACGATGTCCCTAGGATATGTGGTTGTAAAGTCAACTTGAGATGGGATCTCGATCATGAGACTGACTTTACATGGACACATACCTTAAACTGTTCCTGGTTGGAGGGTAATCACTCGGGGACTTTGATTACCTATTAAACCAGTACACATGATGTGTGAGTGACCAGTCTCAAGGTCACTGGTGCGGGGCACCAACACATATGTGTAGGTGTACGTTCTGGGAGGATGTACACTGAACTACTCCGCTATTAGATCTTCAGATGGTTGATTATACCTAATGTCAACTGAAGATCCAACTGTCTCAGTAGCACCGTTGGTCCTTTGACCTGAGACATTGATCGGATCTTACACGAGGACTGGGATAGTTTAATTACTTGGCTAAGTGACTTTAACCATAAGTCATGAATTGCCGAGTCATTAACCATTTTAGGATACGTGTGAAGATCATCAATGGTCAAGAGGGGATCGCTCACTATCGAGTATATATCAGACAGTTAATGGGTCATGACACTGACGCTCCATTAAATCCCTGGCCAGGGTCGTGTGAGTTCATTTAATACGGACGTCATACACTTTAAGGAGGCCATGGTCAAATGGCACGATCATGGGGTTTGATAGAAATCAGAGCTTCAATCGAACCAGACTCATAGAAGGAGCGAGAGATTATAACGATGCGGCAACTGTAGACTTACAGGTACTAGACATGCTGGTTTAAACCCGACGTCCTCTAGGATCACGCGGATTTACTTGACCCAACGTGATCAAAGGTTCAGAATAAATTAAACTATTATTCGACTCTAGTAGAAGCGAATAATACGTTTAATTTACTTCTAATTGGGAATTAGAAGTTAATGGGCCTTAAACTAGAGTGACTATGGGCCTAGAGGATCACACACAATGGATTCTTGGATGACGAATTATTATTATACAAATGTATATATTAGTTCCTTTGAAATCCTTTTGGAAAGGCATATAAGAGGGGCTTAATATATATGTACAATAATGAAAGGGATACATATACAATATCGATTAATAGGGGCTCTTTTAGAAAGGGCTAAATCCTATAAATATGCATCCTACGTGAACTCCCCTCCTCCCTTGGCTTAATCAAGCATTCACAGCAAGGGAAGAGAGGTTTTCTCTCCCCCCCTTCCTCCCTCTTGCTCTCTCTCCCTAGAAGTCATTTCTCTCTCTAGTAGGGGAAAGCTTGGGGAAGATCGTGTTGGGAGGATACCGTCGCTGCGTGGGGATCCGTATGGATCAACTCTAGAGGCCGTGCATCTGTGCGGCTCGGTGTTCATGAGAATCTACATCGGGCACTGCAGACAGCGTTGTTCCGCGCAAGGTATAAATTTACAACCCGTAGTTAGGGGTTGGGTGATTAATGCATCGATTAGAGCATGGATCTAAGATTCCATCAAGCCGGGTTCGGGTAAATAAATTTTTATTATCCGCTGCGTTGCCCGAACAGTGTTGGAGGAAACCTTACAAATAGGACTAGTCAAACTCGTGTAAACCCCCCCTTTACGCGGACTAGGCTGACCCCCCCAGCCTAGTCCATGTAAACCCCCCGCCTAACTCTATAAAACCCCCCATGGGGTGCCAAAGGGTCATAAGATACATGGAGCTCACGCCCGGGACTACAAAGGTGAGCGAAGGACTTGGTTGGCTGGTTTTGTGTTTGCTAGGCTCACGCCGAGGGCATGTCGCAAGATTGTCCCTCATACGACGTCTAGCCCGAATGTAAACCTCCTAAAAGGCGGCCCCCCTACTATGATGAACGCACCCTGGATGTTGTGGAATAATCATCCATGGCCCTAGATCTTGCTTGATGAAAGCACTCTACTGGGCCATATCTTGATATTCATGCACAACCCCAGACGCCACTTGACGAAAGCACTCCTTACGAGCCTTGCCTTGATAATTGTGCACGGCCCCAGATCTTGCTTGATGAAAGCACTATTCTAGGCCCTGTCTCGATATTCATGCACAACTCTGGAGGTTGCTTGACGAAAGCACTCTGCCCGGGCCCTATCTCGATATTCATGCACAACCCTAGATGCGACTCGATGAAGGCACCTTGTTGAAGCTCTGTCTCGATATTCATGCACATCCCTATATGCGACTAGATGAAGGTATCTTGTCAGAGCTCTACCTCAATATTCATGCATGACCCTGACACTGCCTGATGGAAGCACCTTATCTGGGATCTACCTCGATATTCATGTACCATCAGATGCTACTTGATGAAAGCACCCTGCCCAGCTTCTGCCTCAATAACCGCACATTACTAGATGTTGATTGATGAGAGCACCCTGCCCAATCCCTGCCTCGATGATCATGTGCCACCGTGGTGTCACCTTGATAAGCATGCCCTCAGTGTTGTTACTCGAATAATGGGCATACTTCACGAGTCTCGACGCAAGATGAAGTGTCAGGCCCCTACCTCTGTCAATGGGCCTCGAGCATGACAATCGAGGTCTCACGGCACCCATTTCCTTTAGTCATAACGGTCCCCCCGGCACCCGACTGCCAGGCCCAGACGAGCCTCGCGCATGACCATCGAGGTCTCACGACGCCCATTTCCTTCAGTCATAATGGTGCCCCCTGACACTCGACTATCAGTCCCAGATGGGCCCCGAGCACGACCATCGAGGTCTCACAACGCCCATCTTCTTCAGTCACGACGGTGGCCCCAGCACCCGACTGCTAGCCCGAGATCGGCCTAGAGCACGACCATCGAGGTCTCACGGGACCCATCTCTTTCAGTCATAACGGTGCCCCCGGCACCCGACCACCAGTCACAGATGGGCCCTGAGCACGACCACCAAGGTCTCATGGTGCTCAACAACTTCAGTTAGAACGGTGCCCCTGCCACTCGACTGCCCAGCTACTCCAGTCACGTCGGGGCCCGCGGCACCTGACCGCTCAACTACTCGAGTCACAACGGTGGCCCTAGGGTACCCGACTGCTGAGTCTAGACGGCGCCGACCTGCTCTAGCTTCAACGGCACTCAACAACTTCAATCACAACAGTGCCCCTGGCACCCGACTGCCCTTCTATTCTAGTCACATCAGGGCCAACGGCACCCGACTGCTCAACCACTCGAGTCACAACGGTGCCCCCGACACCCGACTACCGAGTCTAGACAGCGCCAGGCTACTCCAGCTTCAACGGCGCTCAACAACTTTAGTCATAACGGTGCCCTTGGCACCCGACTGTCTAGTCACTCTAGTTACATCGGGGCCCGTGGCACCCGACCGCTCAACCACTTGAGTCACAACGGTGCCTCTTGCACCTAACTGTCGAGTCTAGACGGCGACGACCTGCTCTATCTTCAACGATGCTCAACAACTTCAGTCACAACGGTGCCCCTAGCACCCGACTACCCAGCTATTCTAGTCACATCGGGGCCAACGACACCCGACCGCTCAACCACTCGAGTCACAACGGTGCCCCCGGCACCCGACTGTCGGGTCCAGACGGCGCCGGGATACTACAGCTTCAATGACGCTCAACAACTTCGGTCACAACAGTGCCCTTGGCACCCAACTATCCAACCACTCCAGTCACATCAGGGCCCACAGCACCCGACTACTCAACTACTTGATTCACAATGGTCCCCCCAGCACCCGACTATCGAGTCCAGACGGCGCCGGGCTACTCTAGCCCCAACGAAGGTCAACAACTCCAGTCTCATCGATGCCAGCGGCACCCGACTGCCAAGTCCAGATGGCATCGGGGTACTCTAGCTTTAACGGCGTTCAACTACTTCAATCACAACGGTGCCCCTGTTACCCGAATGCCCAGCCACTCCAGTCTCAACAGTGCCTCACGGCACCCAAATGTCCAGCTAATCCAGCTACCAAGGTGCCCAAGGCACCCGACTGCCCAATCCTGGCGACGCCCTGCTACTTCAGCCCCAGCGGCGCTCAGGCTCTCTGATCTCAGCGGTGTTTATGGCACCTGATAGTTCAAAGCAACGATGTCCATGGCACCCAACTCTCCCAATTTCAACGGCGCCTGGTCGCCCCAATCACAATGGTGCTCAGGACACCCGACTGCTCTAGTCACAACCATGCCAACTGCACCCAATTACTCCAGCCATAGTGACGCCTAAGGCCTTGACTGCCCCAGTCACAACGGCGCCAACGGCACCCGGTAGTTCCAAGCTCAATGGCTCTTGGTCGCTCCAGTCATGGCGCTTCTCACGTCATCCAACCGCTCCAGTGTCAACAACGCTCGGCCGCCCTGTCTCAACAGCGCCCGGCCGCTCCAGTTACAGTGGTACTTGCACCATCCAGTCGCTCGTGTCTTAACGATGCCCAGTTGTTCCAACACAGCGGTGCCCATGACACCCCAACTTATCCGATCTCGACGATGCTCCGTATCGAGAATATATCGCGACACCCTTTGGGTGGCATCCTGTCGGGTCACAAGTTCTTTGACGGACACTATGTACCAATGCGGAAATACCCGCACAATAACGCAATGACCCGAGGACCGTCACAAACAACGGAATTGTCCCGTGGCTTGCACACATTTGTAATCGGGCTTGCACACCCCATATAAATGCCTTCCATGGCATATAGTGATGTAATCCAGTCCGAGAGTTGATCCCCATCCTTGCCAGCTGTCAATCCCGAGGCTGTCTAGCAAACCGCCACATGTCTCTCAGCTCGGTCCTCACTCCTCTAGCCGAATGGACCTTATATCAGAGCCAGGACCTACCTGATCCCTGTCGAGTCAAGGTCTGCTGCTCCGCCATCCAAGCCAAAACCACGTTCACATAAACCTAGAGTTCATATCATTTCCAGTGTCCGCCCTAGAACCAATATCTCTCTACTCCCAGTTATCCTTGCTGTGTTGCTGTTACCCTGTCACTGTTGCATGGAATGAGCCCTCTCGATGTTGCGGCACCCAAGGTCCCTGACTCTCCTCTTCGGTAGTGGAAACAAAGGTGTTTGGGCTCCGCTCGATGTAAAATAAACATTGATTGCTTGCGATCAGTGGGGAAGACGTCCAGTACACCCCCTACAATCGTCTACACTCGTACCAGTGGAACCTTCTTCTCTCCACGTGGCGCACGACATTCCGTGCCCACGTGCCATGCCCTGGAGGCACATCTCTAGTCAAATACTTTAATTGGTTCCGTAGGTGATCATCGAGAAATCGACTGGCACGCCCGCTTTCCATCTAGCCATCAATGTCCCAGTTCTACAGAGCGATTAACCATACGCCATTCCTTCTTGTGCCTTCCTATCGTTCTTTTCACCTTTTTGTAAATACCCTCAGAATCCCCACGTGCCAAGTCGACCTATCTCGACCTTCCGTAAAAGATGAGTGTGTGTCACCACCGCAGAGAAAAATAAAAGTGACTCCCTGCGAGTGAAACAAGGACAAGGCCTAAAAAGGAAGGTAAAAAGTAGCCTACGATGTACCCACTAAAGAAAGTGGGCTAGAAAGTAGTCTACACTCTAGCCATTAAGGGAGGCTAGAAAAAGTAGCGATAAGGCTAAAAAGCTAAAGTAGTGTCTATGGACTAGCCACTAACTAAAGTACTAAAGGATGAAAGACTAGATAGAGAAGGAAGGACATCGATCTCCCGACAAAAGCTGCGGCTCCCCGAGGCTCAGCAACCATATCGGAAAGGCCGTCATGACTCGACTCCCTATAACTTAGACTCAACTTTATAGGGTTGCCACAGAGAGTTCCCTCTACAAAAGGAGCTAAAGGAGAGGCAACAGAAGAGATGCCTTCCTTATTGAAGAAGCTATCTTGTTGGAGAAGCTACTATGTAGAACTAAAAGAGAGGCAACAGAAGAGATGTCTATCTTATTGAAGAAGTTATATTGCTGGAGAATCTATTATATAGATACTATCTTGTACTTTTGGTATAGTTGTTTGTAGGAGAGGCTCTTGCGGGACATTATCAAGTCCATGGTTGTTGGTAGCTGCTACTGACTCTGACGAAGAGAGGTTGCTCTTATAAATGCATCAAATTGAATTCTCTCTCAACTTCACAGGAAGTACGGATTTGTCGGATGGGATTAACTGATGTATAGCGTATATATCCATAGGCTTCGTATGAAGTTGTCTGACAAAGCATCTTCACGTCTTCAATTCTTCTCATTACTAATACCTTCGTTCGGATCAGACTGGATTAAGTGACTTCAGTTGAAAGTTTGTGTCTAGTGCCAATCCAATCTATATGCTTTCCTAGATAGAACATGATTGTAGAGTATGGCGCAAGGTAATGTGGTGCCCATTCATCTTCGTCCCCTATCCATTCTGGTGGTGTAGAGATGAATTGCAAGGTGATGTCACCAAAAACGTGCTTGATGCGCTGTCAGATCAGTATATCAAGTTTTTCAGGTATATGCTGCAACTGTTGTATCTCGTCAGCCATGATAAAAAGTGTATTAATCAGGCCGTCTTGGAGGAGTTTTGAAACAATCCAATTCTTTTCATATATTATATTATTTTTATTAGTAGTATCTATATTTATTTTATACATCTCATCGATCTCAACGATCTCAGAATAGCTGTCAAATGCTTTATGCAGTTCATACTGAATGCTCAAGAAAGAGACTACCTCATAGTTTTTAACTAGATCTTCTATATGCTCCTTTATATCTACAGGCAGTATAGAGGAGATGAAGGTAAAACCTATTGTTCTTCACTATCATTGGAATCTGTGAGATAAAATATTTTATAGGATGTTTAGTACCATCATATGTACCTATACTACTTTCATAACACCCGCGTTGATCTCTTGTGTGCTTTAGCAAAACACCTAAAATAGCTATCAGAACAAGTAAACACAAGTTTAGCAGATATATCAGGACTACTAGTTGGAAGAACAAATAGAGGTAGCCTAGCAGTAGATTATATAAAAGATCAATTAGAAACTCATCTAGAACAACAGAAAACCTTTTCAGGACAACTCACTAGTCTTAAACAGTTGATAGAATATAAACAACCTCTTCACGTAGAGTTAGAAACTAAGCCTTATATTCTCAAACTACAACATAGTGTAGCATATATTCAATCTGCTTTGGTAGGAGTTCAAAACAAGTTAAATTGCATAAAGGTTAAAGTCTATGAATGAATAAAAGAAAAACATCCTTAAGAATACCATCTTTAGCTTCTTTTTGTACCTTCCTTTTAGCTTCTTTATTATTGATAAAAATGTCTATAATAAGAGCCTTAGGGTTTCTTAGGAAAGATGGCGGATGTATAGATCTAACAGCAAATAACGCACCCCCTCCTCAACAAAAGAGTAATACAGTATCTCGTTTATCATTCCTCTAAAGAGATAATCAGAACTATATAGATCTTACGACTCCTGTTCCACAAGATCCAATTTATTCTCATGAGGTACCATGGCTCAGTAAAAATAAATGTGTAGTTCCCGAACTGTTACCTGTAGTTGTAGAACAGAATAAATCATCTATAGATCCGAAACCATCACAATATGTAGATCCAGAATCATCACAACCTGTAAACATAGAAAAAAAGTCTTCTATAAAATCAAATTTCTCACAAGTTGTAGACATAGAAACTAAGCCAGTAGAAACAAAATAAAATAGGCTTGAAAAATTAGACTTATCACAACTTGTAGATATAAAAAGTGAGCCTGTAGAAATATAACAAAATAAGTCTATAGATCCAAAATCATCACAACCGTTGGACATAGATAATAGATCTGTAGAAAAACCCATAGAACCTGTAAGTTCTACTATAACAGACTCAGTAGCAAATAAACATGTAGACTTAAAACCATCAAATTTCATAGACTCTGTAATTTCAACTTTAACCGAACCAATAGAAACTATAGATATAAAAGATTTGCATGATAAGTCAATCTCAGAGGAAATACAAACATCTATATATATATATATATATATATATCTTACGATAGCCACGAATATTCATATGTTCAACCCACCTGGTTGTTCGAAGAATCCATCGTCGATGGACTACGACGTAACCTACATTCTTTCTAGATCCATGCTCTTCGATCTGGTGCTCATCCCCGCTGGTCAGCCATGCACATTGCGAAACACACGCAAGCCATGATCGTTAGAATTATTCTCTAAGCCTATTTAGTTAGGCTACTAAATATTATTTACTAGCTTAATTAATTTAGTGGGATTAATTGATTGGAGGTTAGTTTCAAAACTCATGAGTTACTGTGAGGGTAAGGGAAATAGCTTTATATTCCACTCCACAAATTAAAACAACTGTAATTAGATACGTACAACTAGGAAATTCCCTAAATTTTTAAATGCTTAGGTTAATCACCGCATGAACTCCAATGTGATATATATATATATATATACATTTGAATAATATTTGCTGAATCCCTATATAGGAAGCACCAAAAAATGCTGCATATCACTCTTTTTCTTTTTTTTGGATACAACTGAATGAATGATAGGATTAAAAAAAATTGTGATGACAATGAAAGAGTGGAAGAGTGAAAGCCAACTAAACTGATGATTGCATAACCAATCTCCCCGAAAACGGAGAAAGCTAGCAGCCGTACGTTAGGGAGGGAGGGGCGTTCAGACCGAGGCCACAAACGGACGGAGGAGAAGGTGTCAGCGCGCGCGCACGCGCTCGCGCTAGTCGTCGTCTTATTCTTTTACTATATAGTTTATTATTATAAGAAGATGCTCCTCCCTCCTCCCAATCAGTGCACCAACAACAACGGCATCCAAAGTGGGGAGGGCGGGGGGGGGGGGGGGAGGGGCTCCTCTCTGCCACCCCCCCCCCAAACCTCCGAACAAATGTGAAGCCCCACGTAATACCAGGGTCCAAGACATTATCTTCTCCTCCCCCCGACCCCCACCTCTCTCTCTCTCTCTCTCTCTCGACGAACCACCCACCAACAATCGACCCGATTCAATCCCATCCAAGTGATTATCACCAAATTAATTAATTAGCACCCCCACCGCCCTCCCCGCGCGCGCGCAGGCCGCCGGCCGGGTGCACAAATTAATTAACAACGACAATGGATCAGTCGTCGGCCTACGGCCAGCCAGGGCCGCCGAGGTATGTGATGCTGTCGGAGGCCACCCACAGCCTGAGGCCCCCGCCCGGGCGTCGCAACCTGCCCCGTTACTACTCGCGGAAGGACGGGGGCGGCTGCGGCTGCGTCTGCCTCCTCTGCTGCCTCCTGCTGCTCCTCGTCGCCCTCCTCACCGTCGCCGCCACCGTCTACGTTGTCGTGGTCATCGACCCCCAGACCCCGAGCTACGAGGTGAACCACTTCGGGGTGGGCGCGTTCGACGTGCGGCCCGACCTCAGCCTCTACACCGAGTTCACCGTGTCGGTGAAGGCGGAGAACCCCAACGACCAGATCGGGATCGCCTACACCGAGGGCGGCCTGGTGGCGGTGCTGTACAAGGAGGCGCGGCTGTGCGCGGGGAAGCTGCCGGTGTTCTTCCAGGGTCACCGCAACACCACCACCATCCGGGTGGTGCTCAAGGGGGAGAGCACCATGGGGTCGGGGCTGCAGGAGACGCTCATGGAGAACCGGCACGCGGGCAGCATCCCGCTGGACGTCTACGTGAAGGTGCCGGTGGTGCTGCAGCTGGGCGGGGCGTGGGACCTCAGGAAGATGACGGTGTTCGTCAAGTGCTCCCTGGTGGTCGACAGCCTCTCCCCCAACAAGAAGGTCAGCATCAAGTCGGCGCGCTACAAGTTCAACGTCCAGCTCTAATTATTAATATACGCGCACGCGCGCGCGCGCACACACACAGCCAAAGAGAAAGAGAGATCCAACAACACGTACGTACGTCCACCGCGGACGCAAGAGATCCAGAGTTGTTAAACACAAGATCATCATCTTTGAGCTTAATTATTTATTGTAGCCAGCCAACCAATCATGTTGAACGTTCGTGATTCTTGAAGAAAGGAAAGGAAAAGAGAGAGAGAGATCTAGAGGGGTTAAAGATGCATGGTTCATGCGACAACACAACACTACATGTACACGTAGAATTTGGTTTTGATTGTTCACGAGGAAGAATTACATTAACCATGTGCACGCAGCACGAAACATCATTTTTCCTGTTCCTTCCCCTCTTTCTATATGTCTAGTCCCAATTACCTAGCTACTGCTGCTACATTAATCTTCCAATATATATTCATCTAGCTAGTAAACATGGGTTGTATCTGATCCTATTAATCAGATGTAGCCTACGCGCGTCCGTTAATGTATTTAATTGTCTTAATCAAATTGTGTCCCTTAGGGTTGTGAAGTTAAGATATGAGTCCAAGAAGGCAAAAGGTGAGAGAGCAAGAGCCACGGAAAACTAAGACATATATTGGGAGGGAATGCATTAATTATGTGCTTACATCGTGGAAGAACATACATAGAATTGAATGGCTCTCTACGTACGTAGCTCACGTGGAAGTATAATCATGCACTATAAGAAAAGGCATAATTAGGGATGGTCAAAATTAATCCCTAATCTGTTCCAAATTCGTCCTTAAGCAGATTAATTAGGGATGAATTTAAAACGAAATAGAGACGGATTTGGATATCCCGCAATTTTTATCCTTAATTTGGGGTGAAAAAAAAGTTCATCTTAAATCTGTCTTAAAATTAACAAATTATTATTTTTTCAAAAAATCAAAACGATATTTTGGGATGGAATTCTAAATCTGTCACTAATTTTAGGGACAAATTAATAAATCTGTCCCTAAATTTGTCCCCAAAATTAGTACTTTTTTAAAAAATAAAAATAATATTTAGTGACGGAATTCAAAATCCATCCCTCAATCCGTACCTAATTTTAAATCCATCCCCAATATTAATGAAATTTTTATAAAAAAATAAAAAATAATTAGGGGCATAATTCAAAATTCCTCCCTAAATATGTCTCCATTTTTAGGGAAGGATTTATTAATCTATCCCAAAATCTATCCCCAATATTGGTGATCTTTTCAAAAAATTAAAAAAATATTTAGAGACGGATTTTAAATCCATCTCTACATCTCAAAATCTACCCCCAAAGTTAGGGACAGATTCACCTAATTTAGGGACGAATTTAAAATCCATCCTTGATTCTGCCCTCTAACATTAGGGACGGATTTTAAATCCCTCCCTAACAGTTTAATACTTTTAAAAAATTTAAAAAATTAAAAACACCTATTTAAATATAAAACAATCAATAACGTACACACATCATAATAACAAATAAAATAACATTCACATTATAATAAAAATTATTTAAATATAATATTTTAACATTATTAATTTCATATAATATGATAAAAAATAAGAAAATATCCTCAATGTCCTCGTACTCGTCATCATGCTTGTCTCCCCTGTCACCACACGTTTATATTAGAAGAAAATTAACATTAGATATGTATGAATAAAGATTTTATTTAAAAATTAGTTTAATTTAATTTAATTTCATAAATTTAAAATAAAATCTTATGTACGTGAATTATTTAATTAAGTCAATCTGACCGATATTTCAGATTTTGAACCTCCAACTCGAGTTCTTTGATTTTAAACTAAATTATAAGGGAGAATGCTATTTTGAGCGCCGAGCTCAAACTGGATATCCGATTTGGATTTGGTCAGCTCTTTCAGATCACTCTCACTACCCAGTGTGAACGTGTCACATAGATATTAAAAAGAGAAAAAGAAAGATAAAGATTAAATTAATATAAATACGATGATTATGTGATAAAAAGGTGAGGAATGGAGCATGTGATGCTACTTAAGGAGTGTGATCGCCAGAGGGGTTACTTAAAAAGGAAAAAGGAGTGATCGCAAATACCTTGTGAAAGTGGGGCGTGGTGTGAGTTCAACTTCCTCCTTCAATCGGCCAGCCGATGAAGTGGGTTTTTGTCGTGATTACCCTTGAAAAAGAACAAAGACAAACAAATAGGGAGGATTAGAAACCAAGATGTGTAGTGTCAATGCTCAATAAAGATAATATTATGTAATAAGGGTATGAACACACCTTGTGTATTTTGGTTTTAAACCCCTTAAGGATTAAAGGGTGGGGAGATATGAATGCTAATGCTAATATTAATAAAAGATCTAGCAAAAGGATGCTAGATAGATGCGGTATGCAGTACTAAGCAGAACTAAAAAAAAAAGCAAAATAGAGGGAAGAAGATAAGAAAAGGAGGTGGTCCTCCAATAGTAGGCGTAAGGAAGAGAGGCGGCCTCTTCTTTTGGCACAGCAACGGCAGGATGGTGAGAGAAGAAGAGAGCTCAGGCTCTCTCAACTCCAAGCAATGCAAACACCTACAAACAGAAGAAACCCTCTCTGCAGCATTAAAAAAAACGGCGCTATCTGTGTTGCTCTTGTAGTTCTTCTACTGTTGTTCTTAAAAAAAATGCCCGAGGGATTCAAAGGGGCTATTTATAGAGCTGGAGATCCTTGTTCTAATGGGTTTCAATCAGGGAAATCGATCCATGATGTGGATCTCCCTTCCATAGAAGAACACGGAGCCAAAATTGACAAGGAACGCCATGTAGAGGAAGTTGCAGACGAACAGGACACGAAAAGGAATCAGCGACCAAGAAGATGTCGTCAATTCAATGGGCATCCAGGCAACTGATGTTCATTCTTGGATTAAAAAATGGAAATAACGAAATTTTCATAAATAAAAATAAGAAATGGCGCTCGGTCAAAGAGGCGTTCATTAATGAGTGCATGCTCAAAAAGGCATCAATTCCTTAGAATTAAAATCCAACGAAAAATTGGAAAACTTGGAAATAGCGCCCGTTCGAACGGTTGCCCATTCTTATGAGTCAACCTACCGGAGGACCAGGTCGACCTACATAGGAAGAAACTGGCGACACTCCGGAAGGGCGCTCATTAAATTGGCGTCGAGAGAACGATCGCTAATTCCAAAAAAATTCAGAAAAATAGAAAAACCTTCTTATTGAGCCAGTAATGAAGTCCACTTAGAGGCATTATGTCGTGACATGAAATTTACTCAACATAGTATCGATTTTGGCGTGTCTACAGCTGTCCTGCCTTGGCGTCTGCTTTGTAGGGGAATGAGACGGAATAAATTGTAGTAGAAATGAGAATAGAATGAAGATGTTACAAAGTAGAATGAAGTGAGAACGGACTAAAAATTAGATGCCAAGGTATGATGTGACACGCCTTCGACACTCAGTGTTAGAAATCTTTCCATGGTTCTGAGTGAAACAACCTTGATGAATGCGAGAAAGCCATAATTATTTGGATGAAGACTAAGCTAAAAAATGTGCATGCAGGCACGAAAGGAAGAACACACCATTGAAGAGCAGTTACCAGCCAATGTGGACGTACTGCAACTAAAGTGGATTAAGAAAAAATAAAAGGAAATGGATAGGAATCCAATCAAAGATGCTTTCAAGGAACCAGTCTGAGCGGCTTCAAGGAGAACATAGTACTCAATTCGAAATGGAATATCTCATGTCAACTCAAATCAAGAGCGAGTGGCCCTCATTACTGACCTAATATGAGGATTTTTCAACATTTAAACTCAAATTCCTACGTGATGCATGCTGGGCTAAAAGAAAAATTAAAACAAACTAAAATAGAAAATAATCAAGGATAGTATTGCTAAGCTATCCAGACTAGGTCAGGAATCCAGTTTCTCAAGTTGACACTAAGCTGAAGCCCGTTTGTCCGCGCATCAACTTAGAAAGTGGAACTGTCGTTCCAAGCCTTGGACGACTCAACGGCCTATCCGTGTGATCAAGACTCCCCTAGAATTATCACTGTTTTTGATGAAGGGGAACTCCAATTCCAGGTTCACCAAGATCACAAGGTTATTGATATACTCTAATAATGTAGATAACATAAAATAAGAATGCATACAGGAGGAAATATAGGGGAAGAGATGTGTCACCAAATGAGGATCCGGAGCGCCTTAGCACCTGCATGAGACCTTATCTTGCCTGCTCTCAAAAATCATCAGTTCAAGAAATGCAGCAAGATACGAAGATTATGAATCAAATTTAGCCAAATCATGAATAGTGCAAGCTTATCAAATGGCAGTTTTTATATATAATAGAATAACATTGAATCATGCAATTCATATGAAATTCAAAAAATAACACTATTGCAAGAATAAGCGACTGTCCGAAGAGGTGCTAAATTAAGAATTGGCGTCCATCTTTCAGTCGCTATTTAAAGAATTAGCGGCTTCTGCGACAGTCGCCCATTTCCTGCGATTCCAGCAACCCGTTTCCTGCTCAGAAGATGAACTTCAAGTCCCAATCCAGCTCGAATTTGAGATACTCCGGAGAATTGGAGCTTCCTCCCTATAAATAGCACCCCAAAGGCTCCTCCTAACACTAAATAAGGTCCAAAGGCTCCAAGGAAGCCCAAGATCAAAAATTTGCAAGAGAAATCAAGAGAAAATAGGGTAAAAACTAGAAAATAAGGAGTTTTCAAGGTTTATTCATGGAGAACATGATGCAGCGCCCATTGAAGAGATCAAAGCATGGATTTCCTAGAATAACGGAGATTGATGGGCATATTAGCGAGAAGCTTGCAGCAAATCAAGTAAGTATCAAGAATTCCTTAGCTCTTCTATCCTAGCCCTCTTAACTTCCTTCAAGCTCTAATGGCACTCCTCTTTCTCTTCTCTCTCTTGTCCCTCTTTTCCTTTTTAAATTTCAGGATTATCCAATCATCCCGAGTGCAAGAAGATATACCAAAATCCAATGGCTTCCCTTTCTTCTCTCCAAAATCACCATAGATATGAGATCCTATCTCTCTAAATGGCACCTCCTAGGCCTTGTGACCCATGCCAAACATTACGATTCCATTCACCTTGATTGGGCCACCATGGGAGCCCTCATAGAGATGTGGCACCTGCATACACACACCTTCTTATTTCCCACCTTTGAGGCCACCATACTCCTAGAGGAGACAAAAATGCTACTAGGGTTGAAGTTGAAGCAAGGATAGGAATAAAAGATGGTGGACATGCGAGAGCAAATAAGTGCACTAGAGATGTTGGCACGCCTTATCCCAAGTCAAAAGATGATAGATCAAATTCGGGCCACAAAAAGAATCAACTTGATGAAGCTTGTGGCATGGGTCTACAAAACCTTGGGACAAGCCAAAGAGGAAGATATGGAAGAGATCATGAAAGCGTTTGTGATATGCCTCGCGGGAGCACTTCTTTTCCCCTCGGCGGATGACTTTCTAAAAGAAGAGCAATTGAGTGCCATTTGTGGGATTTGGGAAGGGAAGAGGATTGGGCCGGCGGTTCTAGCATATCTCTATAGTGGGCTCACCTCGGCTTCTATGGGAAGGCCCCTATACGAGTCTATGCTCTTACTCACTAGTTGGGTGGACCTTCACCTAGAGTTTGACCCATGTGAGGATGTCGAAGATGCTTCTAGGATGTTCCACAAGAGCCCACTCCACTACATGATGGGCGCACTTGGCTTGAATGAAAGAGTGACTAACTATGTGCCCAAAGTAAAGCAGCGGGTGGAGTGGCGGGAGCACCTAAAAGTAATGCCTCAAAACATGTTTACATGCGCGCCGGGCATCCTCAAAAATCAAGACCTCCACACTCGACTCTCTTCCAGAGTGGATCTCCAGTTCATCGGCGCCTCCGAGTTCATTCTCAACAACTCACATCGATGCCTCTCCCAACTCAGCTTACCTCACCATCTCATGGAAGACGCTTCTCATCTCCCACCAATCAAGAAGAGGGAATTCGGCTCAAGCGGCGACGAAGAGAAAATGAAGACAATAAAAGCACTATGGAGGATCAGCAAGCTACACTAGCCCATGGAGAGGATTAAAGAAGACCGGGAGGAATGGAAGCTCTATGTAATAGCTCTTAGGGGTTTAAGGCCTAATGTGGCTCATTAATCATGTACTCAACTATTTCTTTTCAATGAATAAAAGATTCTTCCTTGATTGAGCCATTCAATATGTCTAAGACAAATGTTTCTCCCCAAATCTCATGATTCTATCTCAAAAACGAGGGTTCTTGATGCGGGACGGGACGCGAACCTGGGACTCTAGCTCGCGGACGTCCCTATGCTAGGGAAACGTGCGGATCTGCGCGGTTAAGAAACCGACAATGAGTCGAGGGTATCGGCTTTTCCGCGTGCTCAGATCGAGTCACGGGACAGGTTACACTCGCTCAGTCTCGCAGCGGTGACTGAATTGAATCGAGCTAGTTAACCTATCACTTGCAGCGACATACAAATATATATGAGTAAAGCAAAATGTTGAGAGGGGAGCGGAAACGATATCTCCACGCTACCGGGCATGGGGAAGACGACCCCTACCAAGAACGGTGACTCCCGGTACAATAAATGTTAATAATTACAGAAGTGATTTTTAAGGCCCACTCCACGCAGGGAGCTAAAAGGCCACAACAGCGGTCTGGGAGTGCCGATTCTGGGTTGACGGGTAGCACGTTGGAGGGGTTTCGGGCGGTTGAAGAGAACAAGTCCGGATCTACGATTTGCAGACCGGCAGGATAGCGTACAAGGGCCTCCAAAGGGAGGTCATCCTCCTGGGATCTTCTGAAGGTGGCGCTTGGCCAGGACTATGGCTGGACGTCCCTGGTCAACTCTCAAAAGTCGTGGTCGCTGAATCAGAGCTTTGATATATTATTGGGAATTATTTCCCAACACCTTCTTTCTGGCCTGACTCAGAGCAAGAATGCGCACCTCTACGAAAAGAATTTTTGCGCCCAGATCCGATGTCAGATCGAGGAAAAACTAGTACCGATGGATAGAGAAGTCAAAGGGCTACAACATAAAATTATTTCTGGTCCATCCAGTAGACGGATTAGAAATGAAAATGACTGTGGGTTGTAGTTATTTCTGGCTCAGAATTACAGACACACAAGATAGAATAAGATCTGTCTGAAATTGAATTTTGACCGAGGGGAAGGTGGTCGATCTGGGAGATGGGGATTTTATGGGGGATAGACGGGGATGTGAGGGACGTGCATGAATTTTTAGGGATTTTTCTGATAAGGGATGAAGGGTGGGAAAAATGGAGGAACTGGATACTATCACGCAGGTCTGCAGAATGGTACATTGCGTAGGGTGGAGAATAAAAGTCGGGAAAAAGAGAAAACGGTGGTGGAATGGCACAAAATTTATATTGCTGGAAAGCTAACTCAAAGAGAACAATCTCTCAAAATTGCAGCACGATCAGAGCTGTGAACTGGGAGAACCGACCTATTCTTTAGGCTGTTGTTCTAGATATCGTGGTTCAAGATAGCAAGGTGGAGGGTGGCTTGTGGCGGCTCGTTGGCGGCACGAACGGCGGCGGCGGCGGAGATGGCTGAGCTTAACACCCAGGGGAAGAGATAACCCTTGGAATCTACCAAGTTTTTGTAGGAAAGTTTGCCCATGGGATTTCCTCTTTTATTTTCTTTGTATTAGCAAAGATGTTTTATTGATGGGCTTATTTGGTTTATTTACGCGTCGATCAATCAATTAACTAACCAGCAATTAACTGACTGACTGACTGCGCAAGCGTGCCAGTAACGTACATGACGAGTTTATTGTGCGCTCATTCTGACCCGTGTTGGGCGAGAGTGAGATTCGGTCGGGACCAGCAGTCCGCCATACCGTAAAAGCTATGACGTTAATTATATCCCCCACGAGGAGGGAAAACATTTGATTAATTACCGAGATAGTGGGCTATCGAGGCCGGAATGAAGATGCGAAGGTGTGAACGTGACGAGGTCACACGAGATGTTTCTATCTATCATGCAAGAGAAGCATGGTTCATTAAATTGAAGACCCTTAGTACATGGCGGAGGGCGTAGGTCCGAGGACCACCATCGCGCATAGCAAAGACTTCCGGTCGGGCGTAACCCGGGCTTCCGTCAGTGCCATTTGATATACCCGAGGGCCTATGCAGGCATGCACGCATGATGCTCATGATTATGCTAAACATGGCAGTAGAGTTATAATAATGATCAGTGATCAATCAAATTATTAGCCTTCCCCAAGGGGAAACGAAAGTAGCAGCATAAGCATAGCAACGAAAGCAGAGTGCTATCGGACATGGTAGTAAAAGTGAGATGGCTCGGGCTTGCATAGCCCCTTTCTTATTCAATTTATTATTAAGTAGGGTCATTGATCTCGACCGCGGGAGACGAGGATCGCTCCGAGGGTGAGGGAGGGATTAGAACAGCATAATGGTTCAAAACCGGCGCGACCACGCGTAGGGATAGGTTTTCTCGGCGCGGCCAAACGTGGGTAAATGATCTTAATCCGGCGCGGCCTTAACAAACGTTAAAACGGGGTGGTGGGCTTGGGGCGCGCCGGTTTAGGGCGCACCGGGAACGAGTCATTTGAAAACAAATTTTTATGAGTGTACGGTTATTCCGGCGCGGGGGGGGGGGGGGTACCGCGTCGTATTAAGGCGCGCCGGATTAGGACCGCGCCATTTCAGCTGATTTTTGATGAATTTTGAAATGATTTGAGTTTATTAGGACTCTGTTGAGAGTTTTGAGGTCAATTAGGGTGATTGTGTGTTTAATTGAAGTCCAGAGCCCTTCTAGAATGAAGTGATGAGCTAGTGCGAGGTCCATACTCAAGCACTAGGGTCCTTTATCTCAGAACAAGTGTTTTATTAAAGCCATTTTACACAAGTGCTCTTATCAGTTAAAAGAGTTTAGCCAAAAATTAGGCAGCATCTCCCCCGTCCCTGAAGGATTACATGGGAGAAACGGGGTCATACTCACTCGTGGAGTAAGCCCCTAAACAGTCGGTCTGTATGGTGGTAGCCAGCGAAATCCCAATCAGACAGGATACCCCGAGGACCAGCCTGCGAGGGGCACCATAGCTCCGTGGGTGGAAACAGAGGGACGAGGCAGCTAGTGACGGAAGCAACACCCCGAGGACTGACCTACAAGGGGTGGGTGACCTACAGCGTGCACTGCATCCACTAGAGAGAGACTATTAGGGAGAGAGGCTCCAAGGACTACCCTATTAGAAGCATGTGCCCCTTTAGTCACCACAGGGTCCCGGAGGACTGCGGGTTTGGAATTGTTGGGCTGAAGCCCCAGTTGTTGTTAGCTCTGTGACTCATGGGAAACATTCATCACTCAGAAGTGGAGTTCCCTTGGCCGATCGGTAGTTTTATGAAACGGTGGGGAATATCCCCCTCCCCGGGTGGCTGAGACCAAAACAACGGAACTCGAATGGTTCAGTGGCTGCAAACCACAGACGAGAGGAATGAAGACATTCGGCATTGATGGATCACCACTCACAGGGTTAAGGTATTGATGCTCGCGAGACTGGGTTGCCATCCACAGAAGAGAATGCAAAACGTAGTCACGGAGAAAGGTAGTCGATATGCAGCTAGGATGATTTGTCTACACACGCATATACACGAATGGCTGGAATGCAGTAGTCACGAGGCAGACTCCACTATCCCGGAAGCAGCACCTGCCTCCTCTGAGCAACAGAGAAATGCAAAGAGGGAGGAAGGCCAAGGTTGGATCTCGTATCAAAACGGGGAGAAGCGTGTGCACGGGCACAGACACGGAGGACCCAGGGAGGGGTTATCCTTGTAGCCCATGGCATCCCATGGCATATTCGGAATCGGGGGAAATCGGAATCATAAAGCTATGCACGGGAAGACGCTAATATATATATATCCTCCGAATGAAACAGCGGTGGAAGAAGAGAACAAGGCGTTGAGCATTCAATCCACCAATATATTCATATACGCATGTCATCACCCCATCGGTGAAGGAAACTGCACATATGTTACAAGTTCGACGCCGGCATCGCGGCACGGCCACCGTTTCACTTACAGCGAAGCTCACAAGAGAGCAACAAAGAGAAAAGATGGCGAAGAAGGGGGGAGGGGTTGGCTCATATCATCTCCATCCCGCATCCTTCTCGCTTACATTCGATTGATAGGAAAACAGTCAGGGGACATACGGGAAACTCAGACGACCCACCTATTCGAAGAATAGAGTGTCGGGATGACTCCTTTTTCTCCGGCTCCGGAGGGCTTCCGGCTGAGGAGGGAAAACGACGGTGAAGGGTGCTCAGAGGGACCCTGCTTCACTCGCAAGAAACCCTCTCCCTCTCCGGCGATTGGCTATCAGGCTCTTTCTCTTATCTCTCGATTTCCTTGTTTTGAAAACCTCCTCCCAAAAACCCCTTCACTCAGTCGAGCAGCCACATATATATAGGAGCGGGCTCGAATCCTAATCCGGCGCGATGAATGGCGCGTCGGGAAGGGAGCTACGCAGCTTTAGCGTGCCGGAATAGGAGGGCGCCGGGTAAAGGGGCTTTTGCGCGCCGGAATAGAGGGGCGTCGGATAAGAGGGCGCGCCGTATTAGCATCTCTCGCACGTCGCGGGTCAGCCGATGAGTCCGGGGATGGTTCCGGGGATCACCGTGAACATTTATCTCGCCACTGTTCTTCGAAACCTCGACGAGATGCCTTGTCGAAGCTCTCAGGATGACGTATGGCCATTCTCGGAACTTCAGATGACTTTGGTTTGATCACGCGGGTTTTCCACTGATACGGCTCTCGGCACTATGATATGTGCTGCTGGCTCAGTCTTTTTTATGCTCGAAGCTTCTTGGAGGGTGGGATGGCACCTGGGATAGTTCCGCCCATGTCGAGCGATCATTTGGCCACTAACGGGCCCCACTTGGCGAGAAGTCATACCCGTGCCGGGTAGCCAGGATCTTCTGCCGATAGAGCCTTTGGTCCCCCATTTTGAAGAGCCAAGGGCATTCTTTCATCTCAGGAGAGTCTTTCATGAGGTGGGTGGCCACCGAGTAGACCTTCGTCCTTGGTTGGACAACGGGTGTAGTGTATGCGGCACGACGGAGTCGATGCTTGTTCATTGGGCAGGCTTGGTTGCACTACCGGTTGGTTGTGAGTTCATCTCTATTCTCCTGAGGTGAAGTCCCCCATATTCATACAGGGTGACTCGAGGCTCTGGCAGCTTGAGAAGTCTTCAATATGTTGATATTTATCCACTTCTGTGCTTCAGTGGGCCGTGTCATTCGTCTTTGAGACTTGATCGCCGCGAGTGATATTTTGAGTGCCAACAAATGCCCCCCAGCCGTGGGTGTTGCGAGCGAGGCACGAGTGCAGCAAGGCCGACGGATGAGCTTCGCCCGGAATGATCTCCTCTTTAATTGACGGAGGCTCGGAACGACCCTTAATCCGGCACGGATACCAATCCGGCGCCGTTTGAATATTAATACGGTGCGGGGTTAATCCGGCGCGCCCCTTGGCCTTGGACGCTAATCCGGCGTGGTCCCGGTCAGCGGGGTCTTAATCCGGCGTGACCTGGTTGCTTGGAAGGAGCTAATCCGGCACGCCTAAAATCGATGCGCCTTTTGGTTTGGGGGACGTTAGTTCGGCGCGCTAAATAACGCGCCGGATTAACATCCAAAACCCCCCCTATATAAGGCTTTTGCCTCTCATTCTTCCTTCATCACTGTTCATTTGCGAGATTTCTTTTTCTCTCCTCCCTTTCTTCTCCTCCCGCGACACCGAGTGAGCTGAGGGCATGAGCGAGCTCCTTGGGGGTGAGTGGAGTGTTGCTTATTCGGGTTGTAAAACCCATTCTCTGGGCCCCGAGAGGCTTCTAGTAGGGCTTGCCCTCGGAGCTATTCCCCCGGGTGTCCCATTTGGCCTTGGTGTAATGCCGATGGCTGCTTTTAGGGGCCATTCCTTTAGTGGATGTGTTCCCACTTTTGATGTGACACAACCTTGGACCTAATGTAAGCAAGCACAATCGCATTCAAAACGGGCCAAGTTGGGCCACCGCTCTATCGTCACTCACCCAAGCCCGGGGTGACTTGGCAATGCCAAGGGGAGGATGTGGGGTTGGGCCCTTGCTGGTAGAAGGCCAACAAGGCCAAGAATGATTCCCAATGGGTATGGGTACCCAAATCAAGGGGGCCGACAAAGTGCCAATGGCAACGGTTACAATATTCCCACGGTGATCACTCAAGTTTATGGGGCTTGAGGATCGGGCTCTCACTCGCATAACCAGCGGAATTAAGAACTAATATTGAAAGACAAGCACTAATTGGAGTGAAGGTTTGAGCACTTACTCGACCGGTTTGAAGAAACCGGTCCCGGTCGGAGACGAGGGCGAGCGGGGAGGCGAGTGGATCCCCAAACGCCGCGGCGGTGTCGCTTGACCTGCCCAAACAAAGTACACCACTACACCTCTCGCAGGAGGGGGAACTTGGGGTGGGGGTTATTGATATTACATCAATACTACCTCCACGCAGGGAGGGGCCTTCAGCCGGCCAAGCGGGGTGGGGAAACCAAAGCAAAGAACGAGGAACAAGGGTGGACGCCGAATCTGCCTGCTGTCTGTGAACCAGGACAGAGGGTCGGTGTTGCTGTTGTAGATATTGCTCAGGAAGTTTGCTGATGGCGAGACTGGCGGGAAAATCTTCGTAACAGGAAGGGGAATCCCTCAGAATTTTTGTAATTTCTTCTGGAGTCGCTGTAGGTTGGGGCAAGAGCTTGAACAGGGCCTTTGTTTCTCAGACTAGCAGGGGTAGGTCACCAACAGTAGGATGCAAAGGCTGTCTTGGCCGCTCCCGAACTCCAAATTTGATGCCATCAGTGCCGTTAGAACCGTGGGTGAGTCCTCTTTGCAGCAAAAGAAACGGGGACACCAGAAGAGGTCTTAGACAATCTGTGGAACCAGAAGAGTGAGGAGGGGTCGATGCAGACTGTAGAAGGCAGAACCGCGCGTTCGGAGGAGAAAATTGGTAACTTCTGCTCCCGGATTCTGAATGAACTTACGCTTCTTGAATCTGAAACTAGACAGGCCAAAGAGGAACTTTGAAGAAGAACTTGAAGACTGATTCCTTCAGGGTCCGTCGTGGCAGAGCTTCTAAACTGGTTCAGGTCCTTAGCCAAGGCAGAACCGCGCAGCTGTGGAAGAATGGACCTCCAGGATGGCTCGGAGATCGGAAGAAGACGAAACCACTTCGGTTCCGAAGGCGACTGGCAGACGCTTCCGACGATGGCTCTTGGGTCTTCAAACTCATCCGGAGGTGATCGTGGTGGCCGCTGCAAGCTGCTGCTCTGCTGTAGATCTTCAGTTGAGAGCTGTAGGTTGATGATGATGGGAGGGAATGGGGTATATGGGAGGGGAAATGGGGGTGGATGAGTGTGGGGAAAGCTCGGGCTGTGAGGGGGTCTAGGAGGGGGTGTTCTAAGGTGGGGGAAGGGAAGAATGGGGTCTGGAAGGGGGTCTAACAGGTGGTGGGAGGAGGAGCTACGAATTTGGGAAGGTGGGTGAGAGGAGAAGGTGAGGGGGGCACAAGTGAGTGGAGGGAAGGGTAGATTTCAATTTCAAATATGCTTTGGAAGTTGTGGGGTTGTGTGGGGAAGGGGTTGATTGTGTTGGAATGGGGAAAGTGGTGTTGGAATATGGAGGATGGTGTTGGAATGGTGAGGGATCTCCTTGGGACTAGGGGGTGGAGTAATGGAGGCCATGGGGAAGTGGAGGGCTTTAATGATGGTAGGTGGGGGTTGAGGTGGTTGGGAAATGAGGAGAGAGAAGAAAATTCGAAATTGGGTGTTGAGGAGAGAGAAAGTGGAGTGAAAAAGAGGGATTAGGAGAGGGAAGGGTGGGGAATCTCTCCCCTAGGGTTTCTCACCCAAAAAATGTTGGAATCACTCCACTAAACAAAGCTTTGGATACTCAAATGGCATTTTTCATTGATTCATTCATTAAGTTGAAATAGGGGGAATGTGATCCTATATATAGGAAACCCACATTTCTACAAAAGTCCCTTACAAAAGACTCAATAACAAATAACCGAAGGGGTAGGGGGGCCTCATGGGCCAAGCCCGAAGAATTGGGCCCAATAGCACATTCACAATCTAATGACACTCAAACTTAGGAAAATAAATGCAAGACCTAGGAACATGACTCAAATAAAAGGGAAAATACATCAAATGACTCAAATAAAATTACATAGGACTCAAAATTAAATGACTAAACCATGCCGGATGCAACCGGGGTGAGGAGACGAACGGTAAACGTGGGCATGGGAGGTGATGTCCCCATCAACTTTTCTTTGGCAATCTCCCGTGCTGGGGAGACTCTGCCGAAATTCTGTCAGAAATTTGCCTTGATAAGCTATTTTCTGACTTTGATTATTATTTGATGTGCTTCTTTGCAGCTAACATGGCATCTGGTTCTTCTTCTTCCGCTTCCCATGCCGTGGTGACGTGGGAGAACGTCCATTCCCTTGATCGGGGGCACGATCAGCTTGCTGTAGTTGCAGAGTCCTCGGATTCGGAGACCGATACTGTGGACACTAGCTGTCTCCTCATCCTTGGAGGCGATTCTTTTCATTATGACCGGGAAGGCGCTGTCAGGCGGGATCACCCCAAGGACAAACATCTGATGTCCTTCCTCCGGCGCTTCAACCTTCAAGGAAAGAGAGACCGGTTCCTCATCTGCAAAGCCGAGCAAGCCTTGGTAGTGGAGAGGGGTAGTCTAACAGACTGTGTAGTGCGGGGAAGGCCTATTTATCTTCCCAGCAAAGTCAGGAAATGGAGCATCGTGCTTGGACTACAAGATCTGGCTCCAGAAGATGGGCTGCTGACCAGGGCCTCTGAATTTGTACCCGCTCGGTGGAATGATTCCGCAGGCAGGGTGGACCGGGAGAAGCCGATCTTTGGCTTGTTTCTTGCCCCGTTGAAATGGGGGTACATAGAAGAATCTTTTCTGCTGGACTGCCTGGCGATCCATTTTAAGCATCAAATATCCGTGGGGTGGTTTGCCGAGCTGAGAGCCACCGACACCCATGCATTCAGACCTGGAGCAGTGGAGTTCACGGATTATGTGCTGTAGCACTACGCTCCCTTCCTGACCAGGGCTGGTGTCTATTACAGCGTGTTTGCCTCAAGATACCGCTACCCCATCTCCCGAGGCTTATGCTGTGGCATGATCGAAGTATTCTGCCCCGAGTACAACACTTTTTATACCTCGGAAGGAGAAACTTCTTTGGATTTATGGAGCCTCCCATAGCTTAGCGGTCTACCCATCGACGGAGAGCCGTACGAGGAAGTCTGCTGGCCTGATTGGCTGAAGGATCAGACTGACGGTGAGGGTCGGTATCTGGCGGGCCACGCTTATCGCTATCTGATGAAGGCGTACCGCACACTTTACCACTCGTCACATGACACGAGGGAAGCTAGGAAGCCGGGCGAGAAGCGAAGGGTGCGGATGGGCACCTGGCTTTAATATTTCTTTGGCGGGAAGAAGAAGTACGAGGACTTCCCCCCAATAGCGTCGATGGCTCCGAAGAGGAAGAAGAGAGTCTGACGACAGGCCGTAGCATCATCTTCAAGAAGAGGGGAGAGGGAGGACCCGAACCCCACTGGTGTCGACGCAGTCACACACTGTGCCGCATACCTGGTCTATTGGATCTGTTCCTTCGCTCTCCTACAAGGCGACGGGAGCATGATTAGAGTAGAGGCTATCTATCCCGCCTGTCTCATGGCTTGGGGTACTAAGCTGTCCCTCTGCCCAGTGGCTTTGTGCCTCACTTACAAAATACTGGGAGACCTGCACAAGACGCGTCTTCCCAGGAATCTGCGGACGGTTGGTCCGTTACACTTCTTCAATGCTTGGGTTTGTACCCTTTTTTCGGAGGCTATGACTCGGGCGTTACAGTCAGCTCATCTTATCCCACGAATGATAGAGTTCGCGAGTGTCGAGCCGTCCTCACTAGCGGAGCAACTCTTCACCCTTCGGGGCAAGTTGGCCCGGATTCCCATAGATTCACCCGGGGTCCTTCACTTCTGGAGCTTAGCTGCCCACTCCAGCCCGCTGGTGAACCGGACGAGGCAGTGCAAGCTCTTCGAGACAGAAGAGTATATCCATTCAATCTCTGGGGCCAAGTGTCCAAGGCCCATCCTTGAGCAGGAGTTGGTTGACTGGGCGCTGGCTATCAGGCCAAGCGTCCTTGTATTCCGAAAGAGCGGAAGTTTGTGCCTGGAGCCGTATTATCCGTTTCTGACGCGGGACGGGGACCGACACGGACTAAGACTCACAAAAGACTCTAACTGAGGCCGGCAGTAGCACACTCAAGGGTCGCCAAGTGGCTGACCACCGTGATATCCCACAGAATGAGGGACGTCTCTCAACAGAAACTCCGACCTCGGCCGTCCCAAGGAGGGAAGCGCACGTGTCTAGGCGTATAGTCGACCTCCAAAGACAAGGGGAGTCGAGTCCTAGCTCGGTGCTCGACTAGTGCTAGGGATGGATGCTCTCACTCACGATCCGCGGTGATGGCAATAAGTGGCTAGGCACCTACCCTCTCTCACGCGGCATAATCAATCACATACTAAAAGAGCAAGCAAAAGGAGGGGAGTCGGAGCGCGTACCTCCACGCCTAGGCGTGGGGAAGGAACCCCGGCCGTGAACCAACAACCCCGATACACCAGAGGTCAATAAAATACAACCCAATAACGGCCCACTCCTCGCAGGGAGGTAAAAGGCTACAACCAATACGTTCGGGGCTGCCGGACACGGGTTGACGTGCTGCACTCGGTGACGGGTCGGCCACGAGGAGGTTCGGGTGCAACGCTGCAGAAACCGGTGTCGCGCGCGCCTGGGCGGAGGGGGGGTCTCACGGGCTGATACGACGCCCGTTTGAGGCACCGTCAGAGAGGACGCGTCGCTGACTGTTGGAGGAACGCTCCGGCCAAAGGGGGCGCGCTGGATCCGCCGGTGGTGACCGTGGGCGCTGCTGAAAGTCAGATCAGGTTCTGTGGGCGCAGAACTGCGCTCGCCGACGGTAAAATCTGGAAATCGGCCTTCTGGTGCCCGAACAAGTCCGGGCCGGTTGGGGGTGAAAGCTGACTGGCAGAGATCGCCCTCGGCCAAATGGCGCTGGCAGACGACGCCGGTGCGAGCCGCAGGAGTCGCTGAAAGTTGGGGCTGGTTCGCTGGGCGGACTGGGCAGACGCGCTGGCGCAACCCCACGAGATCGACCGCCACGGACGGTGACGATGTCGAAACGCGACGCCGTCGGCGGCGTTGGAAAGTTGACTCGGAGATCTACGAACCCTGAAGAAACCAGGGCAAAAGACGCAGCGTGGAGGCCTGGGGAAAATTCGCAATCAGGGCCTCCCCGCTGGGCGAGCAGAGAAAGTGGTGCTGGCGCAGGTCGGCGGAGAAAATCGGTACGGGCAGTGCCGATCTCCGATTGATGCAAAATGGGCGCCGACACGAAGCTGATCCGCAGACGTATCTCCAGAAAATAGGTCGTGGCAAAACTCGTCCAGGAAGGGGGCGCGAGCTCTGCTACAAGTCGGGGCAGAAATCTGGAATCACGAACACGAACCGTTGAGGAAGAAGATGAGGATAAGAGGGAACCCCGGAGTCCACCGAGGGCTGAGGCGTCACACCCCGCCGTTCTCCCGTCGCAGGAGCAGAAAGAGAGAGAGAGAGAAAGGCGCAAAAAGCTTTGCACAATACTTACTTGTATTCAAATTCATGTGTAAACTGTAATCGGTACAATGTGAGAACTACTTATAGGGGATGGGAAAACCCTAATCTAACTAGAAGGGGAGGGGTGCGCCCAGCTCCAAGGAGAGAAAGGCGGCCCATAATTCAGCAAGCTTAGAAAATAGGAAAGGATTCTAAGTGGGATAAGGAAGGGGTGGAGTTGGGGAAAGGAGGAGAGGGGGAAAGGGGAAGGGAGAGGGGAGCGCCCCCCACCTTCCCTAGTAGAACTAGGAAGGGGGGGGGGGCGGCTGCCTCCTCCTCCTCTAGCTGGGGAGGGGGTCGCCCCCTAACCCTAATGGGCCCTTTTTTTTTAGTGGGCTTCAAACCCCAATAAGCCCCTGACCCCATAACACGATCCATTACCCCACAAAGCAACCCAATTGGCCATTATATGGCCCAATAAGTGCCTAAACAAGAAGATGTCCACGCAGGGACCAAAAGACAAGGCCCACAAGGCCTGAGCAAGTCCAGACTGAGGCCCAACATGGCCTAAACATGATGATGAAAAGATAACTAGAAGGTGCCGCCGTCGCCGAGCCACAAGGAGGTAGCGGTGTGCCGGGTGCTCCGTCGAGGATAGTGCCGTGTGTCCTCACCAATTCTCCCCGGGTGGGAAGAACTCGACCCCGTCGAGTAAGGGTCACGGTCGCTGAGGTACCGCTCCAGCAGGTCCGGATCGATCCGCTCCAGCTCTCCACGTGTAATCCAGGTGTTGTCCGACTCGGGGCGCCCTCTCCAACGCACTAAGAAGCGTTGGTAGGCTCCGCTCCTGGTAGTAGTCACCTGCTCATCCAGTATGCAATCTATATGCTCGCGTTTTTGTAATGGGGCTGGAGGAGGTGGACTCTCAGTAGGTGTATCACTCACAACAGGAGGGTCAGGCCCAAATAACTCACTGGGTATCACCGCGGGATCCCGATAAGCTACCAGATCAGAGACATTGAACGTCGAACTGATCCCGTAGTCGTCTGGTAGCTCGATCTCATACGCGTTCGACCCAATACGCCTCAACACTCTGAATGGTCCTGCACCGCGGTCTTGGAGCTTCTTTACGGCTCCCGAAGGAAACCGTTCCGGTCTAACCCGGACCATGACGTACTCTCCCTCGCGGAACTCACGTGTGCGTCTGTGCGCGTCAGCTAACTCCTTGTAACGTGCGTTGCTGGCCTCTATATGACGACGGACATGGTCATGCAACTGTCTAATATGCTCCGCAAAAGACTCAGCTGACTCAGAGACTCGGGACTGAATGGGGGAGGGAATCAAATCAATCGGCTTCCTAGGTCTTCGACCAGTGACAATCTCAAATGGACTCAACCCTGTAGACCTATTGACCGAATCATTATATGCAAACTCTGCTAATGGTAAGACAAGGTCCCAATCTCCAACTCTATCACGCACTAAACACCTCAGAAGATCCCCTAGACTTCTATTGACTACCTCTGTCTGACCGTCAGTCTGGGGGTGGTATGCGGTGGAGAACTTCAACTGGGTGCCCATCATCCGCCAAAGGGTTTTCCAAAAATAGCTCGTAAAACGCACATCCCTATCAGAAACAATGGTACGCGGCAACCCAAACCTGGACACACAGTGGGTGAAGAACAACCTGGCAACTCTAGAGGCATCCGATGTCTTGGAACAAGGAATAAACAAGGCCATCTTGGAGAAGCGGTCAACCACAACAAAAATAGAATCATGCCGCCGTGCAGTACGGGGCAAACCAAGCACAAAGTCCATGCTGATATCCTGCCAAGGATTATCAGGGACAGGCAGAGGGGTATAAAGGCCAGTGTTCTGTTTCCTCTGCTTCGCTAGGGCACAAATACGACACTGGGCAACTATGCGGGCTACATCCCTCTTCAAACTGGGCCAGCAGAAACGGTGCTCAACAGCCTCTATGGTCTTGTTTCGGCCGAAGTGGCCGGCAAGACCTCCTGCATGAAGCTCCCACGTAAGAAAATCACGAACTGAAGTCCGTGGGATGCACAACCTATCACCTCGAAATAAGTGACCATCCTGAAGGACATACTCGCTAAACTCACGGGACGGTCCTGACTGAAGGGCAGAATAGATGGGACCGAAGTCCGGGCAATCAATGTAGGCCTCTTTCAACTTCTCTAAACCAACCACCTGAACATTCATGGTGGATATCAACATCACCCGCCGACTAAGAGCATCGGCCACCTTGTTCTCAGCACCTGCCTTGTGCTTGAGAACGAATGTAAACTCCTGCAAATATTCCACCCATCTACTATGTCTGGCATTCAACTTCTTTTGGGTGTGGAGAAATCTCAATGCCTCGTGGTCAGAAAAGAGCACGAACTCCTGGTGGAGGAGATAGTGCCTCCAATAGCGCAAAGCCTGGACAACTGCGTAGAATTCCTTGTCATAAGTAGAGTAACGCAGTTTGGCATCATTGAGTTTCTCACTGAAAAAGGCTATAGGGTGGGACTCCTGGCTAAGCACTCCCCCTATGCCTACACCTGAGGCATCACATGTAACCTCAAACACCTTAGAAAAGTCAGGAAGTGTAAGAACGGGTGCCTGGGTCATGCGATCCTTGATAGTCTGGAAGGCTGTGGCAGCAGCCTTCGTCCAGGTAAACTCGCCCTTACGGATGCAATCCGTGATCGGGGCGGTGATAGAACTGAACCCCCTAATGAAACGGCGATAGAATGTCGCCAGACCATGAAAGCTCCTAACATCGTGGAGTGAGCGGGGCTCGGGCCACTCCACTATGGCACGGATTTTCTCCGGATCAGCGGAGACTCCGTCACGGGACACAATGAACCCTAAGAAAGAAACCTGGTCAGTCATGAAGCTACACTTCTTAGGGTTGGCAAACAAGCTCTCCCGTCTCAGAACAACACACACCTGCCTAAGGTGGCCTAGGTGTAACTCCCTAGTGCGGCTATAAATCAAGATGTCGTCGAAGTAGACGACCACAAACACTCCAATCATAGGACGCAACACCTGCGTCATCACCCGCATGAAGGTGCTAGGGGCGTTAGTCAGCCCGAAGGGCATGACCAACCACTCGTAAAGACCATCCTTGGTCTTAAATGCAGTCTTCCACTCATCACCTGGTCTGATCCTCACCTGGTGATAGCCACTCCTAAGATCGATCTTCGAGAAAATCGTGGCTCCCGACATCATATCAAGCAAGTCATCCAGCCGGGGAATGGGAAACCTATACTTAACCGTGATTTTATTGATCGCACGGCTATCGATGCACATACGCCATGTGCCATCCTTCTTCGGCGCTAGCAGGGCGGGAACAGCACAGGGACTCTTGCTATCCCGAAGGGAACCCCTACTCATCAACTCATCAACCTGTCTCTGTAGCTCAGCGTGGTCCGCGGGACTCATCCTATAATGTGGAAGATTGGGCAAGGACGAGCCCGGGACAAGATCAATCTCGTGCTGAATGTCACGCAATGGTGGAAGGCCTTCGGGAAGGTCCTCCGGGAAAATATCAGCAAACTCTCGCAACATCTCAGCTAACTGAGGGTCTGTCACTCCCTCGAGACTGGGGACCACCTCACCCGTCTCCCTGACAACCACAGCTAAAAGAGGGACACCACTAGCAACCTCTCTCTCCATCTCTCGGGGACTGATGATCATCAACCTCCTAGTCGGAGGGGCCTCTATGGTGAGGGTGGGAGAGGGGGTGGAAACTGACACCGGAGGTGGTGGTGGTGGTGGGCTGACCTTCCCCTGGTGAGGGGTGGTCGTGGCACTAGGGCCGGCTGGTCCCCTAACAGTAGGGTCCCTAGGTGGGGCTGGGTGGAGGGTGATCCTGTGGCCGTTGTGATCAAATGTGCAAGTGTTTGCACGGCCCTGTAGGGTGGCATCCATGTCAAACAACCACGGCCTCCCTAAAATAATGCTACCTACCTCCATAGGTAGAACATCGCACCAAATTTCATCCTGATAGGTCTGGAACTGAAGGGGCACCAGGCAACGGAGCCTAACAGGAATGGAGGTAGAATCGACCCACGAAACCCTATAGGGGGCAGGGTGGTCAACTGGGGTTAACCCAAGGCGGGTAACAGTGCCAGTAGATATGGCGTTGATGCAACTCCCGCTATCAATGACAATCTTGCAAGCTTTACCCCCAAGCCTGCAGAAGGTGTGAAAAATGGTGGTGCGACGCCAGTCGTCACTCACCTGGGGCTGGGCTAGGATGCACCTAACTACCCCTAACTGTGGGTCACCCTGAAAGTGGCTACCCTGGGCACCATCCTGCTCTCCTTCGAGCAGATCATCGAAGAACTCCTCAACCAAGTCCTGGTCTACCTCATAACTAACAGGAATAGGCTCAGTGGGGGACTCAGTGGAAGTGGGGTCTGCCACGACAAGGGCCTTCCTCTCTCGAGTGGGGCATCTATCAGCAAAGTGGCCAAATCCGCCACACCGGTAACAAGTAGTACGTGCGCCCGCACTGGATGAGGCTCCAGCGGTCATAGGACTCTTGCCCTTGTCATCATGACGGGGCGCGGGGAGTAAAGGCTGAGAACGCGCAGGGTGCGCGGGAGGTGGAAGTGTAGGGCGTGTGGGGGGGTAGGGCGGCTGCTGGCGAGGTGGAGGAAACGGGTCCCTAGGAAGGGGTGGACGAGGCCTGGGACCAGTGGGGTCCTGGCGAAGAGGCTCCGCGGGCCGAGCCGCCGGATAGCGACCATACTGGGTGGAAGTGGAGCGAGGGTCAAGACCCCGCTGACTAGGCATCCCCTGACGAAAGGTGGGGCCAAACTCCAACTCAAATTGCTCTAACTCTAGGGCAACCTGGTAAGCCAGCTCTAAAGTGTCTACCTGGCGACGGTAGAGCTCATACTGATACTCGGGCCTCAAACCACGGCGAAAACGCGAAACAGGCATGCCCTTCTCCTCATCAACTCCACATCGCAAATAATATTCGTCAAACTCGGCGATGTACTCGGTCACGGACCGATCGCCCTGACTAAGGGTCTGCCATCGGTCGATGAGCCTCTGGCGGTAAGAAGGAGGGACATACTTCTCGCGGAGCTTACGCCGCATGTCAATCCAGGTTTCTATGGGTGGATCCTGCCTCTGCAACATCAGGCTCTCGACATTCCTCCAGTAGGTCTGGGCTCTCCCCACGAGCTTCATCTTGGCAAATCGGACTTGCCGAAGCTCAGACATCTCAACCCATTCGAAATACCTATCCATGCTATTCTCCCAGTCTATGTAGACTTTTGGGTCAAGGGACCCCTCGAAAGTGGGTGGATCGGCACGGACGGTCCTAAGGATCCTATCATCCTCATCCTGATGTGGTCGACGACCACGGTACTGGCGCCCATTCCCCTCAAAATCATTCTCGGACCCATAGTCATCAAAGTCGGGGGCTCGGGGACGTCGCTCCTGAGCCCGAGGGGCTTGAGCGGCAGCAACTGGAGGGGCTCGATCGGCTCTAGGAGGGTCCTGGTGGGGCACTTCATCAACTCTCCCAATCCGTCCAACAAGGCCCTGGATGGTTAAGTCAGACACTCTGGCACGATCCTCAATGATCTTCAGACGGCCATCTAGATGCTCAGTCAACTCCTTGATGGACTGGTCGGACCTGTCCATACGGGTCATAAGTTGGGTAATCAGATCCTCTAGAGATGGGCGTCCCTGAGGTGGGTGTTGGTC
The DNA here is from genome assembly GCA_022559845.1 of Amorphophallus konjac. Lineage (NCBI taxonomy): Eukaryota > Viridiplantae > Streptophyta > Magnoliopsida > Alismatales > Araceae > Amorphophallus > Amorphophallus konjac. The sequence continues at coordinate 116,603,403 of CM040124.1, read as the reverse complement.
ACCCATGGCGTCCGGGCGATGGTAATCCGAACCACCCCGAGTGGGCATGCAAAGGAGACTAAGGGAAGGGTAGGCTGACACCCTAAGACCTAGAGGGACACGAATGCAATGGGATGCAAGACTCAAACAAGACACATCCAAAACCTAGACACGACCCTAAGACCCAACCTGTAAGGACAAGTTGGTAACCTGGCTCTGATACCAAATTTGACGCGGGACGGGGACCGACACGGACTAAGACTCACAAAAGACTCTAACTGAGGCCGGCAGTAGCACGCTCAAGGGTCGCCAAGTGGCTGACCACCGTGATATCCCACAGAATGAGGGACGTCTCTCAACAGAAACTCCGACCTCGGCCGTCCCAAGGAGGGAAGCGCACGTGTCTAGGCGTATAGTCGACCTCCAAAGACAAGGGGAGTCGAGTCCTAGCTCGGTGCTCGACTAGTGCTAGGGATGGATGCTCTCACTCACGATCCGCGGTGATGGCAATAAGTGGCTAGGCACCTACCCTCTCTCACGCGGCATAATCAATCACATACTAAAAGAGCAAGCAAAAGGAGGGGAGTCGGAGCGCGTACCTCCACGCCTAGGCGTGGGGAAGGAACCCCGGCCGTGAACCAACAACCCCGATACACCAGAGGTCAATAAAATACAACCCAATAACGGCCCACTCCTCGCAGGGAGGTAAAAGGCTACAACCAATACGTTCGGGGCTGCCGGACACGGGTTGACGTGCTGCACTCGGTGACGGGTCGGCCACGAGGAGGTTCGGGTGCAACGCTGCAGAAACCGGTGTCGCGCGCGCCTGGGCGGAGGGGGGGTCTCACGGGCTGATACGACGCCCGTTTGAGGCACCGTCAGAGAGGACGCGTCGCTGACTGTTGGAGGAACGCTCCGGCCAAAGGGGGCGCGCTGGATCCGCCGGTGGTGACCGTGGGCGCTGCTGAAAGTCAGATCAGGTTCTGTGGGCGCAGAACTGCGCTCGCCGACGGTAAAATCTGGAAATCGGCCTTCTGTTGCCCGAACAAGTCCGGGCCGGTTGGGGGTGAAAGCTGACTGGCAGAGATCGCCCTCGGCCAAATGGCGCTGGCAGACGACGCCGGTGCGAGCCGCAGGAGTCGCTGAAAGTTGGGGCTGGTTCGCTGGGCGGACTGGGCAGACGCGCTGGCGCAACCCCACGAGATCGACCGCCACGGACGGTGACGATGTCGAAACGTGACGCCGTCGGTGGCGTTGGAAAGTTGACTCGGAGATCTACGAACCCTGAAGAAACCAGGGCAAAAGACGCAGCGTGGAGGCCTGGGGAAAATTCGCAATCAGGGCCTCCCCGCTGGGCGAGCAGAGAAAGTGGTGCTGGCGCAGGTCGGCGGAGAAAATCGGTACGGGCAGTGCCGATCTCCGATTGATGCAAAATGGGCGCCGACACGAAGCTGATCCGCAGACGTATCTCCAGAAAATAGGTCGTGGCAAAACTCGTCCAGGAAGGGGGCGCGAGCTCTGCTACAAGTCGGGGCAGAAATCTGGAATCACGAACACGAACCGTTGAGGAAGAAGATGAGGATAAAAGGGAACCCCAGAGTCCACCGAGGGCTGAGGCGTCACACCCCGCCGTTCTCCCGTCGCAGGAGCAGAAAGAGAGAGAGAGAGAAAGGCGCAAAAAGCTTTGCACAATACTTACTTGTATTCAAATTCATGTGTAAACTGTAATCGGTACAATGTGAGAACTACTTATAGGGGATGGGAAAACCCTAATCTAACTAGAAGGGGAGGGGTGCGCCCAGCTCCAAGGAGAGAAAGGCGGCCCATAATTCAGCAAGCTTAGAAAATAGGAAAGGATTCTAAGTGGGATAAGGAAGGGGTGGAGTTGGGGAAAGGAGGAGAGGGGGAAAGGGGAAGGGAGAGGGGAGCGCCCCCCACCTTCCCTAGTAGAACTAGGAAGGGGGGGGGGGGGCGGCTGCCTCCTCCTCCTCTAGCTGGGGAGGGGGTCGCCCCCTAACCCTAATGGGCCCTTTTTTTTAGTGGGCTTCAAACCCCAATAAGCCCCTGACCCCATAACACGATCCATTACCCCACAAAGCAACCCAATTGGCCATTATATGGCCCAATAAGTGCCTAAACAAGAAGATGTCCATGCAGGGACCAAAAGACAAGGCCCACAAGGCCTGAGCAAGTCCAGACTGAGGCCCAACATGGCCTAAACATGATGATGAAAAGATAACTAGAAGGTGCCGCCGTCGCTGAGCCACAAGGAGGTAGCGGTGTGCCGGGTGCTCCGTCGAGGATAGTGCCGTGTGTCCTCACCAGTTTCGCTTCAGCCGGAACTTTGGCTATGACCAGCACATTCCTCATTCCTTTTCACAATTGGCGTTGCCCAATAGGCACAGAGCCGGGCAAGTTTCAAATGATGATGCCCGGATATGGTGGGACTTCTTCCACCGCCGAGAAAATGTTTCTTTCAGGGTGCCAACCCCTGCCCGCTTCCCCCACGTTACTGCTGAGTATATCAAGTGGTGGAACGTGCGGACGGTATTCTACAGGAGCTCCCGCCGAGAGTGTTGGGCCGTAGCAGAGCATAGATTTTTGGACTCCCAGCCGGAGCCAACCCTTGATATTGAGCCCTCCTATTTAAAGAAGTTGAAATCTTGGACCAACACGGAAGTGAGGGCCTATCTTGAGGCCCGAAAAGTCATGAAAAGCCGCAAGACCAAAGTCGACCCAAAGTTGCCCACAATTAGCAAGGATGACTATGTTAAAACGCTTCGGGGTCTATGCCTGGTAAGCAGCGAGAGGGTGGTTCTTCAGCAACTCCCTCTGCCGGTGGAGGAACCCATCTCGGTGGTGGCTGACTGGCGAGGTTGACAGGCTGCACCCCTATCGGACTTTCATCCATAGGGAAGACAGGCGGGATGCTCTATATGACAACACCCCTTGGCTATTTGCGCTCCTCCGATCGCATGGTCTTTCAGTGGGTGGTCCTAGCGAAGCCATTCTGGACCGGTCCCTTCATATCTCATTCAAGTATGCTGACAGATGGGGGCTGGACCACCTGAGCTTATATTATCACCTGTCTTCTCGTGGCCACAAGGACCTGGCGCTGCTGGCCAAGCCGAGTGAAAAGATAGGAGATTTATGCTGGCTTATTCGCGAGGCAGCTTCGAGAGACAAAGTGCCCTCGCTGTATTATTGGCCTCTCTTCCCCTTCTACACGGGGCCAGCAAGTATGTTCTATCTCTCTATTCAGGCCCGTCGGCCAGCTTCTTTTCTTCATTGTCATGTATTATTCTCACCTTCGTGCATGTGTAGTTCGACCCACTTTGGAGGAGACCCGGCACTTTAGGGAGCTAACAATAAAAGCTCAGAAGCCAGCATACTTTGAGGCTCCCGAGCCGGCTCCGACCACGACGCCACTGCCTCCTGGCGATTCGAGAAAGCGGACCCGATCCCAGTTGAGAGAGGCTGTTGGGAAGGCCAAAGCGGCACACTGCCAGAAAAAGTGGGAATACAGACGGATATTTCAGACGGATATTTTTCGTCTTAAAATCCGTATGTATTTCAGACGGATATTCCAAATTTGTGACGGATTAATTTTCGTCACAAATTCCATCTCTATTAAGGACATACTATACTCTCTCTGACGATCCGTCAATAATTATAGATAGAATATATTCCGTCTTTATTATATGTCGTAAATTTGGGACGTATATTCAGACAGAAATGAATCCGTCTGAAATTTTAGACGGAACTAAGTTCCGTCCGTATTTCCATCTCAAAATTTCATCCCCCGCCACCATCGACCCCTTCCTCCCACCCCTTCCACCCGCCCCCATTTCCACCCCCCACTCTCCCTCTCACTCTCTCTTTCTCCTCTGCTTGCGGTCGTCGCCGCCGGAGCCGCCGTCGCCGCTGGAGCCGCCGTCGCAGCCGAAGCCGCCGTCCTTGCCGTCGCCGGAGGCCCCGCCATCCTCGCCGTCATCGCCATTCACCAACCTCCCTCCCTCTCACGGTCGTCATCACTGTCACCACCATCATCCTCTTCTCACGGTCGCCGTTGCCGCCAGCCTCCTCCCATCATCGCCGTCGTCGTCGCCGGTAAGTGCTCTCCCTCTCCCTCTCCCTCTCCCGATCATGTTCCCCTCCCTCACTCAATCCCTCTCCCTCTCCCGATCCTGTTCCCCTCCCTCACTCAATCCCTCTCCCTCTCCTCTGTCCCGCTCCCTCTCCCGCTCCCTCACTCCCTCTGGCCACCCTCCCCCACCCCCTCCACCGCCCTCTCTTCCCCTGTCCGTCGCCCCCCTCCCCCTCGCAGACACACACACACACACGCACACACAAACACAAACACACCCACACACCTCAGCCCCCCTCTCCCTCTACCGTTGGCTGCAGGGCTTCCGTTGCCCCCCCCCTCACAGGCACACGCACACACCCGTCTCACACATGTAGATATAATAATTATTTTTTTATTTTATTTAATATATTGTTGTATTCATCGTAGGATAATCGACCGAGGGAAAGGGAACGAAAGAATCAGATAAGTTTTTTCAAATAAACAGTAAGTAAAAATTTAATTTCATATTTATATGTTGTTTCATTTTATTTTAATTTATGTAATCTTACTCAGATTTATTGTTAGGATGTCTTGTTAGGACAAAGAGACTTAAAATATAGCAAAATATAAAGCTATGAAGTACAATCGAAAAGCTAAACTACTCGGATGGCTGGCAGCCCAGCTCCATCCAATCTTAATGCACCCTTTGTCAACCGAGGGAGGTCTCCTACTTGAATGAAAACTTGATTTTCTGGAGTATTGCATGCATAGGACGCTAGGGAATCTGCAACCTGGTTGCCCTCTCTATAAGTATGCAATATCAAGCAGCCACTTTCATGGATAAGTTCCAAAATCTTCCTCCACCATGGGAGAACCATCCAGCTAGGGGGAGATCCTTTCCTTACAGCCTCCACAAGAAGGGCACAATCTGAATATACAGCTGCCAAACATAGATCACCTAGCTTAGCAATTGATAACCCATCATATAGAGCCCTTGCCTCTGCCACAAGACTATTCCCAATGCCATAGTGGAAAGCAAAGCCAACCATCCATTTACCATTTGAGTCTCTTACACAACGTCGACCACCACACCTACCAGGATTACCCTTGGAGGCCCCATCAACATGCTATGTGAACTTCTGAGGTGCCAATCTGCATAAGACCAGAAATGGCTGCTTTAAATTGACCCGGGGGAATAGGTGAAAAGAAGCAAGGCGGCTGGATTGAGCTGGGGATAAGGGCTTGTGGAAGCAAAGCTTGTCCAGAGCCAGGGCTATTGAGGAAGAAATTCTCCTATTTATTAAATCAATTTTAAGAGTCATACCCTCAAATCTGGTAGCACACCTTTGTTTCCAAATTTCCCACATCATCAGAATTACAGCATACATCCCCACAAAACTGAAGGCTGAGAGTAGATTGGTAAAGGTTAGTAGGTTCCAACACCTAATGAAAATCTGATTACTTAAATAGACCTTGTTGCTTACCAAGGGCTGCACCCAGCCCCACAGTTCAGAGGCCAATTCACCAGAGATGAATAAGTGGTTGAGGTCTTCCTGGGCAGAAGAGGAGCAACAGCTGCATTTGGAGACAATGGGAATACCACAATCTGCCACCCTACTGTCCACTAGTACTGCCCGATGGATAAGCTTCCAGACAAAAAGAGCTGCCCTCGGTGCTATTGCTGAGTGCCAGAGCTTCGCCCAGGCAGGCCTTGAAATGCCTTTAGTCCGTATTAGGTTGCAAGCTGATTTAACCGAAAAGGAACCCTTTACGGTACCTGTCCAGACACAGCAGTCAGCCTCATTGCTTTGTTGAATATTAGGAAGGTGGAAGTCACTATTGAGGTATCCCCATGCAGCATGTTGGGTGTTGCATAGAACCTCTCTAACAAAAGCCAAGGGGAGGCTATTAAGCTCAATCCTTTCATTAGCCATTGCAACATTAATGGCTGGACCACACCCTGTCCAATTGTCCTCAGGAAGTCTATATTAGCCCCATTCCCTACTATCCATCTGCTGTTAGAGATAATAATATCTTTGGCCTGTCTAAAGACAGTCGAAGGCATTCCAACTGGGAATGGTCTTACACAGTTGGCTAGATGGGCCTTGATGAATCTGCGCCTAGCATACATGGACCAGAGAGAAGACCCATGAACAATGTTCCAAAGGGTTTTGATTGCCAAAGAAGTCTGAACCCACTGTAGATCTCTGATTCCCAGACCTCCCTCTAACTTAGGTCTCTGGATATCTGACCATGCTACCCAATGCCTGCGTTTGGTGCCTTTCTCTCCATACCAAAAAAAACTTGCACATAGCCGGTCAATGAAACTGATCACCTTCTTTGGGATAAAAGTGACTTAGGCAAGGAAAACTGGCATACTATATAGGACAGAGTCAATCAATACGGCTCTACCAGCTTGAGATAGAAATTTTGACTGCCAGCCTTCCAATTTTAGCTGCACCCTTGTTAGAAAATGCAATACCTTCATAGATGGACAACCAGCAGAGGAGGAAGAAGAAAGGAGAAAGAAAAGATCAATAACAAGAACACACAGGGATTTTTTACGCGGTTCAGAGGCAAGATGCCTTCCTACATCCACGGCCGCAGCAGTAATCAACTAATAATCAGACGGCTCAATTACAATACAAAGAGAGAGTTCACCCTTTTATACTAGGAGATTAGGGCGTCATTAGTCAGGAGATTAAGGATAAAAATGCCCCTGACTAAACATAAATCCTCTACCGGGGTATATTAGACGTGCATGCTCGCCTGTCTCCAAGGATGCTCTCCTGAGACCGAGTATGCCCTCCAGCGACTGTAGATGCTCCCCCACCATCAGTCAGGTCATGCATTGCCCAAAGAACCAGGTTGGCACAAACAGTATGTCGGTCGACCGGCTCCGAGTGACATCGAAATGCCTTGAACCAGCAATGCATGCTCCTCTGACACTAGTGATGCTCTCCAGAGGCAATGGATGCCCTCCAGAGACAGCAGTGCACAGACCGCTAGAACCTAGACAGCATATGCTCCCCTGCCACCGAGGGATACATTCTTGAGGCCATAGATGCTCCACTGAGGCTGAAAGTGATCCCATTTAAACCCTGTCTTATGATGATAAGAAGATATAGAGAAATGGAATGACCACATATCTGAAGTAGTACATATATACAAAGATGTGGATAAATACAAAGAAATCAGAATTCTTTATAGCAATAGGTAAATACTCAAAAATTTGTTTTATGATTTAAAACTTTATGGATTTTAATTGCATGTAAATATATTTTTAATAGAAATTTGATGTTAATTTGACTCAAAAATGTAGATTGTTTAGCTTCGATGTTCTTCATTTGAAAAATTTTGTAATTTAGGTGTTATTTAATTTGATATATGCATAATGATAATTACGTTTTTATTTAATTTTATGTTATATAAATGCATGGGGTATTCCCTGTGAGCTGAGGTGCGTGGGTGCGACCTAACATTACACGCACCTCAGGAGAGCGCGTTAAAACCGTGTCAATGTGCCTTTCCGTTCAAGACTTTGGGATTGATATGTATGTTCTCATTTATTTATGAGAATGTATATATCTACCTCAAAGTCTTGAATTGTCCCGTTTGGACAGTCTGTGAATCTTTGATCGCACTTAGACAATCATTTACTATATGTGTTTGTATGGTTTGTTGAGAATTTCGGTTGCGTCTCCTCACTCTTCTCTGATATACCATTATTGATTTTGAGTGTTTTATTAACCACTTACTTGTAAGTGTTTAAGAAAATTTCAAAATCAATAAATATTTTTGGTATATCGGAGAAGTGTGGGGAGATGATGCCGAAATTTTCAGCAAATCGTACAGCACATATAGTAAGTGATTGTGCGATCAAACCTTCATGGATGGGTTAAAAAGTGATAATCTAATTAATATTCCTCTTCCAACTGCAAATGGTCTATGATGAACGATGTGAGGAAAGGGTCAGGTGTAATATCATGAGTAATGATTTGAAAGTTAGGATGTGTATTGTCATTTATTGGGTGCAGGCAAAATGTCGACAGATCGTTCATGGATGTATCGTAAAATAGTTGACCGGGTGGTGTCAGATGACTTTAAGCATGGGGTTGAGAGTTTCATTTAATTTGCATTGGGGAATCCAAATGCAGTAATAGATCGCGACGGTCACATTCGATGCCCTTGTTCAAGTTGTAGAAACTTGAGGTGGCGTTCAACATGGGATGTGCAACATCATTTGTACACGAAAGGGTTCGTGGATGGTTATACGAATTAGACGTGTCATGGTGAGCAATTCTTGAGGTATGAGCCCGACAATATTACAGGAACAAGTGGGTACATGGATATGGTTGTAGATGCTGCTGGTCCTAGTTTTAATGTTCATGAGGAAGCGCCGAATAAGATAGCCAGAAGATTTTATGAACTACTTAGGGATGCTGATGAGCCGCTGTGGGATGGTTGTGAAAAGCACACTCGATTGTCTGCAATGTCACAATTATTGAACTTGAAATCTGAATTTCACATCAGTGAGACTTATTTTGACCGTCTCCTCCTCTTGATCAAGAGTGTGTTGCCTCGAGACGAGAAGTTGCCAGAAACTTTTTACCGTGCAAAAAAGATGGTCAATGACTTAGGACTTGGATATGTGAAAATAGATGCATGTCCGAATCATTGTATGTTATATTACAAAGACGATGCAGATAAGATATCATGTTCCATTTGTGGCCATGATAGATTCAAACCTAAGGGGGGGGGGGTCAATTAAAAGGCAAAAGATGTACCTTACAAGGCGTTACGATACTTCCCTCTTGTGCCTAGGCTGCAGCGGCTGTATTTGTCCTCAAAGACGGCTCGACATATGACATGGCACAATGAAAGAGTACGTTGTGCCGATGATATAATCAGTCATCCTGCCGAGGGTGAAGCTTGGACTCACTTTAGTCGTACTCACCTTGCCTTTTCAAGGGAGTCACGTAATGTTCAATTGGGTTTATGCACATATGGTTTTAATCCATTCGGTTGTTCAGTGGCATCTTATTCTTGTTGGCCAGTGTTCATGACACCGTACAACCTTCCGCCGCACATGTGCATGAAGCGAGAAAATCTATTTTTGTCCTTAATAATTCATAGTCCAAAAAGTCCCGGAAAAAATTTGGACATATATCTCAGGCCGTTGATTGATGAGCTCAAATTTTTATGGACTGATGGAGTTGTTACTTATGATGCATATAGGAAGAAAAATTTTATTATGAAGACTGCACTGATCTGGACAATAAGTGACTTCCCTGCATATGGAATGCTATCTGGTTGGAGCACACATGAGAGGTTAGTATGTCCTTACTGTATGAAAGATACCAAATCATTTGTATTGAAACATGGTAGGAAAGCATGCTGGTTTGATTACCATCGGCGGTTGCTACCAAGTGGCCATCCTTTTCGAAGGTAAAAAGACTCGTTTAAAAAAAATACTATTGAAATGGATGAAGCTGACTTGCAACGGGTGTCAGGTCTACATATGGCGTCATGGGTGCACAATTTACCAGATGTAGTACAATTATCTGGTAGCACACGGCAACTCCCTAGTTTTGGAAAGGATCACAACTGGAACAAAAAAAGTATTTTTTGGGAATTGCTTTATTGGTCAACTCTTCTTGTATGACACAATCTGGATGTCATGCATAACGAGAAGAATTTTTTTGATAATGTGTTCAATATGATCATGAATGTTAAAGGGAAAACAAAGGACAACGCCAAAGCACGTATGGATTTAAAGATGCTTTGTAAACGTCCAGAACTAGAACTACAGAACGTAAATGGTAAAACTGTGCAGCCTAAAGCAACTTACGTGCTTCATGATACACATGTTGAGTTATGATTTTGATGTTTGTTGGCGTTATGGTTTTGATGATAACTAAACTTAATGTGTGATTGAGTGATGATAACTAAACTTATGGTTGATTGAACATTCATGTTTAAATATGTTTGAGATGACAAATGGCAATGGTACATGGTCTTGATTCAAGCTTGATTGAATTATTTTTACAAGAGGCAAGAGGTTTCATAACCTCTTTAATGTGAACAAGCATGGTATTAACCTTAAATATCTTGCTTGCAGGATCAAATATGGTAGTCACCTAGTGAACTAAACTTGTGGATAAGCACCCTGCTCCTCTACAATCCAAAAAAGGTGGTATATGTCATTTACTATCAAGAACCATTAGTGAGACTCTTACCTTGGGTATCTCATGCCTAGCATCGATCTCACCGTGTGTATCTTATGTATACACCTCATTCATGCACATTCAACATGAAACCCTTCTGGCCATCGTGCGCCCTCGCCCGCGGATCAACCTGCGCGGTCAGGTCGCGGGGATCGACCTGCCCGGTCAGGTCGCGGGGGTCAAGGGGGCAGCGCCCCTTGCGGGGGTTTCCGGGGGCGGAGCTGTTACGGTGCTAGGCCCGGATACAGAGGGGGGTGAATGTATCCCCTTCAGAAATTATGCCCAAATTAAATCTCTAAAGCTCAGATATGCGGAATAAAAACTAATGAGCTTTCCAAGATGAGATGATAAGACAACAATAGATCAAACAGTTGGACTGCAACAATGCAGCCACCTGATCAAACCAGAAGCACAGACAGAACTAAGCAAACCAATCACACCTAGCAAAAATATAATGCTCAAGGTTAACTCCCTAGATAATACAACTAGCCAAGCATGCACAACCTGTGAATGGGAGGTAGAAGGCAAGGAACAAACGCACAAAGCAAAACCACTGCACAGTAGATTTTTAGGTGGTTCGGTCACCAAGACCTACATCCACCCCTCACTCCCAACCGGAGTGAGGCTTCACTAGCCAACGATAGAAACAAGCAGACTCAGTCTGCGAACACTTGCTGCCACACAGCTTGACCAGGGGAACAGCCTCCCCTCTTCCTCCCAACCGGAGGGACACCCCAAGTGAATCCCAGCCACTTGGAAACCAGAGGTCGAAGACCTCTCTTCCTCCAGACCAGGAGGGACCCTTGGACTTGCAACCCACAAGCCCAGAACTGGAGGACGAGCTTCCCTTCCTCTAACCAGAGGGAGCCCACAAGTGACAACCTGTCACTTGCAACCCGGAGATCAGATCTCCATTCTCCTGAACCAACAGCAGGAACCCGACCTCAGTCCAGAGGATCGGAAGAACAAGGGTAATAAAAAAAACAAAAGAAAAATAAGAAACACAAAATGAAAATAACTTCAGCAACCAAAAAGCTGGAAAATGAAATATAAACTGCAGCTCTCGCAGGAGCAACTGGATTGGATTTGATCCAAAGTCCAGTGAAGATAACGAAACTTCTCTCTGCTCTTCTTCACGAGCTCTCTCTTTCTCTATCTCTCTTTCTTTCTCCTCTGCTCTCCTTTTCTCTCACGCTGTTCTCTCCTTCTTCTCTGCAACTCTTTTTCTTCTGCCGGCTCACTCTTCTTCTATTTCTTCTTACTTATGCTCAAGGCTTCAGTCCTTCTACTTCGATCACTCTTCATCTGAAGACGAAGGTTTCTATTTATATCAGCAGCAGTAGCAGCTAGGGCGTGTGGTCTCCACAGCTCCCACCCTATCGACTCTACCACGTGTCAGCATCTCAGCTCCTTGGATCACGTGCCAGACACCTGCAAGACAAATGAGGAGTTCAGTCGATTAACAAAATCAACTGAAGATAGTGTATATACTTTATAACTCATACTATAAAATGTAGTGTATAGAGTTTATAAGCAGCAAATGAGCAAGTGTAAACACTGAGTGAGTGTACATACTTTGAGTCTTCATGCGAGCTCAGTGTATAGACTTGAGGAAATTCAAGCAATGCAACACAATGTATATACTTAGAAACAGTAAGTGAGTAAGTGTGTACACTGGGAGAGTGTATAGACTTAGAAAGCATTCAGCTCGTGTAATGTATATACTTCATGCAATGTACAGACTTGATGGCGTGGAGGCAATGCATAAACAAGCCTAACCAATGTATAGACTTCACGATGCTCAACCATTGTATAGACTTTACTACGTGATGCAGCGTTGTACAGACTTGAACTCAAGGAATGGCTGTACAGACTTTGAGTGAAGGCATGGACAGTGAATCAATGTGTAGACTTCACTTCAAGCAAGCTACATCCCAATGTATAGACTTGCCACAAACGCAATGTATAGACTTTGTGAAGCACATGCCAAGGCTGTACATACTTGGTGTGAAGAACACAAGCCAAGTGCAGTGTATGGACTTTAGTGATGAGTGGACTTTCAATGAAGAGGCTGTACAAACATGATGAAATCACGATGTGTAGACTTGCCAAATATAGCTGGTCGATGTATAGACTAGAACAAGACTAAGTCTGTACAGACTTGAACAAACACAGTGTATAGACTTTGGCAAGGCAACGTCGGTAAAACTACCAATGTGCAGACTTTCAAAGCTGAACGTAGGTAAAGAACCCAATGTGCAGACTTGGAGGTGCAACGTAGGAACAGATGCCAATGTACAGACTTTGGCAAGCAACGATGTACAGACTTGCACAGTTCCAGCTGAAGGATGTATAGACTTTACCTATAAGTCCATTGTACAGACTTGAACTGAAGACCAATGTATGGACTTCAAAACAGATGCTAAGGCCAAGAGGAGTGTATAGACTTTCACGATGTATAGACTTGGTTTTGTGAAAGCTACAGTGCAACAAGATGTGCAGACTTCCTATATGAAGGCAATGGCTGTACAGACTTCACCTCAGGCTATCTACAGTGCATCAAAGTATGGACTTAGCTTCGTGCATGCTATAGTCCAATGTATGGACTTTGAAAGCAAACACCATGTAAACGATGTGTAGACTTGGCCAGAAAACGTAGGGAAAGGTATGAGTGTATAGACTTGGCCAAACGTAGGGAAAGGTGAGGAGTGTACAGACTATACTTCACTTCGAGCAGCCACAGTGATGTATAGACTTAGCCTTTGAGATGTGGCTGTACAGACTTGGAGAGTTGAAGCCAATGTACAGACTTGATGATATCAAACCGATGTACAGACTTGCAGATGCGAAGCCAATGTACAGACTTTATGATATGAAGCCAATGTACAGACTTGCAGATGCGAAGCCGATGTACAGACTTTAAAGGCTGTGAACAACAAGGCATGCTGTACAGACTTACTCAATCAATCCGATGTATGGACTTGGAATTCCAACAGAAGGATGTATGGACTTTGATAAGAGAATGGTTGTACAGACTTCAGGTGAAGACCAATGTATAGACTTCCAATATGAAGACCAATGTACAGACTTCGAATATGAAGACCGATGTATGGATTTCAAATATGAAGACCAATGTATAGACTTCCAATATGAAGATCAATGTACAGACTTCGAATATGAAGACCGGTGTATGGACTTCGAATATGAAGACCAATGTATAGACATCCAATATGAAGACCAATGTACAGACTTCGAATATGAAGACCGATGTATGGACTTCGAATATGAAGACCAATGTATAGACTTCAATTGAGTGCAATGGCTGTACAGACTTGGAAATCTTTGAGCGATGTACAGACTTGGAGTTAATGCATGAAGGCCCAGCAATGTGTAGACTTGACAGTGAATGCATGAACAGTGATGTATAGACTTAGACGCAACATGCTATGCAATGTACACACTTGATGTAATGCATACCGATGTACAGACTTCAGTTGAAGTCAATCGAAGAGTGTATATACTTTATGAATGCATATGCCAAGACCAGTGTACAAACTTGATCAAATGTCTAGACTTTGCATGAACAGTCGATGTGTAGACTTCACATGTAGAGATTTTGAATGTGTGTGCTGGCAGTGTACAGACATTGATATTCTAGGGGGGTCGACCCACTTCAGTCCTGACAATGCTGACAAAGTTTACACTTGAACAAATAATGCATGTGAAAGATTTATGCAGCAGATAACATGACTGAATAACAGCATGATGACTCACACAGCAAGATGACTCACAGTGATTAACTCACATCAAAACCAATCATCAAAAGATTAACTCACATCAAAGCCAATCATCAAAACCACAGGGACACAACAATCTCCCCCTTTTTGATGATGGAAACATTACACTGTGAGTAATTCTGATGACACAAACTATTCTCTCCCTTTGACTTCATCAAAAAGAAAATAGTTTGAGAAGTTAAAGCAAACCAGCATGCAATGATTGAATAAAATTCTCCCCCTTTGGCAAAAATCTCCCCCTTTGATATAATCAATATGAATGCAGATGCAGAAGGAGAATGCAAGATCTCCCCCTTTAAGAGTTTCTATGCAGCATGATGCATATGACATGGAAGCTCCCCCTCAATAAGTGGAATCTTATGAAATGAATGAGAATGAGAAGTTCAGGTCAAAGAATCAATGACGTTGAGCAGAAGAGTTTCAAGTAGCAGATTTTCAAAGAAGCTCCAATCACAAGAAATTCAGTCAGATTTTTAAAGAGATATCAATCTCATAAATCCAAAACATAAGTTTTCAAAGTCTTCCATTATAAGGGCTTATGAATGAGCTTTATTGAACAGCATGGTTTAAACATGATGTATGCAGAGTTTATCAATAAAATTCTATATTGATATATAAAACCATGGTTTAATAAAAATGAATCAAGCCATCATATTTATCTTGATTAATCTCCCTTTCTCTTACACAATCAAATTTAATGACTTCTTTCGGAATTACATGCACTAGTATTGAAATCAAACAATTATGAAGTCATATGATTTTGTCTAGGGTTGTAGCAATTTGATTTTAGCATCAATATTCAGATATTTCAATTTGTTCAACAATTTTCTTGCTACAAATTTTATGAGCACTCTAGTTCAGTGCACACATTGTAACTAGAGGATATACCTTGATTAGAGGCCAATATCCCTAAGCACTTAGTGTGACTAACTGTCATGCTTTATGTGAACAGAGGTAGCATTTACACATTCTGACACACTCCAAATCATTTCTGGATGAGTGAGTTGTATTTCTCAGTGTGCATGCCATTGCTCTGCCTGATTTTTAATTATTCTTAATCAGAGTTAACTATGGTACCTCATGACACAGTCCTTTGGACATGTGTTTCTCAGTGACCAAGGTCATTGCTCTGACAGATATTACCCTTTAGACATTTCAGAAAAATTCATTTGCTTCAAATCAATAATAGTTTCATGTACTTAACCAATTAAAGTCATGTATTCAAAAGTGCAGATTTCAGAAGTTTTCACAAGACACAGCATGAAATAGATGGTTAAGGTTTATTAAACTTCTTCAGATATTTTTAAGAGATTTTAAAGTCAACTCTTGAATACATTAAACTTAAACCACATGAGTTATTTCAGACATTCATAAGAATGTATAATAGAAGATTTCTAGTCCAAGAGTTTTCAGATTTATGATCGAGATAGCCCATTGAAATCTTCATAAAAAATTGATAGAATTCTGAAGCCAAATGATACCAATTGATAAGAGAGATTTTGAAGCCCAGTATTTTCAAAATATGATCAAGGTTTGTCAATAGAATCAATAAGAAAGTGTATGCAATGAATTCTCACAAGAGTATGCATTTGACAACCTATATGCAATGCATTGACTCCCCCTAACAACATGCAGTCAGTCAATCTTTTTTGGCATTTTCAATGAAATGAAATGCAATGCACTATATGTATGCAAGGACATGCAAAGACTCAACATTGAATGCTATGCAAAGACATGCAATTAACTCCCCCTGAAAACATGCAATGTTTGCCATGAGAAACTGAACATGATTCCAAATGATATTGTGACTTGTGCACATTCAGACTGTCCTATCCAGCAAAGTGACCCATGGTACTAGGTGGAGTACTTGGTCTAAAAGACCACCTCTCACATAGTAAGAACCTCCAGACAGATTTCCCTGTCTTTTGGTAGCTTACCATTTGATATACCATTGAGGTCAATCATGATAATTCAACATGGGCAGCATGCATGGATCAAATTTCAGCTTATCAGATTTTTCAGAATGCAATAGTCAGATTTCAAACAACATACATATGCAGTTCAGATTTTTAGAAATTGCAAGTTTATTCTCATTTCAATATCTAAACAGCCAATTCATATGAGCATTAAGAGACACGAATGCTCATAGTGTTCAAAAGATGACAGATATGCAAGAACACATCAAACCACATATGCAATGAGTTTCAAAAACAGGAAATGCAGAGAATTTACCTGAAAAGTTCAGAAGGGGTTTTCATTCTTGAGTGCCTTGGATTAATACCCCTTTTGATTCCATTCCAAGGCACACCTGCAAAGTAAAGTTATTTTGCACAAACAGGTACCCAAGAGGTCTTGGGTCCTGAATTGACAATGACACCTTTGGTAGGTGTTCTAAATAATTTTCTAGTAGCATGGTCATCAGATTTCATCAAGTAGCAATTTTTCATTGAATGACCAGATGTGCCACAATAATAGCAAGATGCAGCAGGTTTCAGATTAGATTTATGCACATTCTTATAAACATGATTTTTATGTGCATATGTATGAAAAATTTTTGTTAACAGAATTAAAATTCTGTTTACCAAAACCAGTCTTGCTTTGGTATCCTGCCAGCCAACAGGTTGCAGCCCTGTGACCTGGCTTTCCATAGTTAAAACAATGAGAAGAATTCATTCTCTTAAAATTCTCATGAAAAGCATGTCTATTTGCAGGGATTTTAGCATGTTTAAAATTCTCATTTCTACCCTGAGCATGCCAGCATTCAATGGCCATGTGGCCACTCTTTCCACATTCAAAGCATGAAATAGAATTTCTCCTACCAGCATTCTGCCAACATTCAATGGCCCTGTGGCCATGCTTTCCACAGTGAGAGCATTTGAGAGAATTTCTTTTAAAAGAACCTGACCAGCATTCGGAGGTCTTGTGACCAATCATGTTGCAGTTAAAACAGATGATGTGCTGGTTCATTGAAACAGATTTGTTTTTACTAAAAACATGTTGGTTTGCAGGGAATTTAGCATGATATGAATAAAAGGTTTTCTTACCACTAGCAAACCAGTAATGAACAATTGAGTGTCCTAATTTGCCACAATTAGAACATGTGACACTCCTTTTCTGAGGTGAAGGATTTTTATCATGAGATCTCCTAGCATTCTTATCATCCTTCTCCATCAACTTACACTCATGCATCAGATGTCCAAATTTATGACAGTAATGACAGATCATTTTCTTTTTGGATGCATGTGAATGTGTGTGAGGACTGTAATTAACATGCAGTGATGAACCCTGTTTGTTTATTTCCTGATTTACAGTCCTTTTCTGATTTTTATCTTATTTTCCTATTTTCTTAGCCTTGTACTGAGTTGGAGATGAAGTAGAAGGCTTTTCCTGTTCAGAAGATTTAACAAAAATAGTTTTCAGGTTGGCTCCATCAACCTTCCTCATGACTAGACTGTAACCCAGTCCTTCTTTCTTAAAATTAATCTTTGCTCCCAGCTTTTTCTGAACAGTGGTCTGTTTGTCTTTTGATGTTGTGGCTATATTTGAAGAATTTACAAAGGATGTTGTTACTTTGTTCTGCCGAGCCTTTTTATTTAGATTATTGTAGCCCAACCCTTCCTTTTTGACATTGACTTTTACACCTAGCAGCTTGTCTAGGTTTTCTTGCACATTAACAAATTTAGACAAAGATATTCTCAAATCCTGAATTTCATTTTCTAAAGAGAAAATATGCAACTCGTAACTGGCAATTTCTTGCTCACTGCAATTCACACATTCAGTTAACACATTGTTAGCAGTTTTGTATTTTTCAACTTCCTGTTCCAGATTGCTTAGTTTATCAGAATCTTCAACGCAAACACTTTTACCTCTTTCTAAAGCTAGAAGTCTCTCAGACATGGTGAAGTTCAGCATTCTTAACTTCTCATTTTCTTCCTTAAGTTTGTCATTTTGAACCAATTCATTTATTAGAAGCTGATCTTCTGAATTGACTTCATACTTTCTTCCATTTTCAATTTCCTTCATATCTTTTTGCTATTTTTCAAGATCTTTCTGTAATTCTATGTTTACAGACTTTATGGCATTAAGTTTTTCAATCAGCAATTTGTTCTCCTGTTTAAGTTTCTCTGATTTTTCTTCATCTTCTTTGGAGAGTTTTCTGAGAGAGTCATCTTCATATTTTAGCTTGTTTAGTTCAGAGTAAGCACATTCAAGTTCCTTCTTCAGTTTTGCATTCTGATTTTTATACATATGATTATCAGACAGACATGCATCATGAAATTGCTTCGTACTTGAACAGTTTTCATATGGAGAGCTAGAACTATCTATCCCAGTACCCTTCTTCAACTTTTTATACTATTTTCTTAAGCTCTCATGTGACTCTAACAATTCAGCATATGCATTCTCCCAATCATCAAGAGAAAAATTCTCGAAGAGATTTACCTCATCATCATCATCATCTTCTTCATTTTGGCTGCCACTTTGATTGCTTTTGTCAGCCATCATGCAGCTGTCCTCATTCCTCTTCTGAGTTCGCTTCAGCATGTCCAGAATATCTTTAGTAGAACTGTAATCAAAGAAACATGAATGAAAAGCTCTATCAGTAGCTGCCTTCATTAGATTTATTGCTATCTGATTTTCTTCATGCCGTGATTTTTGACTGTCAGTCCATTTGGACTTTTTCTTTGGTAGATCATGAGGACCATGTGAAATCACATTCCACAGGTCTGGATTAACAGATTTAGCATAATTTTTCAGACTAGCAAACCATACACTAAAATTTGAACCGTTGAAAACTGGTGGTTCACCCATGGAGACAAACAGATATAATGCAACATGAATATTGATGCACCAAAAGTAAATTAGCACCTAAGACTGCAAGATCGGATCTACAGGTCGCTGGACCTTGTATGCAGACACCGCTCTGATACCAATGGTTAGGGTGCTAGGCCCGGATACAGAGGGGGGTGAATGTATCCCCTTCAAAAATTATGCCCAAATTAAATCTCTAAAGCTCAGATATGCGAATAAAAACTAATGAGCTTTCCAAGATGAGATGATAAGACAACAATAGATCAAACAGTTGGACTGCAACAATGCAGCCACCTGATCAAACCAGAAGCGCAGACAGAACTAAGCAAACCAATCACACCTAGCAAAAATATAATGCTCAAGGTTAACTCCCTAGATAATACAACTAGCCAAGCATGCACAACCTGTGAATGGGAGGTAGAAGGCAAGGAACAAACGCACAAAGCAAAATCACTGCACAGTAGATTTTTAGGTGGTTCGGTCACCAAGACCTACATCCACCCCTCACTCCCAACCGGAGTGAGGCTTCACTAGCCAACGCTAGAAATAAGCAGACTCAGTCTGCGAACACTTGCTGCCATACAGCTTGACCAGGGGAACAACCTCCCCTCTTCCTCCCAACCGGAGGGACACCCCAAGTGACTCCCAGTCACTTGGAAACCAGAGGTCGAAGACCTCTCTTCCTCCAGACCAGGAGGGACCCCTGGACTTGCAACCCACAAGCCCAGAACTGGAGGACAAGCCTCCCTTCCTCTAACCAGAGGGAACCCACAAGTGACAACCTGTCACTTGCAACCCGGAGATCAGATCTCCCTTCTCCTGAACCAACAGAAGGAACCCGACCTCAGTCCAGAGGATCGGAAGAACAAGGGTAATCAGAAAAACAAAAGAAAAATAAGAAACACAAAATGAAAATAACGTCAGCAACCAGAAAGCTGGAAAACGAAATATAAACTGCAGCTCTCGCAGGAGCAACTGGATTGGATTTGATCCAAAGTCCAGTGAAGATAACGAAGCTTCTCTCTGCTCTTCTTCACGAGCTCTCTCTTTCTCTATCTCTCTTTCTTTCTCCTCTACTCTCCTTTTCTCTCACGCTGTTCTCTCCTTCTTCTCTGCAACTCTTTTTCTTCTGCCGGCTCACTCTTCTTCTATTTCTTCTTACTTCTGCTCAAGGCTTCAGTCCTTCTACTTCAATCACTCTTCATCTGAAGACGAAGGTTTCTATTTATATCAGCAGCAGTAGCAGTTAGGGCGTGTGGTCTCCACAGCTCCCGCCCAATCGACTCTGCCACGTGTCAACATCTCAGCTCCTTGGATCACGTGCTAGACACCTGCAAGGCAAATGAGGAGTTCAGTCGATTAACAAAATCAACTGAAGACAGTGTATAGACTTTATAACTCATACTGTAAAATGCAGTGTATAGAGTTTATAAGCAGCAAATAAGCAAGTGTAAACACTGAGTGAGTGTACAGACTTTGAGTCTTCATGCGAGCTCAGTGTATAGACTTGAGGAAATTCAAGCAATGCAACACAATGTATATACTTAGAAACAGTAAGTGAGTAAGTGTGTACACTGGGAGAGTGTATAGACTTAGAAAGCATTCAGCTCGTGTAATGTATATACTTCATGCAATGTACAGACTTGATGGCGTGGAGGCAATGCATAAACAAGCCTAACCAATGTATAGACTTCACGATGCTCAACCATTGTATAGACTTTACTACGTGATGCAGCGTTGTACAGACTTGAACTCAAGGAATGGCTGTACAGACTTTGAGTGAAGGCATGAACAGTGAATCAATGTGTAGACTTCACTTCAAGCAAGCTACAGCCCAATGTATAGACTTGCCACCAACGCAATGTATAGACTTTGCGAAGCACATGCCAAGGCTGTACATACTTGGTGTGAAGAACACAAGCCAAGTGCAGTGTATGGACTTTTGTGATGAGTGGACTTTCAATGAAGAGGCTGTACAGACATGATGAAATCACGATGTGTAGACTTGCCAAATATAGCTGGTCGATGTACAGACTAGAACAAGACTAAGTCTGTATAGACTTGAACAAAAACAGTGTATAGACTTTGGCAAGGCAACGTCGGTAAAACTACCAATGTGCAGACTTTCAAAGCTGAACGTAGGTAAAGAACCCAATGTGCAGACTTGGAGGTGCAACGTAGGAACAGATGCCAATGTACAGACTTTGGCAAGCAACGATGTACAGACTTGCACAGTTCCAGTTGAAGGATGTATAGACTTTACCTATAAGTCCATTGTACAGACTTGAACTGAAGACCAATGTATGGACTTCAAAACAGATGCTAAGGCCAAGAGGAGTGTATAGACTTTCACGATGTATAGACTTGGTTTTGTGAAAGCTACAGTGCAGCAAGATGTACAGACTTCCTATATGAAGGCAATGGCTGTACATACTTCACCTCAGGCTATCTACAGTGCATCAAAGTAAGGACTTAGCTTCATGCATACTACAGTCCAATGTATGGACTTTGAACGCAAACACCATGTAAACGATGTGTAGACTTGGCCAGAAAACGTAGGGAACGGTATGAGTGTATAGACTTGGCCAAACATAGGGAAAGGTGAGGAGTGTATAGACTATGCTTCACTTCGAGCAGCCACAGTGATGTATAAACTTAGCTTTTGAGATGTGGCTGTACAGACTTGGAGAGTTGAAGCCAATGTACAGACTTGCAGATGCGAAGCCGATGTACAGACTTTAAAGGCTGTGAACAACAAGGCATGCTATACAGACTTACTCAATCAATCCGATGTATGGACTTGGAATTCCAACAGAAGGATGTATGGACTTTGATAAGAGAATGGCTGTACAAACTTCAGGTGATGACCAATGTATAGACTTCCAATATGAAGACCAATGTACATACTTCGAATATGAAGACCGATGTATGGACTTCGAATATGAAGACCAATGTATAGACTTCCAATATGAAGATCAATGTATAGACTTCGAATATGAAGACCGATGTATGGACTTCGAATATGAAGACCAATGTATAGACTTCCAATATGAAGACCAATGTACAGACTTCGAATATGAAGACCGATGTATGGACTTCAAATATGAAGACCAATGTATAGACTTCAATTGAGTGTAATGGCTGTACAGACTTGGAAATCTTTGAGCGATGTACAGACTTGGAGTTAATGCATGAAGACCCAGCAATGTGTAGACTTGACAGTGAATGCATGAACAGTGATGTATAGACTTAGACGCAACATGCTATGCAATGTACACACTTGATGTAATGCATGCCGATGTACAGACTTCAGTTGAAGTCAACCGAAGATTGTATATACTTTATGAATGCATATGCCAAGACCAGTGTACAAACTTGATCAAATGCCTAGACTTTGCATGAACAGTCGATGTGTAGACTTCACATGTAGAGATTTTGAACGTGTGTGCTGGCAGTGTACAGACATTGATAGTCTAGGGGGGTTGACCCATCTAAGAAGGGGGGTCGACCCACTTCAGTCCTGACAATGCTGACAGAGTTTACACTTGAACAAATAATGCATGTGAAAGATTTATGCAGCAGATAACATGACTGAATAACAGCATGATGACTAACACAACAAGATGACTCACAGTGATTAACTTACATCAAAACCAATCATCAAAAGATTAACTCACATCAAAGCCAATCATCAAAACCACAGGGACACAACAGGAGCCCCTGGAACAAATTTTGATAAATGCTCTAATGGTTTGCATGAACTTCAAGCATTTATCATATGGATGTTTAAGCTATAGTTCTAATCAACTATCCATGTGTTTGTAGGTCAAAGACTCAGTTGACACCTTCAAGACTATCAAAGTCGATGTCACAGATGAGAATGGGCTGCTAAAGGAGTTAAGCGGTTGAGCTAACGGCTTAACGGATTGAACCGGGAATCCCGGGGGTCTGCCCAGCTGGCGGTCGACTGCCAGCTTAGGGGCGGTCGACCGCCCCTGCCAGGAACCCACTGCCTGCAGCTCTCTCAGTGGCGGTCGACCGCCAACCCAGTAGCGGTCGACCGGAATTCCCAGGGATCATCCATTTATAGGTTTTTCAGTAGCGGTCGACCGCCAGAAGCTGCAGGTCGACCGCCAGCACCGAGCTGCCCACAATTGTTGACTTTTTCCACTTCGAGAAGAGGTCTTCTCCTTGTAATTCTTTAATCCTAATGACACCAAATCACCCACAAAATGTGGATCTGGTCTGGGGGATGTCCATAGACCATTCAAGGGCTATATAACATCTCATTTGGAGCTATAACCCTAACCATCCAAGAGATCCAAGGGGAGGCTGTCCAAGGAGGAAGAAGAGGGTACTGTAGCTCCGTGAACAGTACCTCGTGCAGCAACAATCTTCATCCAACTTCAAGCCATTCAAGGTAGATCTGAAGCCAACATCCTCCAAGGAAAAGAAGCAAGCAAGGAAGCAAGGATTCAAAGGAAGATTGCTCAAAGAAGAAAGAAGAAGAAGCAAGCAAGCAAGCAAGTAAGCCATCCAAGGGGATTCAAGTGGAGATCAAGAGGAGGTGTTCAAGTGAAGATTGAAGATATGTTCAAGATCCGTAACATGCATTCAAGGGGAACCCAAAACAAGAGTTTTCTAAACTAAGCCTCATCATATTTATGTTTTTGGGTATTGTATTTATGTTCATCATAAACTGAAGAATCTGTGTGTGTGTGTGGATTGTGTTGGATCCGTGGTCGTGTGTGTGTGTTGTTTTCCATTCGTGTGTGCGTAGATCTTCCTAGATCTACGTGTGTGTGTGTGGATCTCTTAGATCCAGTTGTTTTAGTGTGTGGTTTGCTGCACTTGTCGCAGCGTGTGTGTGTGGTAGTGATCCGATTGTCGGATTGTGTTGGAGTTCATCTCCGTGTGTGTGTGTTGGAGCTTGTCTCCGTGTGTGTGTGTTGGAGCTTGTCTCCGTGTGTAGTTTGGGGCGCGTCCCCGTGTATGTGTGTAGGTGTCGTCCTGCATGTATGGTTGGAGCGTCGTCTCCGTTTGGGGATTTATCCCCGAGTGAAGCCTCACCGAGTTTGGTGAGGGGTGGACGTAGGATTGCCGTCGTGCATCCGAACCACCTTAAAAACCGCTGTGCATTGTGCTTATATTATGTGGTTTGCTCCATTTCCTCTATCTCCATTTTACATAAACGTTAGTTTAAATTGTTGTTCTGGTTTTATCTTCGTCTATCTTGCTTAATCTATATCTTATCATATAAAGTTTGTTAAATCTAATTTGTGTTCAAATAACTTTGAATCTCCTAACTAGCTTTGTATCACATATTTTATAAAAGGCCAAAAGTTTTCCTAAAATTGGTAATCACCCAATTCACCCCCCTCTTGGGTGTCATTGATCGCAGGACTTCAACACAGATCAAGGAAGTGTGCAAGTGGTTGAAACAGTTGAGATTCCCAGATGGATATGCATCCAACATAGCCCGTTGTGTGAATGTTAATGAGGGGAAAATATATGGTATGAAAAGTCACGACTGTCATGTGTTCATAGAGAGGCTACTGCCCATTGCATTTCGTGATTTGTTACCAAAGCAGATATGGGGAGCACTAGCTGAGATGAGTCAATTTTTTAAGATTTTATGTGCATCAGAACTCAGACTTCGGGATGTACAAACTATCGAAGAAAAAGTTGTCACAACAATTTGCAAGCTAGAGAAGATATTTCCTCCGGCATTCTTTCATTCGATGGAGCACCTGGTCGTTCATTTGCCATATGAGGCTATCGTCGGAGGGCCAGTACAATTTTGATGGATGTATCCATTTGAGAGATATGTGATAATTTTTGTTAACTTACAAGTTGTCCATGGCCGGTACATATCGTTGCCATCTGACTTTTTGTTGTAGGTGCATGCATGAATTAAAAATGAAAGTTCGCAACAAGGCACAGGTGGAGGGTTCGATTGCTGAGGCATACATTCTTGAAGAAATTTCAAACTTCTGTTCTATGTACTTTGGGCCAGAGATTCAAACTCGTCGTACTCGACCTCCACGTAATGATGATGGGGGAGTGGATGAATCGTCCGATCGGCTCTCCATATTTAAACATCCTGGACGTGCATTTGGACGTTGCTTGACTCGCACGCTCGAAGATAGAGAGTTGCACGTCGATGAGATATATATTCTTCTGAATTACCTCGAGATTGAACCTTATGTTGAGTAAGTTCTTAACTCACATTTCCAACAAGTCCATAAGTTGTTCATCCTTCTTCTGCAGTTCATTTAAAGTAGTAGTGCATTTATATTACAGGTAATTTGATTCAGAATTACCTGAAAAATGCCCAAATATCCAAGACGTTGAGATTGAAAAAGAACGCGAGAAGTTTTTGCCAAATGGCTGAGAAATCGAGTTAGTGTCATCGTTGAATATATATGTTTGTATTTATGTATGTTGAGGTAATTGTTATTATTTTAACTACTCTAATTTGAATATAGGTTGAACAAGGTCTCATTACTGATCAAAGAGTACAACAGATAAGTTATGGCCCCTCGAACTAGACATGTGTCTATCCATGATATATTGTGAATGGATATAAATTTCATACAAGAAATTATGGGCAAAGTAAGTCTACGATGAGCAGCAGCGTATCTGTGAAGGGAAGTTTATACAATGAAGTGGAATTGGACTACTATGGTATTCTTGAAAAAGTCTTAGAACTTCAGTATTTGGGATAAGACAATCATGTATACATATTTAAGTGTCAATGGTTTGATCCTAGTTCTGTTCGACATGACACAAATTATGGGATTATCGATGTCAAGCATAGGTCTAAACTTAAGACCTATGAACCGTTCATTTTAGTCGCACAAGCCCAGCAAGTGTACTATTCAAGCTATCCATCATCCAAGAATAGAGATTGGTGGACAGTTTGCACGGTTAATTCAAAACTCTTTCCCACTTATGAGTTAACTATGAGTGGAGATGTCTCAGAGGTTGCTAGTGCTGAATATTATCAATCAGACGAAGTTGGCGTTGTCGGTTCCTCTAGGTTTAATCTGGACGAATTTGATGAGCCATTGTCATTACGTACGCGAGATGAAGTGGAAGAAGTCGATCTGATGGAGCTAAATGTTGATGTTAGAGGGGAGGAAGAATCAGATGAAGATGAAGAGTTTGAATATGATGAGGCTACTATGGATGACGAAGATGATGATGAGTTAGATATATCATCAACATGAGGGAGGCACGTTTTCATAATTTAGTGAGATATCGTTACATTTTTGCATAATTTTTAATAACAGAGATTTTAGTCTTGTGCAATTAAGGATTAATATGTATTAATTATTTTGTTAGTAATAAAGAAATGGTTCGAGGAGGTCGTACTGGGAGTGGGAGGAGACAGGGCAGTGATAAGGGCTCTACTCCCTCCTGTTTGACGTCTTCTTTGGGCACAGGTATATCTATTAAAAAATTTAGCTATATAAATGTTTACATCATTTACTAGCCTAAAAGAATTTTTTTTAGGTTCAAGTGTCGGCTCGTTGCCTGTTGTGCAGACGCCATCCCCACCACCTTCCGCTGCAGGTATGTATATTTTAATTTAAATTCTCCAATATTTGTTTTACTTCTGAAAATTAAATCTTGCAGGTGTCAGTGGCCTCCCACCTATTATGCAGATGTCACCCCCACCACCTCCCGCTGCAGGTATGTATATTTTAATTATAAGTTCATAATATTTGTATCACTCCACATGAAAATTAATTCTTGCAGGTCTCAGTGTCCTCCCACCTGTTGTGCAGACGCCACCCCCACCACCTCCCGCTGCAGGTATGTATATTTTAGTTTAAAGTTCCCAATATTTGTTTTACTTATGAAAATTAATTCTTACAAGTCTCAGTGGCCTCCCACCTGTTGTGCAGACGCCACCCCCACCACCTCCCGCTGCAGGTATGTATATTTTAATTTAAATTCTCTAATATTTATTTTACTTATGAAAATTAATTCTTACAGGTCTCAGTGGCCTCCCACCTGTTGTGCAGACGCCACCCCCACCACCTCCCGCTACAGGTATGTATATTTTAATTTAAATTCTCCAACATTTGTTTTACTTATGAAAATTAATTCTTGCAGGTCTCAGTGGTCTCCCACCTGTTGTGCAGATGCCACCCCCACCACCTCCCGCTGCAGGTATGTATATTTTAATTTAAATTCTCCAACATTTGTTTTACTTATGAAAATTAATTCTTGCAGGTCTCAGTGGTCTCCCACCTGTCGTTCAGATGCCACCCCCACCACCTCCCACTGCAGGTATGTATAGGTCCCAGTGCCCTCCTTACTTAATTATGTTATTTCAAAGATCTGTAATACACTTAGTTTTACTTGTAAAGATCTATTCTTACAGATCCTAGTGCCCTCCCACCACCTCCCACTTGTACAGGGCACACCCCCACCAGTCAGCCACTTGACGTTGCCGGCAGTCGTCACGAGGGAGGCACGGCCCATGATAGACGTCGCCCGTGTTGGATCTCCGGGTAAATCTATAAGGTTATATTACATTCATTATTTAATTAGCCTTCAACTGTCGAATATGAATATTTTGACATTTGCAACTGCAGTAAGAAATTTGAACCCCACAATGTTGTCCATCATTCCACCGAACTCATGTTGGCACATGTGCCCGGGGCAGCATCCACTTTTAGAGAATTTCCGATGGCCGTCCGTGATTTATTGTACAACATGTTCTTAGTAAGTAATTACGTCATTTAATTCAAGTATTTCTCAAACTCAATTTACAATAGTATACTAAGTGTGAAAAGTAATTGATTTACAGTGATCTTTTCAATTCACGTGTGGACATGACGTGGCGAGATGTCGTCGTGCTTGGGAGTCTACTATGCAATCAAGTTACAAGAAGAAAATACATGAGGCCCGAGCACACGCTAAAAAATTGAGGGGGGGGGGAGTGAAGACCAACAATTGTGGAAGGCGCACCGCCCTTTATGGATGAGGTAGGAGGATTGGGAGATTTCTTGTGACCATTTTACCGACCCCAAGTGGATAGAAAAGTCTGAAAAAGCCAAAGCAAATAGGGCGTCAAAACCAGGTTCAAATTTGCATACGAGTGGGTCCATCTCTTATGCGGCTCATAAACAAAATTTGGTAAGTAATATAACAATTTATCTTCTTACAATTTATCCCAATATTTGACTTTTTTTTACTATGAATTGTATAACAGGCTGTGGAGCTTAATCGACCTCCGTCGTTCCTCGAGGTGTTCGACAGAACACACAAAAAGAAGGGGACTAATCAATTTGTGAGTGAGACAGCTAAGTCAGCAGCAGTAAGTTTATCTACATATGCAACTTGTACCGTTCATTTAAATCGGCATGAAGTTCATATGAAATTGACTTGTTATTTTATTCAATTTGTAGGAAACATATAGCAAAGCAGTGACAGAGAAGTACGGGGAGGGAGACACGCAGTAGCCGGAGTTCGATCCGGTGGAGTGGGTGGCAGCAGCTGGCGTACCGAAGAAAGGCAGACTATATGGTTTTAGGGAGAGCCCAGACGCTAGCGCGGTGATATCATCGTGTGCGAGTTCTAGCTCTGCCCAAACCAGTAGCAGTGCCTTCACTATACCTGGAATTTCCCCCAGCGCTTCTGCCAGCGACATGATGGACATGGTCCGATCGCAGATTTCTGATTTGCAGTGGCAACAGCAGCAGTTCCAACAGGAGATCTCTAGCCAGCAGGCAATCATTTTACAGGCAATCAGTGGCCTCCTCTCCCAGGGGGAAATGGTCCCTCAACGATCCACCACCACCACAGCACAGGCCGCACATGTGAGTGTTTACTATGTTTTTATTTTGATGGAATTACCCAATTATGTTCATTTGAAAATTTAAAACTCCCTAGTTTTCAAAACTCACTTAGTTTAGAAGAATTGAGAAAATCCGGGGTTCGGGGGTCAGATGGCCGAGCCGATCGTTCCAACATGACCTGGGAGATGAAAATGACTTGTCAGAACTGACGGAATCCAAATCGGATGCCCGATTTGAGCTCGGCGCTCAAACGTTCATTTTCAAAATACACTTGGTTTAAATGAACTGCTAGGTCGGGTCCGGGGGTCTAAAACATGAAATACCAGTCGGATGATCATGCCGATCATTCCAACACGACCTGGGAGATGAAAGTGACTTTTCAGAATTGACGAAATCCAAATCGGATGCCCGGTTTGAGGTCGGCGCTCAAAAGTTCATTTTCTAAATACACTTAGTTTAAATGAACTGCCAAATCAGGTCTGGGGGTCTAAAACCTAAAATACAGGTCGGATGGCCGTGCGGATCATTCCAACACGACCTGGGAGATGAAAGTGACTTGTCAGAACTGGCGGAATCCAAATCGGATGCTCAGTTTGAGCTCGGCGCTCAAAAGTTCATATTCTAAATACACTTTGTTTAAATGAACTGCCAAGTTGGGTCCGGGGGTCTAAAACCTGAAATACCGGTCGGATGGCTATGTCGATCATTCCAACAAGACCTGGGAGATGAAAGTGACTTGTCAGAACTGACGGAATCCAAATCGGATGCCCGGTTTGAGCTCGGCGCTCAAAAGTTCAATTTCAAAATACACTTAGTTTAGATGAACTGCCAAATCGGGTCTGGGGGTCTAAAACCTAAAATACAGGTCGGATGGCCATGCCGATCATTCTAACACGACCTGGGAGATGAAAGTGACTTGTCAGAACTGACGGAATCCAAATCGGATGTCCGGTTTGAGCTCGGCGCTCAAACATTCATTTTCAAAATACACTTCGTTTAAATGAACTACCAGGTCGGGTCCGGGGCCCTAAAACCTAAAATACCGATCGGATAGCCATGCCGATCATTCCAACAAGACTTGGGAGATGAAAGTGACTTGTCAGAACTAACGGAATCCAAATCAGATGCCCTATTTGAGCTTGGTGCTCAAAAGTTCATTTTCTAAATACACTTAGTTTAAATGAACTGCCAAATCGGGTCCGGGGGTCTAAAACCTGAAATACCGATCGGATGGCCATACCGATCATTCCAACACGACATAGGAGATGAAAGTGACTTGTCAGAACTGACGGAATCCAAATCGGATGCCCAGTTTGAGCTCGGCGCTCAAACGTTCATTTTCAAAATACACTTAGTTTAAATGAACTGCTAGGTCGGGTCCGGGGGTCTAAAACCTAAAATACTGGTCGGATGTCCATGCTGATCATTCCAATACGACCTGGGAGATGAAAGTGACTTGTCAGAACTGACGGAATACTAATCGGATGCCTGGTTTGAGCTCGGCGCTCAAAAGTTCATTATCTAAACACACTTTGTTTAAATGAACTGCCAAGTCAGGTCCGGGGGTCTAAAACCTAAAATGCCGATCGGATGGCTATGCCGATCATTCCAACACGACCTGGGAGATGAAAGTGACTTGTCAGAACTGACAGAATCCAAATCGGATGCTCGGTTTGAGCTCGGCACTTAAAAGTTCATTTTTTAAATACACTTTGTTTAAATGAACTGCCAAGTCGGGTCCGGGTGTCGAAAACCTGAAATACCAGTCGAATGTCTATACCGATCATTCCAACATGACCTGGGATATGAAAGTGATTTGTCAGAACTGACGGAATCAAAATCGGATGCCCAGTTTGAGGTCGGCGCTCAAAAGTTCATTTTCAAAATACACTTAGTTTAAATGAACTGCCAAGTCGGGTCTGGGCGTCTAAAACTTGAAATACCGATCGGATGGCCATGTTGATTGTTCCAACACGACCTGGGAGATGAAAGTGACTTGTCAGAACTGACGAAATTCAAATCGGATGCCCGATTTGAGCTCGGAGCCCAAACGTTCATTTTCAAAATACACTTAGTTTAAATGAACTGCCAGGTCGGGTTCGGGGGTCTAAAACCTGAAATATCGGTCAGATGGCCTTGTTGATCATTCCAACACGACCTGGTAGATAAATGTGACTTGTCAGAACTAACGGAATCCAAATCGGATGCCTGGTTTGAGCTCGGCGCTCAAAAGGTCATTTTCTAAATACACTTAGTTTAAATGAACTGCCAAGTCAGGTCCGGGGGTCTAAAACTTGAAATACCAGTCGGATGGCCATGCCGATCATTCTAACATGACCTAGGAGATGAAGTGACTTGTCAGAACTGACGGAATCTAAATTGGATGTCCGATTTGAGCTCGGCGCTCAAACGTTCATTTTCAAAATACACTTCGTTTAAATGAACTGCCAGGTCGAGTCCGGGGGTCTAAAACCTGAAATACTGGTCGATTGGCCGTGCTGATCATTCCAACATGACCTGGGAGATGAAAGTGACTTGTCAGAACTGACAGAATCCAAATCGGATGCCCGGTTTGAGCTCGGCGCTCAAAATTTCATTTTCTAAATACACTTAGTTTAAATGAACTGCCAAATCGGGTCCGGGGGTCTAAAACCTGAAATACCGATCGGATGGCCATGCCGATCATTCCAACATGACCTAGGAGATGAAAGTGACTTGTCAGAACTGACGGAATCTAAATCGGATGCCCAGTTTGAGCCTGGCGCTCAAACGTTCATTTTCAAAATACACTTAGTTTAAATGAACTGCCAGGTCGGGTCCGGGGGTCTAAAACCTGAAATACAGATCGGATGGCCATGCCGATCATTCCAACACGACCTGAGAGAGGAAAGTGACTTGTCAGAACTGACGGAATCCAAATCGGATGCCTGGTTTGAGCTCGGCCCTCAAAAGTTCATTTTCTAAATACACTTTGTTTAAATGAACTGCCAAGTCGGGTCCGGGGGTCTAAAACCTGAAATACCAGTCGGATGGCCATGTTGATCATTCCAACATGACCTGGGAGATGAAAGTGACTTGTCAGAACTGACGGAATCTAAATCGTATGCTCAGTTTGTGCTCGGCGCTCAAAAGTTCATTTTCTAAATACACTCTGTTTAAATAAACTACCAAGTCGGGTCCGGGGGTCTAAAACCTGAAATATCGGTCGAATCGCCATGCCGATTATTCCAACACGACTTGGGAGATAAAAGTGACTTGTCAGAACTGACGGAATCCTAATCGGATGCCTGGTTTGAGCTCAGAGCTCAAAAGTTCATTTTCTAAATACACTTTGTTTAAATGAACTGCCAAGTCGGGTCCGGGGGTCTAAAACTTGAAATACCGATCGGATGGCCGTGCCGATTGTTCCAACATGACCTAGGAGATGAAGTGACTTGTCAGAACTGACGGAATCCAAATCGGATGTCCGATTTGAGCTCGGCGCTCAAACGTTCATTTTCAAAATACACTTTGTTTAAATGAACTGCTAGGTCGGGTCCGGGGGTCTAAAACCTAAAATACTGGTCGGATGGCCGTGCCGATCATTCCAACATGACCTGGGAGATGAAAGTGACTTACCAGAACTGACAGAATCCAAATCGGATGCCCGGTTTGAGCTCGGCGCTCAATAGTTCATTTTCTAAATACACTTAGTTTAAATGAACTGCCAAATCGGGTCCGGGGGGTCTAAAATCTGAAATACCAATCGGATGGCCATGCCGATCATTCCAACACGACCTATGAGATGAAAGTGACTTGTCAGAACTGACGGAATCCAAATCGGATGCCCAATTTGAGCTCGGCGCTCAAACGTTCATTTTTAAAATACACTTAGTTTAATTGAACTGCCAGGTTGGGTCCGGGGGTCTAAAACCTGAAATACCGATTGGATGGCCATGCCGATCATTCCAACACGACCTGAGAGATGAAAGTGACTTGTCAGAACTGACGGAATCCAAATCGGATGCCTGGTTTGAGCTTGGCGCTCAAAAGTTCATTTTCTAAATACACTCTGTTTAAATGAACTGCCAAGTCGGGTCCGGGGGTCTAAAACCTAAAATATCGGTCGAATGGCTATGCCAATTATTCCAACACGACCTAGGAGATGAAAGTGACTTGTCAGAACTGACGGAATCCAAATCGGATGCCCGGTTTGAGCTCGGCGCTCAAAAGCTCATTTTCAAAATACACTTAGTTTAAATGAACTGCCAAGTCGGGTCCGGAAGTCTAAAACTTGAAATACCAGTCGTATGGACGCACCGATCATTCCAACATGACCTGGGAGATGAAAGTGACTTGTCAGAACTGACGGAATCCAAATCGGATGCCCGGTTTGAGCTCGGCGCTCAAACGTTCATTTTCGAAATACACTTAGTTTAAATGAACTGTCAGGTCGGGTCCGGGGGTCTAAAACCTGAAATACTAGTAAGATGGCCTTGTTGATCATTCTAACACGACTTGAGAGATGAAAGTCACTTGTCAGAACTGACGGAATCTAAATCGGATGCCCGGTTTGAGCTCAGCACTCAAATGTTCATTTTCTAAATACACTTAGTTTAAATGAACTGCCAAATCGGGTCCGGGGGTCTGAAACCTGAAATATCAGTCGGATGGCTATGCCGATCTTTCCAACATGACTTGGAGATGAAAGTGCCTTGTCAGAACTGACGGAATCCAAATCGGATGCCCGGTTTGATCTCGGCACTCAAACATTCATTTTCAAAATACACTTAGTTTAAATGAACTGCCAGGTAAGGTCCGGGGGTCTAAAACCTGAAATACTGGTCGGATGGCCGTACCGATCATTCCACCATGACTTAAGAGATGAAAGTGACTTGTTAGAACTGACGGAATCTAAATCGGATGCCCGATTTGAGCTCGGCGCTCAAAAGTTAATTTTCTAAATACACTTTGTTTAAATGAACTGCCAAGTCGGGTCCGGGGGTCTAAAACCTGAAATACCGGTCGGATGGCCATGCTGATCATTCCAACATGACCTGGGAGATGAAAGTGACTTGTCAGAACTGACGGAATCCAAATTGGATGCTCGGTTTGAGCTCGGCGCTCAAAAGTTCATTTTCTAAATACACTTTGTTTAATTGAACTGCCAAGTCGGGTCCGAGGGTCTAAAACCTTAAATACCGGTTGGATGGCCATGCCGATCATTCCAACAAGACCTGGGAGATGAAAGTGACTTGTCAGAACTGACAGAATCCAAATCGGATGCCCAGTTTGAGCTCGGCGCTCAAAAGTTCATTTTCAAAATACACTTAGTTTAAATGAACTGCCAAGTCAGGTCCAGGGGTCTAAAACTTGAAATACCGATCGGATGGCTGTGTTGATCATTCCAACATGACCTGAGAGATGAAAGTGACTTGTCAGAACTGACGGAATCCAAATCGGATGCCCAGTTTGAGCTCGGCGCTCAAACGTTCATTTTTAAAATACACTTAGTTTAAATAAACTGCCAGGTCGGGTCCGAGGGTCTAAAACCTGAAATACTGATCGGATGGCCGTGTCGATCATTCCAACATGACCTGGGAGATGAAAATGACTTGTCAGAACTGACGGAATCTAAATCGGATGCCCGGTTTGAGCTCGGCGCTCAAAAGTGCATTCTCCAAATGTAATTAATTTAAATATTGTTTCAAGCTAGTTTAGTTGGTCTATAAAATCTGCAGTTATCAATTTGATATGTTTGATTTCAATTTATTCTAATTTCTTCGCACTAATTTTTTTTATCAATGAATGAATGTTATTATTTTTTTAATGTAGGGGGATGCTTCTGCAGGCGGCGATAGAGGAGATGAGCAGGGCAGCCAGGATATGGATGATGTACCGGATATTTCTTGATGTTTGATGATATTCAGATGGATCAGTAGGGTTGATGTGTTTTTTTGGGGTGGTATTTATTTGATCAGCATGGTGTTGAGTTTTTTTTTGGTGGTGTTTATTTGATCAGCATGGTGTTGAGTTTTTTTTTCGGTGGTGTTTATTTGATCAGCAGGTTCACAATATTTTGTTTCAGCAGGATATTTCTTGATGTTTATTTGTGATCCAACAGGTTTTTTAGAATAATTTAAGATTTTTAAAACATTAAATTTTGACATTTCAGGCGGATTTTCAGACGGTATTTGAGACGAAATATATCCGTCTGAAATTTCAGACGAACAGTTGAGCTAACCGTCGTATAATCCGTCTGAAATTCAGACGGTATTTGAGACGAAATATATCCGTCTGAAATTTCAGACGAACAGTTGAGCTAACCGTCGTAATATCCGTCTGAAATTTCAGACGAACATTTGAGACGAAATATATCTTTTCGACCCTTCTCACCACTTTTCGGAAAAAATATTTACTGTTTTAAATTCAGATGGAAATAAGGACAGACGGTATTTCAGACGGAAAATATCTCGTATGATATTCAGACGGAATATGTGACTGAATTAAATCTGTCTGAAATTTTATTTTCAGACGACATTTTAGACAGAATATGGAACTGTCACAAATTTGTGACTAAGAATATCAGACGGCCTATGTCCGTCTGAAATTCGTCTGAAATCCGTTACAAATGTGTTTTGTGACGAATTTTCAGACGGATCTTAGACGGATTCCGGCCGTCTGAAATCCCTCTTTTTCTGGTTGTGGCAGTGACCCGAGTGACATGGGCATGACGGAGGAAGGCCACAGAAAAGGAACCAGCAACCGTTCTTCCTCCAGTTGTATCCTTTGAAGAGTTCGAGGCTTCCCGCTCGCAGGGGCCAGAAGCTGAAGGTAAGCTCTTCATATCTTGAGAATCCATCGGCTCACTTTGGCTACTTCGGCTAATCCGTGTTGACAGCTGTCGACACAGTCGCTGCGGTTGTCGGGCTGGAGGCGACGGTAGGTGCCGTGGCTAGGGAATGGGCAGAGGAAATCCTTACTTCTCCCGTAGGGAGAGATCTGCCTTCTCCAATGCCCAGACAGGAAATGGAAGGTAATTTATAGTTTAATCGTGACACCACCGCGAGTCTTCATGTCTTCAGTCGGCTTGACTATTTCTTGCCATAAATTTCAGTTGATATGCAACCGTCATTACTTCCGGGAGCAGAGGGTGCAGAGGAAGCTATTGCTGGGGAGCAGGGTGAGCTTGCCCATGAGATCCCATCAACAGCTGCTCCTAGTGCGGAGTGCATGGAGGAAGTCCCTACTGAGGGTGATGCTCCTCCTGGTGAGGTTCCTGCTCCGATGGTGGAGCGTCCAGAAAGAGCAGAGGAGTCTTCTTCCTCTGAGCAGGTCGATTACGGTGGCGGCTCTAGTGACAAGGAGTTCCCACCGGTCGACACAGAGACTGAGGATGCCGGAGCATTTTCGGCTTATGAAAGTGATCATCTAACTTTCAGCCCGCCCCGGTTGTCATGGAGTGGTCCTGGGTCGTCAGGATCACTTGTAAGTGAAGGGGCTGCAGAGGTCGCCCTTGGAGATTTGAGCCTAGTGCCGGCTGAGGTGAGGAACCCCCTGTGATCGGCGCTTGTTGCTCTTCCTTTCTTTTTCTTTTCAGCTCTCTGATACATATATTTCTGGTGCAGACTGAGGTGGTGCTGCCAACCATAACGGTGCAGATACCCCTCCCGGCTCTAGGTGCGGGTCATGCAACCTTCCCACTAGTCTTGCGGCCTATCGCACTGCGATATCCCAAAGACTATGCAGCGGCAGCGGGTCTAGTAGGACCTGGAGTATTTGTGAGGGCTGACGGGTCGGTGGCAGTCGAGGACTCCCGGCCATTGGAAGTCGCACGACAGTCGACTTCAGAGAAGGGTGGCCCCCTCGAGGTAGAGGTGATGGGAATCGACACCGAGCTTGTACTTTTTCTTTTTACATTTATGTCCTTTTAGTTTGTGTTTATATCCTTGGGAAAGTATGTACGCAAATGTAAGGCTTTATAAGCCAAGGAGTCATTCCCATGGATTGTGTGGGTTTTTATGCAATTATGCAGTAGGACCAGCAAGGGGGCCCTCAGCCCTTTCCCATTGGTCCATGTCACCTTGTGGGCCTGGTCAACCTTCCTAGGTGGACATCTAGAAGGGTGGGCTGGTCATATGGACACATGGGGTTAAAGGGGTCAACATTCTAATAGGTTGGCCACCTACCCCATTCAACCGTACACATGGTCAATGGTGCGCCCCCTTCCCCTTGATTATTTTATATTTTTTTTGTGTGTTGTTCAAACCTCATCCTAGCCCTTCAATCCCCCTCCCTAGATCCAAGGGTGTACATTAGATTAGATTGGTAGCATATAAAAGTGTGTATTTTCATATGGAAATTAGTGAAAAATCAGAAAATTGTTTGGAAAGCTTGAAGCTTGCGCCCCCTTCCTCTCTCTTGGAGTTCTCCTCTCAGCCCCTCTGCAATTCTAGAGTGTATCTATCTTCTATCTCCCCCTCTCAACCTCTGATCTTCATCGGTGCCGCCGCTGCCGCCGTTCGTGCCGCCTTCGAGCCGCCGCGGAGCCGTCTTCAAGTTTCTGTCCTGCTGGACAGAGGTGTAGTTCGTGGATTCTTGCTGCCAGCCACGAGCTCAGATGGATTTGAAATTTTGAGGGTGTGTTCTTGCCTTGAATCCCCACCTCCACCTAAATGTTCACGTCCAAACTCCTCCATTTAGTAATTTTCCATTTTCGTTCATTTTGCATTCCCAGATCTGTTTTGTCTCTGTCTACAGTGACAACAGCTCTGAGTTTCCCATCTCTGACCACCTTTTTGAATTTTCCAAATCCTCCCAATTTTACTGGGAGTTCTGTCCATCATCCCCTACATCCACCATTTTTCCTAATTTTTGATCTTCCCTCTATCCATTTTTCAAAATTCGTGTTCTATCTCTGTTACAGTGCCTTTAGTCAGATTCCAGATCCGACCCACTGTTAGTGAAAAAATCCTATCAATTCGTAGCCACACCCAAACTTGTCCAAACTAGTTTTGCCGTCTTCCTAGCTCCTATTTATACACCTTTGATGAAGACCACAAGAGCTGAATCGGACATCTACCCTACGGTCAACGATAGTTCTCAGAGGATAGCCCTATAGATCTGAGAGTTAAGCCACTGTACAACAGCAACCTTCAAAATTCACCAATTGGAAGTGCAGGCTTTGTTATTTTTTTGTAATCACAGAGAGTTGAATCCCTTCGAAGAAGCTTTCCAACGGCACTAGTTTCATCGCATTCCGACGTCGGGGCTGATCGCAGCGTCAGTTCTCACCGGAGCGCGCGCCGAAAAATAGAACCGGCAGATCCGTGGCCAGTCATTCCGACCGGTGCCGAACGGAGCCGCCTGGCCTCCAGCCGGCGAACCAGCGTGCCGCCAGCCCAGGGAACACTTCCACAAGTGTCCCCACCACAGTGGTGACACCGGGTCCTGCACGGTCCCTCCGGATAGCACGTGGGCCCCACCGTCACGTGTTCGGGTGCTGCCGAATCAACGCGAGAAGCCGCCCGTGAACCCGAATTCGATCTTCCCGGACCCCATTGTGTAGCCCTTTACCTCCCTGCTTGGAGTGGGCAGCGATTTGTATTGCTGTAATCTTGTGTATTATTGTTCCGGGAGTACGAGTTTCTGCCGGGTCCGTCGTCCCCACGCCGAGCGCGTGGAGGTATCGTCCTCGCTCCTTACTTGGCATTTTGCTTAATTTCATATATGCTTGTTTATGCCACTGCTAGAGAGCATGTTTTAGGATCGTAGCTCGCTTTATATTTATATCACCACTGCTGCGAGAGAGAGCGTTACCGTCCCGTGACCCGATCCGGGCACGAAAGAGAGAGCCGACCACCCTAGCTCACTGTCGGTTTCTCAACCGCGCACGTCCGACGCTTCCCTCGTTAAGGGATGATCGCGAGCTTGTCGTGTCCGTGGTCTCGTCCCGCATCAAGAGGCGGGAGAGATCGTTGAAGAGGAAGCCGGGACTACTGGGGCCCTGGCTATTGTTGCTGAAACTGGCCATATGGGGGTCAGTCAAGTTGGAGGCAAGGAGCAGATGTCCTTGGCCCTTGATGTCCCTGTTGCAGCTTCATCCCAAGGGGCTGGCAGGGAAGTCGCCGTCATCGAGACTCCAGCTACCATATCAGTTACTGCAATTGTTCCCTATGCAAGTGCGCAGCAGATCATGCCGTCGTCATCTTTTGGGACGAGCAATGATATCTGGGCCACCGTGGACAGTAGAGTGGAGTTCGAACTACCCGAGACGTCATCGCTCGGTCTCCAGTCATCGAGTGATCTCGTGTGGCAGTTCTTAGGGACCCTTCAGCAGACCATAGCGACCAGCAAAGATTTGACTTATGTTCAGCTGAGGGGCTTGATAGAGCACTTGTCCCGCTCGCTGTTGGCTTTCGGCTGCCCCATGGATGACTAGACTCCATGGGTAATTCTACTGTTGAAATATGTGAACAAAAGGGAGTTCTTAGGTCGGGAGGTAAATGACCAGCTGACGGCCATAACATTGGAGCGAGCTGAATGCCGAGCGACTCTCGTCTCTCTGAAAGGGACTACGGCGTAGATGAGGGATGATGCCAGTGCCTCTTTGCAGCACCGAAGGTTCCTTATGGCGCAGATAGCAGAGCTGCAAGCCAAACTTTTAAGGGCAGAGGCTGAGCTTCAAGAAATAGA
Organism: Amorphophallus konjac; assembly: GCA_022559845.1. Lineage (NCBI taxonomy): Eukaryota > Viridiplantae > Streptophyta > Magnoliopsida > Alismatales > Araceae > Amorphophallus > Amorphophallus konjac. The sequence goes on along the minus strand of CM040124.1, from coordinate 116,564,033 downwards.
TCGTTCGGAAGTCTAGAAGATAGAGGAAGCAGAAATGGCCGAGGGACAAGTTGCTTCCCTCGAGGAGAAACTGTCCCAGCTGGAGGTCATCGAGTCTCGACTGCAAGAACTGACCCGCCATCCTTCTTTGGGTATTCCGGAGCTGGAGGACATCTTCCGACGCCCGCTGCCATAGTCTCCTCTATTCCCCTCCCTGTTTGATGGACATTATGTATTCCGTGGTATGCCCCGCGTAACATGTATATTTTTATTTCAAAGGAATGAAAACTCCTCATTTGCTGTTAAATGACGACTCCATTCTTTCATTATTCTCTTCCTTCCCCTTTCCGCTCGCTAGTCAATTCTAGTCCGAGTATACGAGTCACTAGGGCAGGAGAGCGCTCACGCCTTCAGCAAAGGGGTGAGGTGTTCGCTCCACCGTGCCATGACCATTCTCGGGACCAAGCAATGGCTAATGTCGGCCAAAAGTTTGAAGGACCAAAAAGTGTAGAGGCCCCTTAGGGTTGGGGAATAAGGTCAGACGGCTTGTCAGCCGGACTCATTGACGCTGATAGAAATTGAGGGTAGGGTTTATTAATCGATAGAGGTTATATGTCGAAGCAAAAGAAGTTAATTGCTTAACGAGGATGAAGGGTCCATGTTAGGGGGATGTTGACCGGCCCTGTCGATGATGACAGGGGCCGAAAAGGTAGTCGATCTTGCCGATGGTGACAAGGGCCGAAAAGGTAGCCGGTCTTGCCGATGGTGACAAGGGTCGAAAAGGTAGTCGGTCTTGCCGATGGTGACAAGGACCGGAAGAGGTAGCGGTCGATCTTGTCGATGGTGACAAGGGTCGAAAGGGTAGTCGGTCTTGTCGATGGTGACAAGGGCCGAAAAGTGTAGCGACCGATCTTACCAATGGTGACAAGGGTCAAAAAGATGGCCGGTCTTACCGATGGTGACAAGGGCGGAGAAGGGTAGCCGGTCTTGCCGATGGTGACAAGGACCGAAAAGGGTAGCGACCGATCTTGCAGATGGTGACAAGGGTCGAAAAGATGGCCGGTCTTGCCGATGGTGATAAGGGCCGAGAAGGGTAGACGTTCTTGCCGATGGTGACAAGGACCGGAAGGGGTAGCGACCGATCTTACCGATGGTGACAAGGGTCGAAAAGATGGCCGGTCTTGCCGATGGTGACAAGAGCCGAGAAGGGTAGCGGCTGATCTTGCCGATGGTGACAAGGGTCGAAAAGATGGCCAGTCTTGCCGATGGTGACAAGGGCCGAGAAGGGTAGCCGGTCTTGCCGATGGTGACAAGGACCGAAAAGGGTAGCGACCGATCTTGCCGATGGTGACAAGGGTCGAAAAGATCGTCGGTCTTACCGATGGTGACAAGGGTCGAAAAGATGGCCGATCTTGCCGATGGTGACAAGGGTCGAAAAGATGGTCGGTCTTGCCAATGGTGACAAGGGTCGAAAAGATGGCCGGTCTTGCCAATGGTGACAAGGGCCGAGAAGGGTAGCCGGTCTTGCCGATGGTGACAAGGACCGAAAAGGGTAGCGACCGATCGTGCCGATGGTGACAAGGGTCGAAAAGATGGCCGATCTTGCCGATGGTGACAAGGGCCGAAAAGGGTAGCGACCGATCATGCCAATGGTGACAAGGGTCGAAAAGATGGCCGGTCTTACGAATGGTGACAAGGGCCAAGAAGGGTAGCCGGTCTTGCCGATGGTGACAAGGACCGTAAGGTAGATAGAAGTCGAATGATGAACGAGGGTAGCCTCATTACTACATCATCATCATCATTTTTATTTCATTTTTTTATCACATTACCGACTCAAGCGCCCTTTCGGGTTTTCACCGAAGTCAGCCCCCTCTTGCTTTTCCCCACGCGCCCTTCCGGGTTTTCACGTGGCGGGGTACCCGATTTTGCCTGCGACGCCCTTTCGGATTTTTGTCACAGCCGGGCTATAGCCATTTTTGCCCTTGTTCCGAATACAGGAACAAGTCTGGTAGGGTATCTCTATTTTTAACCCCATCTTTTTACTTTTCTTTTTTTTTATTCCACGGAGAATCCGGAACATGGGTGAACTTGTCTTGCTAGAATGCCGACCGGCCTTGCCGATGATGACAAGGGTCGAGCCCTGGTTCGGTTTGTCGACATCGGTTGAATGCCGAAGAAAATACTATATACTTCTTAACCGGGACGAAAGGTCTGAGTTAAAGGTAAAGTTCGACCGGCCTTGTCGATGATGACAAGGGTCGAGCATAGGTTTGTTCATCGGCATGGGTTACAAGCCGAAGCAAGGGTATTTTCATTAATAAGGACGGAAGGTCCGAGTTAAGGGTAGAGTTCGACCGATCTCGCCGATGATGATGAGGGTCGAACATGGGTTCGTTCATCGACATGGGTTACACGTCGAGGCAAGGGTATCTTCATTGACAAGGACGGAAGGTCTGAGTCAAGGGTAGAGTTCGACCGATCTCGCCGATGATAACGAGGGTCGAACATGGGTTTGTTCATCGACACGGGTTACATATCGAAGCAAGGGTATCTTCATTGACAAGGGTGGAAGGTCCGAGTCAATGGTAGAGTTCAACCGATCTCGTCGATGATGACGAGGGTCGAATATGGACTTGGTAAAGGGGATCTCCGGTGGGACTATTGATGGTTGTCCTTTGGGAGTCTCATTAGGAGGAGAATAAAGAGGAACTTTTTAGATTACCGCTTTACTGACCTAAGCGCCCTTTCGGGTTTTCACCGAGGCTAGCCCCCTCTTGCTTTTGCCCACGTGCCCTTCCGGGTTTTCACGTGGCGGGGTACCCGATTTTGCCTGCGACGCCCTTTCGGGTTTTCGCAACAGCCGGGCTATAGCCATTTTTGCCCTTGTTCCGAATACAGGATGTAGCACCCCAGAAATTTAAATGGAGAATAAATAAAAATAATTATAATTATTAGTCATAGAAAATTATGAGAATTAAAATTTTTGATAAAGGAAAAGTGAAGCTAGTTATTTAGCCTAAATGGTAATAAATAGGCACAAATAAAGGTATAAATAAATGATCGAGAAATAGGAATTTAATATATCATTTTATCTATTTATGGTTTAAATTAAGGAAAATATGACTCCAGTATTTAGAAGGAACCTCGTGCCAAAAATATATTTACATACTTATATAAAAAATCTCATAGGATCGAATCTGACTCTGACACCTGAGACAACAATGCAAAATTAATGAGATCTATAAACGAATAAAGTTAAAAGAAATAAGGTATATATATAAAGTTCTACTAATTAAATTAGATAAAACTATTTATAAGTCTACTAAATATAATTAGTGGGTCCAACTAAACTTAACCACCCAACCCAATTTATCCTAAGTTAATGGGCTTAAATATATATAAATATATTAATATATATACCCAAATGCCATGTGCACATGGTCAAACCCAAACCCACGTGAGACTTCTCAAGCCACATCTCCTTAACCCATATATATATGTACCCATATGCCACCCTCACTTTATCTCAACCGAAACATATATATCAAAATCCAACCTACGTGACTGAGGAGCCTAAACCCACATGTTTCTATCTAAACCCAAAACCCACGACAAAACCCCTCTCACGTGAGTCTCTCACGAAGGCCACCCCATGTGCTTGTGCGGACGAGCACCATGCTAGCAGTAGGGTTTTCCCATGCAAAATACGGTAGGTGGCTAGTTAATTGGCAGGGAAGGTATGATGCTCGGGAAGGTTTTAAAACCTTACCTTTGTTAATTTTCCCACCGTCGTTCAGGATCCCTCTTCTATTTATAACCTTGCCATCGCAACCAAAACCACTTTGTTGCTGTTGGACGCCAAGTCTTCTTTCTCTTCTTCTTCATCCTATTGTTGAAGGCGTCTGCAACCAAGAAGAAGGCGTGAGGGCTTCTTCCCCTTCATCCTGCTGCATAGAAGACCAAGGTCTTCTTCCTCTTCTCGAACGTGACCGGCCACCACGGTGTCATCTTCATCCCGCGTTTCCCTTTTTCTTCTTGCTGTCTTGAATGTAAAAAAGGATTCCTGTCCACTCCTGTTCATCGTCCAGAACGTTTTCATCATAAAAGGTAGGCAATCTCCCAAGCATAATTATAAAATAACTAGCATGCTAGATGTATAGAACATGTAGGTGATCTCTCTCCAAGCAAAACTGTTAGTAATATAATCTGTGCATGAAGTGTGTTTTCTAATCATTTTTCGTAGGTTTTGCCCAAAATCACCGCATGCATGTTCCTGTTACGGCTGTAGTTTCACGTAAAGTTAACAAAGTTAATGTATGATTAAAAAATTTTTATCCATATAATCACGTATCTAAAAATCATGAAGTATATGTGATTAGAATCATCATATTTTTCTTTAATTTTACATGACTTCGTAAGATAATATTAACTAGTTAACAAATTGATTAACTAATATATGAATTTATAGAGTTACTCGGCGAATCACGAACTTTACTGTGACATGTTAGTTATGGGATTTTACTTTAACGATTTGTTCGTGGCCGTCGGAGTATCCTTCGGCCATGAAAATTTATGGGCGTATTATTGGGGTGGAGACCGAGGTAGTGAAAGTGGTTGCACCGTTTTTTTGTGCCCCCTATCTCAAGATCCCCAGTCTCTCAACGAAAAATTATTTTGAACGTCTAGTTAGGTAGAGTTTTTCGAGTCCGTCATTTCGGTATATTATAAGCTCGATTCCGACATAGTTACGTCGAGAAACGAGAGGGTTGAAAAATAGAATTTTTTGAAATAACGACCAAACGAAGGTCGTCAAATTTGTATTTGACACGACTGTACTATGACGTCAGTTTAACTAATATATATATATATATATATATATATATCATGTATGTATATCTTTGAAAATCCATATTTATTAAAATATGTAACAAAAAATTATAAAAAATATATTTTTGGAATCCTTGAATTTTTCTTCTAATTATCATATATTCTATTTTTCTAAATTATTTTATATAAATAATTATCTCTTTGAATGTACATTTTTGAAATTATTCAATTAAATAGATATTGACGTGAATTCTTGTTAAATAAATTAAGTTAAAAATCATAAAATTAACGTCCCTCCAAGAGGACGCTAATTAATAAATGACGTCACCCACGGGCGTCAAATAATATAAGTTTATTTAATTATAGTTAATTATAGAATTAGATGGCCATGAATTCTATAATTAACGTAATCATGTTCTCACCATTTTCTTCCGATTTTGACCTATACCTCGATCTTTTGGCACTCTCATCTCACGTCCGTAGATGGAGTCCCCGTTTCATGATTGGTTCACGTTATACACCTCAACTCTCGGTGACATACGAGCCCTCCGTTGGATATTCCGTTCCTTCGGACTAGCAAGTTAGTCATTGGGACCTCCGTAAGTCTCCTTGTAGCCTTAGATTCCCTCAAGGCCGACTGAGCTAGTTGTACCTAATCACCCAGATTTTCAGAATGTCATGGTTTTCATCTGGTTTATTGATATATCATCCTTATTACAAGTTGTGTCCTTGAACTCTATGTTCCATGAAATCTATCTTAATGTTCCTACATGTTTGATCCTTGAAATTCTTGGCCATTAATATGGAATTAGTCTAGACTAAATGTCATGGGCTATGGGTCCCACTAAAATGACATTTTAAATGCTACGGGTCCTGATCTGACCCTATTGGACGAGGCAAAGTCCAAACGTTACCGGTATACGATGATCGGGTGTTGACATTCACCAACTCGGTTATTGGCATTTAGGGGCAATCATATAGTCGTGAGAACTCCTAAGTGTGTGACCAAATACTACCTAGTGCTATTTCCATGAGGGGCGATCATATCGTTGTGATTTTTCCCTTAGTGCATTGGCCAATCCTATATAGTGCTAGATATGCAAACGCTCTCGTGATAGTGATGATCGGGAGTAATTGCCATCATAGTACACCTTTCTACAACTTATTGTTTGTCATGAAAAGATCTTGATTTTCCTTATTGGAGGGGTTATCATATCGTCGTGATATTCCCTTAGTGTCTTGGCAAATGCTATATAGTGCTTGTAGAAGCAATTGGTCTACTTCTATATCGATCATCATAAATGTTCTTTAATTATCTCATTAATGGTACTCATTATCTTGTCACAAAGATCCTTCATAATAATGGATACATTGAAGCTCTCGTGATATTGTTCGTCATAGAGAGATGAATGTTATATTTCCTCATGAATGCTCTTGACCTAGCTTGAGAAAGTACTTGTTAAGATCTTGCTATACTCTCTTGATTATCATTGTCCTTACTCTTCATGAGTGTATCTAGCGTCTTGCTTACTCGTTTGTTTCTTATAGTTCTTGAATTTATTTCATGTAATTATAGTTCTCGATTTCTATATCTTGCATGACCTGCATGAGCATGTTAAACTATAATTGACTTAAAGCTAGCTTGGAGGCATGAGATATTAAGTCCTACTGAGCATTCGCTCACCCTGCATTTTCCAATGTTTTTCAGGTAATGACCTTAGTGACGACGAGACCGAACATGATGGGCAAGGGCAAGAGTGAAGAGAACTCTGACATCTAGATGAACCGTCTAGTCTGGTTATCTTGCGTCTTATGTAGTTTTTCTTCATTGAGTCTTTTCATTTATTATGGGCCTGAATATGTAAAGAACTTATATTTGAAATGAAATTTGTTATTTGTCCAAATTGTGTTTTGTGGAAATGACTATGCTCTGATTAACATGACTATTTAACTGCCACGTTCCGAGCAAACGACACGTTCCGCTGCTATCGGTTCGGGGCGTGACACAGGAACAAGTCCAGCGGGGTATCTCTATTTTAACCCCATCTTTTTACTTCTTTTCTTTTGCTCATATAATAGGAGGATGCTGAGAGAGTTGGCTAGGATACGAGGTCTTGTGCCAGAAAAGGTCTTATTCGTCAACAAGAAGGTAATGCTAACGCAAAGGATAGATCTGAGCCGGTTTGAGTGTATGGCCTGCATTGGCAATGTTGTATAAGGGTCAGCTAGGACACGAAGTCTTGCGCCGAGAAAAAGGGCTTATTCGTCAGCAAGGAAACAATGCTGACGCAAAGGATATATTTGAGCCGATTCGGGCGTAAGGCCCATGTTGGCAATGTTGTATAAGGGTCGGCTAGGACACGGAGTCTTGCGCCGAGAAAAAGGGCTTATTCGTTAGCAAGGAAACAATGCTGATGTAAAGGAAAGATTTGAGCCGATTCTGGCGTAAGGCCCGTAATGGCAATGTTGTTGATATTATGTGAGCTTGGTTCTGGCAAAGTGCCACTAGACTGGGGTAAGGATAGTTCGATCCGGACGGAGTGCCACTAGACCGGGGTGAGGTAGCTCGGTCAGGGCGGAGTGCCAATAGACCAAGGTGATGGTAGCTCGGTCAGGGCGGAGTGCCACTAGACCAAGGTAAAGGTAGCTCGGTCAGGGTGGAGTGCCACTAGACCAAGGTGAAGGTAGCTCGGCCAGGGCGGAGTGCCACTAGATCGGGGTGAGGTAGGTCGGTCAGGGCGGAGTGCCACTAGACCAAGGTAAGGTAGCTCGGTCAGGGCGGAGTGCCACTAGACCAAGGTGAAGGTAGCTCGGTCAGGGCGGAGTGCCACTAGACCAAGGTGAAGGTAGCTCGGCCAGGGCGGAGTGTCACTAGACCGGGGTGAGGTAGCTCGGTTAGGGTGGAGTGCCACTAGACCAAGGTAAGGTAGCTCGGTCAGGGCGGAGTGCCACTAGACCAAGGTGAAGGTAGCTTGGTCAAGGCGGAGTGCCACTAGACCAAGGTGAAGGTAGCTCGGCCAGGGCGGAGTGCCACTAGACCGGGGTGAGGTAACTCGGTCAGTGTGGAGTGCCACTAGACCAAGGTAAGGTACCTCGGTCAGGGCGGAGTGTCACTAGACCAAGGTAAAGGTAGCTCGGTCAGGGCGGAGTGCCACTAGACCAAGGTGAAGGTAGCTCGGTCAGGGTGGAGTGTCACTAGACCAAGGTAAAGGTAGGTCGGTCAGGGTAGAGTGCCACTAGACCAAGGTGAAGGTAGCTCGGTCAGGGCGGAGTGCCACTAGACCGGGGTGAAGTAGCTCGGTCAGGGCGGAGTGCCACTAGACCAAGGTGAAGATAGTTCGGTCAGGGCGGAATGCCACTAGACCAAGGTGATGGTAGCTCGATCAGGGCGGAGTGCCACTAGACTAAGGTGAGTATTCCGATCACTGAGGGAATGTCGGTTATGCCTTGTGATACAACTTTATATGCTTTCCATTGAGGGGAGAGAACTGGACGACTCCTTTGTGGTCTGCCAGGATGTAGGCTCCCCCTTCATATACTCGGTGGACAATATATGGTCCCACCCAGTTTTCGACCAGCTTCCCTTTGGGGTTGGAGGCCATTACTTCTCTTCTTTCGATCATTACCAAGTCTCCTTTCTTGAATTCTCGACCTTTGACCAGCTTATCGAAAGCACGGGCCATGCGAGCTTGGTAGAGTTGAATGTTTTGTTGCGCACGGAGACGCTTTCCTTCGAGCTCGGTGAGCTCTTCCAATCTTCTTTCTGCATTAGTTTGTTCATCGCTGACTAGTCCATGTTGGATGGCAACTCACAGCGAGGGGACTTCTAATTCAATCGGCACCACAGCCTCGGACCCATACACGAGAAAGAATGGCAAACATCCGATTGGGGTCTTATAGACGGTACGATAGGCTCACAGTGCCTCTTACATCCTTTCTTCCCAGTCGTTTTTATTGGACCTGACAGTCTTTGCCAACAATGTGCATAGTGTCTTGTTGAAGGCTTCTGCAAGTCCATTGGCTTGAGGGTTGTAGGGGGACGACGTCCTCCAGTCAATCTTATATTTGTCAGCTAGCCGGTACACCTTCTGGTTTCTGAAATGGCTACCGTTGTTAGAGATAATTCAGCTGGGAATTCCGAACCAGAATATTATGTTCTGCCAGAAGAATCTTGCAACCAGTTCTCCCGTCACATCTCTTAGCGTAACTGCTTCCGCCCATATGGAGAAGTAGTCTGTAGCTACTAAGATGTATCTGCACCCTGATGAAGATGCTGGTAGTGGCCCTACCACGTCCGTGCCCTACTGAGCAAATTGCCAGCTTTGTAAGGTAGGATGTAGTGGCACTGGAGGTCTTCTTGACACATTGGCGTGCTCTTGATATTTATGACAAGTCTTGGCAAACTTACAGCAGTCATCAAATATAGTGGGCCAATAGTAGCCCAATTTCTTTATCTCAATTTTCATCTTTGGGCCGGCCTAATGCGCTCCAGCTGAACCCGCATGAACTTCCTGCATCACCTGCCTAGCTTCGGCTGATGACAAGCAACGAAGTAGAACTTTTCTTCAGGCATCTGCCATTATCCGGAACAGGGTTCCGTTTCTCATCTCGTAAGAGTCTTTGACCCTCAGGAGTTTCATTCTTTGTTCTTTCTCTTTTGGGAGCTGCTGGTGCTGAAACCATCCTTGGAGATGTTCTAGCCAATCGGGCTGTTGAACCTCTCCGACGGTTGCCACCTCACTCTCTTGTTCGTCGGTCGAGACCTCTATCGCACTGGGGACCTATCGGCGGTTGATCACTGTTATGTTCAGGCTTGTGTCTGGTAGGACTGCCAAAGAACTAGCCAATTTAGCGAGGGCGTCTGCTTGAGCATTCTGGCCTCAGTTGACATGCTTGATGCTGATGAAGTAGAATCTTGACATCAGGCGGGTTGCCAGCTGATGGTAAGGGAGGATCTCTTGCTTTCGCACATCAAACTTGATGGAGACATCACCCGTGACTCCCTTTGGCTCGGGTCTTCTTCACACTCCGGTGACATTTGAGCTCGGGCCTCTCTCTATAAAGGCCCAATTATCCATTTTTGTGCTTTCTATTTGAGTCATGTGATGTAATTTCCATTTTATTTGAGTCATGCCCCCAGGTCTTTTGCTATTCCCCTAAGTTTGTGTGTCATTAGGCTCATTAGATTAGTTTTGGGCCCAATTCATTGGGCTAGGCCCATGGGCGCCCCCCCTTCCTTGGTTATTTGTCATTGAGTCAAATGTCCGGGTCTTTTTGTAAAATGTGGGTTGCCTATATATAGGACCCCATTCCCCTCATTTTGAATTAATGAATGAATGCCAAATTTCCATTTGAGAGTTCAAATTATTTAGTTCTAGTGGAGTGAATCCAATATTGGGTGAGAAACCCTAGGGGAGAGAATCCCCCACCCAACCTTCTCTCTCTCTCTCTCTTTCTCTTTCCCTCTCTAACGGGTTCGCCCCCTACTCTCTCTCTTCCCCTCCCAACCACTTCTACCTCCCACCTACCCCCATTAAGGCCTCTCCCCTTCCCCACACCCTCCTCATTACTCCACCCTAGTCCCAAAGAAGAACCCCCCAATCCCCACTCCACCCTCCAACCACCAACCACCCCATCCCTTTCCCAAAGACTTTTCCCTCTCCCCCATGCAACCCTTCACCTCCCTAGCCCCTTTGAATTTGAAACTCCCTCCAATCCACAGCCTTAGGGCGCCCCCAAGCCCCCCTTCTTAGGTCTGGTCGCCCCTCCCCTCCTTCCCCCCCTCCCATTCCATTCTACCTAGACCATCTACCACCCTCCACCCCCTTTCCACCTTGGCTGAAACCTACAAGTCCTTGCACCCCCCCTTCTCCAGCTCCTCTACCACCCCCTAGACACAGTCAATACCTCCCCCACACTCCCCTCCCACCACTCTTCATATCCCCTTCACCATTCGACCACTTCCTCTTATCATTTGGTTGTCATTTGGGAGCTACATCGACGAACCTGTCCACAGCTGAAGACTAGCAGAAGAACAGCTGCTTGCAGAGGTGACCACGGCTTCCTCCGGATGTTCCTCAAGGCTCAAGAGGCACCGTTGGAAGCGTCTCCCAGTCCACTTCGCAACGGTAGTGGTCTGATCACATTCTGAGTTCGAGGCCGTCCTGAGCAGTCAATCTTCCCCGACTGCGCACTTCCTCCCTGAAGAGCAACCTGAAGCTGACTCCTAAAGCTACCACGACCACTCTCTTGACGATCTGGAGGCGAGGCTTGGACGGGAGCTTCTTCGACAAGTCTACTCCAAGAATCAAGAAGCAGAGCTTTGTTTTGTGCCCGGAATCAAGAGTTCTCATTTTCTTCCTCCGGTTGTGCGGTTCTGCTTCCTGACAGTCTGCTCCGACCCCCCCTCATTGTCTGAGCTCTACCGGTCTACTCCGACAACATTTGGCATCTCTGTTAGTCTCTCTTCGAAGAGGACTCACCGAATGTTCCAACGACTCTTGCGGTGACTCATTCTGAGCTCTGGAGCGCTTGTGGCCACCTCTTCTTCCTGCTGTTGTGAACCTGAAGCAGTCAGAATTGAAGACCTTCCACCCTGTTCGAGCTTCTGCCCCGACCCGCACCTGTGACCAGAGAAATCAACAAAATTCAGACGTCATCCCGATCCAGCTACGAAGAAATTCCAACTAGTTTTGTCATCAACAAAAATCGGGAGTGGTCACAGCGTCAAGGTATCCAACTTTCTGTCCTGAAGTGCAGGAAGCGGACAGAATCGGCATCGGCTCCCTTATTAGCTTCTAGCTCGGTTTCGCCCCTCCCCGCTTGGCCGACTGAAAGCCCTTCCCTGTGTGGAGGTAGTTTTAGATGTATTAACAATTTGTCCCCACCCCAAGAACCCCCTCCTGCGAGAGGTGTAGTGTTGTAACACTTTAACAGGTCAAGCTTCTCCGACGCGGCGTGTGGGGAACCCACGCCTCCCCGCTCGCCCTCGTCTCCGAGCGGGACCGGTTTCTTCAAGCCGGTCGAGTAAGTGCTCCAACCTAGCTCTAATTTTGTGCTTGTTCTTTCAATATTAGTTCATAGTTCTGCTGGCCGTGAGAGTGAGAGCTCGATCCTTAAGTTCCTTTGCCTCAAGCGATCACCGTGGTGAGAGGAGTGTACCCGTGCCCTTGGCACAACGTCGGCTCCCTTGAATTGGGCAGCCATACCCTTGGGAGAACATTCCTTGGCCTTGCTGGCCCTCTACCAGCAAGGGCCCAACCCTCACATCCTCCACTTGGCATTGCCAAGTTACCCCGGGTCATGGTGAGCATCGGGTGAGCGATCGCCGTTATCGGTCTGTTTGGAATGCCAATTGTGCTTGCTTAGTAAGTCCTAGGTTGTGTCACATCAATTGCTATCAGAGTAAGTCATTGACTTATCTCTATCAAGTCTAAGTCCTAGGGCCTTTTACATTGTGTGTCCATCCTTCATTTCATTCCCTTGCATGTCCACCCGTAGTGGCGCCATTTACCGACCCGACCCATCATCTTCGATTCCCCCCATGGATCCCAATCCTCAACTCAACCAAGATGCCCCTAGGGAGGAACCCCAAGGCCAAATGAACCGGGTAGATTCTGCCCTTACAAACATTCTTGCCCAACTTGAGTCCCTTTCCACTCGGCTCGCTCGGCTAGAAGAACATGAGTTCCCCCCAAGGAATAATGAACCAAGAGCCCCCCCTTCACATGTTGAACTTCATAGAGGTGAGTTCCACCCAAGGAAAAATGACCCAAGAGCCCACCCTCCACATGATGACCCTCATAGGGATGAGTTCCACCCAAGGAACAATGAACCAAGAATCCACCCTCCCCATGTTGAATTTCATAGGAATGAGTTCCACCCAAGGAACAATAGACCAAGAGCCCACCCTCCACATGCTGAAATTAATAAGGAAGACTTGAATATTGACCCATACCATGACTATGAGAGGCCTCGCCACCATCAAAATCATGAAAGGCATCCGCGGGACGACCCGGATGACCCTCTCTTAAGGATGATTAAGGTAGAGGCCCCAAACTTTGATGGTTCCCATGAACCAAGTATCTATTTAGAGTGGGAAATTGCCATGGATCAATATTTCGAATGGTACCCTATGCCCGACCAAAGGAGGGTAAGATTGGCCAAAATGCATCTCACCAAATTAACCAAAACTTATTGGCTAAACCAAGAAGGATTAAGAAGGATTAGGCGGGTAGAGCCTATTGACACTTGGGAGGGTATGAAGAACCAACTTAGAAATAAATACCTACCCCAATACTACCACCAAATGCTCTTAGATGAATGGCAAAGCCTCACCCAAGAAGGGAAGACCGTGGTTGAATATATTGAGAAATTCAACTCCTATCTTTTAAAGTGTGGAGTTCATGAGGATCCGGCCGTCACCTTGTCCCGCTTTAGAAATGGACTCAAAGTCACATCAAGAGAGAACTATTTATGAGAGATGTTGACAACCTTGAGCTAGCCTACCAAATAGCTAGGGATGTTGAGAGATTCTCTAGGATCCCTCGGTTTTCTACTCCTCGATCGGCCGATCCTAAAAGCATGGGGTCACGACCCACTCCGACCACCCCCATGAAGGCCCCTAGCCCAAGTGGAAATATCCCATTACGGCCTTACAACCCCCCTTCCACCATCACTCCAACCAAGCCCACCCCTAGCCATCCTCCTCCATGGAGGGAAGAAAATCCCAAGGGTCCAAATGTAGGAGGAACTACCCCGGGTAGTGGGTGCCAACAATGCTATAGATGTCAAGGGTTTGGCCACTTTGCCGGGCAATGCCCATCCAAAGGGTTGTGTAGCTTACTTATTGAGGAAGAAGCTCCCCCACCCCAAGAGGAACTTGAGAGTATGGTTGAGGTTCATGAAGCATCACTAGATTGGGAAGAAGAGTATGAGACCCAATTCCTTGAATCGGGTCTAGATCACACCACTCCATCTACCAACTCCCATCTAGGAGTGATTAGATGCACCCTCACTAAACCCCAAGAAGAGGATTGTCGTCGAACCTCAATCTTTCACACCTTTGTCAAGATAGGGGGTCATGTGAGAAAAGTGATCTTAGATAATGGGAGTTACGTCAATGCCATATCCCCCGATACCGTTAAGCTCCTTGGGCTTGCTTTCACCCCCCACCCAAATCCATACCGGGTCTCATGGATCAACAACAACTCCATCTCGGTCAACACCCAATGCCTTGTGCCCCTCACCTTCTCTTCCTACCATGGCCAAATATGGTGTGATGTTATTCCCATGGAAGTAGGTAGCATCTTACTAGGAAGACCTTGGCTTTATGATGTGGATGCCACCATCTTGGGTAAGACCAACACATGCACCTTTGAACATGAGGGAAAGAGCATCCGTTTTAATCCCCCCCCACCATGTCCCTTGACTAAGAAAAGCCCACCCCCTCAAGGTCAACACTCCACCAAATCTCAAGTCATGGAGAACTCCACCCATCCAACCCAATCCCTTACCCAAAATCCCAAACAAGGTGTGACCTTGGGATTGACCAAGGGCCTTCACCTCATCACCAAGAAAGAGCTTGAGGAGGAGATAGCTCAAGGGACACCCCTATGTGCGGTAGTCATTTGTCTAGGAGAAGCCACTCCCTCCAACCCCCATCCGATAGAAGTCCGACACCTCCTAGAGGAGTTTCATGATGTGTTCCCGGAGGAACTCCCGGATCAACTCCCTCCCATGCGTGATGTGCAACACGCAATTGATCTAGTCCCGGGAGCCACCCTTCCCAACCTACCTCATTACCGCCTCAATCCCATGGAACATGCTGAACTCCGGAGGCAAATAGAGGAACTCATTAGGAAGGGCTTCATCCGCATTAGCAAAAGCCCATGTGCCGTACCGGCCCTTCTCACTCCTAAGAAGGATAGATCATGGCGGATGTGTGTGGATAGTCGGGCCATTAATAAGATCACCGTCAAGTATAGGTTCCCCATCCCTAGGCTTGATGACATGCTTGACATGCTAGCGGGAGCCACTATCTTCTCCAAGATTGATCTTAAGAGTGGCTACCACCAAGTTAGAATTAGGCCCGAAGATGAGTGGAAAATGGCCTTCAAGACAAAGGATGGCTTGTATGAATGGTTGGTCATGCCTTTTGGGCTCTCAAATACCCCAAGTAGTTTCATGCGCCTCATGATGGAGGTTCTTAGGCCTTTCATTAGGGTCTTTCTAGTGGTCTACTTTGATGACATCCTCATATATAGTCAATCCCAAGAGACCCACCTTGATCACCTTAGACAAGTTTGCACCGTCCTACGACATGAGAGCCTATTTGCCAACCGAGACAAGTGTCACTTCTTGACCACATCCATCACTTTCCTAGAATTTGTGGTATCCACCAAAGGTGTCTCCATAGACCCCGAGAGGATCCAAGCTATTCTAGATTGGCTGGAACCCCACACTCTTCATGAGGTCCGAAGTTTTCATGGGTTGGCCACCTTCTATAGAAGGTTTATTCGGGGATTTAGCACTATCACTGCCCCTATCACCGACTGTCTCAAGAAGGGGACTTTTGTTTGGACCAAATCAGCCTCTAAAGCCTTCCAAGAACTTAAGGAGAAGATGACCCAAGCCCCGGTCCTATGCCTACCCGAGTTCTCGAAAGTCTTTGAAGTCACATGTGACGCATCCGGGATAGGAATATGAGGAATTCTTAGCCAAGAGGGACACCCGGTAGCCTTCTTCAGTGAGAAGTTATGTGATGCTAGGACAAGATACTCCACTTATGACAAATAGTTCTATGCCGTGATTCAGTCCCTCCGACATTGGAGGCACTACTTGTTACCCAAAGAGTTTGTCATCTTTTCTGACCATGAGGCCCTCAAATACCTCAACTCCCAACAAAAGCTGAATGCCCGCCATGCCCGATGGGTTGAGTTCATCCAATCCTACACTTTTGTTATCAAACACAAAGCGGGAAGTGAGAATCGAGCGGCGGATGCCCTTAGTAGGAGAGTCTCTTTGTTATCCACTATCCAAGTGGAAGTGACCGAATTTGATAGGCTCAAGGATGAGTACCCTAGCTGTCCCGACTTTGGGCACATCTATACCACCTTGACCACCCATTCTAGCAAGGAACATGAGGGATTTGTCTTAGAGGATGGGTTCCTCTTCAAGGGACCAAAGCGTTGCATTCCACGGACCTCCCTCCGTGATTTCATGGTTTGGGAATTACATGCAGGAGGATTAGCTGGTCATTTTGGGGTTCACAAAACCATTGCTCTAGTTGAGGGTTAGTTTTATTGGCCAAGTCTCGAAAGAGACGTAGGCAAGATAGTAGGTCAATGCTGCACATGTGCCTCGGCCAAACAGGTGAAGTAAAACACTGGCCTATATACTCCACTCCCCATCCCAAATCGTCCATGGCAAGACTTAAGCATGGACTTTGTGCCAGGACTACCCAAGACTCAAAGAAAGCATGACTCAATCTATGTGGTAGTTGACAGATTTTCCAAGATGGCCCACTTTATCCCATGCTCCAAAACCTCTGATGCTTCCCATGTTGCCCGATTGTTCTTTGATGAGGTTGTTCGCCTCCATGGGTTACCCAAGGCCATAATCTCCGATAGGGATGTCAAGTTTACTAGCTATTTTTGGAAGACTCTTTGGCACTTGATGGGTACCCTCCTCAAATTCTCCACAGCCTACCACCCTCAACTGATGGCCAAACCAAAGTTATCAATCAGAGTCTAGGGAACCTTCTTAGGTGTCTTGTTGAGGATCGTCCTGGGAATTGGGATCTCATCTTACCACAAGCCAAATTTGCATATAACAACTCCTTAGGGATGAGTGCATTCGAAACTGTGCATGGGTACAAACCAAGAAAACCTTCCGATCTCATTCCCTTTTCCCCGCATGCTAGAGTGTCCATTTCAGCCGAGTCTTTTGCACAACATATTAGAGAACTGCATGAAGAGATCCGCAAGCACATCAGCAAAAAGAATGAGACTTATAAAAGGCTGGCCGACTCTCATCGGCATCACCAAGAATTCCATGTGGGTGACTTTGTGATGGTAAGGACAGAGAGGCTCTCCCCGGGAGCCATCTCCAAATTGAGGCCACGTGGGGCTGGTCCCTTCCAGGTCCTGAGGCGCATTTCCGCTAATGCCTATGAGTTAGATCTCCCCGAGGAGTATGGAGTAAGTCCTACATTCAATGTAGCCGACTTAGTGCCATATAAGGGACCCACGGTGGTACCCAGTGAGGATATTGAGCCTATTCCTTCCGTTGAGAGAGCACACACCCGTGAGGAGAGACCACCAGCCAAGAGAGTCCAGCGTGAGCACATTGAACGAATATTGGATGAACAGGTCACTACCACCCGGAGCAAGGTATACGAGCGCTATCTCGTCAGGTGGAAGGATCGACCTCCTTCGGAGGATTCGTGGGTGAGTCGGGAGGATCTCCAGCAGCTGGATCCCGACCTTCTCGAGCAGTATCACAGCCAGATGGACCCCTACTCGACGGAGTCGAGCTCTTTGCAGCCCAGGGGATTTGATGGAGGCATCACCCGTGACTCCCTTTGGCTCGGGTCTTCTTCACACTCCGGTGACATTTGAGCTCGGGCCTCTCTCTATAAAGGCCCAATTATCCATTTTTGTGCTTTCTATTTGAGTCATTTGATGTATTTTCCATTTTATTTCAGTCATGTCCCTAGGACTTTTTCTATTCCCCTAAGTTTGTGTGTCATTAGGCTCATTAGATTAGTTTTGGGCCCAATTCATTGGGCTAGGCCCATGGGCGCCCCCCCTTCCTTGGTTATTTGTCATTGAGTCAAATGTCCGGGTCTTTTTGTAAAATGTGGGTTACCTATATATAGGACCCCATTCCCCTCATTTTGAATTAATGAATGAATGCCAAATTTCCATTTAAGAGTTCAAATTATTTAGTTCTAGTGGAGTGAATCCAATATTGGGTGAGAAACCCTAGGGGAGAGAATCCCCCACCCAACCTTCTCTCTCTCTCTCTCTCTCTCTCTTTCTCTTTCCCTCTCTAAGGGGTTCGCCCCCTACTCTCTCTCCTCCCCTCCCAACCACTTCTACCTCCCACCTACCCCCATTAAGGCCTCTCCCCTTCCCCACACCCTCCTCATTACTCCACCCTAGTCTCAAAGAAGAACCCCCCAATCCCCACTCCACCCTCCAACCACCAACCACCCCATCCCTTTCCCAAAGACTTTTCCCTCTCCCCCATGCAACCCTTCACCTCCCTAGCCCCTTTGAATTTGAAACTCCCTCCAATCCACAGCCTTAGGGCACCCCCAAGCCGCCCTTTTTTTAACTAAAGATGATACTTGCAAGGGGGGGGGACGGGAGAGGGGGTTCATCTCTTCATTGCGGAAGACGATGAAACCACTATCCCGGCCACCAGGCAAGCGGTTTTCATATATGAAAGCATAAAAGAGAAAGGGGTACAGAGAGGGGGGGAGGGGATAACCCCACGGAGGGGCAAGAGGTGAACAAGGCCAAAGGACCAATAAAGCAAAAGACGGCCAAGAGAACCCAAGTGCGGGCAGAGACAGATGCCCAAGAACCCACAGAAGAAACAAAGCCCCTACAAATAGGCGTCTTCGTCGAAAACCCCTTCAGAGTCGGAGGAGAACATAGAACGGACACCGCGCAGATGAGCAGGAGAGCCAGGCCAATCAAGAGGATCAACCTCTGAACCGTCGGGATCGGGCACGTCCGAGCCGGAAGGCTCGATCGGCGGCGGGGGCACCATTGAAGAAGAATGGATTCGGAGAGAACGACGAGGAGGAAAAGCAGCGTCCTCAAACATGCACTGACGATCACGCTTGGAGGAAGTGGAGTTGGAGCGCCGGAAAGAACGCCGAGGACCTCCGCCATCCATCCTCGAGGGCGGCCGAGAGCGGTCCAAGCCAGCGGTGCCCACGAAAGCCGTATGAGCCGCCGTAAGGTCACGGAACCCCGAAGCAGGCTCAAGCCCGGGGACATGGAGAGCCTGGACGAGCTTGGGGAACCTGAGAGGCATACCGAGGTCCGGGGGAGGCACAGCACCCACGGGAAGCACCGGAGTAGGAGGCGGGGCGGAGTCAACGATCGGCCCAGGCGAGGCCCGGTTGATTTTCTTCTTCAAAGCTTGAGCGAAGGAGAGGCGGGGGGTGGCCGTCGGAGAAGAGGAGGAATCCAAGGACCCTTCAACGGAAGCCGCCTTGGAGGAGGGCTGCGCCCCTGGGGACCAAGCAACTGCCCCGGCATTAAGCCCAGAGGAGGGGCCGCCAAGGGGGTGAGCATCCGGCGTCGGGAGGCCGAGGACCAAAGAGGAGGACACCCGGGCCGCAGGAGAAATACCTGCCGGAACAAGTGAGCACGGAAGTGGATCGCCCTTCCCAGAAAGGAAAGCTGCCGGGGGGAAGGACGCGGTGCCCATCATCGGAGGAGACGGGGGGCAAACACCACGGTGACCAGGGATCGGAGAAGGGGCGAGGCCGACAAATCTCGCATGTGCTGCAGGCAAGTCTGGAAAGTAAGAAATGGGCTCCAAACCTGGCACAGAGAGCACTTGAATAGTGGGGCGCACAGAGAACGGGTGCCCTATGGCCGGGGCGGGAGGCCCCTCAACTCCACGGCCAGGTGAGTGGATAGTAGCAAGATCAGGCACGGAGGGAGGTGCAGGTGGGGCAACA
Source organism: Amorphophallus konjac (assembly GCA_022559845.1). Taxonomy (NCBI): domain Eukaryota; kingdom Viridiplantae; phylum Streptophyta; class Magnoliopsida; order Alismatales; family Araceae; genus Amorphophallus; species Amorphophallus konjac. The sequence goes on along the minus strand of CM040124.1, from coordinate 116,544,520 downwards.
GCAGAAGAGCTGGTTCCTACAAGTAACTGAGAGGAGGGCAGCTCCAAGGCTTGGAGCTCAGGTACAGCAGCAGCACAGGCCACACTCGGATGGTGGACAGCAGTGGAGGAGACGGCTCCTAGAGGCAAGGAGGAGGCCTCCACACAGACGAAGTCACCAGAGGGCAGAGAGGACGGCAATGGTCGACTGTTGCCAGGAGGACAAGGAGGACTCGAGGCCGGTAGACCTGCAGGCCGAACAGTGGCTACCTTCGGTGAGGAAACCGAAGGAAGGCAGCCTGACGGCATGGGGCACAGGGCCGGATGTGGGAGGCCAACAGCAGGGCCCGGGAGTGCAGCAATGCCAGGAGAAGCAGACCCTACCGATGGCGGTGTAGCATGAAGGCCTGCAGGGGAACACTCGCCTGCAGCAGTGGATGGGTCCAAGGCGCCACCGAGAGCAGTGTCCTCGGCAGAGCGATTGATAGCAGAGGGCGTGCCCACAGTGGGATGGGGCGGGCCCAAAAGGCTAGCAGGGGAGGCAGACCCATCCTCTAGCGTGGCGCCCGCCGGAGTCGCAGCGGCCTGGGTGGCCGGCATAACCGGATCATCTGGTGATAGGGAGATTGGCATGTGCATCTCCGACTGGGGGGAGGCGGTCTTTGGGCAAGCAGCTAACGCAGGATGGTCTGCAGGAGGCGACATCTCACGAACAGGGGCCGCAATGTCCATGGGAGGAGCCGGGGGCTCCTGCGGGGTGGCGACTGGTTGCTTCAGTATCCGACCGCCAGGTGCTGCCGATGGAGGTAGACCACCACGTCCCTGCTGAGTGGCGGCTTCCTTGCACTTGGAGGCCAAGTGCCCAAGGCGCCTGCAGTGGGAGCAGAAGTGAGGCATGTTCTTGTATTCAATCGGCTGCCAGTAGCTAGAGGAGCCATAGCAGATGAAGACCCGCGAGGGCAGCGGCTTGGAGACATCGAGTTGAACACAGACACGGGTGGCTGAGGATCGAGTGAGGCATCTGGTGCTTCTGTCAATTTGCAGAGTCGGGCCGATGCTGCCACCAATGGATAGAAGCAATTCCTCATGGTAGAAGTTAACTGGCAGGTTGGGTAGCTCCAGCCACATTGGGACCAGAGGAGAATCAACGTCCTTAGAGAACTCAAGAGTCCATTTGAAGAGGACAAATGGCCTGCCGTGGATGTACAGGGTATCCTTCAAGAGCACCTGCAAGAAATCCTCTTTGTTTTGGAACCGAAGCAGAAGGTGGCGTGGGTCTAAGGAGCTGATGGCGAAATCCTGGTGGAGCTTGAACCGTTGTGCTAGATGGTAGCGAATGGCTTCAAGGGGAGGGCGTCCACGATCCGTTCTGGCGATGATAGCAAACTGCAAGGACTTGCAAGATTGGGTGATATCATCCATGGAAAAAAATGCAGCTGGTTCTCCAGAGTCGGAGAAGGCAGGGGCATGAGCTTCCATGTCGAGCTTGGGCAGAGCGACGGACTGGAGCACCACCTGGGCGAAGGAGGGGGCGGTCGCCGAGGGGGAGGCTCCTGCAAGGGAGGCGCCGGGAGCACGCGTCCAGGGAGAAGCAGCTGGACCCACGCTGGGTGGAGGTGCTAGAGCAGGAAAGGTGCCCGCGGGGACACCTGCAGCTGGCTTGCCAGGGATGCCTCCGGCCGCGGGTGACGCGGACAGGTTTGACGTGAGCGAGGGCCCGCCGGCAGAAGTAGCGCCCTCCTATAGGGGGCGGACGGAGGGTTCCACCGATGCGGCCGGAGGCCATGCTCCTAGAACCCCGACCGGCGAGGCTGCGGAAGGCACCGCCGAGTGGGCTAAGGAGCCATGGAGAAGGCCTGCTGGAGCAGGGGAGGGGACCCCTCTCACGGTGGAGGAGAAAAATAGAGCACCGTTTGAGGTGCATGTCCCATCGAGGGAGGGGGCGGTCAACGCGGATTGGCATGTTGACTTGGTGATGGCGTGGTCGGAAGGCAAAGGAGGCAGGGGGAGATTAGGGGAGATCAACGGTTGAGAGAGGCCGACGCTAGGTTGCATGATTAGGGGGCCATAAACGTGGCGACTTGGCTCACCGTTGTTGGTGTACGAACAAGCGTGGGCTAGAAGCGTTGTAGGCGGCGGGGCAACAGAGCAGAGCACCGCCTGTGCAAGGGACGGTGGAGGGGCCGTAGGAACGGCGGTATCAGCTTGCAAAGGATGAGCAGAAGAGGGCTTGGAGTTGAGACCACCATCTCCCACGAACGCAGGAGGAGTTGACGAAGCTTGGCCGACGGTGAGCTTGCCCGGAGAAGGGGAGACCGAAGGCCCCAAGGAGGCCAAAGTAGAGCACCCCACATCATCTCTGGCAGGAGGACAGAGGGGTGGAAGATCAGACGTTGGGGGGAGGGGAGGATGCGACGGTGGTATCAATGACGGTGTTGCAGAGCATGCAACAGCACGCAGAGGCGAGGAGATGGCGATCTCCGTACTGTCGTGGCGAGAATGTGTGGACGCGGGGGGAGCTTCGTGACCTGCAGCACCGCCCTGCGAGGAGGTCAACGGAGGTTGAAAGGAGCGTGGAAGGGTCAGGGGAGGCACGAGGCACCTCCCCCGGCCGGCCATGGCCGGCGGCCACCCACCCTAGGGTGGAGTGGAACAGCCGCGAGCGGGAATCGGAGAGGGGGGGAAACCCCCTTCTTAGGTATGGTCGCCCCTCCCCTCCTTCCCCCCCTCCCATTCCATTCTACCTAGACCATCTACCACCCTCCACCCCCTTTCCACCTTGGCTGAAACCTGCAAGTCCCTACACCCCCCCCCTTCTCCAGCTCCTCTACCACCGCCTAGCCACCCTCAATACCTCCCCCACACTCCCCTCCCACCACTCTTCATATCCCCTTCACCATTCAACCACTTCCTCTTATCATTTGGTTGTCATTTGGGAGCTACATCGACGAACCTATCCACAGCTGAAGACCTACAGAAGAACAGATGCTTGCAGAGGCAACCACGGCTTCCTCCGGACGTTCCTCAAAGCTCAAGAGGCACCGTTGGAAGCGTCTCCCAGTCCACTTCGCAACGGCAGTGGTCTGATCACATTCTGAGTTCGAGGCCGTTCTGAGCAGTCGATCTTCCCCGACTGCGCACTTCCTCCCTGAAGAGCAACCTGAAGCTGACTCCTAAAGCTACCACAACCACTCTCTTGAAGATCTGGAGGCTAGGCTTGGCCGGGAGCGTCTTCGACAAGTATACTCCCAGAATCAAGAAGCGGAGCTCTGTTTTGCACCCGGAATCAAGAGTTCTCATTTTCTTCCTCCGGGTGTGCGGTTCTGCTTCTTGACAGTATGCTCCGACCCCCCCTCATTGTCCGAGCCTTACCGGTCTACTCCGACAACATTTGGCATCTCCGTTGGTCTTGCTTCAAAGAGGACTCACCGACGGTTCCAACGAGTCCATCGGTGCCTGATTCTGAGCTCTGGAGCGCTTGTGGCCACCTCTTCTTCCTGCTGTTGTGAACCTGAAGCAGTCAGAACTGAAGACCTTCCACCCTGTTCGAGCTTCTGCTCCGACCAGCACCTGTGACCAGAGAAATCAACAAAATTCAGATACCATTCCGATCCAGCTACGAATAAATTTCAACTGGTTTCATCATCAACAAAAATCGGGAGTGGTCGCAGCGTCAAGATATCCAACTATCTGTCCTAAAGCGCAGGAAGCGGACAGAATCGGCATCGGCTCCCTTGTTAGCTTCTAGCTCGGTTTCGCCCCTCCCCGCTTGGCCGACTGAAGGCCCCTCCCTGTGTGGAGGTAGTTTTAGATGTATTAACAATTTGTCCCCACCCCAAGAACCCCCTCCTGCGAGAGGTGTAGTGTTGTAACACTTAAACAGGTCAAGCTTCTCCGACACGGCATGTGGGGAACCCACGCCTCCCCGCTCGCCCTCGTCTCCGCGGGGGACCGGTTTCTTCAAACCAATCGAGTAAGTGCTCCAACCTAGCTCTAATTTTGTGCTTGTTCTTTCAATATTAGTTCATAGTTCCACTGGCCGTGAGAGTGAGAGCTCGATCCTTAAGTTCCTTTGCCTCAAGCGATCACCGTGGTGAGAGGAGTGTACCCGTGCCCTTGGCACAACGTCGGCTTCCTTGAATTGGGCAGTCATACCCTTGGGAGAACATTCCTTGGCCTTGCTGGCCCTCTACCAGCAAGGGCCCAGCCTTCACATCCTTCACATGGCATTGCCAAGTTACCCCGGGTCATGGTGAGCATCGGGTGCGCGGTCGCCGTTATCGGTCCGTTTGGAATGCCAATTGTGCTTGCTTGGTAAGTCCTAGGTTGTGTCACATCAAAACTCTCCTTCCAGCTATTTTATAACTAGCATGGAGTCTCCAAATGCTTCCAGCATCTGAATCCCCATGGACAGTGCGATCTGCAACCTAATTATTAGGGCTTCATATTCTGCTTCATTATTTGGGCACGGCTTGTTTATTGAATAAGATGTGTGCACGACTTCCCCTTCTAGGGACTTCAGGACTATGCCTGCTCCTGCTCTGACCCTGGCTGACCCAGTGGCCAAGGTGTCAATTCTGGAAGCGCCATCAAAATATAGCTACAACAAGGAGGGCTGCACCTGAGCGGCTTCTAGAGTTTCATCTTCAGGAAGCTCCGGTTCCAGCGGACGGTCTTCTGGCACCGGGTGCTCAGCTAAGAAGTCTGCAATAGCTTGGCCTTTGACAGCCTTTCGCGGTACATAGGAGATATCAAACTTGCCCACTTGCCTAAGCGACCTTTGAGTGTTGGCCGGGACATAATATATTTTAGCGGGTCCTCCTTGGATACCAGGCTGATTTCATGCGACAACATATAGTGTCGAAGCTTCTTGACTGCGAAAACCAGTGCTAGATAGGTCTTCTCAATATAAGTATATTTCTCCTCAGTCCTGACCAGTCTCCAATTGAGGTAGTAGAGGGCTTGTTCTTTCCCTTCTTGATTATTTTGGGCCAGCATTGCCCCCAGAGAGTTGTGTGTGGCTGCTATATATAATATCAGTGGCCGTCCCTTCACCGGTGCGCCCAGCACTGGAGGAGTTTTCATATAGTCTTTCAGCTTGTCAAAGGCTATCTGGCAATCTTCATCCCAGTTGAAGGGAACATCCTTCATCATCAATTTGTGGAAAGGCTGACATCGCCCTGCCAAATTGGAAATGAAACGCCGGATATAAGCCAAGCGGCCTTGCAGTGATCTCAACTCAGATAGGTTCTTTGGCACAGGCAGCTCCTGGATTGCTCTGATCTTTGCGGGGTCTATCTCGATTCCTCGGTATCTGACGATGAAACCCAAGATCTTCTCGCTTGACACTCCGAACGCGCATTTCAAAGGGTTCATCTTCAATTCATGCTGCCTCAGCCTCTGAAAAATAATTCGGAGGTCCTGCAGATGGTCTTCACTTCTTCTGGTCTTGACCACCAGATCATCTATGTAGCACTCAACCTTGTGGTAGAGCAACTCATCAAATATTCTGGTCATTACGCGTTGATAAGTTGCGCCAACATTCTTTAGTCCGAATGGCATCCTCTTATAGTGATAGATGCCTTTAGGAGTTCGGAAGGTGGTGTGGACCCGGTCATGCTCCGCGATCCATATCTGATTGTAGCCGGACGACCCATCCATAAATGACAAGGCCTCATGGCCGGTTGTAGCATCAATCATGACTTCCGTTATTGGCACCGAAAAGTCATCCTTGGGACAGGCTTTATTCAGATCTCAGAAGTCAACGCATATCCGGATCTGTCCATTCTTCTTTTTCACGGGGATGATATTCGCCAGCCATGTGGTGTACTGATTTCTTCGACAAATCCCACGTCAATAAGCTTGTCGACTTCAGCACAAATTTGAGTGATGAGCTTCGGCCTCATGCGCCGCGGCGGTTGCTTCACCGGCTCAGCTTCAGGGTTAATTGCCAGCTCATGTTGCGAAATTGTAGGGCTCAGACCTGGCATTTCTTTGTAAGTCCAGGCAAAGCAATCCCGGTACTCTTGCAGCAGCTGGATGTACAGCTCCCGTTCTTCTGGTGACAATTGGGCACTGAGAAAGGTAGGCCTATGGTCTTCCTCACTTCCCAAGTTGACTTCTATTAGCTCGTTGACTGTGGCTTGGCCTCCGTCTTCTATCTCCGGAGGTGCCGATTGGAGGTCGACGAAATCTGGAATACCATCTTTAGGGTCAAGGACTCGACTTCCTCATTTGACATCATTAGAGCTTCTCAGAAGTCCTCTGCTTCATTTAATAACGGCCATGCATATTGCTCTTTCAGCAAATCCACTACCGTTGCAGTCTCCAAGGGCAAGAGAGTAGCTTCAGTCTTGTAGACGGGGTTGCAGTCATGACCGACTGGTGGCTGCTTGTCATTGGGCTGGGACAGAATCCCAGCCTTGTAGCAGAGGGTAGGGAGATCTCGCCTTCTGAGGCAGTTGTATCTTCAATAGAAGTAGCATTCCCTTCCTTGGCAGCATATACCTCTTGGTCGGAGTCGGCTGAGGCTTCCCCGATTGGCATGAGATGTGCCGAGGTCAATATCAGTAGGACTCTGCTGGAGGAACAGGTCCCGGTTTCTTCAGCATCTTCGGCTTCGCTGCTGCTAGCCGTATCAAATTCGGCCTGAAGGGCCGTCTCTCCTAGATAGACATGTTCCCAGCATCGGCACGGAATCACGGTCTCTGCTTTTTGATTTTTGGGCTGAGCCGGGTTAGCATATTCAGCTCCCACTGGGTATTCATCAAAAGTTGCCCCCGGTGGGCTATCTTTAGCAGGGTAGAAGGCGGAGATAGTGTCCACCTCGTATCACCCACTGTAGTAATATTCTTCCAGGGTGAAGCCCCACCCCGGGTGCTGAGAGACGCGTCTCATTTCCTTATCCAGACTTGCGGGATACCACATTTTCTGGAAATCTTCCTTGCGCTTTTGAGACTGATCGGAGGGGACGTGCTGCTTCTGAAACATCCTGGCCATCCGACTGGTTGTGAATGCCAGACTCTTGATGGGGACTGACGGATTGTCTATGTCTTCAGGGAGGCAGCAATCTGTGTCTTCCCGAGTAGGATGCTCTTCAGCTGTATAGAACAAGCTGTTGGGTCCATCTTCCTGTGTCACCTCCCAAGTTTTGAAAGGCTCAACAGTGGGGTTATCAAGGCCGGGAATCAGCTTGGTGAGGCCGTTCGGGACTCCAATGTAATTGTGATGCCGATCGACCTGCACTTCATTAGCTTCAACGTATAATGCTAGAGGTGCTATTCTGCCCACGTCCCCGGATGCTATGATATGAGAGACCACCTTGGGCTTGACATATCCGCGCGGCGGTGGTGGATACCAATCGTCACCAGATGCGCCTCTTGGTCCCTCCGTAGGGGTCTTAGCTTCATAGGTCTTCTAAGAAGGCCCCACATATAGGTTGGCGTCCGCCAAGTGACATTCAAATACCTCGAACAGGTGGAGGTCAGCAAATATTCTCTCCTCCTTCCCCTGGAGACTATATTTGATACATTGGTGGAGCGTGGAGGGCACCACCATATTCTCATGCAGCCATGGGTGGCCGAGCAGTGCTTTATACGAGGTGCGGGAGTCGATGACATGGAACTGCACCGTCGTAGTGAAATCTGCCAAGGTGAGTGTGAACTCTGCCACCCCCATCGACACTTCACATTTCTGATTGAAGTCGGCGATGCACATATCCCCGACTTTCTCGATATGCACGTTGAAGTGGTGCCTCTCGTATATTCTATAGGGCAGGATGTTGACCGCTGCACCGGGATCAACCAGAATCCTGTTCAGCTCCCTTCCAATCAGGTGGCCCTTCATATACAGCGGCCTGTTGTGGCTGATGGTAGGTAGCATCATATCTTCTGGAGTGAAGGTCATGCTAGCTTTTGGGATTGCTTCAGCCAAGCAGGTCTCAAAATGAGCAGGCGTCTGCAGAGCAGTGATGATCGGCTGTCGAGTCTCTTCACTCAAAGAGAGGATCTCCCAGATTGTAAATCGAGCAGGGAGCTTCTTGAGTAGCTTCATTACTGGGCTCCCAGCTCGGACATTGGAAAGCTTCATCTCTTCAGCCCACCTGGGCTTGAGAGAGTGCTGAGTTGCGGCCCCTAACGGACCTGCTTCATCTGCTTCGGACTCGGCGCCTTTCTGGCTGGTACCGGATCCTTGGCACTCTTCATTAGCTGCTGCAGAGCAAGCTCCATCTGTATTTGGAGCTTCGGCAGATTGTGTTGGCTGCGGGTGAACATCCCTGGGTGCAGGGTTAGCCTCCTAGCATGGCTACTTTCCCTTAGACATCTTCATAAATTCGAGGAATGAAGGGACTGTCTTGCCCCCACTCTTGTTATATAATCTAGGCGGAGGAGGGATCTAGACCCCTTTGACTTCTGGGGGAGGTGTCTTGTAGGGTTGCTCTCCCCTGAATATGATGTTGTGGTTGGGCGGCGGCTGGCGCCCCCATTTTCGGCCTGACCGGGTGGCATGTGCAGCGGTTGCGGCGTTGGCCTTGCCTTCCCCAGCATGGGGTGTGAAGAAAATTTCCTCTTCTTCCTTCTCTCCGGGCAAATTGAAAAGTGTTGATAGAGTATTGCAGGAGACAACCTGCACTTTATCGGTCTTAGCGGCCTTTCCTTTCTTCTTCTTTTGTTTCTTCCTCTTTCTTGCTTCAGCGGGCGCCTACCCCAGAATAGACTGCCCTCCTTATCGGGTGCTGCTTCAGCTTCCTCCCTTTGCTCGAGTGAAAGCTGCTCCAGTTCTTGCCATGGGAATTGGTCCCGCACCAGCAAAGGCTTCAATTCGGGCTGCACGTACTCGTCTAGCCCTTCGATAAGGTTTTGTAGTCGGAGGACCCCAGGATTGGTTTCCTTGACCACCGGCAGTGGAGTTTGTCTCCTCCGATTGTGTGTAGGTATCCTGATGGCTGCAAGTGGAGTGGTCCATGCAGGTGCTGCCACCGGTGGAGCGGGTCGTGGTGTAACACCACAGATATGTGCCCCCACTTTCGGGCGGGGTCCTTTATTCCTTTTGTGCTTCGCAGGGGCTTGCTGCCATCCCTGCTGTCCCTTTGCGGGCCCCAAGAAATGAGTTTCATAAGTGCTCCATGTACTTGCTTCAGAGATCTCCTCGGGCAATGCCTGATATAGGGAGATCATGTTGACTCCTGCTCTTCTAAGAGAGGCTTCATGTGGCTGAGGAGGGTCCACTTTGTACTCTCCCAATTCTATTTCATTTTTCTTCACCATCCCTTCGATGATGTCCTTGAAAACATAGAAGTTTTCGATTGGATGCCCCAGCATCTGGTGGTAGGGGCAGAATCTTAGACTGTCCTTCCTCTTCAGGTCCTCTAGCCTCTTTGGCTCTAGCAGGGTGACCACGCCATACTCCGTTACCCAGTCGAACAAAATCATGGTTTTGTCCTTCGGAAAGAAGTAGGCTTTTTTCATCTTGTCCCGTAGCGAGGGACCTTCTTCGCAGTCTGGGGCTTTTGCAGGCTGTGGGGTAACCGCCTTCTTGTCCTTATCTTTCTGTTGTTCGAACGCCTTGATGTCAAGGGCGTTCGCTTCTTTAGGCACCGGGCGCCGCTCCACTGCCTTGCCCTTCTGGGTTGTGCCGGCAGTTGATGCAGGAGTAGGTCTGACCAGAAAGGCTTCCACCTCAGCCACGATATTGTTTAGTCGGTCAAACGACCGTATTTCCATTCCGATCATCTTTTCTAGAACCTCCCTCCTGAGGTTCTGTTTGCATATTTGCACAGCGTCCTCTTGATGCGGGGGCCGCTTGCACCTCATTCCGAGGTTCCTCCACCTCTTAATATAGTCAAGGGCTGTCTCATTTGCCCTTTGCTTTGTCGAGTAGAGTTCGGCCACTGTAACCTCCCTCTCCGTAACATGGAATCTTTCCCTGAACTTCCTCTGCATATCCGACCAGTCGATGATTGACCCGGCCGGGAGGCTGGAGTACCATTCAAATGCGAGCCCCGTCAGTGAGGACCCGAAAAACTTTAGCAAGTATGATTCATCGGTGGCCAGATCACCCATGACAGTCATATAATATGTGACGTGTTCCTTCGGGGATCCCTTCCCATTGAATTTGTTGAACTTGGGTGGCTTGTTGATTCCTGGGGGAAGCCGCTTGGCAGCATGGTGTTGCGGGTATGGCACCCGATAGGCATCAAATGCGACGTAGTCGCCTTCACTTCTTTCTGCGAGCTTCAGCTCGATCATCCTCTCCGCCATCATCCGGTTCATGACCGTGGGGTCGACTGGGTCCGGATAGAAGTGTGCCAACTGCAGGTACGGGGTGACCAGAGTGGTTGCCTGTGGAGGACGCAGCAGTGGGGGTGCCTGGGGCACTTGAGGGAGCACCGGCGGCATCAACGGCTGCGACAGTGGTGGCCGCTGCTGAGTTGTCGCCATGCTTGGCTGATGTGACACAACCTCGGACCTAATGCAAGCAAGCACAATCGCATTCAAATGGGCCGAATTGGGCCACCGCTCTATCGACGCTCACCCAAGCCCGGGGTGACTTGGCAATGCCAAGTGGAGGAAGTGGGGTTGGACCCTTGCTGGTAGAGGGCCAGCAAGACCAATGTTTGATTCCCAAAGGGTGGGGATGCCCAAATCAAGGGGGCCGACAAAGTGCCAAAGGCACCGGTTGCAATATTCCCACGGTGATCACTCAAGTTTATGGGGCTTGAGGATCGGGCTCTCACTCGCATAACCAGCTGAATTAGAACTAATATTGAAAGACAAGCACTAAGTGGAGTGAAGGTTTGAGCACTTACTCGACCGGTTTGAAGAAACCGGTCCCGGTCGGAGACGAGGGCGAGCGGGGAGGCGAGTGGATCCCCACACGCCGCGGCGGTGTCGCTTGACCTGCCCAAACAAATTACACCACTACACCTCTCGCAGGAGGGAGACCTTGGGGTGGGGGTTAATGAAATTACAAACCAAAACTACCTCCACACAGGGAGGGGCCTTCAGCCGGCCAAGCGGGGAGGGGAAAATGAGAAAGGAACACCGAAGTTGGTGGATGCCGATTCTACTCACGTTCTGTGGGTGCTGACAGCTGACTGAAGATATGAATGCTGTGGTTGCTCACGAATTTTTTTGGGGACGAAACCACTTGGAGAAGCTTCGTAGGAGGCCAGGGAAGTCGTTCAATTTTTGTTGATTTCTTCTGATGCCGTCGCTGAGCAGGATGGAGGTCCAAACAGAGAGGCAGACTCATGGACTGGCAGCTTCTGGTTTCTAGTAGTAGGTTGCAGAAGGTACCCCGACTGCCCCCGAACTCGGAATCACACACCGTTGGAGTCGTTGGAACTGTGGATGAGTCCTCTTCACAGAAAAACTGACGGGGAATCCAAAAGGTGTCGGAGAAGACCTGGAGGCTCTGAACAAGGATGACTGGTCGGTGTAGACTGTGGGGAAGCAGATCCGTGCAGCAGAGGGAGAAAATTGACAACTTCTGCTACGGGATGTCGAATGGAGTTCCGCTTCTTGATTCTGAAAGTAGACAGGCCGATGAAGAACTTTTAAGAAGCACTTGAGGACTGATTCCGTCAGAGTTCGTCGTGGAAGAGCTTCTAATCCGGCTCAGGTCCTCAGCCGAGGCAGAACTACGCAGTTGTGGGAGACCGGACCTCCTGGACGGCTCGGAGATTGGAAGAAGATGAAACCACTTCTGTTGTGAAGGAGACTGGTAGACGCTTCCGACGATGGCTCTTGGGTCTTCAAAATCGTCCAGAGGAAGTCGTGGTGGCCGCTGCAAGTTACTGCTCTTCTGTAGATCTTCGGTTGAGAGCTGTAGGTTGAAGATGATGGGGGGGAATGGGATATATGGGAGGGGAAATGGGGGTGGATGAGTGTGGGGAAAGCCCGGGCTGTGAGGGGGTCTAGGAGGAGGTGTTCTAAGGTGGGGGAAGGGAAGAATGGGGTCTGGAAGGGGGTCTAACAGGTGGTGGGAGGAGGAGCTACGAATTTGGGAAGGTGGGTGAGAGGAGAAGGTGAGGGGGGGCACAAGTGAGTGGAGGGAAGGGTGGATTTCAAATTCAAATATGCTTTGGAAGTTGTGGGGTTGTGTGGGGAAGGGGTTGATTGTGTTGGAATGGGGAAAGTGGTGTTGGAATGTGGAAGATGGTGTTGGAATGGTGAAGGATCTCCTTGGGACTAGGGGGGTGGAGTAATGGAGGCCATGGGGAAGTGGAGGGCTTTAATGATGGTAGGTGGGGGTTGAGGTGGTTGGGAAGGGAGGAGAGAGAAGAAAATTCGAAATTGGGTGTTGAGGAGAGAGAAAGTGGAGTGAAAAAGAGAGATTAAGAGAGTGAAGGGTGGGGAATCTCTCCCCTAGGGTTTCTCACCCAAAAAATGTTGGAATCACTCCACTAAACTAAGCTTTGGACTCTCAAATGGCATTTTTCATTGATTGATTCATTAAGTTGAAATGGGGGGAATGGGGTCCTATATATAGGCAACCCACATTTTACAATAAGTCCCTGACAAAAGACTCAATGACAAATAACCGAGGGGGTAGGGGGTGCACTTGGGCCAAACCCAATGAATTGGGCCCAATAACTAACTAAACAACATAATGACTCTCAAACTTAGGGAAATAAACACAAGACCTAGGAACATGACTCAAATAAAAGGGAAAATACATCAAATGACTCAAATAAAAATTACATAGGACTCGAAATTAAATAATTAGACCATGCCGGATGCAATCGGGGCGAGGAGACGAGCTGTGAACGTGGGCATGGGAGGTGATGTCCCCATCATACTCCCGGGGTGCAGAGAACTCGACTCCGTCGAGTAAGTGTCCTTTCTTCCTTGGAGGGTGTAGAAGTGATACTGCCCTCAAGTCTTCCGAACGTGACCGATCCATCCACCTGCCGAGATAGCGCTCGTATATCTTGCTCCGAGTGGTAGTGACTTGTTCATCCAATATTTGTTCAATTTGTTCACGCTGGACTCTCTTGGCTGGTGGTCTCTCCTCACGGGTGGGTGCTCTCTCAAGGGAAGAAGTAGGCTCAATCTCCTCACTAGGTACCACCGTGGGTCCCTTATATGGCACTAGGTCGGCAACATTGAATGTGGGACTTATTCCATACTCCTCAGGGAGATCTAACTCAAAGACATTTGCACCAATGCGCCTCAGGACCGGGAAGGGACCAGCCCCACGTGGCCTCAATTTGGAGATGGCTCCCGGGGAGAGTCTCTCCATCCTTACCATCACAAAGTCACCCTCATGGAATTCTTGGTGACGTCGATGAGAGTCGGCTTGCCTTTTATAAGTCACATTCTTCTTGCTAATGTGCTTGCGGATCTCTTTATGCAATGTTGTGAATGCAGACATTCTAGGGGTGATGGGTGGACCGGGGCAACCAAAAGTAGACCTATCGTGTAATGATGCAGTGTAGACTTTGGTTAGCCTAGGTGGGCCGGGGCACCCGTAGGTGGCCCTATCATGCAAATTGGTGATAAATATCGGGGGACCCGGACATCCGTAGATGCCTTTGACATGCTTAAGATCCATGATGAATGAAGGAGGACCATGACATCCGAATATGGACCACTCATACTTTCTACTTGACATGTGGGTGATATGAATGAATGGACCCAACATAGTGTTCATGCCAAGGGGTGTGGTAAGCCTAGACACATGCATACTTTTTCCAAAGGTGACTTCCATGTGTATAGGTGTGGGACAACCTTTGAACTCCCATTAGAAAGGATCGAATAGATCTAAAAAGGTGGTCATCATAGGGTGGGGCACAACCTTATTACCTAGGGATATGTGGCCCAAGGTCATGGCTCCCAAGGTGTAACCCGGGTCATGGATGAGGTTGGTTTGGCCCAATATGGTGGGTGAGGGTAGGAAAGGGTGGGTGGTGGGTAAGATGGTTGGGCCACATGGGTATCCGTACTCCCATTGGAATGGGTCAAAGGGATCATGGTAAGGGCTACCTAGAGAGAGGAACTCTATGTTCCCAAGGTCCTTACAAGGTGGTAAGTCAACCAAGTAGTTGGTCCAAGGTCTCTAGTGGGTTGACCGTTCAAGGTATTTGGGATCTCAAGGGGTGGGGAGTAGACCGGGATGGGTTCTTCCTCCAAGGGGAGAAATAGGAGGATCTCACTAGTACAATGCCCACTTGTGCAAAGGGAGGTGATGGAACCGATGGATGGGTGGACAAAGTTGACGGTGCTAGGCTCCAATGGTCCCATGGCTAGTAGGCCGGTTAAGTGGGCTTGCCAATGTAGGCAATCCACAAGGTCTCCCAAGTCTTCCACAGAGTAGAAGTTTTGATAAGTGACATGGGGAGGTCGGGTGGGAACAATTTGGGATTTATATCCCAATGGTGGTGAGCTAGAGAGGGTGGGACATTGCTTGAGCCATTGGAGTATGGACTCATCTATGGTGAGGGTGCCATGTATGATGGTGCATGGCCTTTGAGGATCCGGACCATGAGGGGTGGGGGAAGATTGAGGCTCTTCTTCTTTATTGGTGGGATCTTGGGCTTCCTCTATGGTGATAGGAGGGTCCATATGAGCATAAATCTTCCTAAGTTCATTTCTCATCTCAACCCAAGAGTCGATTGGCTCTTGCCTTCCAACTTCCCTTAAGCCTACAATGTTTTGCCATTCATTCCTAGCTTGACGCCATAGCAAACTTTTGGCATAGTTGACTTGCATAGACCCTGACAGGGTGAACCTCCCAAAGTGGTGATCTATGGAGCTTTCACATTCTAGATATAAACTAGGGTGGGATCCATCAAACACAAAGACATCTATTGGGTCCAAGCGAGACGAGTAGGCTAAGTAGGAAGTGGCCATGATGATCGAGTGATAAATGCAATGGCCCTAGGACAAGACTTAGTAGAGACAAGTCTAGAACTTACTCTGATACCACTTGATGTGACATAACCTCGGACCTAATGCAAGGAAGCACAATCGCATTCAAATGGGCCGAATTGGGCCACCGCTCTATCGACGCTCACCCAAGCCCGGGGTGACTTGGCAATGCCAAGTGGAGGAAGTGGGGTTGGACCCTTGCTGGTAGAGGGCCAGCAAGACCAATGTTTGATTCCCAAAGGGTGGGGATGCCCAAATCAAGGGGGCCGACAAAGTGTCAAAGGCACCGGTTGCAATATTCCCACGGTGATCACTCAAGTTTATGGGGCTTGAGGATCGGGCTCTCACTCGCATAACCAGCGGAATTAGAACTAATATTGAAAGACAAGCACTAAGTGGAGTGAAGGTTTGAGCACTTACTCGACCGGTTTGAAGAAACCGGTCCCGGTCGGAGACGAGGGCGAGCGGGGAGGCGAATGGATCCCCACACGCCGCGGCGGTGTCGCTTGACCTGCCCAAACAAATTACACCACTACACCTCTCGCAGGAGGGAGACCTTGGGGTGGGGGTTAATGAAATTACAAACCAAAACTACCTCCACACAGGGAGGGGCCTTCAGCCGGCCAAGCGGGGAGGGGAAAATGAGAAAGGAACACCGAAGTTGGTGGATGCCGATTCTGCTCACATTCTGTGGGTGCTGATAGCTGACTGAAGATATGACTGCTGTGGTTGCTCACGAATTTTTTTGGGGACGAAACCACCTGGAGAAGCTTTGTAGGAGGCCAGGGAAGTCGTTCAATTTTTGTTGATTCCTTCTGACGCCGTCGCTGAGCAGGATGGAGGTCCGAACAGAGAGGCAGACTCATGGACTGGCAGCTTCTGGTTTCTAGTAGTAGGTTGCAGAAGGTACCCCGACTGCCCCCGAACTCGGAATCACGCACCGTTGGAGTTGTTGGAACCGTGGATAAGTCCTCTTCACAGCAAAACGGACGGGGAATCCAAAAGGTGTCGGAGAAGACCTGGAGGCTCTGAACAAGGATGACTGGTCGGTGTAGACTGTGGGGAAGCAGATCCGTGCAGTAGAGGGAGAAAATTGACAACTTCTGCTACGAGATGCCGAATGGAGTTCCGCTTCTTGATTCTGAAAGTAGACAGGCCGATGAAGAACTTTTAAGAAGCACTTGAGGACTGATTCCGTCAGAGTTCGTCGTGGAAGAGCTTCTAATCCGGCTCAGGTCCTCAGCCGAGGCAGAACTGCGCAGTTGTGGGAGAATGGACCTCCTGGACGGCTCGGAGATTGGAAGAAGATGAAACCACTTCTGTTGCGAAGGAGACTGGTAGACGCTTCCGACGATGGCTCTTGGGTCTTCAAAATCGTTCAGAGGAAGTCGTGGTGGCCGCTGCAAGTTACTACTCTTCTGTAGATCTTCGGTTGAGAGCTGTAGGTTGAAGATGATGGGGGGGAATGGGGTATATGGGAGGGGAAATGGGGGTGGATGAGTGTGGGGAAAGCCCGGGCTGTGAGGGGGTCTAGGAGGGGGAGTTCTAAGGTGGGGGAAGGGAAGAATGGGGTCTGGAAGGGGGTCTAACAGGTGGTGGGAGGAGGAGCTACGAATTTGGGAAGGTGGGTGAGAGGAGAAGGTGAGGGGGGGCACAAGTGAGTGGAGGGAAGGGTGGATTTCAAATTCAAATATGCTTTGGAAGTTGTGGGGTTGTGTGGGGAAGGGGTTGATTGTGTTGGAATGGGGAAAGTGGTGTTGGAATGTGGAAGATGGTGTTGGAATGGTGAAGGATCTCCTTGGGACTAGGGGGTGGAGTAATGGAGGCCATGGGGAAGTGGAGGGCTTTAATGATGGTAGGTGGGGGTTGAGGTGGTTGGGAAGGGAGGAGAGAGAAGAAAATTCGAAATTGGGTGTTGAGGAGAGAGAAAGTGGAGTGAAAAAGAGAGATTAAGAGAGTGAAGGGTGGGGAATCTCTCCCCTAGGGTTTCTCACCCAAAAAATATTGGAATCACTCCACTAAACTAAGCTTTGGACTCTCAAATGGCATTTTTCATTGATTGATTCATTAAGTTGAAATGGGGGGAATGGGGTCCTATATATAGGCAACCCACATTTTACAATAAGTCCCTGACAAAAGACTCAATGACAAATAACCGAGGGGGTAGGGGGTGCACTTGGGCCAAACCCAATGAATTGGGCCCAATAACTAACTAAACAACATAATGACTCTCAAACTTAGGGAAATAAACACAAGACCTAGGAACATGACTCAAATAAAAGGGAAAATACATCAAATGACTCAAATAAAAATTAAATAGGACTCGAAATTAAATAATTAGACCATGCCGGATGCAACCGGGGCGAGGAGACGAGCTGTGAACGTGGGCATGGGAGGTGATGTCCCCATCATTGGCTCTGACAACTGAGGCAAGGTGTAGAGTGGCGGACGGCCTACATGACGAACCGCTCCCCGGGATGATTCACCCTGGACTTCGGGCGGCTTAGAAGCTGATGACTGTTCAGTCGTCTCCATCAGATGTTTCTTCAGCAAGTCTATCTCTTACCGATATCTTTGAAGTAGCATCAGGACCGATGGGTCCATAGTTGTCATACTGGGAATGGCTTCTGTTGCTTCCCCGGATGGACCCTCGGGCAGAATGTCGAGGAGGATGTCATCTTTTTCTTCCGCCATCACCACATTGGTGGTTAGAATAGCAACTTCCTCATCCGACTGGTGGGTGACCAGGGGTTGTTTTCCTCTAGCTGTCGCCAGGAGCTGCCTTGAGGCTTCTGTTCTTCGAGTATTCGGCCCCAGCCTTGCGGCTAATTGAGCCAACTCACGGGGGTCTTCAGGAAGTCCACTATATCGGCCGAGTATGCCGGCCATGTTGCAAGTGAAGACCTGCATCCTTCTTCTCTGTCGATGGACCCTTCTCCTAGCCCGATCCGGGAAGGTCAGCCTCTCGAACACAAAAGCCCTTCTTGTACTGGGGGTGGCTTTATCAGCTTCGATCTCAAAGCCGTCATCATAGTCATTATCGTCGACTGACAACATCATCATCTTTTCTCTTTCATCTTCTTCAACTGCCATTGGTAGGCAGAAGTCTTCACTGGCTGCGGCGGCTTGCATCAACCGCTGCTGACCAAGCGAGGGGTTGCCTAGCCCTCAGAAATAGTTCTTGACCAAATTGGTCATCTCTTCTCGACCCTGTTCTTGATGCAACACGGGAGACAGTTGTCGACCTCCCGCGGGAGGGATATAAGCTAGCCGAACTCTGTCGGTAGGTCGCTGGAATCTTCGTCCCACATCGGGGACATTGGCTTGGCGGGCGCAGGCCCGGAAGCTTTTGCGGCGCGGAGGGTCCGCAAACCCTTCTTTTTCTCTCGGGGCCAGGCCCCTTTCCTCCCTTCCTTCCGCTCCGTCGCGAGCAGGGCGGCGGCGGACATGTGCAGCTTGGTGGATATGTTGGACCCTCTTGGGGACCCACACCTGTTTAAACTTCCTTGGCCTGGGGGCCAACTTCTGTTGGCCGTAGTAACCGGCTTCTTCTCTTTCCGCCCTTCTTCCAGCGAGGGCTTGATACGAGTTGTAGATGGGGACGGTGGGGACGACCCGATCCGGAACTATCCGTGTGTCGCGCCCGTCGAGGAAGACGCGTACGCCACCGACCATCATGGATTTACCGAATTGCGACAGAGATCCGGTAACCATGGCAGTACCTCTCTGGAGTTGTTTGCGTTGATGCCCTCCAGAGTTCTTGCTAACAGCATCGGGGCGGACCCTGCGGACGGCATGGTGCACCAGGTAGCTGGCGACCAGAGTCAGACTCTTGGGCGAGTCGTTGCAGCATAGAGCCTTCAGAGGCTCCACATTCCTTGCAGCTCCCTCGATGGGCTCCGAGGGTTCTACCTCTAGCATGTCTACGAAGGCTAGCCCCAAGAAGTTAGGGAAGCCGACAGCGGCAGGGAAGCTGCCGAACACCGTGGGCACGGCCAAGTACCCTTGCGCATGACCCGCAACAATCGACGGGCCAAAATCGACGCCAGTCAGTCCAGTTGTTGTCGTCATTATTTGCCTGAAAAGACCAACAAACTGATGATCAGCAGCCTTAGGGAGGGCCTCGAAGCCCAAGTATCTCGGTAAAGAGATGAAAGGTGACACTGGTCCCACCGGGCGTGTCAGACTGTTTGCCCATGGGATTTCCTATTTTATTTTCTTTGTATTAGCAAAGATGTTTTATTGATGGACTTATTTGGTTTATTTACGCGTTGATCAATCAATTAACTAACCAGCAATTAACTGACTAACTGACTGCGCAGGCGTGCCAGTCACGTACGCGACGAGTTTATTGTGCGCTCATTCTGACCCGTGTCGGGCGAGAGTGAGATTCGGTCGGGACCAACAGTCCGCCATACCGTAAAGGCTATGGCGTTAATTACATCCCCCACGAGGAGGGAAAACCTTTGATTAATTACCGAGATAGTGGGCTGTCGAGGCCGGAATGATAATGCGAAGGTGTGAACGTGACGAGGTCACACGAGATATTTCTATCTATCATGCAAGAGAAGCATGGTTCATTAAATTGAAGACCCTTAGTACATGGCGGAGGGCGTAGGTCCGAGGACCACCATCGCGCATAGCAAAGAGTTCTGGTCGGGCGTAACCTGGGCTTCCATCAGTGCCATTTGATATACCCGAGGGTCTAAGCAGGCATGCACGCATGATGCTCATGATTATGCTAAACATGGCAGTAGAGTTATAATAATGATCAGTGATCAATCAAATTATTAGCCTTCCCCAAGGGGAAACGAAAGTGGCAGCATAAGCATAGTAACGAAAGTAGAGTGCTATCAGACATGGTAGTAAAAGCGAGATGGCTCAGGCTTGCAGAGCCCCTTTCTTATTAAATTTATTATTAATTAGGGTCATTCATCTCAATCGCGGGAGACGAGGATCGCTCCAAGGGAGAGGGAGTGATTAGAACAACATAATGGTTCAAAACCGGCGCGACCACGCGTAGGGATAGGTTTTCCCGGCGCGGCCAAACGTGGGTAAATGATCTTAATCAGGTGCGGCCTGAACAAACGTTAAAACGGCGCGGTGGGCTTGGGGCGTGCCAATTTAGGGCGCGCCGGGAACGAGCCATTTGAAAATAAATTTTTATGAGTGTATGGTTATTCTGGCGCGGGAGGGGGGGGGGGTACCGCGCCGTATTAAGGCGCGCCGGATTAGGACCACGCCATTTCAGCTGATTTTTGATGAATTTTGAAATGATTTGAGTTTATTAGGACTCTGTTGAGAGTTTTGAGGTCAATTAGGGTGATTATGTGTTTAATTGAAGTCCAGAGCCCTTCCAGAATGAAGTGATGAGCTAGTGCGAGGTCCATACTTGAGCACTAGGGTCCTTTATCTCAGAATAAGTATTTTATTGAAGCCATTTTACACAAGTGCTCTTATCAGTTAAAAGAGATCTGCCAAAAATTGGGCAGCATCTCCCCCGTCCCTGAAGGATTATAGGGGAGAAACAGGGTCATACTCACTCGTGGAGTAAGCCCCTAAACAGCCGGTCTATATGGTGGCAGCCAGCGAAATCTCAATCGGACAGGATACCACGAGGACCAGCCTGCGAGGGGCACCATAGCTCCGTGGGTGGAAATAGAGGGACGAGGCAGCTAGTGACGAAAGCAACACCCCGAGGACTGACCTACGAGGGGTGGGCGACCTACAGCATGCACTGCATCCACTAGAGAGAGACTATTAGGGAGAGAGGCTCCGAGGACTAGCCTACTAGGAGCATTTGCCCCTTTAGTCACCACAGGGTCCCGGAGGACTGCGGGTTTGGAATTGTTGGGCTGAAGCCCCAGTTGTTGTTAGCTCTGTGACTCATGGGAAACATCCATCACTCAGAAGTGGAGTTCCCTTGGCCGATCGACAGTTCTGTGAAACGGTGGGGAATATCCCCCTCCCCGGGTGGCTGAGACCAAAACAACGGAACTCGAATGGTTCAGTGGCTGCAAACCACAGATGAGAGGAATGAAGACATTCGGCATTGATGGATCACCACTCACAGGGTTAAGGTGTTGATGCTCGCGAGACTGGGTTACCATCCACAGAAGAGAATGCAAACAGTAGTCACGGAGAAAGGCAGTCGATATGCAGCTAAGACGGTTTGTCTACACACGCATATACACGAATGGCTCGAACGCAGTAGTCACGAGGCGGACTCCACTATCCCAGAAGCAGCACCAGCCTCCTCTGAGCAACATAGAAATGCAAAGAGGGAGGAAGTCCAAGGTTAGATCTCGTATAAAAATGGGGAGAAGCGTGTGCACGGGCACATACATGGAGGACCCAGGGAGGGGTTATCCTTGTAGCCCATGGCATCCCAGGGCGTATTCGAAATCGGGGGAAACCGAATCATAAATCTATGCACGGGAAGACGCTAATATATATATATCCTCCGAATGAAACAGCGGTGGAAGAAGAGAACAAGGCGTTGAGCATTCAATCCACCAATATATTCATATACGCATGTCATCACCCCATCGGCGAAGGAAACTGCACATATGTTACAAGTTTGGCGCCGGCATCGCGGCACAGCCACCGTTTCACTTACAGGGAAGCTCACAGGAGAGCAACAAAGAGAAAAGATGGCGACGAAGGGGGGGGGGGGTTGGCTCATATCATCGCCATCCCTCACCCTTCTCGCTTACATTCGATTGAGAGGAAAATAGTCAGGGGACAGACGGGAAACTCAGATGACCCACCTATTCGAAGAACAGAGTGTCGGGATGACTCCTTTTTCTCTAGCTCCGGAGGGCTTCAAGCTGAGGAGGGAAAACGGTGGCGAAGGGTGCTCAGAGGGACCCTACTTCACTCGCAAGAAACCCTCTCCCTCTCAGGTGATTGGCTATCAGGCCCTTTCTCTTATCTCTCGATTTCCTTATTTCGAAAACCTCCTCCTAAAAACCCCTTCACTCAGTTGAGCAGCCACATATATATAGGAGCGGGCTTGAATCCTAATCCGGCGTGAGGAATGGCGTGCCGGGAAGGGAGCTACGTAGCTTTAGCGCGCCAGAATAGGAGGGCGCTGGGTAAAGGGGCTTTTGCGCGCTGGAATAGAGGGGCGCAGATAAGAGGGCGCGCCGGTTTAGGGCGCGCCGTATTAGCTTCTCTCGCACGTCGCGGGTCAGCCGATGAGTCCGGGGATGGTTTCGGGAGTCACCGTGAACATTTATCTCGCCACCGTTCTTCGAAACCTCGACGAGATGCCTTGTCGAAGCTCTCAGGACAACGTATGGCCATTCTCAGAACTTCAGATGACTTTGGTTTGATCACGCGGGTTTTCCATTGACACGGCTCTCGGCACTATGATATGTGATGCCGGCTCAGTCTGTTTTGTGCTCGAAGCTTCTTGGAGGGTGGGATGGCACCTGAGATAGTTCCGCCCTTGTCGAGCGATCATTTGGCCACTAACGGGCCCCACTTGGCGAGAAGCCGTACCCGTGCTGGGTAGCCAGGATCTTCTGTCGACAGAGCCTTCGGTCCCCCATTTTGAAGAGCCAAGGGCATTCTTTCATCTCAGGAGAGTCATTCATGAGGTGGGTGGCCACCGGGTAGCCTGTCGTCCTTGGTCGAACAACGGGTGTAGTGTATGCGGCACGACGGAGTCGATGCCGGTTCATTGGGCAGGCTTGGTCGCAATGCCGTTTTGTTGTGAGTTCATCACGATTCTCCTGAGGTGAAGTCCCCCATATTCATACAGGGTGACTCGAGGCTCTGGCAGCTTGAGAAGTCTTCAATATGTTGATATTTATCGACTTCTGTGCTTCAGTGGGCCGTGTCATTCGTCTTTGAGACTTGATCACCGCGAGTGATATTTTGAGTGCCAACAAGGGAATCCACCCTAGAAACACAGCAATCCAGCTGCAAGGGAGAGGGAGAGAGGGAGACGGCCAAGGCTCCTTGCAATTTCACATAAATTATTCTCATTATTCTTGAAAATGTGGAAATACAAGCTTATATAAAAATTGACAAAAGACCTAAACTATCCCTAGATCTAGAGTTAGGGAGGGGCAAATAAGGGATAGTATTTTCTTCCCCCATGTGGTCAAAAGAAATAAAACTAAAAAATTACAACAAGAATAAACTATATTAAAGGGGGCGCACCCCCTTGACTAAGGGGGGGGGCATCTTGGACTTGGCTTGGTCCAATTTTGACAAGTCATGGTCTAAGCCCACCTTGGACTTTGAACCAGCCCCACATCGGCCCTAGAGCCTAGGTGGCCCAATGAGAAATAAGGTGGGGGTCCCGCCAGGCCAACATGACCTTTTTGCAAAGAAACCCAAAGACTTCTAGGGATTAACACTTTGGCTTATAGTTGCCATACAATTGCAAACCCATTTAGCCAAGGATATAAATACAAACAAAAGGACACAAATGTAAAAATAAAATGTTAGTGCTCGATGTTGATTCCCATCAATTCTCCCCGGGTAGGAAGAACTCGACCCCATCGAGTAAGGGGTGCGGCTGCTCGTGTGGCTCCGACAGATCTATCACCGACCAGGTAGCACGGAGTACGCTCCACTCCAAGTAATCGTCACCTGCTCATCCTGTATATATTCGATATGCACATACTGCTGTGGGAATGAGGCTAGTGGTGAACACTCCGGGGTGAGGTTACTCTCAATGGGAGGAGACGGCTCAAAGACTCACTAGGAATCACCGCTGGGTCCCTTTATGTGACTAGATCTGAGACATAGAATGGTAGAGCCGATCCCAAATTCTAGCAAGTCTACAACGTACGCATTAGACCCCACTTGCCTCACACTCGAAAGGGACTGACATCGCGAGCGAACATGAGACCGACTATGCAACTCCTAATATGCTTGACACATGCGGACTCACTATGCACTCAACAATCTTGACAAACTGGACATATAAAGAAAGACACGGACGCACACATGACCCTAGATAAACCTACTATTAGTCTGACCCATACATATGCAATGGTGGACCAGGACATCCGAATGTGTGCCATGCATACACAAGACGCAACCAAATGTTGGTAGGGTCACGCACCACTCATGCACAGATGGCCTTTTGGATTTGGGAGGTTTGGGTGGGCCAGGAGGGTTGAATGCACTATCTTCTGTACCCCAATGAATGGGCTCCTTGTGGAGTGTAGGCGGACTGGCAGGTGGGGTAGTGGTGTGGTAGTGAACTTCCCTGTAGAAGTGGCGTAGATATGGTGGGTCCAGGGGCTAACTAGGGAAGGGATCGAAGAGATCAAAGAAAGTAAACCCCTTGAACTGGGTTCCCACATGTCACGGTCCCATGTCTGAGGTTCTTGAAGGTGTTGATGGTCACCTTCAGCCATTATGGTAAGAGGGACGGTGATCTCATGGAGTAGATATGGGTCCTCCCTCGGGACGGAAATACCGTAAGAGGGGGTAAAGTCAAGCTCATCGGGAATGGGGAAGAACAATAGGACCTCGGTGGTGATATGACCCAAGGTGTACACCGACGTAATAGACCCCAAAGCTGGGAGCATGAATCTATGACTATAGGGTTGGTCAGACCCTAAGGCCAACATACATGTCAATGCCCATTAATATTCTAAGCACCTTAGTAGAGCCTTCACACTTTCTATGAAGCAAAAGGACTGGAAAGAGGTCTGAAAGGAGTTAATGGGTACTACTGGGAGTGCTGGGTCCATGGATGGGTAGCAAGGCGGTCTAGGGACCAAGCCTATCTTGAGCCAACTAAGTAGTGGCTCGGTGATGAAAAGCCTCCCTTTAGAAACACGGGTGGCTCCAAATGTGGTGACTCTGAATAAAGATCAGAAGGTAAGGTTAGTGGAAATGGAGCTCTCAAGGGTGGGGAAGGAATGTCCTCCTCGAGGGGAAGAGGTCCTTGGGGTGGCACCGGGTTAAGGCTACCGGCTACGACCTCCCAATACTCGGGCAAGAGTCCGTCGATCTGGGTACACATCCTATCCAACTAATCCGAAATGGTTTTGAAGAGTTCGATAATGGTGGAGTTTGGAGTAGGGGCCTCGTGATGGACTCGCCCATAATCAACCGGCCTAGTCTTGGGTCTAGGCTCATCTACGTGGGGAGCTCTTTGCCTCCGACTATGACCCACTTGGTTGGAGGTGATTAGGTGGGGTCGGTTGGAGGTGACTGGGCCGAGTAGGTAGACCCTCCTAAGCTCTCTCTTCATCTCACGCCATGACTCTATAGTGTTGGCCTAGAGTAGATGGCGGACAAGAAGGGGGGTTGAATTGTCCTCTTGCCGAGATGGCGGATTTTTTTAAAACAATTTAAACTAAACATAACGGGATCAAAATAACTACGTTAATTGATCTAAACTAACGTGAGATACAATATATCTCTCAATTTTTCCGCCATCTCGACAAGGGGACAATTCAACCCCCCTTCATAACTACGTTAATTGATCTAAACTAACGTGAGATACAATAGATCTCTCAATTTTTTCGATCTCACATGGATTTTCAATGCATGGAACAATTAAATCAATCCTAACACGGATAGCGGATGAAGCGATGTGTAGAGGTGTAGTGAATAAGAATATATATAATTGACCTGTGAAAGGAGATAGAAGAAATGGACAAACACACATGCATTCACACGAAGCACGAGGATTTTTAGGTGGTTGGGGACCACAATGGGCTCCCTACGTCCACCCCTCACCGAACCCGGTGAGGCTTCACTACACGCTACTCACGTAGCAACACGGGGACAAGCCCTAGCACCAAACACGCTGCTTCCGCAGCAATACACACACGAGGACACCCCCCAAAACACTGCCACCGTAGCACACACACACACAATGTCGGGGAACAAACCTCAGACACTAAAACCACACGGAGACGTAGCTCCGTCTACCACAACCAAACTTGTGGAAACTTTCCCCACAATAAAACCACACACGTGGAGATGGAACTCCGCCCACACAGGATGATATATCTAGTTTGACAAAATAAAGGATATACAATAATCTCCCAACTTGAATAAGTGCTCAGATAAGAGAGTAGAGATGAGAGAAGAAGAAATCCCCTTCAAATCTGTAGTGAACCACGTCCATTTGGGTAGTAGGGTTCGCTGGAACGTTTCTTCACGGAGTGGAAGCCAACCACGGTCGTAGGAGACGCCCGAAGATGAGTCTTCAGTAGATGCCTTCAGAACTGGAATAAATCCGCAGTGATGAGCTTGTAGATGGCGTCCTCCTCCTCTTCTTCTTCCTCCTCCAAGTAGAGCGGTGCCCTCACCCTTTCCTGCAACCAGATAGACAATATTAGTGCAGGCTCCATCTTTTTCGAAGCAATCGTGGCCAGCATATATCAAGGAGAAAACTAGCAACAAAAGACATGAATGCCCATGCTAAAATCCTCTCAAAGCAACTCTAAGGCATGTAGAGAAACCCTAAGGGTAATGGTGTAAAACACCAACCCAATCAGATCTCAATCCATGGAGTCTGCAACCAAAACGACAAACTTGATTCAGGTCGCCCAGAGAAAGTGTCGACTCATAGAGTCGGCACTTTTCTCAAAGTGTACTATCCTATTAAACAAAAACAGGACCCAGGTGAAAGTGTCGACTCCTAGAGTCGACACTTTTCACCAGAGGTTCTGTTTTCTTTGAAAACAGACCTCTGGCCTGTAAGGCAATAGTGTCTAGCCAGCAAGTTGGCTAGAAAGTGTCGACTCCTTGAGTCGACACTTTCCCCGACAGCAGAGAAAACCAAGTTAAATCCAAATAAGAGGCCTAGAACCTTCAACCAAGTTCAAACCCCTATAATTAAAACATGATACGCCAAGAGAATGACATGCAATGAGGGGTCTTAAAACACAATCAAACTAGATCTTCAATAAGGAATATGGAGAGCTAAATGAGCAAAAGAACAACCTCAAGATAGTTAAGAAGAGCATGCATGTGACACATGCAAACTCAACTTCTCTGAACAAGCAATGAGCATATAACCAAAAGTTCTATTCAACGCATACATATAATCCACCAGCAACCAAAATTCAAGATGCTCATTCTTACCGTTGCCATTGAGAATTTGTGAGCATGATTGAACCTGCACTAAATAAAAATGCATATTCAAGTCAATGCAATTCAAGAAGCCATTTTCAATCCAAGATTCTTACCATTGATGAGAGAAATCTGCATATAGAATCTGCAATATCTTGAAACACAAGATCATGTCAGTCCATGTTTTTCACATACCAATATTATTCATGCAAACCACACACATGTTCCTAGTTTAACTTAAGAAGATAAAATCCAGTCCAAACTGAATTCACATAATCCTCCAAATCATGAAATGGATTATATACAAAATTAGAAACTTACCATGGATCCAAATCAACCAAGTAAGATGCATATGAAAGACCAAGAGGCAAGATCAATGCATGTTCAGCCAAGGTCTATGCATATTAGGCCAAGGTTTGAACAAATGAAGCACACAAGATTACCTTTGCACAACTGCAAATTAATAACTTGATTTTCAACAAGTTGAATAAAGAATTCACACAGTTCAATGCATACAACCCAAGTTCAGTCCAAAAACATGTTGAACTCCCATTCCTTACTCAGATATTGAAACCTAGTTGAAAGACCAAGATTAATCCACCTATCCTGAATGTCATGCCAATGCACACATGGATTATAAATGCAGTCAGAGCAAACTGAACCTTCACAACTATGGACAGCAAAATATCAAGCATTTATGTCAGTTCATTAAAAACCCCATTAACCCCATTTGAAGACATGATTTAGCCAAGTTAGATAGCATTGTTAGAGGGTCTTAAGAACACCAGACAAACTTGGATAACCAAGAATTATAGAAAGCAAGTTAGGCAGAAAGCCACATCAGAAACCCCATAAAGGATATGCATGAAGGCACCAATGTTTCCCAACTCAAGCATGTCTACTAATTCAAAGGACTCATGAAGAGGAACCATGAAGATGAGGAAAGGATTACATGTTTGCAATATGAGTAAACACAAATCCATAACAAGAGACAAGGCTCAAGAGCCTTATGACCTTCTATGAAAACATGATTTCACCAATGAAAAACATCATGTATGAAGTGCATCAAGAGATAAACATGGTGATGTCGATGCACATGATGAAAGCAATCCAGAAGAGGTCGATGCATGTCCAAAGGCAGGTCAGTGCATGTGAAGAACAAGTAAGACAACCTACAGAAGAAGATGCAACATATCAGCTCATGAGACAACAACAAACATTTTCCACATCACTTACTCAGAATATTTTCACTTTGAACTATACGTAAAACACACAATATATTGTGATCATCAAAACCATTATCAAAGACAAAGAGGGGGTGCACCGAACCCAACAATCTCCCCCTTTTTGATGATGGCAATATATTATGGCCACCAAAACTCTCTCCCCCTTTGACATTATCAAAAAGTGGGGGACGAGGTGAATAGAGATGAAGATTCAAAAAGTAGTGCACGAACCCAACAATTAACCTCCCACGAGAGGAAGATGTGTGAAAGAAAACTCAAATGCTCAGATTTTTGTAATTTTTGCTAAATGTATGACTAATTATGCACAAGGAGTATAAAAAGACTAAACTATGTGCAAAAGTAAGACTAAGCTATGCACACTGTATTATACTAAAGAGTACGTTATTCTCCCCCAATTGTCATGAACAAAAACTGACTGATAATGGGTTATTTAAGCTATTATGGATAGTATGATCAAAAGATGTGAAATGATGTATCATATGAACAACAATGATCAAGCAATCAAGCACTCAAGCATGCGTAATTAAATATAGACTCAAGCAAGTCCCTTTCGGACGAGTGTAAGAATTATGCAATTGACTGTTGAACATGATGAACATGAACAATACTAAGAAGGTCGTGCTTACATAAATAAAGTGCTATATTAACCATGAAAGATGATTGATTCATAAAGAACATTCACACAATCAAACCCAAAGTGTTTAAGTGAAGATTGAGCAATGAATTTCAAACAATATGGATAACCAGATTTTCTAAAGAACACTAAAAATAACTTATCATCCATATACTTTCATAGACAATGTTCGAATATTAGTAGCTACGTATAACCCCAAAGTTTTGATTAAACACAAAAAGGTGACTAACCTTTTGACACGAGTCATACCCTTTGTCTCAGGGGCATTTTCCGGTTCCTCAGTTTCGTCACTTATCTTAACTGTGGATTTTGCACTTTTCGGCGTGAGTTGTATCCTTTATCTCAGGGACACTTCCCGGCTACTCGGTGACAGATCACACTTATTTTTGATGTGGATTGTTTCTCCTGTCGACACGAGTTTCCTCCTTTATTTTAGGGGGGATTCCCGGTTACTCGGATTCACGTTCCACTTATACAACTTTTTGGTGGGGCAAACAACTTTTTCCTCATGAGATATGTGATTTCCATGTAGAGATTCAAGAGTCCTCTAAAGTGTTGAGAAGAATAACTGAAATCCTTATTAAATTGAATCATTTAACTCAAAAAGGTGCAAAGTGTGTGGGTGGTTGTACTGAATGTAAGACATGAATTAGTCTAATCATAGTTATGTCTCCCCCTAAGTATAAACACTATTATAAAAATCTCCCCCTTAATATATGCCATGCAACAAACATGTCTAAATCAATGCAATTTCATTTAGCAAGTTGAAAGGTCATAGAAGGATATCAAGAAGTGGTTGTATAAAGTATATACATGCAATCAACCAGGGATTTTTCAATGACTTCAAGCAGATTGATTATCGATACTTGGCGGAGAACGTAGGTCCGAAGACCACCACACGCGTAGTGAAAGCTTCCGGCTGGACAAAATCTAACCTTCCACTAACACCATTTTATATACCGAAAGAACATGGCATTCAAGCACGCAAGTATGTAACGTATATGCAAGTGTATGCATGTAAACTGAAGGATGATTGAAAATCATTTCTATCTACAAACATGCATGGGCATGCATGATATGAGCATGAAAGTAAGTATGCAACCTGTGCATGCATAAGTCAACTATATATGCACATGTGAACTGTTATTTACAAAAGGTGATTAAAAGTGTGAAAAACTTTATGTGCAATCTAAAGCATTCAAAAATTGAATCGTTATTTGCAGAAAATGAGCAAAAGTGTGAAAGACATTAAGCACAGACATAGACATCAAAAAACAAAGCCATTTTTCTTCATGACTACCAAAGTCAACAGATTGTAATACGATTTCAAATGTGTAATGACCCAGAATATTCATATTATTTTAGGAATTATTAGAATATCATTAAGGCCCAATTATGGTAAACGATTAATCAAGCCTATTTAATTGAAGCCCAAAAGGTTTAAGGACCAAGCCCATTAAGTTTGGCCCATGTTCTAGAGGGTTATTTAGCCTATTCACGAATTTTAAGGATAAATATCCTTTTTTTAGATAATCATGTGGATAAAACAAATAAAAGAGTTTGAATGAAGTTGAATTATGCGCACAGTAGCTGTAGCGGTCTATCGTGCGACCGCCACAGGCATGTAACGCACCAAGAGTTGACCGCCACGCTCTGTCAGTTCTGTGAATGGAAGAAAGAGCAAAAAGATTAGATTTTTACTAGTCTATCTCTTAGAGATCGAGATGGGAGGACTAGTAAACATGTTAAGGACTCTCTGAAGTCGATCTAAGCTTTAACAAGAACTCTAGAATTGATCTAATCCTCAAACCCTAGCAAAACCCTATAAATAGGACCAAGTTTTGACCTACGCGACCCCTACATTGGCTCGCGTGGAATCAAGGTAAGACGACCTTATTTAAGGTAGGTTCTTTAGAGGTATTTATTCCTTATACATAGGACTAATCTTCCTCAAAATTTCGTGCTAGGAGATCGACTACACAAGGAGCTAGAACGTTACAAAGTTGTTGGTTCGACCATAGCGACCCAGGAATCTGAGCAAAAGTCCATTGAAGATCAAGAGATTAGAACATCAAATCGAGGTAATCAGCCTAAGTGTCTTTAGAACTTTCTGTTCCCCTTAGTTTCACCTTCTTACCCTCCAAATTTCACGTCCTTAGGTCAAGAGATTGAGGAGTTTGAGCGACGAGAAGTTACTGAAAACTCACAGAAAGGGAAGAACTAGGGCATGTCTTGCAGTCACAAATTGGAAGTTGAAAGCCTAGGAAAGAGGTAGGTTATCTCATGAACGGCAAGAATATCATGTTAAGAGTAAAAGCCCTATGGTTTTACTTGATTCCATGCACTGTAGACCATGAATTTCATGTTTTAGTAGGTCTATGCATACATGTATGCCCTTAGCCTAATTTAAAGATAAAAGATATTCTCTTGTTCATTCACTGCGACCTATGCATCTAGATGGCCTATTCTTCGTTCAGTCATGACTAGAGTAGTAGTTTATTTTGATTCTCCTTGCATGAAGGGTTTTAAACCATAGATCTTTTACTTACTGTCAGCAGTACTCTTACGGATGATAGTTAGACCGTCACATGACTCTGAGGGCCTTACGATAAGCCGTCACACCGCCTGTTGTACTTAAATTTCTCTGTAATTTCTGACGGACCAGAATCAGAGCGTCACAACCCTCTAACAGCTCCACGATAAACCGTCACAGCCATATGACGCGCATGTCCTAGACCGCCAGAGTGCTGGGTTCTGTCCATTCGAGATAGAATTGAGAACAATCAAGGTAGCTTATAAATAAGCCTAGTTTTCTAAGTTTTGACCTATCTTCGTGAACTTTGAGTTTATAAATTGATTCATGCATGTCTAAAGCACTTTGAGTTATTTTAAGTACATGTTAATTTCATTTGCTAAAACTATATAGTTTTATATTAAAAACAAGATTTTAAACGATGTATCGAAAGAGTTTCATCATGGTTTCATATTGTTACACATTCTTTCCATCCATAGAGTCAATTTCTCTAAGTACATGGCATATACTCCGGTATATGACCATTAGTTCACACTTTGCACAATAGGAACATCATCTTGAACTTGAGGACCTCTCTATTGGATATTCCTTCCAATGGACTAGGAAATCTTGTTTCAAGGCCTCCATAATTCTCTGCGAGCCTGGGATTCCCACTAGGACGCCGAGTTGGTTGTACCATTAAAGTCCAATTGTTTAGAAAGCACTATCGATGTTTTTCGATTTTTACTATGTAATGGCCTATTACTCGACCGTGAGGCCCATCTAATGGTCCAGTATACAATCGTCACATATACTGAGTCCAACTTATTCTTTCTGGATTCAGCTCATTCTAACGGTCTAATACTAAACCGTCATGTTCATGTAACGGCCCATTAATTGACCGTCACAATTCCTGAGTACTTTAACCCGAGGTTTGACCCAAGGGTTGATATTCCAAAGTTCTTAGATGGATTATTGATGGTCTAGGACTTGTCATATTGCTTAAGATACTTAATTTTAAATTATGGAAGATAAGGAATATACTGTTATGATGTCGAATTATTCTACAAGCATAACATTATTTTAAGTCATTCTTGATCTCTCATGTTCTTAATTGAAGCGTTCGTTCATTGAATTATTGTTATCATAAACTTATTGAACTTGTTACATTATTGGCCATATTTTATTGCTTGAAACGTGGAAGTAGCTTGATTTATACTTGAAGATGCGATCGAGCACTGATTGTGTTCAAGGGCTCTATGCTAGTCCCCTCGACTGATTACCAAAAACATACTATTATAAACCATGGGGTATGACGCTACTGGCGTCGCATTGCGCTAGGAGTACTTTCTTTATAAATAAGTGAAGATCTACGGCTCGTGAAGTGAAAATCCACGAGACGATATATACACGTACTTGACTTTCTAGCTTGTTACATGATATTCCACAGAAATTCACGAAGTACTTGCTACTAAGTGAAGAGTACATGCTTGATTGTTACATGACTTTCTAGTACATTCTTGTTCATGAATGGTCATATCATATTCTTGTTATATTCTTACTAGTTCATACTTGCTCATTCTATCTTACATGATCATCTTTGTTACTTTGATAATCGCATGATTGATCGTATTCGTATGATTTTACCTTATTTCTTTAGTGCTAAAATGCTAATCAGTTTAATAGTGCCTTCATGTTGATGCGAAGATACCTACTGGCAAGTGTGCTCATTACCTATTTCTAATCTTTTCAAGAGATGGAGGTGATACGAATTCAGATTCGAGTTATACAAGTAGCGGGTCCGAGAGCGAATGAAAGTCTTATAAAAATGAGAATCAAGACTTAGGAAAGTCACTATTGTTTAGAATGAGTATTGTAATTTTTCCTTTTTCCTTGAGTCTGATGGATTAAAGAAGGTTGAAAAGTTATTTTAATAGAATATTTTGATTATTAATGAAGTAAGTTGGAGTTTGAGTAAATTATTGTGCAATTGCATCTCATATGTGATTGTCTTGCGCTCTGATCGTTCTCGCTTGTAAGAGGCTTACCATGCCGGCTGTTCATGATTCCCCGAGTTAGTCTTCCGCTGTAATAAAGGCTCAGGACGTGACAGTAAGTTGGTATCAGAGCCTAAGTCTCAGGACTTAGGGAAAAGAGTCACGTCATAGGATAAGTCCAAGGCTTAAGGACCCATACCTATGAACTAAGGAAGAAATTTCCTCACCCATGCGAGAATTGGGTAGAGCCCGAGATAAGATAGTTAATTAGTTTTAAGATTTATCTCTTTCTAATTCCATGAGAATTAACAAATTGTTATTTCTCTCAGGTACCTCATTATTACAATGGCTCATCGTGTAGATTGGGGTGGCATGCAACAAATGGTTGCCGGCCTTACTCAGGCATTACAAACTATGGCCCAGGCAGGCGCAGGGGCGAGGGCTGGTGACTTGCATCACAATTTTCGGAGCTTAAACCCTCCGCGTTTCTATGGTTCTTCTAATCTGGATGAGGCAGAAAACTAGATAGATGAAATGAATCGTATCTTCGATGTTATCCAATGCACGGACCAAGAAAAAGTGCGTCTCGCAACCTTGCAACTCAATAAAGATGCACGCACCTGGTGGAAATCAGTGCCCACACCTCTGGCAGATGCACCTCATACATGGGACGGTTTTCCCACCCTATTCCGTGCTAAGTACTTTTCTGAGCATGTTAAAGAAAGAAAGGCCATGGAGTTCGCCTCTCTTCGTCAGGGAATGATGACAGTTGCGGAGTATGAACTTCAATTCTCCAGGCTAGCACCTATGCACCGCATTTAATCAGTACTGATTTATTGAAGGCTAATCGGTTTATGGACGGGTTACGACCCGGTTTCATTCAGCAGCTCAGGACCCAAAACATCTGTACCTATGCAGAGATGGTCCAGCGGGCATATTTATGTGAAAGGACCTTTGAGAAGGTCGAGAAATTAAAAGGAAAAGGAGAAGAGTCCAGTCGAAGATCTGATCGGCGTTATAAGAAGGAGAAATTTAGCATCACGGAACCTCATAAAAGCCATGATAGTAAGAAAAGATCCAGGAGTGGGAGCGGTGGAAGTTCCCAGAAGCACAAGAAAGTCAAGGAGGAGAAGGAGCAAGTCATGGTGGCTTGCACATTTTGCGAGAAGTTCGGCCATTCGGCTGAAGAATATTGGAAGCGCCTTGGTGCTTGTCTACGTTGTGGAAGCAGGGAGCATCGTATGCCAGATTGCCCCCTTATGAAGGATCAATCGTCTGGTAGTGGACGTAGGAGGCATGCTCGCCTCAATTCTATTCTAGAAGAAGAAGAAGAAGCGCCCAAGGATGGTGGGCTAATGGAAGGTACCCTTCAAATTTGTTCCTGTCCTGCATTTGTGCTATTTGATACTGGTGCCTCTCATTCTTTTATCTCCACTACTTTTACAAAAACAATACCAATTGCATCAGTTCCCTTACCTTGAGATCTTGCTATTACCACACCCTTAGGTTCTGGAACAAAGCTTACCGAGTATTATCCTAATAGTGAGATAATAATAGGACATAATCTCCCCACAAACTTAGTATGCCTTGACATGAAAGGTTACGATGCCATTTTAGGGGTAGATTGGCTTATAGATCATGATGCTGATATTAACTACCGAAATAGGATTATATCCTTTCGAAAACCCGGTCTTCCAAGATTTTATTTCCTTGGTATAAAGTATAGGAAACATCCCACTATCATATCCTCTCTTCACGCTTGCAAACTTATCTCGCAAGGCTGTGAAGCTTTTCTTACTTCTGTCATTGTTACCGAGTCCAAGGAAATCATCATAGCAGACATCCCTATTGTAAATGAGTTCTCAAATGTGTTTCCACCCGAATTACCCAGCTTACCACCCGAGAGGGAGGTAAACTTCACTATTGAACTCATTCCAAGAGCAGCACCTGTTTCTATAGCCCCTTACAGGATATCCCCCACGGAACTTAAGGAACTAAAGAGGTAGTTGTAGGAATTATTAGATAAGGATTTCATTAGACCTAGCATATCCCCTTGGGGTGTGCCAGTTCTTTTTGTCAAGAAGAAAGATGGCTCTCTCAGGCTATGCATTGACTACAGGCGACTGAATCAACTTACAATCAAAAATAAGTATCTGTTGCCGCGTACTGATGAGCTCTTCGATCAGCTTTCAAGAGTAGAGTATTTCTCCAAGATTGACCTCAGATCAGGTTATCATCAGCTTAGAATTAAAGAAGAAGACATTTATAAATCAGCTTTTCAAAGTCGTTATGGCCACTATGAATTCGTGGTGATGCCATTCGGGTTAACAAATGCCCAGTAGCATTTATGCAACTTATGAATAATATTTTCCAGTCATATCTGGACCAGTTCATCGTCGTCTTCATCGATGACATCTTGGTATATTCCAAGACAAAAGAGGAATATGAAGGACATCTGAGGATAGCTTTACAAACACTTAGAGAACATAAACTTTATGCCAAGCTTAACAAGTGTGAGTTTTGGCTCAAGGAAGTTTCATTCCTAGGCCACATTATTTCAAAAGAAGGTATCGTCGTGGGTCCTTCTAAAGTAGAAGCTGTCAGAAACTAGAGCTGGCCAACGACTGTATCAGAAATAAGGAGCTTTCTGGGTCTAGCTGGTTATTATAGGAGATTCATTAAAGACTTCTCGAAAATTGTTGTTCCTTTAACTAGACTCACAAGAAAAGAAAATCATTTTGTCTTGTCAGAGGAATGTGAAAAGAGTTTTCAAACTCTTAAGAACCATCTTACTATAGCTCCTATTTTATCACTACTGGTGGAAGGTGGTGGATTTGAAGTATATACGGATGCGTCTGGCATTGGCTTAGGGTGCGTCCTCATGCAAAATGGAAAAGTAATCTGTTATTCTTCAAGACAATTGAAACATCATGAAGAGAATTACCCTGTGCATGATTTGGAACTGGCAGCTATTATCTTCGCCTTAAAGAATTGGCATCACTACCTTTACGGAGAAAAGTTCACGGTCTACTCGGACCACAAAAGTTTGAAATACTTATTCTCTCAAAAAGGGCTAAATATGAGGCAGAGGAGATAATTAGAATATCTTAAGGACTTTGATTTTGTTATTCAATATCATCCTGGCAAGGCTAATGCTGTAGCCGATACACTCAGCAGAAAACCAATGTGAAAGCTATCAAGTCTTATGATTAGTAT
Source organism: Amorphophallus konjac (assembly GCA_022559845.1). NCBI lineage: Eukaryota > Viridiplantae > Streptophyta > Magnoliopsida > Alismatales > Araceae > Amorphophallus > Amorphophallus konjac. The sequence continues at coordinate 116,508,000 of CM040124.1, read as the reverse complement.
GACTAATCTTATTCCTCAATTTACTCAGTTGAACTTAGGTATTGACATGAAGGAATAAGATTGTTTCATAGCTAATATTCAAGCTCAACCTACATTGATAAAAGATCTGGTCAAGCTGTAAAATGATGATCCCGTATTACTAGAGATTAAAGCCAACATAGAACAAAGGCCGATTTTTCTATTTCAAATGACGGAAGATTGCTATTTAAGGGCCGTGTGTGTGTACCAACTCATGAGGATACGAAGAAACTGATCCTAGAAGAAGCACATAAATACAAGTATAACATTCATCCAGGTGGTACAAAAATGTCTCAAGATCTCAAAAGAAATTTCTGGCGGCCCAATATGAAGAGGGAAATAGCTGATTTCGTGTCTCGCTGTCTCACTTGTCAACAAGTAAAGGCAGAGCATTTTAGACCCGCACGTAAATTACATCCCATAGATATTCCAGCATGAAAATGGAAAAGTATAGGAATGGATTTCATTATGGGTTTACCAAAGACAAGAGGTGGATACGACGGTATATCGGTGATCATAGACCGATTGACTAAATCTGCACATTTCATACCAATTAAAAGTCGATGGTCTGTGGATATTCTAGCAGCCTTATACATGAAGGAAATTGTCAAGCAACATGGTGTGCCTGTCACTATCATATCTGATAGAGATCCTAGATTCACATCGTAATTCTAGAAGGGTCTACAACATTCACTAGGGACCAGATTGAACTTTAGCACGGCATTCCATCCACAAACTGATGGTCAGACTGAAAGAACAAATCAAGTGGTAGAAGATATGCTTAGGGCTTGTGCTATTGACTTTGGAGGAAGTTGGCATGATCACTTGCCTCTGGTAGAATTTGCATATAACAATAGTTAGCAGGCCAGCATACAGATGGCACCTTTTAAAGCTTTATATGGAAAAAGATATAGATCACCGATATGTTTGAATGAAATAGGGGAAAGGCAAATTCTAGGCCCCGACATTATCAGGGATTCTTCAGAGAAAATAAAGCTCATTCAAGAAAGATTGCAGATGGCACAAGATAGGCAAAAATGTTATGCAGATAATCGAAGGCGCAACTTGGAGTTTCAAGTAGGAGATCATGTATTTCTTAAAGTCTCTCCAAGTCGAGGTATTCGAAGATTTGGTATTAAGGGAAAACTTACTCCAAGATTTATTGGTCCTTTTGAAATTCTGGAAAGAGTTGGTGAAGTAGCTTATCGGATTGCTTTACCTCCACAATTATCCAAAGTTCATAATGTATTTCACGTCTCAATGCTCAAGAAGTATGTACCTAATCCTTTCCATGTCATCACTTACGACAATCTGGAGATTCAGAAGGATATGACGTACGAGCAAAGACCAATAAAGATTCTGGATCGGGAAGTGCGTCAACTAAGGAATAAAGTTATTCCTATGGTCAAAATTCAATGGAAGAAATCATGGCCATCCGAAGCTACTTGGGAAACCGAAGAAGCTATGCGCAAAAGATTTCCAGAATTATTTGAATGTAAGTATACTCTCCACAATCCATGTATTGAATTTGGGGATCAAATTCGACTAAGTGATGGAGGGTGTAATGACCCAGAATATTCATAGTATTTCAAGAATTATTAGAAATTCATTAAGGCCCAATTATGGTAAATGATTAATCTAGCATATTTAATTGAAGCCCAAAAGGTTTAAGGACCAAGCCCATTAAGTTTGGCCCATGTTCTAGAGGGTTATTTAGCCTATTCATGAATTTTAAGGATAAATATCCTTTTTTTAGATAATCATGTGGATAAAACAAATAAAAGAGTTTGAATGAAGTTTAATTCTGCGTACAGTAGCTGTAGCGGTCTATCGTGCGACCGTCATAGGCATGTAACGCACCAGGAGTTGACCGTCACGCTCTGTCAGTTCCGTGAATGGAAGAAAGAGCAAAAAGATTAGATTTTTGCTAGTCTATCTCTTAGGGATCGAGATGGGAGGACTTGTAAATATGTTAAGGACTCTCTAAAGTCGATCTAAGCTTTAACAAGGACTCTAGAATTGATCTAATCCTCAAACCCTAGCAAAACCCTATAAATAGGACCTAGCTTCGACCTGCGCGACCCCTACATTGGCTCGTGTGGAATCAAGGTAAGATGACTTTATTTCAGGTAGGTTCTTTAGAGGTATTTATTCCTTATACATAGGACTAATCTTCCTCAAAATTTCGTGCTAGCAGATCGACTACACAGGGAGCTAGAAGGTTACAAAGTTGGTGGTTCGACCATAGCGACCAAGGAATCTGAGCAAAAGTCCACTGAAGATCAGGAGATTAGAACACGAAATCGAGGTAATCAGCCTAAGTGTCTTTAGAACTTTCTGTTCCCCTTAGTTTCACCTTCTTACACTCCAAATTTCACGTCCTTAGGTCAAGAGATTGAGGAGTTTGAGCGACGAGAAGTTGCTAAAAACTCACAGAAAGGGAAGAACTAGGGCGTGTCTTGCAGTCACAAATTGGAAGTTGAAAGCCCAGGAAAGAGGTAGGTTATCTCATGAACGGCAAAAATAACATGATAAGAGTAAAATCCCTTTGGTTTTACTTGATTCCATGCACTGTAGACCATGAATTTCATGTTTTAGTAGGTCTTTGCATACATGCATGCCCTTAGCCTAATTTAAAGATAAAAGATTCTCTCTTGTTCATTCACTGCGACCTATGCATCTAGATGGCCTATTCTTCGTTCTGTCATGACTAGAGTAGTTGTTTATTTTGATTCTCCTTGCATGAAGGGTTTTAAACTATAGATCTTTTACTTACTGTCAGCAGTACTCTGACGGATGATAGTTAGACCGTCACATGACTCTGACGATCTTATGATAAGCCATCACACTGCCGGTTGTACTTAAATTTCTCTGTAATCTCTGACGGACCAGATTCAGAGCGTCACAACCCTCTAATGGCTCCACGATAAACCGTTACAGCCATATGACACGCCTATCTTAGACCGCCAGAGTGCTGGGTTCTGTCCATTCGAGGTAGAATTGAGAACAATCAAGGTAGCTTATAAATAAGCCTAGTTATCTACGTTTTGACCTATCTTCGTGAACTTTGAGTTTATAAATTGATTCATGCATGTCTAAAGCACTTTGAGTTATTTTAAGTACATGTTAATTTCATTTGCTAAAACTATATAATTTTATATTAAAAGCATGATTTTAAATGATGTATCGACAGAGTTTCATCATGGTTTCACATCGTTACACATTCTTTCCGTCTATAGAGTCAATTTCTCTAAGTACATGGCATAGATTCCGGTATATGACCATTAGTTCACACTTTGCACAATAGGAACATCATCTTGAACTTGAGGACCTCTCTATTGGATATTCCTTCCAATGGACTAGAAAATCTGGTTTCAAGGCCTCCGTAATTCTCTGCGAGCCTGGGATTCCCACTAGGACGCCGAGTTGGTTGTACCATTAAAGCCCAATTGTTTAGAAAGTACTATCGATGTTTTCGAGTTTTTACTATGTAACGGCATATTACTCAACCGTCAGGCCCATCTAACGATTTAGTATACAACCGTCACATATACTGAGTCCAATTTATTCTTTCTGGATTCAGCCTATTCTAATGGTCCAATACTAAACCATCACATTCATGTAATGACCCATTAATTGACCATCACAATTCCTGAGTACTTAACCCGAGGTTTGACCCAAGGGTTGATATTCCAAAGGTCCTAGATGGATTATTGATGGTCTAGGACTTATCATATTGCTTAAGATACTTAATTTTAAATTATGGAAGATAGGGAATATACTGTTATGCTGTCGAATTGTTCTACAAGCATAACGTTGTTTTAAGTCATTCTTGATCTCTCATGTTCTTAATTGAAGCGTTCGTTCATTGAATTATTGTTATCATAAACTTATTGAACTTGTTACATTATTGGCCATATTTTATTGTTTGAAACGTGGAAGTAGCTTGATTTATACTTGAAGATGTGATCGAGCACTGATTGTGTTCAAAGGCTCTATGCTAGTCCCCTCGGCTGATTGCCAGAAACATACTATTATAAACCATGGGGTATGATGCAACTGGTGTCGCATTACGCTGGGAGTACTTTCTTTATAAATAAGTGAAGATCTACGGCTCGTGAAGTGAAAATCCACGCCACGATATATACATGTACATGATTTTCTAGCTTGTTACATGATATTCCACAGAAATTCACGAAGTACTTGCTACTAAGTGAAGAGTACATGCTTGATTGTTACATGACTTTCTAGTACATTCTTGTTCATGAAAGATCATATCATATTCTTGTTATATTCTTGCTAGTTCATACTTGCTCATTCTATCTTACATGATCATCTTTATTACTTTGATAATCGCATGATTGATCGCATTCGCATGATTTTACCTTATTTCTTTAGAGCTAAAATGCTAATCACTTTAATAGTGCCTTCATGTTGCTGCGAAGATACCTACCGGGCAAGTGTGCTCATTACCTATTTCCAATCTTTTCAGGAGATGGAGGTGATACGAATTCGGATTCGAGTTATACAAGTAGCGGGTCCGAGAGCGAATGAAAGTCTTATCAAAATGAGAATGAAGACTTAGGAAAGTCACTATTGTTTAGAACGAGTCTTGTAATTTTTCCTTTTTCCTTGAGTCTGATGGATTAAAGAAGGTTGAAAGTTATTGTAATAGAATATTTTGATTATTAATGAAGTAAGTTGGAGTTTGAGTAAATTATTATGCAATTGCATCTCATGTGTGATTGTCTTGCGCTCTGATCGTTCTCGCTTGCAAGAGACTTACCATGCTGGCTGTTCACGATTCCCCGAGTTAGTCTTCCGCTGTAATAAAGGGTCGGGGCGTGACAAGATGTATGTCAGATTTGATTTTATTTATAAAATATGCTACCTAATATGCATGTACAGTCAACATGACAGTAGGTTTGGAATTAGAAGCACACTATTTTTCTTAAAACACAAACTCTCACCTGAGTTTAATTATCCAAAAGGAACCAGTACCAAATTCATTACCAATAAAGCTCATCATTTCTCTTGCCTTGAAGGATCTTCATTTATCAACAGATTCTTCCTCTTCAAGGCACTTGTAACGACCCGAGAATCTGATTACCAGGAAGGCCCGATAACCTGAGACTCGAACCGCCACCCACGAGCCCAAAGACTCGGAAGGGTTAGAAGGATGGTGTGGAGACTACAAAAGTATCACAAATAATTGCCGAAATTAAACAGGAAATAAATTAACATTTTACATGATACATGGTCCACAAGATATAACACAATAACAACAGTAGTCCACCACTAGTACAGAGGCAAGAAAGAAAAGTACAGCTACATGGGGCATACCTCGGCTCTGACCTCTGGCACTAACGCCGGGCACCTGAATCACGCTGAGCCTCATACGCACCCCTCAGAAGCCCTGCCTCGCCTGAAACACGGTGAAAACACGCAGGGAATGAGTCTCAGAACAAAACTCAGTAGGGATCACTCGAACCCTACCTCACAAACTGAGAACCGCTACACTAGCAGTAAGCGAGTACCTCAAAAGAGAAAGCCCTGCAACTATAGATACCGGTCTCACGGCATGAAAACCAACGCACTCGCCACGGTGAAACAACCGAAACTCAACGGTCAACATGACCAAAATATGAAGGTCGAAGTCACTGAAGTTGGCAGTCTGTCACTCTCTATCCAGAACAAGAGTACCTCCCACTAGAAGCACAGTCGGTAGCGTCCCCTGACGTCTTACACCGCATCGCAGGTGCCCTGCCTAGCGGGGTAGCACCTACCAGAGGTATAGACAACGTACAAGTAATCACAAAGCAAGTGACTAGCTGGGGTCACACCCGTCGACGTGGGTCCAACCGCCCCCAACCACGTGTGCACACACAGACCATGCGTCCTAGGTCTGGCCTCTAACTGGTTTTCCCCTTGAGTCGGACAATGGCTACAGACGAGGGGCTCGACGAAAACCAGTCTAAAAACCATCCTCAGGGTAAGCCTCTCCACCTACTCCCAGGTGGGACCACTAAACGTCTAAGCATGCTACGACTAGTGGAGGGTCGCTGAGGGAGTGGACTCTCAAGCCACGAAAAACAACGTCACTGCTAGACCAGTACAGGGACCGTTCCTCGTACCCACACCGTCGCACGGTGACTCCGATCAGTGAAGAAACAGGGCTGCAACCCACTCGGGGTAGTCCAGAGCATGACGAACCAACTCTGGTGCGTCACAAGCTGTGACAGACCAACCCTGGTGCGCCACGGTAACCCGACGGACCAACTCAGGTGCGTCAGACACTCGGCGTGAAACGAACTGTAACGCGCCTACGCTGGTGCGTCACAGCACCTGACGGACCTAAACAGATGCGTCAGGCCACGAGTGAAAATTGAACGTAATGTGCTCCTCTAGGGGCGTTACGGAACCTAACGGATCACGCTGGTGCTTAGGCCACGGGACAACACATGCCATGACGCATGCCGCTCAGTGCGTCACGCTCTCTAACGCACCTACCCAAGTGCGTTAGGGAGATGGGTGGATGCGTTAACTCTAACGCTCCTACCCAGGGGCGTCACACTACCCTGACGCCCCACTCTGGGTGCGTCAGGTGTCTATGACCCCCAACGATCATAAACCAATGGTCGGAATCACTGTAACGGTCTAACACCAGGGCGTCACAGCACTGTGGCGGTCTATCGTGGGACCGTCAGGCCCACGAACGCCACGCCCAAAAACCAACAAAGTGTAACACGCCTCCCTGGGTGCGTTACCCCCTGTGGCAGTCACTGAAACGACCGCCACAATGCTCCGATGGCGAAACAGCGAACAAGCACCAAAAATGGCAACCACGCCCCCATACCTCCATGGGAGAGGGGGAAATCAAGGGGGAAGCCCTCTGGGACCCGTAACATGATTCTAGGCCATCAAAATGCCAAATCGCGGCTCAAATCCATAGATCGGGCAAACTCTCCCCAAAACATGATTTTGCCCCAACCCGCTCAAAAACGCCCCTCTCGGCTCCCATTCGGCCTACAAATGGCGGGGGATGACGGGATGAGCATAGGGATTCATCCCCCTACCTCAATAGAGCGAAAGCTCCACCGAATCGTTGTCGAAATGAAGAAAGACGATCTTAGAAACCTCGTTCCTTCACGCCTCTCACGAATGCCGCACGCCCCCAGGATCGTCTCACCGCCGCCTACGTCATCGCGTCGTCAGCCACCGCCGTCTGCAGCCGGAGGGGAGCTCGCCGCCGTCACCATTGGCCGAAGAGAGAGAGGAAGAGGCGCTCACGGTGGGGGAGGAAGAAGAAAGAGGAAGAAGAAGAAGAAAAGGTAGGGGAGAAAGAAAAGAAGGGGTGTATTTATATAAAATCTGGAAATTCTGAAAAATACCAAAAAATAAAAAATTACGTTTCGACGATCCTCGGAACGCACCGATCGCAACGGTACCACTCTCGTCTAGGTGAATGACCGGTTCACCTGTAACGAGGTTTAGAAGGATTTGTCGAAACCCGTACCGGAAATCAAAAAACACGCGCAAAAAAGCCGCGGACGCACTCCGGGCCTCCGAAACAACTCCGGATCGCGTCGACCCGAACACGAAAGATGTCTGAAATGAAAATTTGGACCCAACAGAGCTAAACACTCCGAGAAAATAGATTCGGGACCTAAAAAGATGGATCCGAAAGGTCTGGGATATTACAGCCCTCCCCCCTTAAACAAATTTCATCCTCGAAATTTAAGAACAAAGCTCAGGGGGAAGAAGAGGAAACTCACTCAACAGGTAAGGGAACTGCTGATGCATCTCATCCTCACGCTCCCAAGAAGCCTCACCACCAGAGTGCTTCTGCCACACCACCTTAACCAAGGGGGTGACTTTACTCCGCAGGCGCTACTCTCGCGTATCCTCAACGCGGACGGGAAACTCTGGGAGAGAAAGATCTGGAGTCACCTCGGGCCAAACAGAATCCTCAAGCACATGAGAGTCGTCGGACATATACTTCTGCAACATCGAGACGTGGACCACGTCATGCACCGACGCCAACACAGAGGGTAACTACAGCCGATATGCTACCTCCCCAATGCGCTCCATAATAAGGAAAGGACCAACATAGCGGGGACTCAGCTTCCCACGCCATCCAAAACGCATTACCCCCTTCATCGGAGAAACTCTCAAGAACATATATAGGATCGCCTACGGCGAAAGTGAGAGGCTGCCTCCTCCGGTCAGCATAGCTCTTCTGCTGACTCTGGGCCACCAACATGTTCTAACGAATCATGTCACTCCCCGAACCAATAGCAGCGGAACGTGTAGTTCGGAACGTGGTAGTGATACAGTCGTGAATAATCAAAGCGAACATAAGACACGAAATTACAACCTGGACAATGAGGGCCAGTTTAAGCTTTATTGATATTCAAATATTCAAATTACATACCTTGACTCAACTTACATAAGTGAAGAAAGGACTCACTATTACACTCTAATAAAGAGAAAGGACTCAAATAACAGGATGAGACTCAAAGAAAGACACCGACATGATTCTCCATTTCGCTCATCACTCTTGCCCTTCCCCATATGTTGGACTATCTTCAATGTCGTTACCTGAAAAATGTTAAAGATAGGCTGGTGAGCGAAACGGTCAGTAGGAATTACATCTCTCATCAAGCAGAATATAAGTGATTAGCCAATTAACATGTTCATGATGATGCAAGGCATGGAACTAGAAAATCATGATGATCAATCTAACAGGAAAGATGAATATTAAAGTCAAAGGTAGTTACGAGCTCAAGAGAAATAGGGATGAATTCCCATGCAGAGTCAAGGACAAGCTATCAGAATATAACAAGGAGAGATACTTAGATGAACATAACTTCAGAATTGGCCAGAATATTACAGAGTTTCAATAAATATAAGCAGAATTAAACAATCTAGCAGGATATCTAAATTATCAGAATAACCGAACAACAAAATATCAGAATAACAGAACTTCTAGAATTAACAGAATTTGCAGAATGACAGATATAACAGAATAACAGAATATAACAGATGTACAGACTTTGGTGCAATGCCACACCCAGAATTCCCATGGTTTACAGAATTGGACTTCCGTCCTACCTGGCACTGAAAAGTCGCGGACCCACAACCCTTAATGTTTCAGAATCAAATTTGGCCAAATACAGAGTCAAAGGGTTATGTTCTCGAATTGATGACAAGAAGATCTTAAAAGGAGTAGAGTGTCAAGACTAACGGAAAACCAAAGTGACACGGATCGGATCCCGAGATTTTTAGGGTACAACCAGCTCGGCTGCCTTGAGGGAATCAAAGGCTAGCGGAGACTTACGGAGGTCTCAATGACTAACTTGCCAGTCCGAAGGAACGGAATGTCCAACGGAGGACTCGTATGTCACCGAGAGTTGAGGTGTATAACGTGAACCAATCATGAAAAAGGGGCTCCATCTACGGACGTGAGATGAGAGTGCTAAAAGACCCGAGGTATAGGTCAAAACCGGAAGAAAACGGTGAGAACATGAATGCGTTAATTATAGAATTCACGTCAATCCAATTCTATAATTAACTATAATTAAATAAACTTATTTTAATTGACGTCCGTGTGTAGTGTCATTTATTCATTAGCGTCCACTTGGAGGGACGTTAATTCTATGATTTTCAACTTAATTTATTTAACAAGAATTCACGTCAATATCTATTTAATTGAATAATTTCAAAAATATATATTCAAAGACACATTTATTTATTTAAAATAATTTAGAGAAATAAAATATATGATAATTAGGAGAAAAATATGAGAATTCCAGATATATAATTTTTATAATTTTCTGTTACATATTTTAATAGATATGAATTTTTAAAGCTATAATTACAAGATATATATATATATATATATATATATATATATATATATATATATATATATATATATATAATTTGATGACTTTTCCTTATGTCGTCAAAAAGATTTGACGTACATTCTTAAGGTCATCATTTATATATCAAATATCTTGCCTCCTTCAAACCTCCGGTTCTCGACGTATACACGTCGGAATCACGCGTTCTATATATCGAAATGACGGGCTCGAAAAACTCTACCTAATCGGATGTTCAAAATAATTTTTCGTTGAGAGATGAGAGATCTTGAGATAGGAGACACGAAAAACGGTGCAACCACTCTCACTATCTCGGTCTCCACACCAATAGTATGCCCATAAATTTTCATGGCCAAAGGAGACTCCGATACCCATGAACAAACTATTAAGGCGAAAACTCCATAACTAACTTCTATAATTGGCGACTGATCGGTAGGTCGTTGAATTAAAATGAAGCCCTAAATTGGGTCGTCACTTTCATTTTTTGCAGTAAAGTAGATAAACCTCAATCAAGAACGAAATCTGTACTTCTTACAAACCTATATGCATGCTTATAACTTACTAATTACAGAGTTTTGCTAAGTCTTGAGAAAACCTACGGATGCATTAAAAGATTAAGGTATGTACATGCAGGGATCATGTTAAAGTTTAACTATTAACGGGTTTAGCTTGATGTCAAGAACACTTATGAGAAACTATAGACTATGAACTCGAACATGAGCATGCTGTTTATGATCATAAGAGCATGTATCATCTTTGTTAATTGAGTTTAGCCATCAGAGAGAACACCTAGAGTTTGTGATGATTGAACGATGGACAGGAAGAAGAAACGGCACTCTGTTCTTGCTACTTGGAACAGAGGATGAAGAGGAAGAAGACGGAGGCGCTTCCTCACTTCCACCGTAACAGGAAGAAGATGACTGAAGAAGGTGCTTCTCCTTGCTGTATGCACGTCCGTAGGAGAAGGAGGATGACGCTGGACAACAACAGCCATAGTAGTAAGATCGGCAACTGTTGTCAGAAAGGAGAAGAGGAGGTCCTCTCCTACATACAACAACGGCGGCCACACGCTCTAGGGGAAGAAGACGATGACGATGAGGGCTCACGAACAACGGCGGTAGTAGGATACTTTTGCTATTGTGAGGGGTTATATTTATAGAGAGGGAACCCTACTTCGACGGTAGAAATCAAGCTTCTCATGCATCAATCCTACTGGGTCTCATATTTCTATGTTAACCTTATTTCCAAAACTTTAGCCCCTTCCGTATCTTATTCAAACCTCGAACTCCTTCCATATAGAGCTCGATCGTGAAAGCTTTTATGTGCATAACTCCAAGACCCTACTACATATAGTATTTATATTTATATCCTAAAATCTCATATACTAGCGCCCACTTATGTTCTAAACATAGTCCTCTGAAGCCCTTTATCATGTGGGTAAGAGGCTCCTAGGTTCACGTGATCCTTTTGAAAACGGCCCATTCTCTTCGGCTCTTAGAATTGGAGGTTACTTTACAGACAAAATAGTGAAAGCCCAATTAATTGTATGTGTTTTTGTCTTTCAATTATACATGATTTAAGCCTTAATCTTTTATTAAGGCCCATTTATTCATAAGCCCACGTATTGATTTGCAAGCACTTCTATATACCTAGCCCATTTAGTTTGGAATTATATATTCATTTTCTTTTAAGGCCCATTTATTCACCTTTGATCATTAAGCCTATTAGTCCTTAGGTCCTATCTACATTCGTGAGGCCCACTGGGTTCAAGAGTTTAGGTTTTATTTGTAGCAGGTTCATTTGGCCCATTTGTTAATATCAAGGCCCATTAGTTATATTCCTTGGGATTATAATTGATTTTATCTAAATTACTTGGTATGTATGTAGGCCTTATTTTCTTCATAAATTTCCATTTGTTGTCTCAGGTAACATAGTTGGGTTTGATCCTATGAGAGTCTTTATATATATGCATGTGTATAATTATTATTATTATTATTTATTTGGAATGAGATTCTTTCTAAATACTTGAATTGTATTTTCTTTAATTTGAGCCATAAATAGATAAAAGGATATATTAAATTTTTAATTCTCAACTATTTATTTTAGCTATACTTATCAAAACAAATTTATTAACTACCATTATTCCATGACGAATATTTATAGTTTTTTTTCCTATTTAAATTTTCGTGGTGCTACAAACCAGGTGCACGACATTCACACACTGCTGCACCAAATCTGGTCCCGTCAAAACACGCTCACCAATCTCGAACCAATCAAGTGGAGTCCGACACGGACGCCCATACAACGCCTCATAAGGAGCCATGCCGATGCTCGAATGATAGCTGTTGTTGTAGGCAAAGTCCGTCAATGGCAGATGGTGAATCCAACTCCCTTGCCATTCTAGGCAACAGGATCTCAACATGTCCTCCAAAGTTTGGATGGTCCTCTCTGACTGACCGTCCGACTGCGGATGATTTGCTGAGCTAAATGCTAACTCCGTGCCAAGAGCTCACTGGAAACTCCTCTAGAATCTAGAAGTGAAACGCGGATCTCGATCTGACACAATGGAAATGGGAATTCCCTGCAACGGAACGATCCGCTCCACATAAAGACGAGCCAACTTGGTCACGCTCCAGCTAACTTTGACCGGTAACAACCGAGCCACTTTCGTCAGCCGATCCACCAACAGCCAAATACTGTCCTGCCTACTTGGAGTCCTCGACAATCCCACCACAAAGTCTGTGGTCACGTGGTCCCATTTCCACGCAGGAACATCCAAGGGTTGAAGAGTACCTCCTAGTCGCTGATGCTCCGCCTTCACCTGCTGATAGGTCAGGCACCTGGCCACGAATTCGACTACATCCCTCTTCATGCCAGGCCACAAGAACTGCCTCCGCAAGTTCCGATACATCTTTGTCGCACCCGGGTGTACGGTGTACCTGCTCCCATGAGCCTCGTGCAACACCGCACGATGAACCCGCACCTCGGTTGGGACGTACAGCCAGCCACGAAATCTCATAGCACCGTCCTCGCCGAGCTCCACATCAGCCATGGCCAAAATCTGGGGCAACTCGGGGTCTGCATGCTGAGCCTCTGTCACCTGACGACGGATAGCAGGCGTGACAGTCAGACTCGTAAGCGCCGCTAACCCTGGCTCTCGGGGAATCTTGAGCCTGAATGACACTTCAAGCACTTGTTCCCAGAGCCTCCACTTCCTCAACATCAAGGCACTGACCACGACCTTCCGACTCAAAGCATTGGTGATGACATTCATCATGCCTGGATGATAAGATAGGGTGAAGTCATAATCCTTCATATACTCCATCCAGCGCCTCTGCCTGAGGTTAAGGTCCCTCTGAGTGAACACATATCTCAAACTCTGATGGTCAGTGAACACCTCGAACTTCTCACCGTACAGATAATGCCTCCAGATCTTCAACACGAAGATCACAGCCGCCAACTCTAGGTCATGGGTAGGGTAGTTCTCCTCATGTGGCTTCAGCTACCGCAAAGCATACGCCACTACCTTACCATGCTGCATCAACACAGCACCCAATCCGACCCCGAAAGCGTCTGTACATACCACAAAACCTCCCAATCCAGAAGGTAAAACCAACACTGGAGCCGAGGTGAGCAATCTCTTCAGTTCCCTGAAACTCTGCTCACACTCATCAGTCCAGACAAAAGGCACATCCTTCTGCGTAAGTCTGGTCATCGGGGCCGCAATGCGAGAAAAGTCCTGAATGAACCTCCGATAATAGCCTGCAAGCCCCAAGAAACTCTGGATCTCCGTCACAGACCTCGACCTCGGCCACTGGATTACTACCTAGAACTTGGTGGGGTCCACGAAAATACCATCACCAGAGATCACGTGCCCTAAAAAGTGCACCTCACGAAGCCATAACTCGCACTTACTGGGATTCGCATACAATTGGTGATCTCGCAACGTCTGCAGCACCACACCCAAATGGTACGCGTGTTCCTCGACAGACCACGAATAAATAAGGATGTCGTCCACAAATACGATCAAAAATTGGTCTAAGTACAGACAGAACACCCTCTGCATCAAGTCCATGAAGGCTGCGGGGGCATTGGTAAGCCCGAACGGCATTACAAAAAACTCATAATACCCGTACCTCGTACTGAAAGCAGTCTTCTCCACATCGGACTCGCGAACCCTCAGCTGATAGTAATCGGACCGCAAATCAATCCGCGAGAACACTCGAGCAGACTGAAGCTGGTCGAACAAGTCATCAATCCGTGGCAACGGGTACTTATTCTTGATGGTCACTTCATTCAGCTGCCGGTAGTCAACGCACAACCTCAGACTACCATCCTTCTTCTTCACGAACAACACGGGCACACCCCAAGGGGAAAAACTAGGACAAATGTACCCCTTGGCCAGTAACTCCTGCAACTGCACCCTCAACTCTCTCAACTCAGTGGGAGCCATACGGTAAGGAGCCTTCGATAAAGGTCCCGTACCAGGCACAACCTCGATAACAAAATCGATCTCCCGCTGGGGAGGCAATCCATGAAAATCATCGGGAAAAATATCAGGGAACTCACACACCACCGGAATGTCCTCGACATCCGGACACGGCTGGTCTACCAAGACCACAGACGTGAGAAAATCCTGACAACCAGAATCAAGCAAACGACGGGCTCGAATCACAGAAATGAGGAAACGAGGAGAGGTGGAACGGATACCTTGGAAGTAGAAGGTCCGCCTACTCGGATGCTGAAAGTAAACCCTCTTCTTTCCATAATCCACCACCGCTCCATGAGCCTCGAGCCAATCCATGCCCAAAATCACATCATAATCCCGAAGCTGCAATGCATACAACCTGCCTTGTAAACTCTGCCCCTCGATGCAAATCGGAACCTTCTCGAAACAATCCGGAGTGATCATGAAGTCACCGGACGGCAACTCCACCATCAGATCACATGACATCTGGGATACCGGGTCCTCAACACTCTGCGCAAAATCCTTTGAAATAAATGAATGGGACGTGCCAGAATCAAACAAAACTCGCGCTGTGCAACCCAAAATCATAACAGTACCTTCCACAAGCTGCGACGACTGTGCCTCTGCCCTGGTCATGTGAGTAATCTGTCCCCGAGCTCTCTGCCTACCCACACTCACTGACCGTGGTAGTGACGAAAACTGACCCTGCTGCTGAAACTACTGTTGTGGGTACTGCTGCTACTGCTGAGGAAACTGGGGTGGCTGACGTGGTCGCTGTGGACAGTAACGTGCCGTGTGTCCAGGTTGATCACACCTGAAACAGATCACCGGCACTGTACACTGCCTGCCTGGATGCTACTCGCCACACCGGGGACACCCCGAACGAGATCCACAGACCGAACCCTGTCGCTGCAAAGGTGCCGGCTGCTGAACACTGCCCAAAGAAGCCTGCTGCTCACGGCCCTCCTTCTTCTTCTTCCGGGAACTCTTCCCGAAGAACTTCTTCATTTTGGCACTGAAAAATGCAGATCATGTCGCTGATGCTGCCAGAGTCGAAGCTCCCGAACTACCAGAAGAAAGCTGGAACGTGCTCTGCAGTTGAGTAGTCATCTGTTGGCTGCGGCCTGACAAGGTCTATCCTTGGCTAATCGGTCCCCGAATCCTTTGCATATACAGCTCCAAGGACGCCGCTACACGAGAAGCCGTCTCCAAATCAGTGGCAGCGTTCGCGATCAAATGGTGCCTCAGCTCTTGCCTCAAGCCCTGCACGAACTGCACGGTCTTCACCCTCTCATGCTCCATGATATGAGGTGCATACCGACCCAGCTCAACAAATCGGGCCCTGTACTGCAACACGGACATGTCGCCCTGGACCAGCTCCAAAAAATGACGAATCCTCTACGTAGCAATATACTCTGGACAGTAGGCACGCTCGAAAGCACTGACAAAGTCACTCCACGTAATCTGATCAAAGGGACGTGATTGAAAGGACGTCTTCCACTCGGAAGACCACCACTCCCGAGCCATGCCCTGCAACTGGTTGTAGGCCAACATCATCTTGTCCTCCACAGTACACCGCATGGAACAGAACACCCGCTCCATCTCATCGAGCCAACTCTGAGCCATATCAGGGTCTGGCTGACCGCCGTAGTAAGGTGGATGGAACTGCATGAAATCCCTCACTGCTCGGCTTGGCCCACCCCTGGTCGACGAGCCCTCACCAGCCTCTCCGCCGAACTGCTGCGACATAAGCTGGTACATGCCACGGAAGAAATCCTCGGCCCCTAGAAACCTCGCAGTATCCACTACCTCGGTGGCCGCTGGTGGCACTCTACGCTGCTCCTCCTGTACACCCTGCTGGATCTTCTGAGCCCCAGCCGACTGTCCCTACTGAGAGCGAGTGCTCCGCCTCGGCGCCATACTCGCTCCTGAAGCAAAAGACAGAAAACACGAAAATGGCAAGGTCAATGAAAACACACGATGCCCAATGCCAGCGTCAACTGTACATCATCATTGTGGACTAGTGGATCGCTATAATTACCCTTGATTCTAGTATAATCCCACAACCGCACTCTGATACTAGTAGTAACGACCCGAGAATCCGATTACCGAGAAGGCCCGATAACCCGAGACTCGAACCGCCACCCACGAGCCCGAAGACTCGGAAGGGTTAGAAGGATGGTGTGGAGACTACACAAGTATCACAAATAATTGCAAAAATCAAACAGGAAATAAATTAACATTTTACATGATACATGGTCCACAAGATATAACAAAATAACAACAGTAGTCCACCACTAGTACAGAGACAAGAAAGAAAAGTACAGCTACACGAGGCATACCCCGGCTCTGACCTCTGGCACTAACGCCGGGCACCTAAATCACAATGAGCCACAGACGCGCCCCTCAGAAGCCCTGTCTCGCCTGAAACACGGTGAAAATACGCAGAGAATGAGTTTCAGAACAAGACTCAGTAGGGATCACTCGAACCCCACCTCGCAAACGGAGAACCGCTACACTAGCAGTAAGCGAGTACCTCAAAAGAGAAAGCCATGCAACTATAGATACCGGTCTCATGGCATGAAAACCAACGCACGCGCCACGGAGAAACAACCGAAACTCAACGGTCAACATGACCAAAACACGAAGGTCGAAGTCACTGAAGCTGACGATCTGTCACTCTCTGTCCAGAACAGGACTACCTCCCACTAGAAGCACAGTCGGTAGCGTCCCCTGACGTCTTACACCGCACCACAGGTGCCTTGCCTGACGTGGTAGCGCCTACCAGAGGCACGGACACCGTACAAGTAACCACAAAGCAAGTGACTAGTTGGGGTCACGCCCGTCGACGTGGGTCTAACCGCCCCCAACCACGTGTGAACACACAGACCATGCGTCCTAGGTCAGGCCTCTAACTGGTTTTCCCCTTGAGCCGGACTCTGGCTACAGACGAGGGGCCCGACGAAAACCAGTCTAAAGACCGTCCTTAGGGTAAGCCTCTCCAGCTACACCAAGGTGGGACCACTAAACGTGTAAGCATGCTACGACTAGTGGAGGGTCGCTGAGGGAGTAGACTCTCAAGCCACAGAATACAACGTCACTGCCGGACCAGTACAGGGACCGTTCCTCGTACCCACACTGTCACACGGTGACTCGGTCAGTGAAGAAACAGGGCTGTAACCCACTCGGGTAGTCCACAGCATGACGGACCAACTCTGGTGCGTCACAGGCTGTGGCAGACCAACCCTGGTGCGCCACCGTAACCTGACGGACCAACTCAGGTGCGTCAGACACTCGGTGTGAAATGAACTGTAACGCGCCTATGCTGGTGCGTCACAGCACCTGACGGACCTAAACAGGTGCGTCAGGGCACGAGTGAAAACTGAACGTAACTCGCTCCTCTAGGGGCGTTACGGAACCTAACGGATCACGCTGGTGCGTTAGGCCACGGGACAACACAGGCCGTGACGCATGCCGCTCGGTCCTTCACGCTCTCTAACACACCAACCCAAGTGCGTTAGGGAGAGGGGTGGATGCGTTAACTCTAACGCTCCTACCCAGGAGCGTCACACTACCCTGACGCCCCACTCTGGGTGCGTCAGGTGTCTATTGTTAGTGTTGGTGTGCTACAGGCCAATTTAGGGTCGGGTAGACCCGATAAATGTACGATCTTGTTCATTATTAATAAAGTGGTATTTGAGTGTAAATATGTGATTGTATATTACTTTACGATGTCCCTAGGATATGTGGTTATAAAGTCAGCTCGAGATGGGATCTCAATCATGAGACTGACTTTACATGGACACATACCTTAAATTGTTCATGGTTGGAGGGTAATCACTCGGGGACTTTGATTACCTATTAAATCAGTACACATGATGTGTGACTGACCAGTCTAATGGTCATTGGTGCGGGGCACCAACACATATGTGTAGGTGTACGTCCTAGGAGGAAGTGCACTAAACTGATCCGCTATTTGATCTTCAGATGGTTGATTATACCTAATGTCAACTGAAGATCCAACGGTCTCAGTAGCATCGTTGGTCCTTTGACCTGAGACATTGATCGGATCTTACACAAGGACTGGAATGGTTTAATTACTTGGCTAAGTGACTTTAACCCTAAGTCATGAGTTGCCGAGTCATTAACCATTCCAGGATACATGTGAAGATCATCAATGGTCAAGAGGGGATCGCTCACTATCGGGTATATATCAGACAATTAATGGGTCATGACATTGACGCTCCGTTAAATCCCTGGCCAGGGTCGTGTGAGTTTGTTTAGAACGGACGTCATACACTTTAAGGTCATGGCCAAATGGCACGATCGTGGGGTTTGACGAAAACCATACCCCAAATCGTACCAGACTCATAGGAGCGAGGGATTATATTGATGCGGTAACTGTGGATTTACAAGTACCAGAAAGGCTGGTTTAAACCCAGCGTCCTCTAGGATCACGCGGATTTGCTTGACCCAACGTGATCAAAGGTTCGGAATAAATTAAACTATTATTCGGCTCTAGTAGAAGTGAATAATAAGTTTAATTTACTTCTAATTAGGAATTAGAAGATAATGGGCCTTAAACTTGAGTGGCTATGGGCCTAGAGGATCACACACAATGGATTCTTGGGTGACGGATTATTATTGTACAAATGTATATATTAATTCCCTTGAAATCCTTTTGGAAAGACATATAAGAGGGACTTAATATATATGTACAATAATGAAAAGGATATATATACGATTTTGATCCTTATGGGTTCTTTTCAAAAGGGGCCTAATCCTATATATATGCCACTTACGAGAGATCTCTTCTCCACTTGGCTTAAGCAAGCACTAATAATAAGGGAAGAAGAGATTAACTCTCCCCTTCCTCCCTCTTGCTCTTTCTCTCTCCCTGGAAGCTCTCTCTCTCTATAGAAAGGGAAAGAAAAGGAAAGATCGGGGCTGGGAGACGCCGTCGCTGCGCAAGGATCCGTGTGGATCTACTCTAGAGGATGTACTTCTGTGTGACTCGGTGTTCGTGAGATTCTACATCGGACATAGCGGACAACGTCGTTCTGCGTAAGGTGAAATATGCAACCCGTAGTTAGGGGTTGGGTTATTAATGCATCGATTAGAGCATGGGTCTGGGATTCCATAAAGTCGGGTTCGGACAAATAAAATTTTTGTTATTCGATGCGTTGTCCGAGGGTGCTGTGTGGATCCTTACAGTGGTACTAGAGCCAGGTTCGCGCTCTGATCGATGTATTATCGCCGTATAGAACCATATTTTAAGGGGCAATCTAAAACCTTCAATTAATATTAGAAGACAGGGGTGCTGGGCATTTTTGTTCTTCCTTGATGCTGGGCATCTGCAGCAAATTTTTTTCTAAAAAAAAAATTTTATTTGGCGCGTTGGGGGCACTGCGCCCTGTGGCGCAGTGCGCTCGCGTGCGCCGCCCACGCGGTGCACGCGGCCGCCACGTGAGTCAGCGTCCGCCCGCGGGTCCTGACCCGCGTGGCGTGTGCCGCCAGCGAGGCGGGCGCCGCCCGCGGCTGCCGACAAGTTTTTTTATTAAAAAATTACTTTTTAATTAATTTATGTGTGTTAATATATTTATATATTTGATATATATATATACATAATAAATTAATCTATTTTCTTTATCTCAAATAATAATTGTGTTATCTCAATAGTAAAATTCAAATGGTAAATTTTATTTAACCCTTTTGAATTTACTAAAGTGAGATAATTCCTATTTACCTTGAGATAAATTGATAATATTTGAAGTTCCTTCAGTAAAATTCAATTTTTAAAATTTTAATTATTAGATAATTAATAAATTCAGAATTTAAATTTCATTGAAGTTAAATGTATAAAATTCAAATATTTGGATTTTTAATTATTAGATAATTATTAAATTCAAATTTTGAATTTTAGAATATTGATAATTGGGGATAATTACATTATTTAAATTTACTTTCAAACAAAAACTATTGGATAATTAGTTTGAATTTAAATTTAAATGATTGTCATGTTTAAATTTTTATTTTAAATTTGATTATTAGATAATTAAACTTAAACTTAAATTTAAATAATTATCTCAAATATCTGACTTATTTGAATTAGATTCAAATTTGCATGCCCCTATTATGAATGATGGTTCTTTACGTTATTTGCTTAATTTACCTTGCATTGGCTTGCTTATGTGTTTAATTTTAGTTAATCCTACTTCGGTTTTTAAAATTAAACAAAGCTAGCGTATTTTTGTTTGCACATCCTATTTTTAAATCCAAAAGTAAGGATTATTTTCAGAAAATAACCCTTGATTGATTTTGAATGAATGGGTTGGCAAGTGATCATGGACTTGGTTAATGTAATTAATTGGGGTCTGCGAACCTCCTTTCTCTCTCTGTTAAAATTCCTATGACAGTTGTACTCGCCCTAAGGGCTGCTGGAATTTTATTGACTTGTAATTTACATTTTCTCGGCCTGCGTGTCGTGTAAAAGTTGTAATTAATTCGGCGTTGGAGTTTGAAAGCGCGGAGCACAACTGACGAGGACGATCCAGCTACTTCAGAAGTGGGCCGGATGTCTTAGTTACATTAGGAATAAAGTCCATGATCACTTGCGGTTTAATTTTGCATTGGATGCATTTACTTTGTGTAAACTGCTAGGTATGGTAAATATATTGGATATTATATTACCACCTAGGGTGAGATCAAGATAAAATCAAATTCCCTCGTGATTTAAATTTTAGATCTGGTAAGCGTGGCTCTAGGAGTCGTCGTGGCCCTCCATCATTATGGAGTGAATGAATGTCTTCATTTCATGGATTTGTTGTGCTTTCCACAAGGTCTATGAGTTTGGGGGCGGGATACAACTCCAAGTCTCGGCCTCAATGGGGTGAGGAATTGAACTCGGCCTTGTTGTTCTTTCCATAAGGGTCGGGTCATGAACTCATTGCTATGTAGTAATGATGGTTAGTTCTAACCGAGAATATCCTTTGTTGTGCTTTCCACAAGGGGATGATTTCTCGGGGGCCGAATATCGGATATTGCATTAGATGCAAGTGCCTGTTGACTGCCCTTGAGATGATGTATGGCTTGTTGTGCTTTCCACAAGGTCGTACATCAGTCTCGTTGGGATTCCGACCCACTAGGTTGATCTCGTTGATCTCCCATTCTATATACTGAGGGTTATATAGTTCGATCGAAAAATAGTGGGACTAACTAAGATAGAAAATCACATCTAAGTTAGAATTTGAACACATGCTAAGTTGTCTTTTATTTCTTATCCAGATTACAATGTCGTCATCCAACCCCCTCCGCGGCATCTTGGATGCCAACAGACTGACTGGACCGAACTACTCGGATTGGCTGCGGAATCTACGCATAGTCCTCACTGTCGAAAAAATAGCCTACGTGTTGGACACGGTTCATTCTGAGCCAGCTCCTGATGCCGACAAGGGCGAGTTAATGACTTATGCCAAATGGTCTGAAGACTCTTCCCTTGCCCAATGTTACATGTTGGCCTATATGGCTCCCGAGCTGTAGAGGCAATTCCAAAAGACTGATTGTAGAAGTATACTTCTTAATCTACGCCAGCTATTCGGAGAGCAGGGTAAGATTGAGAGGTATGACATCTCCAAGAGGCTTTTTAGGACACAGATGTCAGAGGGTGCTTCAGTATAGGCTCATGTACTGAAAATGATGGAGTGGAAAGAGAGACTCAATGCACTAGGGTTCAAGTTGGATCTTGAACTATGCATTGATCTTATACTCCAGTCATTGCCCGATTCCTTTTCTTCCTTCATCATAAACTTTAACATGAATAGAATTGATACAACTCTCCCGGAGCTGCTCAATATATTAAAGAGTGCTGAAGGAACTATGTAGAATAATAAACCATCTTCTTCTGTAATGATTGTTGGCCGGGCCAACAAGAAAAGGAAGGCCACCCAGATATCCACCAAAGGTGACAAAGGGAAGGGAAAGAAGAAGGTCATGGGTAAGCAACTCGCCAAAGTTGACAAAGGGAAGGGCAAGAAGAATGAAAAAGAAGACAAGTGTTTTCGATGCGGGGAAATAGGGCATTGGAAAAGGAATTGCAAGGCAATTCTAAATGAAGGTATTTTTGTCATAGACCTTAATTTGTCATATATGAAATTCACATCATGGGTATTGATACTGGATGTGCATCTCATATCTGTAATTCTGTGCAGGTGTTGGCAAATAGAAAGCGGCTGGGCAAAAAGGAGATTGAATTGAGGATGGGCAATGGAGCTTTAGTTTCTGCCAAAGTTGTCGGGACTGCTCAGCTCAGTTTACCTTCAGGAGTCATTCTAGAGCTGAATGACTGTTATTATGTTCCTAATATTATTAAGAACATTATTTCAATCTCTGGTTTGTATAACATTGGATATACATTAGCTTTTAATAGCACTGGGTACTCTATAATGAATAATGGTTTGGTTATAGCTAATGGTTCATTAGTCAATGGCCTTTATGTATTAGATACACATTCTAATGTTATGCAGGTTTCCAATGTTGATGAAGTGAATTCTGCATATCTATGGCATTGCAGGCTTGGTTATGTTGGCGAGAAAAGAGTCTCTTACCTACACTCAAATGGGTATTTGAATTCCTTCGAATACAAGCCATTTGATACCTATGAGTCGTGTCTCATGGGGAAAATGACCAAGGCTCCCTTATGTGGACATGGTGAGAGGGCTGCTTGTTGTGCCTCTTAGGCACAAGCATGTGCTATGTTGCTTTGATGATAGCAATGCTATTTGGTTTTGATGATAGCAAGACAGTGAGTGCATTTGAGTGCATTTGATATTGTATTTTGATGATTGCAACAACCAAAGTGCATTTCTGTGCATTCTTATCCTTGAGCATTCTGCATATGATAGCAACATGAATGATGATGTTTAGCATGCATGATAAACTGTTCCATGTCAAAAATCATGCATCTCATGAAAAGAACACTCAATGTTCTCATTGTGGCAAATTGGGCCACATGGTTGAAAATTGCTGGCATGCTCAGGGAAATAGATTGAATTCTAAATTTGTAAAATTCCCTGCTTTCTATGATTCTGTTAGAAATAATTCAATTGATAAAAAGAAAAACTCTGCATGCTTCAACTATGGAAAGCCAGGCCACAGAGCTGGTAACTGTTGGCTGGCTGGTTATGAAAAGAAAAATTTCCATGTGAATAACAGAACCAATCATGTTCACTTACACCAATCTCATGCCCATGCATATAACAGAATTTTTAATGTTCATGCACATGAACTTAATGCTTACAATAAGGTGCATAAAAGGAACTTAAATTCTGTTCGTTATCATGGTAAGTCTGGTCAATTTGGTTATTCCTTGACCAGCCATAAGTTGATGGGCTATGATGATAGTTCTGTTAAGAAACCATTCAGAACACCTGTGAGGGTTAATTCAGGACCCAAGACTTCTTGGGTTCCTGCAGGATCAACTTGATTTTATCTTGCAGGTGTGCCTTGGAAATGAAAGGGGTTAACCAAGGCACTTAAGAATGAAAACCCCAGGATTCAATCCTTCAGGTTAGTTCTGAACTTTGTTTAAATTCATTATCTGAATTTGTGAGTATGAAAAATGAGAATTTCATATTGATTTGCTTGTTTGATATATGATCTTCTCTTGTCTAGCTGATCAGTCTGCATTCCAGACTCAGCTACTGAGTTTTACTCTGCATATATCTGATGCTCTTCTCTTGCTATATGTTGAACTGAATTTGAATGCTTCTTTAGTGTATACAGTTGATGCACTATATAGACTTTATGTCAATGCATTGCATGCTTGTTGTTAGATGCATAAACTTAAATTGATTGCATAATTGCCTCATGTTTCATTATTGCATAGTCTGCATGTAGAACAGCCTAGTGCATAGCATAATCTTTGCATCATGATGTCAGGGGGAGCTGAGAGTTTTTCTGTTCAATTCATTAAATCCTTGCTACTTCTCACTGTCCCCATCTAGTTCTTTCATATCTTTTGACATCAGATGCTCCAGGAACTCAATGCCTATTGCTATCATTCTCCATCATTTTCACTAAACAACAGCTTTGCATCTGGTTTAATACATTGAATGGTGATTATTGTAATTGTTCACTTATAAGAATCACACTTACAAATTGAAAGGAACTAAAGGTTTAACCTTTATAAATTGGAGAGTTAAGTGTCTGCACTTCAGAATTTGAGATAAAAGAAAAACTTTTATAGCTCTTAATCTTTGTCTCATGGTAAGATTAGAAAAAGTTTTTGTAATGCCTAATGTGTTCATCTGGAAATTTCTAGAAAAGGTAAATAAGAGTGTGTACTGTTTTTCAAACAATCACTCTAAAAGAGATAAGGGAAGCAGTAAATAAGATCATAAATGCTATGAACTGAACATAGTGACAGAGCAATGGCTGAATTACACTGAGAAATTATGATCTCCTCCAATGAAGCAGGAGAACTCATAGTAATGAAGTGCTTCAGAATATCTCTGTTCAAAGGGCCAAATCTATAGGGGGAGTTCTCACCAAGTAACTGGGGGTACTGGCCTCTGATCAAGGTGTACCCTTAATGCCAAAAGTGAAGACTATTCTTTGTGGGTTTTGATCTGAAATAGGTCTAGTAGTTTATGCCTAGTAATTGGGGGTATCTGCCTCTGATCAAGGTGTACACCTAATGTCAACAGCATAAATGCCACTGATCTATTTACTTAGTTCAGGTTCTGAAAAATTCAAAAGTGAAAATCAAACTGCTGTAACCTTTCGAAAAATCAAAAGTCAATGAGTGAAAATTGTTTTTATCAATACATGTTCAAGTTGCCTCTCTTGAATTTCCTTGTTTAATCACAAAAGGGTATTATTTCTGACTTATCTATTAATACCATGTACCCTAGATTCATTGCTATAAATGGAGTCTATAAACTCTTTTTCAGGAGTCAGGTGTTTTACTCTAGATTTATCACTGTTAAACCTGAATTTTTGAAAATTGTATGTTGCTGATTCTTATACTTTAACAGTTGTTTATAATCATGCTTCCTTTCTGAACCTATGATTCAGCTGTTGTCAAGTGACCCTCCTACCTTCTCTTCCTTGTTTATCTATTCATATTCCTTCTCAAAGGGGGAGCTATTATTTAGGGGGAGAAATAATTCAGGGGAGTCTTACATTCAGGGGGAGAATGTTCTAGAGGAATTTGCATGCATAATGCACTTTGCACTCTTGTTTTTACTGTTTTTCTCTTTTTGATCATGTCAAAGGGGGAGAAAATCTTGTGTGTGACTCACTGTCACATTGTGTTGCCATCATCAAAAAGGGGGAGAATGTTGCGCCTCTTAGGCACAAGCATGTGCTATGTTGCTTTGATGATAGCAATGCTATTTGGTTTTGATGATAGCAAGACAGTGAGTGCATTTGATATTGTATTTTGATGATTGCAATACTATTGTGTTTTGATGATTGCAACAACCAATGTGCATTTCTGTGCATTCTTATCCTTGAGCATTCTGCATATGATAGCAACATGAATGATGATGTTTAGCATTGATGGCATTTGTTCCTTATATATATATGCATTGCATTCTGTCAGATATCATGTCTCTGCATGTATCTACAGTCTGAATAGTAGTGGGTCGACCCACCCTTGCTGATGCGTCGAACCATCATAACTTTGTTTGTTTGGGTAACAAAGTCTATACACTGCTACACTCAAGTCTGTACATTGGCTTCGCTTCATCAAGTCTGTACATTGACTCGCCAACTTCTTTGAAGTCTGTACATTACTTCAGGAGCTTCAAGTCTACACATCGCTTTGCTCCATGAAGTCTGTACATCCACAGTGAAACTTCGAAGTCTGTACACCGCTTGAGCCTCAACAAGTCTGTACATCGCCTTAAGCGTCTCAAGTCTATTCATTGGCTCAAGCTTCCAAGTCTGTACACTGGTTCAAAGTCTACACAACGCCTCTTTGATTCTAAGTCTTTACATTCGTTTTAAGGCAAAGTCTGTACATTGCCTTTGTGCTTCAAAGCCTGTCAATTGAAGAGTCTACACATTGGGTTGTCAGGCTTCAACCCTATACATTCAATTGTTAGGCCCAAGTCTATACACTCATTGTTAGTGGCCTGAACTTAACTGAAGTCTATACACTGGACTTCATTTTACCAAGTCTGTACACTCGCTGCACTGTTCAAATCCATACACTGGTAGCTCTGCTTAAGTATATACATTTGTCTTAACTAAGTTCATTTTCCTCTGTCTGTCTGCAGATGATTCAGGCCATCAAGACTTGGCACGTGATCCAAGAGGCTGAAATGCTGACACGTGGACACAGCAGGTCAAACAATCAAGAAAGAAGCTCCTAGATTATTCTGGTGCGTCAACGCATTGATCAAGTAGCGTGGACGCAGAAGTTCAAGTATCCCTTATTGCAGCCTCTGGAGTACATTGGCAGCATCGATGCTGCAGCTCCATGCGTCAACGCAGCATGCTGAGAGCGTCAACGCAGCACATCTATCTGCTGAAGACCTGATCACTAGATCACCTACGCGTCAACGCAGCAGTGGAGCAGCGTCGACGCAACAGTTAAAAAGGCTAGGCTGGTTGCTCACTGGAAGCGTCGACGCCACGGGTTGGAAGCGTCGACGCAGCAGTTAAAAAGGCTAGGCTGTTTGTTCGCTGGAACGTATCAATGCGTCAACGCAGCAAACTGATGGAGTCAACGCAACAGACTTGAGTTTCATAGGTTGAAGATCTCTGAAGGCTGCGTCAACTCCTTGGAGCAAGTGGGTTGACGCCATCTAACTCCAGTTGCTGAGCGTACTGATGAATGGGCACGTGACCCGAAGATGGCACCTGACACGTGATCCGAGGTGGTGCTGAGCACGTGATCCGAGGAGGAATCTTCTGGACGGAAGGCGTGGGAAGCACACACCCTATCTCCCTTGCTGCTACTGCTGGTATATATTGGAGCCTTCGTCTTCAGATGGAGACTGATCGTGATTGAAGCCAGGGAGCAGAAGAAGAGAAGCAGAAGCAGAGAGCAGAAGCTGAGAGAAGAAAAAGGGAAAAAGAAGAGAGAGCTTCCACGATCCAGCAGAAGAAAAGAAAAAGAGAAAGAGAGAAAAGGAGAACATAGATCGAGAGAAGAAGAGAAGTGCAGCAGAGAAGAAAGAGAAAGAGAGAGAGTGAAGAAAGAGAGTGAGATCGAGGGAGATCTGTTCTTGATGGACCGTGGATCAAATCCAGGCCATCCAGCTCTTTAAGAGCCACATCTGATGTTCCTTCTTTTACAGCTTGTGTTTGCTGTGTTATTTTTGTTCCTTATTTTTCTTTTTATTCGACCTGATTTACTGAGTTCTTTCGATCCTCTGGACTGAGGTCGGGTTCCTCCTGGTGGGTCAGGAGAAGGGAGATCTGATCTCCTGTTTGCAAGCAGCAGGGGGGCTGCTTGTGGGTTCCCTCCGGGCTAGGAGGAAGAGAGGCTAGGCCTCTGGTGGATTGCTGGTAGCAGAGTGCTACTGGCTGGTTCACTGGTAGCGGGGCTGCTACTAGTGGGATTCCCTCTTGGTATAGAGGAAGAGAGACGTGAGTCTCTGGTTTCTAGTGACCGTGGGTTGCTAGAGGTTCCCTC
Source organism: Amorphophallus konjac (assembly GCA_022559845.1). Lineage (NCBI taxonomy): Eukaryota > Viridiplantae > Streptophyta > Magnoliopsida > Alismatales > Araceae > Amorphophallus > Amorphophallus konjac. The sequence continues at coordinate 116,479,985 of CM040124.1, read as the reverse complement.
CGTGTAGGAGGAAGAGGGGAGGTTGTTCCCCTGGGTAAGCTGTGTATCAACGTCTGTTGGCAAGCTGTGTTGCCCAGCTGTTAGTGAAGTCACACTCGGGTTGAGTGTGGGGTGGATGTAGGTCTGCAGGATCGAACCACCTAAAAACCCATCTTGCATTGTAGTTTGATTGCTTATGGTTTGCTTCCGCTAGATGTTTGCATAGGGGCGCTCCAAGTGTTTGATCACAGGTTCATTAGATGATTTGATCAGATTCTATTCTAAGTGTTTAATCTGTTGAGTGAGCGAAATTCTCATTGAGCGAAAGTTTATATTGGGTAGAATTCTTTGAAAGATCCATTCACCCCCCCTCTGGATCTGTGTTTATCAATCGCACCTGGCCAACAATTGGTATCAAAGCGGTCTCTGACGTAACAGATCTAACAATCTGCAGAGGATCCTGCTAGATTTTTGGTGCGTTTTCAGAGTGGGTGTATTGTGCTCGTTGTTTTGTTTCATTGGTTTAGTGCTTTACCTTGCCCATCTGGTTTTGCTGCATTTCCTGTCATTTGCTTTAGTGAGTTGAATCTGTTTGCCATCTGTCCAAATGGATCGTCCTCCAATTTATGATGGTTCTAACTTTGAAAGTTGGCTAGGAGGCCTAGCTGTGTATGTAGATTCCATTGATCCCAAACTATGGAGTTTGCTATCCAAAGGCCCACATCGATTACCCAAAGATCAGACCAAGTGGTCGAGTGAGGACACCTTTAAGAACCGTGATAATGTCATAATTCTTAATATCTTGAGAGTTACTGTTAATACTGATGTATATTCTTTTGCTCTCAGGTGCAATTCTGGAAAAGAGATATATGACAAAGTTATCTCTGCGCATACCCAACAGAGTGATAGTTGTTTGATGGCCAACCGGGATAATGAAGATTCCTCATCCAAGGTAAATTCTGAATTTGGATCCGAAGAGATTTCAATTAATGAATTATGGGATATGTATGAGGAACGTTCTGAGAAATGTAAATATTTGAAATCTGAAAATAGAAAGCTGAAAAAGAAATGTGATCAGATTAATTCGAATGCTCATTGTGAAAAATGTCAAGATCTGAGAAAATCTCATGAAATATGCTTAGTTAATCTGAATGTGAGTAAGGAACAAATTTCTATTTTGGAAAATAAAAATCAGAACTCACAGACAAGATTTCTGAACTTGAAGATAAGCTGGATTGATTAAGAAATGATCAAATCTTAACTAATGAATTAGTTCAGAATGAACAAACTAGAAAGGAGAATGAAGAACTGAAGCTGCTTAATTTTGCTATGTCTGAGAGACTCTTAATGTTTGAAAGAGGGAAAAGTTCAATTGAAAATGAACGTGAGAGAGTGACTGCATTAATAGAAGAGATTGATAGCTACAAAGCCATTAATGTCTTACTTAATGAAAAGATCACAGATTCTGAAATTCTCATTTCCTCTCTCAAAAATGAAATCACTGAATTGAACAATTCTCTGTCTGAGTCATTTAAAAACAAAGAAAATTCAAAGGCTGCTTCTAAGAAGAAAGTCTCTGATGGAGGCAGTAAACAGGAAGAGAGAAAAAGAATGTATACAACCTTTGTGCGTAGCTCTGAGTTAGCTAGCACTTCAGCTTCTCCTTCATGTCTGCCTGCGAATCAGATTGAAAAATAAAAGAAAACAAAACAGAATAAAAATTTGTATGCTAAAATTTCTCAGGCCAAACTGTCTCATGTTAAAAGAAAGAATGTGAAATGTTTCTACTATGGTAAATCTGGCCATGAGATGGCTGATTGTTTTGTGATGAAGAAGGATGAATTGAAGTATGATAGAATTCATGCTAGGAAGCCTACTGTGAAGAAACCTTCTTCTGCTCAAACCAAAAGGCCTGAATGTTTTTACTGTCATAAAATAGGTCATCTCATGCATGATTGTAGACAAATGAAATTAGATGATCTATCTACTGTTAAAATGCATGATAAACTGTTCCATGTCAAAAATTATGCATCTCATAAAAAGAACACTCAATGTTCTCATTGTGGCAAATTGGGCCACATGGTTGAAAATTGCTGGCATGCTCAGGGATATAGATTGAATTCTAAATTTGTAAAATTTCCTGCTTTCTATGATTCTGTTAGAAATAATTCAATTGATAAAAAGAAAAACTCTGCATGCTTCAACTGTGGAAAGCCAGGCCACAGAGCTGGTAATTGTTGGCTGGCTGGTTATGAAAAGAAAAATTTCATGTGAATAACAGAACCAATCATGTTCACTTACACCAATCTCATGCCCATGCATATAACAGAAATTTTAATGTTCATGCACATGAACTTAATGCTTACAATAAGGTGCATAAAAGGAACTTAAATTCTGTTCGTTATCATGGTAAGTCTGGTCAATTTGGTTATTCCTTGTCCAGCCATAAGTTGATGGGCTATGATGATAGTTCTGTTAAGAAACCATTCAGAACACCTGTGAGGGTTAATTCAGGACCCAAGACTTCTTGGGTTCCTACAGATCAACTTGATTTTATCTTGCAGGTGTGCCTTGGAAATGAAAGGTGTTAACCAAGGCACTTAAGAATGAAAAACCCAGGATTCAATCCTTCAGGTTAGTTCTGAACTTTGTTTAAATTCATTATCTGAATTTGTGAGTATGAAAAATGAGAATTTCATGTTGATTTGCTTGTTTGATGTATGATCTTCTCTTGTCTAGCTGATCAGTCTGCATTCCAGACTCAGCTACTGAGTTTTACTCTGCATATATCTGATGCTCTTCTCTTGCTATATGTTGAACTGAATTTGAATGCTTCTTTAGTGTATACAGTTGATGCACTATATAGACTTTATGTCAATGCATTGCATGCTTGTTGTTAGATGCATAAACTTAAATTGATTGCATAATTGCCTCATGTTTCATTATTGCATAGTCTGCATGTAGAACAGCCTAGTGCATAGCATAATCTTTGCATCATGATGTCAGGGGGAGCTGAGAGTTTTTCTGTTCAATTCATTGAATCCTTGCTACTTCTCACTGTCCCCATCTAGTTCTTTCATATCTTTTGACATCAGATGCTCCAGGAACTCAATGCCTATTGCTATCATTCTCCATCATTTTCACTAAACAACAGCTTTGCATCTGGTTTAGTACATTGAATGGTGATTATTGTAATTGTTCACTTATAAGAATCACACTTACAAATTGAAAGGAACTAAAGGTTTAACCTTTATAAATTGGAGAGTTAAGTGTCTGCACTTCAGAATTTGAGATAAAAGAAAAACTTTTATAGCTCTTAATCTTTATCTCATGGTAAGATTAGAAAAAGTTTTTGTAATGCCTAATGTGTTGATCTGGAAATTTCTAGAAAAGGTGAATAAGAGTGTGTACTATTTTTCAAACAATCACTCTAAAAGAGATAAGGGCAGCAGTAAATAAGATCATAAATGCTATGAACTGAACATAGTGACAGAGCAATGGCTGAATTGCACTGAGAAATTATGATCTCCTCCAATGAAGCAGGAGAACTCATAGTAATGAAGTGCTTTAGAATATCTCTGTTCAAAGGGTCAAATCTATATGGGGAGTTCTCACCAAGTAACTGGGGGTACTGGCCTCTGATCAAGGTGTACCCTTAATGCCAAAAGTGAATACTATTCTTTGTGGGTTTTGATCTGAAATAGGTCTAGTAGTTTATGCCTAGTAACTGGGGGTACCTGCCTCTGATCAAGGTGTACACCTAATGTCAACAGCATAAATGCCACTGATCTATTTACTTAGTTCAGGTTCTGAAAAATTCAAAAGTGAAAATCAAACTGCTGCAACCTTTCGAAAAATAAAAAGTCAATGAGTGAAAATTATTTTTATCAATACATGTTCAAGTTGCCTCTCTTGAATTTCCTTGTTTAATCACAAAAGGGTATTATTTCTGACTTATCTATTAATACCATGTACCCTAGATTCATTGCTATAAATGGAGTCTATAAACTCTTTTTCAGGAGTCAAGTGTTTTACTCTAGATTTATCACTGTTAAACCTGAATTTTTGAAAATTGTATGTTGCTGATTCTTATACTTTAACAGTTGTTTATAATCATGCTTCCTTTCTGAACCTATGATTCAGCTGTTGTCAAGTGACCCTCCTACCTTCTCTTCCTTGTTTATCTGTTCATATTCCTTCTCAAAGGGGGAGCTATTATTTAGGGGGAGAAATAATTCAGGGGAGTCTTACATTCAGGGGGAGAATGTTCTAGAGGAATTTGCATGCATAATGCACTTTGCACTCTTGTTTTTACTATTTTTCTCTTTTTGATCATGTCAAAGGGGGAGAAAATCTTGTGTGTGACTCACTGTCACATTGTGTTGTCATCATCAAAAAGGGGGAGAATGTTGTGCCTCTTAGGCACAAGCATGTGCTATGTTGCTTTGATGATAGCAATGCTATTTGGTTTTGATGATAGCAAGACAGTGAGTGTATTTGATATTATATTTTGATGATTGCAATGCTATTGTGTTTTGATGATTGCAACAACCAATGTGCATTTCTATGCATTCTTATCCTTGAGCATTCTGCATATGATAGCAACATGAATGATGATGTTTAGCATTGATGGCATTTGTTCCTTATATATATATGCATTGCATTCTGTCAGATATCATGTCTCTGCATGTATCTACAGTCTGAACAGTAGTGGGTCGACCCACCCTTGCTGATGCGTCGAACCATCATAACTTTGTTTGTTTGGGTAACAAAGTCTATACACTGCTACACTCAAGTCTGTACATTGGCTTCGCTTCATCAAGTCTGTACATTGACTCGCCAACTTCTTTGAAGTCTGTACATTGCTTCAGGAGCTTCAAGTCTACACATCGCTTCGCTCCATGAAGTCTGTACATCCACAGTGAAACTTCAAAGTCTCTACACCGCTTGAGCCTCAACAAGTCTGTACATCACCTTAAGCGTCTCAAGTCTATTCATTGGCTCAAGCTTCCAAGTCTGTACACTGGTTCAAAGTCTACACAACGCCTCTTTGATTCTAAGTCTTTACATTCGTTTTAAGGCAAAGTCTGTACATTGCCTTTGTGCTTCAAAGCATGTCGATTGAAGAGTCTACACATTGGGTTGTCTGGCTTCAACCCTATACATTCAATTGTTAGGCCCAAGTCTATACACGCGTTGTTAGTGGCCTGAACTTAACTGAAGTCTATACACTGGACTTCATTTTACCAAGTCTGTACACTCGCTGCACTGTTCAAATCCATACACTGGCAGCTCTGCTTAAGTATATACATTCGTCTTAACTAAGTTCATTTTCCTCTGTCTGTCTGCAGATGATTCAGGCCATCAAGACTTGGCACGTGATCCAAGAGGCTGAAATGCTGACACGTGGACACAACAGTTCAAACAATCAAGAAAGAAGCTCCTAGATTATTCTGGTGCGTCAATGGATTGATCAAGTAGCGTGGACGCAGCAGTTCAAGTATCCCTTATTGCAGCCTCTGGAGTACATTGGCAGCATCGATGCTGCAGCTCCATGCGTCAACGCAGCATGCTGAGAGCGTCAACGCAGCACATCTATCTGCTGAAGACCTGATCACTAGATCACCTACGCGTCAACGCACCAGTGGAGCAGCGTCGACGCAACAGTTAAAAAGGCTAGGCTGGTTGCTCACTGGAACTCATCAATGCGTCAACGCCACGGGTTGGAAGCGTCGACGTAGCAGTTAAAAAGGCTAGGCTGTTTGTTCGCTGGAACGTATCAATGCGTCAACGCAGCAAACTGATGGAGTCAATGTTGGATTTTGTGTCTTCCCTAAGTGTTTTGATGATGAGCAACACTATGTTAATTGTTGTTGATATTTTTGATCAGATATCTTGCACTTGAGTTATCCATGGTTTTATATGAAAAAGCTGCTAAGAGGTAACACTTCGTGTGTTCGTACAAGTTCGGTCTTCGTGCTGTTTTCCTTAAACCTCATGTCATTCTTACTTCGCGTTTTCACCTCGTGTCGAGTTAGCCATGTTGTCGTCTGATTGAGTGTTGTCTTTCACCTCGTGCAGTCTTTGATTACTATGTTGTTTCCATGTCATCCTTAGCTCATGTCATCCGTTTGTATTCCTCTCTTCGAGTCTATTTTCGCTGAGTCTCTAAGTCAGTCTAAGTTCAAGTGTTCGTTTCACTTCGTGTTGTTTTCTCTTCTCATGTCTTCATGTCGTGTTCCTGAAGCTGCTCTAAAAGTTCTGATGAACTTCTAGTAGTTTTCCTGTAGACGTCGTGTCGTTCCTACTTAGTAACCACACTTCGTGACGGTTACTGTTGTCCATGTCTTCGTGTTGTGTTTACGTCTTCGTGTTGATCTGTCTTCGTGTCGGTTTCTATTTTTCGTCCTTAAGTTATGGTCACCCCGTGTTGTTTTCATCTCGTGCTGTTCTTACTATACTTCGTGTCATTTTTTGTGTAGTGTGTGTTTTTGTCACCACTATACTTCGTGTCGTTGTGCTTCACTTCGTGTCAACTTCACTTCGTGTTGTTTTTCACTCCGTGTCAAACTTCACCGCGTGTTGTTTTCACTTCGTGTCAAACTTCACCTCGTGTTGTTTTCACTTCGTGTCAACTTCGTCTTCGTGTTGTTTTCACTTCGAGTCGTCTCTTTATATTCTGTCTTCGTGTTGGTCTCTCGCTTTAGACTTCGTGTCGTTTTCGCCTTGACCACACATCGTGTTGCCTTCCGTAGACCTCGTGTCTTGAATATTTGCAACCACTTCGTGTCGGTTTCTGTCGTTAGCTCGTGTTGTCCTCGTGTTGTTTTTGCATTCGTGACCTCGTGTCTCTTTTGGCTTATAACCTCACCTCGTGTCATTTCCTTCTGTGTGTCTGACCTGTTACAGAGTATCTCGTGTCATTCTTGTGTCATTTCGAGTAATAGTCACGTCGTGTTGTTACTATATAACTCATGCAGTTTTGGTTTTTGTGGCCATGCAGTGTATTAATGGATTTAATCTTATTACAGGTCCGAGGAAGAACATTCCACACTCCTGGGCTGCACGTGATCCGAGACAAGAGGAACCAATCTGATAAAGGCACGTGGTAGGAAGATTCTGGATCGAGCGTGGGAGGCACACGCGTTCTGTGCCCTATCCACCTGCTGTTACTGCTATAAATAGAATCCTTCGTCCTCAGATGAAGGTGATCGAAGAAGAGAGGCATAGAAGAAAAAAGCAGGAAAATAGAGAGCCCTTCGATCCAGGAAAAGAAAAGAAAGAAGAAAGAATAGCAGAGAGAAAAAGAGAGAGAGCAGAAGAGTGATCAGAAGAGTTGTTCTGACTTGCGGATCAAATCCGAAGTCTATTGCTCTGTATTGAGCTACATTGTTTTCATTTTCTGGTATTTGATTTCCTTCGTTCGTATTTTTCGTTTATTGTTCTTACCTTTCTTCAACTGTTCTTGTTTGTGTTTCCGATCCTCTGGACTGAGGTCGGGGTCCTCCTGTGAGATCAAGAGAAGGGAGAGTCAATCTCCAGTCTGCAAGCAGCAGGTGGGCTACTTGTAGGTTCCCTCCGGGTTGGGAGGAAGAGGGGTCTTCGACCTCTGGTTCACTAGTAGCAGGGCTGCTACTAGTGGGGTTCCCTCTTGGTAAAGAGGAAGAGAGACGAGAGTCTCTGGGTTCTAGTGACTGCTGGTCGCTAGAGGTTCCCTCCGGGTAGGAGGAAGAGGAGAGGTTGTTCTCCTGGGAAGCTGTGTATCAGTAGTTGTTTGGCAAGCTGTGTTGCCCAGCCATTAGTGAAGCCACACTCGGTTTGAGTGTGGGGTGGATGTAGGTCTGAAGGACCGAACCACCTTAAAATCCTCTGAGTCCTTGTGTGATCGATTGTGGTAATATTGATGTATGCCTTCTATTTGCTTGAGCTATTAACTGCATTGCATCATTTTCGATAGTCGGAGCTCGAGGTTATTTGCGTTTAGCAATATACTCTGCAGTATTTTTTAATTCTATGAAAAACAGTGATCTATTCATCCCCTCCCCTTCTAGATCACTTCATATTGTACTTATCTGTTGGTATCAGAGCAGGTTTTTCCCAGAATGTGGTCCAACGGCCAGGGAAACGGATCCACTGGTCCTCGCAGTTTCATAGCTGATGGGCAGTCTATCACCCGTCCCCCCTTCTTTGATGGTAATAATTACTTCTTCTGGAAGAACATGATGGAAGTCTTTATCAGGGCCCAAAGTCACAAGCTATGGAAAGTGATTATAGATGGTCCATACACCCTTCCACCGAATGAAGACATGTGGACAGAAGATCAGGTCAAACTCTCCGCACTGAATTGGACAGCTCTTAACATCATACAGTGCGCCGTCCACCCGGAAGAGTATTCGAGGATCTCAGCGTGCAAGACTGCAAAGAACATGTGGGATGATTTGCAGTTAATTCATGAGGGCACATCTCAGGTGAAGGCTACCAAGATCAACATACTTACAACTCAATATGAGTTATTTAAGATGAAGCCAGAGGAGCCGATCACAGAAATGTATGCCAGATTATCTGTGATCATCAACAGTCTGAAGGGCCTTGGAAAGGATATTCAACAAGAAGACATAGTCAGGAAGATCCTTAGGTCTCTAACTCCCGTCTGGGAAACCAAGGTGACTGTAATAGAGGAATCAAGAAATTTATCCATCATGACAGTAACCCAGCTGATTGGATCCCTCATGACCCATGAAATGAAGTTCAAACATGGAAACGATGGGCATGACAGAAAGGGAAAGAATGTTGCTCTGAAGGTCTCACGACATGCTAAGAAGAACAACAGCAGCAGCAGCAGCAGTGATGATAGCAGCGAAGGCTCTGATGGATTCTCAGACCTGGACAAGGACGAGCGAGCTATGCTCACCAGGCAATTCAGAAAGTTCCTGAGAACTAAAGGAAAATTCTACAGGAGGAAGAAATTTAATGCTGCAATGAAGTCTCCTGAGCGAGGATTTGAGAAGAACCGGTCTGCTAAGAAGATCACTTGCTATCATTGTCAGAAACCCGGTCACATGAAAAGTGAATGTCCAGAGCTACAAGCTAAGGCTCCAGGACACCAGAAGAAGATGGTGCACAAGAAGAAGAAGGCCATGCTGTGCACATGGAGAGATGAGGAGGAGGACCCAGAAGCCACTTCGTCCAGTGAAAATGAAGAAAAGACCTGCCTCATGGCCGACCATGAGAAAGAGGTAACAAACTTATTTGAGAATTTTACCTTGGATGATTGGGAGGACGCCTATGGCGACCTGTTAAGTAAATATAATTGTTTAAACAAGGAGCACAGAATGCTTAGACGTAAGTTTCATTCTTTGTCTGAAGAACACTCTTCTATTGTCACTGATAGCATGAAAACCAAGGAGATGGCCATTGAGCTAGACCAGGTTAAAGGTGAGATTGAGAGGTTGAGAATGGAAAGAGAGGAGAGTCTAGCTAGAATGGATGAGCTGAAGTGTAAAGCTGAAGAGTGTAAAGGAGAGATTAGACTGATGGCTGAAAAACATGAGGCAGTTAGAAAAGTTAATCAGGAACTCCAGGACCAATGCAATGAATTTCAGAAGGAGATTGAGGACAAAGAAAAAAGTGCTTGAGAAGTTTACAGAGGGGAGAAACAACCTGAATGTCCTTCTGGGGTCGAGGGTAAACTTCAATAGGGAGGGATTAGGATACAATCCTACTAGTAAAAAACCCTTTGAATTTAAGACTACCACGTTCTGCCCTGCCAAAGGCAAAGAGAAACTGGAAACACCATCCAGTTCCAAATCTGTCTCTACAATGAAGTTTTCGACCGGCAAATTCATTCAATCCACTGGTCAGCAACCTAAGTCGGGAAATCCTGAAATAAGAACTGCTCATGTGCAACAGGTGGGGAACAAAGGTTCTCACAGAACCAGTCGTATTGATGTCACAAAAAGGGTGAAAAGTTTTGTTAAGAAAGCTCATCATGCTAATTATCAAGTAGAGCATGGCAACGTTCACCAGGTTCAGCACAAATTTTATTGGAGTAAAAATGCTTACATGAATTATGCTCAACACACACGCGTATCCTCTAAGAGGCCAACCAACAATGTCTTTGTTCAGAAACAACATAGTTCAAATAGGAATAAGCTTATTCAACACCCACCAAGAAACGACAAAAGGGAAGAATCAACCCACATAAAACCACTGAAGAGAACTATAAAACAAATGTGGATTCCCAAGTGCTTTTTGCATAATCTGAAAACTGGTTCTGGACCCAATTTGAATTGGGTCCCACATTACTCTGTCTGAATTTTTGCAGGTCAGCCTGGCAGTTGAGCATAACAAGTGGTATATTGACAGCGGCTGTAGCAGGCACATGACAGGAGACCGGTCCAAATTCAGCAAACTAAAAATGAAGTCTGGGGGCTTGGTCAAATTCGGAGGAAATAACATAGGAAGAATAATTGGAATTGGTACGATTGGTAAGTCCTCCACTAACTCCATTGAAGATGTGTATCTTGTAGAAGGACTTCAGCACAACTTGGTAAGTATAAGTCAACTTTGTGACAAAGGACACAAGGTAATCTTTGACCACAACTCGTGCACTATTTTTGAGCTGAATTCTGATAACATCATGTTCAAAGGTCATAGAGTAAATAATGTGTACATCGTTGATCTAGATGATAATTCTGAAACAAACTTGTGTCTGTCTGCTAATTCTGAGCAGGTTGCTTTTGACTGGCATAGGCGTCTAGGCCACGCTAGTGTGTCTACTTTGAATAAACTGTCTAATTATAACCTAGTCAGAGGTTTGCCCAAAATAAAATTCCAGTTAGGGTCCAAGCTCTGTGATGCTTGTGCTCAAGGTAAACAGACTCGTGCAGTTTTTAAGTTGAGAACTGAAGGTCTCTCATCTAAACCACTACAGCACTTGCACATGGATCTCTTTGGTCCTACTCGAATACAAAGCCTGTCAGGTAAGAGATATGGTCTAGTCATAGTTGATGACTTCACTAGATTTTCTTGGTTGTTCTGTTTAGCAAATAAAAATGATGCTTTTGTTCACTTTGAAGAACTTTTTAATAAAATCAAACTGCAAGGTGAACATAATATCATTACAATTCAGTCTGACCATGGAGGAGAGTTTGAAAACTCTTCATTCTCTGAATTTTGCTCAAGAGAGGGAGTGACTCACAGATTTTCTTCTCCCAGGACACCGGAGCAGAATGGAATTGTTGAGAGAAGAAACAGGTCAATAATTGAAATGGCCAGGACTATGCTGATTGAGAGTGGACTTCCAAGGAGATTTTGGGCAGAAGCTGCAAATACAGCATGCTACATTTTGAATCGAGCCTTGGTAAGACCTACTCATAAGAAAACTCCTTATGAACTCCTCAAGGGTAAGCTGCCAAACATTTCTTACTTTAAAATCTTTGGTTCCAAATGTTTCATCCACAATAATGGTAAGAATGGTTTGGATAAGTTTGAAGCAAGAAGCTCTCTTGGAATTTTTCTCGGATATTCAGAAACCTCTAGGGCTTACAGAGTCTTCAATAAAGATGAGCAAACTGTTGAAGAAACACCTCATGTAGTGTTTGATGAGAATGTTCTATCTGACAAAAAGATAAATGATGACAGGGAGTCACCTGATGAGGGAGATTTCTTGGAGAAAATTGAAGAAGAAGAGATGCAGCAAACTGCTCAACCAGAAAACTTACAACAAGAAGGAGCAACTGAGGTAGGTGAACCCTCAGGTGAGGTAATATTTCACAAAGATCATCCTAGTGAAAATGTCATAGGTAATTTGCATGATCCCACTAGGACAAGGTCTCATTTTAGAACTGTCTAAGAATAGGACTTAGCTGCTTTGACATCTCAGGTAGAACCCAAGACTGTGGAAGAGGCTTTAAAGCATGATTCTTGGGTATCCTCCATGGGTGAGGAATTAAATCAATTTGAGAAAAATAATGTATGGAAACTAGTTCCTAGACCTGAAAACACTCATGTCATTGGCACTAAATGGGTTTTCAAAAATAAGATTGATGAAAATGGGGCTATCTCTAGAAACAAAGCAAGACTTGTAGCTCAAGGCTAGAGTCAGGAATTTGGTGTGGATTTTGATGAATCCTATGCACCAGTAGCTAGGATGGAAGCTATAAGAATTCTGTTTGCATTTGCATGCTCTAGAAACATTCGGCTACAGCAAATGGATGTCAAAAGCGCATTCTTAAATGGGTTATTGAAGGAAGAAGTATATGTTGAACAACCTCCTGGGTTTAATTTCTCTGTTCAGCCTAACATGGTTTTTAGGTTGAATAAAGCCCTCTATGGATTGAAGCAGGCTCCCCGAGCCTGGTATGAGAGACTTTCTGAGTTCCTTGTGAGCAAGGGCTACACTCGAGGTAAGGTTGACCAAACCCTATTCACCAAAAGTCTCGGAAAGGAGTTAATTGTGGTCCAGGTATATGTTGATGATATCATTTTCGGATCTAACAATTCAAAATTATGTAAAGATTTTTCTGAGTCTATGTCCCAAGAATTTGAAATGAGTCTAGTTGGCGAACTAAAATATTTTCTTGGACTGCAGGTCAAACAAATGGAGGATGGTTGTTTCATAAATCAAACCAAGTATACTCTGGAGATGCTGAAAAGGTTTGGAATGACCAACCTCAAGACAATCTCAACACCCATGGGTACTAGCTCCTCACTGGATTCAGACGAAAAAGGTAAAGAGGTGGATGCTAAACTATATAGAGGTATGATCGGTTCACTCCTCTACTTAACTGCATCCAGGCCCGACATTCAATTTAGTGTAGGGATGTGTGCCAGATACCAGGCTAGGCCTACTGAATTGCATCTGGCAGCTGTAAAGAGAATTTTTAGATACTTATCTGCCACCCATGATCTAGGTCTCTGGTATCCTGCATCATGTAGTTTAGATCTCATTGCATACACTGATGCAGATTATGTAGGATGTAAATTGGACAGGAAGAGCACTAGTGGTCACTGCGAATTTCTTGGAGGGTGCTTAGTCTCTTGGGGATCCAAGAAGCAACACTCTGTGGCTCTCTCTATTGCTGAAGCTGAGTATGTGGCAGCAGGGAGCTGTGGCACACAGGTTATATGGATAAAACACCAGCTTCTGGACTACTCGGTTGAGCTAGGTTGTACTTCTATCTTTTGTGACAATACTAGTGCAATAAATATTGCAAAGAATCCTGTACTTCATTCCCGAACTAAACATATTGAAATCAGGCATCATTTTATTCGAGATGAAGTAGCTAGGAGGACTTTTGAGTTGATCCATGTTGGCACTAACTCACAAATTGTAGATATCTTTACTAAGCCACTGGATACTGAAAAATTTAGCACTTTGCGCAGAGAACTAGGTATTTACAAAATTTCATGATTGAAAAATTGATTTCTGAATACCATGTCATGTGTTATTATGCTTATCATATTCATCATCTGTTGCTGAAGAAATAACTTCATTATGAGTGTTTGGTGACTCACTCCGTTTTGATTGAATAGTCTGTTCAAACTTCATGGTGTTCTCTTTGAAGTGTTTTGAGGGTTGTCTTGGTTAAGTCTGTGTTGGGGTCAAGGTCTCAGGGGGAGCTAGATTTATAATAGGTGCTTTGGTCTTTGGCCTAATTTGAACATACTCCGAACGACATCTTGCTGACATCAAAAGAGAATCAGGTTGATTAGGTGTATAAAAGAAAGTGTTGGATGCTTTATCCTTTAAGACTGTTCATCTAATTTCTTGTTGGAATTTCAGCTGTTAGTCCCACTGAGATCAAAATCTGAATTCAAAGATTATCTTCCTACACGGTAACTGTCTTCTGATCTAGCCAGTACAGCATACCTACTTAGTCAATGGTGAGTCCGAAATGAGGTATTTTGTGCTTTAGTCTGAATCACCTTGGATCTGGTGTATTGTTCTCAAACAGACTCAAGCTTAATTAACAAGGTTTTAAGAGCTGGTTAATAAAAACAAAAATTTCATAAAATTGTTATCAACCTTGTTAACTGCTCATTGAGAAACTGGGATTTTCATCAATGAAGTGAAAAAACATCCCATGTCATGAGATGGCAGTACTTATCTGGTTTCTTATTAACTGTCTTGATCATACAGAGCTATGGTACATATCTGGTTAGTAACTGGGGTGTCTGGCCTCTGATATCCTCTTATCAGAAGGGGTAATGTGGTCCTGCCACCGAGTAACTAGGGTTTCATGCCTCTAAACAAGGTGTCTCCCTAATGTCAAAGGTGTACTTGACAGACTTACCTTTGATCTTGACCATCTTTAAAGATCCTGCTCACTTGAAGTATATCTCTTGATTTGTTTGTTCTCAATACCACAGGTCTTTGTCTTCTGACTGTCTTACTTTATACTCTCTCAGTAAAGACTTACTTTGATCAAACTGGTATCTTGTAACTCACTTGCTTAGAATGTGGTTCTGTGTATGGAGCGAATCCTTATTCACAGTTTTTGCACAGTCTGACTAACTGATCTTCAAAAATCCTCACATAAAATTAATGGCTTTCTTAATTGACTAAACATCTCAATAATCTCCATTTATCTGCCTTACTCTGTCCTGTTTTCTCTCTATAGTCAGCAATTTTTCTTTCTCTGTATCTTCAGATTTGCCCCTAGTTTTGATGATGTCAAAGGGGGAGAGAATTGTGTGGTTTCGATTTCAAGGTTTTTGCATGCCATAGTGTTGAGGGGGAGAGTTTCGGTTTCAGAGTTTTTGCATGCCATAGTGTTGAGGGGGAGTTAGTTATCAAGTCTGAGGTAAACTATTGCTGTGTTCAAGGGGAGTGTTCTGGTGTCTTCAGAGGAAGCAAGGAAGCAAGTCTGCTTTAATTTGTCTGCATTAAATATCCTGAAATGATCTCTTTTGAACTTATCTCTTATACTTAATATAGTGTTGCCATCATCAAAAAGGGGGAGATTGTTGGATTTTATGTCTTCCCTAAGTGTTTTGATGATGAGCAACACTATGTTAATTGTTGTTGATATTTTTGATCAGATATCTTGCACTTGAGTTATCCATGGTTTTATATGAACAAGCTGCTAAGAGGTAACACTTCGTGTGTTCGTACAAGTTTGGTCTTCGTGCTGTTTTCCTTAAACCTCATGTCATTCTTACTTCGCGTTTTCACCTCGTGTCGAGTTAGCCATGTTGTCGTCTGATTGAGTGTTGTCTTTCACCTCGTGCAGTCTTTGATTACTGTGTTGTTTCCATGTCATCCTTAGCTCATGTCATCCGTTTGTATTCCTGTCTTCGAGTCTATTTTCGCTGAGTCTCTAAGTCAGTCTAAGTTCAAGTGTTCGTTTCACTTCGTGTTGTTTTCTCTTCTCATGTCTTCGTGTCATGTTCCTGAAGCTGCTCTAAAAGTTCTGATGAACTTCGAGTAGTTTTCCTGTAGACCTCGTGTCGTTCCTACTTAGTAACCACACTTCGTGACGGTTACTGTTGTGCATGTCTTCGTGTTGTGTTTACGTCTTCGTGTTGATCTGTCTTCGTGTCGGTTTCTATTTTTCGTCCTTAAGTTATGGTCACCCCGTGTTGTTTTCATCTCGTGCTGTTCTTACTATACTTCGTGTCGTTTTCTGTGTAGTGTGTGTTTTTGTCACCACTATACTTCGTGTCGTTGTGCTTCACTTCGTGTCAACTTCACTTCGTGTTGTTTTTCACTCCGTGTCAAACTTCACCTCGTGTTGTTTTCACTTCGTGTCAAACTTCACCTCGTGTTGTTTTCACTTCGTGTCAACTTCATCTTCGTGTTGTTTTCACTTCGAGTCGTCTCTTTATATTCTGTCTTCGTGTTGGTCTCTCGCTTTAGACTTCGTGTCGTTTTCGCCTTGACCACACATCGTGTTGCCTTCCGTAGACCTCGTGTCTTGAATATTTGCAACCACTTCGTGTCGGTTTCTGTCGTTAGCCCGTGTTGTCCTCGTGTTGTTTTTGCATTCGTGACCTCGTGTCTCTTTTGGCTTATAACCTCACCTCGTGTCATTTCCTTCTGTGTGTCTGACCTGTTACAGAGTATCTCGTGTCGTTCTTGTGTCATTTCGAGTAATAGTCACGTCGTGTTGTTACTATATACCTCATGCAGTTTTGGTTTTTGTGGCCATGCAGCGTATTAATGGATTTAATCTTATTACAGGTCCAAGGAAGAACAGTCCACAATCCTGGGCTGCACGTTATCCGAGACAAGAGGAACCAATCTGATAAAGGCACGTGGCAGGAAGATTCTGGATCGAGCGTGGGAGGCACACGCGTTCTGTGCTCTATCCACATGCTGTTACTGCTATAAATAGAATCCTTCGTCCTCAGATGAAGGTGATCGAAGAAGAGAGGCATAGAAGAAAAAAGCAGGAAAATAGAGAGCCCTTCGATCCAGGAAAAGAAAAGAAAGAAGAAAGAATAGCAGAGAGAAAAAGAGAGAGAGCAGAAGAGTGATCAGAAGAGTTGTTCTGACTTGCGGATCAAATCCTAAGTCTATTGCTCTGTATTGAGCTACATTGTTTTCATTTTCTGGCATTTGATTTCCTTCGTTCGTATTTTTCGTTTATTGTTCTTACCTTTCTTCAACTGTTCTTGTTTGTGTTTCCGATCCTCTGGACTGAGGTCGGGGTCCTCCTGTGAGATCAGGAGAAGGGAGAGTCAATCTCCAGTCTGCAAGCAGCAGGTGGGCTGCTTGTAGGTTCCCTCCGGGTTGGGAGGAAGAGGGGTCTTCGACCTCTGGTTCACTAGTAGCAGGGCTGCTACTAGTGGGGTTCCCTCTTGGTAAAGAGGAAGAGAGACGAGAGTCTCTGGGTTCTAGTGACTGCTGGTCGCTAGAGGTTCCCTCCGGGTAGGAGGAAGAGGAGAGGTTGTTCTCCTGGGAAGCTGTGTATCAGCTGTTGTTTGGCAAGCTGTGTTGCCCAGCCATTAGTGAAGCCAGACTCGGTTTGAGTGTGGGGTGGATGTAGGTCTGAAGGACCGAACCACCTTAAAATCCTCTGAGTCCTTGTGTGATCAATTGTGGTAATATTGTGGTATGCCTTCTATTTGCTTGAGCTATTAACTGCATTGCATCATTTTCGATAGTCGGAGCTCGAGGTTATTTACGTTTAGCAATATACTCTGCAGTATTTTTTAATTCTATAAAAAACAGTGATCTATTCATCCCCTCTCCTTCTAGATCACTTCATATTATACTTATCAGTCAACGCAGCAGACTTGAGTTTCATAGGTTGAAGATCTCTGAAGGCTGCGTCAACTCCTTGGAGCAAGTGGGTTGACGCCATCTAACTCCAGTTGCTGAGCGTACTGATGAATGGGCACGTGACCCGAAGATGGCACCTGACACGTGATCCGAGGTGGTGCTGAGCATGTGATCCGAGGAGGAATCTTATGGACGGAAGGCGTGGGAAGCACACGCCCTATCTCCCTTGCTATTGCTGCTGGTATATATTGGAGCCTTCGTCTTCAGATGGAGACTGATCGTGATTGAAGCCAGGGAGCAAAAGAAGAGAAGAAAAAGTAGAGAGCAGAAGTTGAGAGAAGAAAAAGGGAAAAAGAAAAGAGAGCTTTCACGATCCAGCAGAAGAAAAGAAAAAGAGAAAGAGAGAAAAGGAGAACAGAGATCGAGAGAAGAAGAGAAGTGCAGCAGAGAAGAAAGAGAAAGAGAGAGAGTGAAGAAAGAGAGTGAGATCGAGGGAGATCTGTTCTTGATGGACCGTGGATCAAATCCAGGCCATCCAGCTCTTTAAGAGCCACATATGATGTTCCTTCTTTTACAGCTTATGTTTGCTGTGTTATTTTCGTTCCTTATTTTTCTTTTTATTCGATCTGATTTACTGAGTTCTTTCGATCCTCTGGACTGAGGTCAGGTTCCTCCTGGTGGGTCAGGAGAAGGGAGATCTGATCTCCTGTTTGCAAGCAGCAGGGGGCTTCTTGTGGGTTCCCTCCGGGCTAGGAGGAAGAGAGGCTAGGCCTCTGGTGGATTGCTGGTAGCAGAGTGCTACTGGTTCACTGGTAGCGGGGCTGCTACTAGTGGGGTTCCCTCTTGGTATAGAGGAAGAGAGACGTGAGTCTCTGGTTTCTAGTGACCGTGGGTTGCTAGAGGTTCCCTCCGTGTAGGAGGAAGAGGGGAGGTTGTTCCCCTGGGTAAGCTGTGTATCAGCGTCTGTTGGCAAGCTGTGTTGCCCAGCTGTTAGTGAAGCCACACTCGGGTTGAGTGTGGGGTGGATGTAGGTCTGCAGGATCGAACCACCTAAAAACCCCTCTTGCATTGTGGTTTGATTGCTTATGGTTTGCTTCCGCTAGATGTTTGCATAGGGGCGCTCCAAGTGTTTGATCACAGGTTCATTAGATGATTTGATCAGATTCTGTTCTAAGTGTTTAATCTGTTGAGTGAGCGAAATTCTCATTGAGCAAAAGTTTATATTGGGTAGAATTCTTTGAAAGATCCATTCACCCCCCCTCTGGATCTGTGTTTATCAATCGCACCTAGCCAACACTGCTGACTTTCTCGAGCTCATACACTCGGATGTGTGTGGACCCATGTCCATGGAAGCAAAAGGGGGTCACCTCTATTTTATTTCTTTTATTGATGACTTCCCAAGATACGGCTATGTGTATTTAATGAGACATAAACCACAAGCCTTTGAGAAGTTTAAAGAATATAAGAATGAAGTAGAGAAACAGACTGGCAAGAGTATTAAAGCTCTTTGATCGGATCGAGGAGGTGAATACCTTAGCCATGAATTCACTTCTTATCTTAAAGGTAATGGAATTGTTTCTCAGTGGACTCCACCATATACACCACAGTACAATGGTGTATCTGAAAGGAGAAACATGACCTTGTTAGACATGGTCCGATCCATGATGTCTATGCTAAGACTACCCTTGTCTCTTTGGGGCTATGCCTTAGAGACTGCAGCCTATTTATTGAATAGGATCTAAAGTAAATCTGTTCCTTCTATACCATATGAAATATGGAAAGGCAGGAAACCAAATTTTAAGGTGTCCTGCTCATGTAAAGAAGAACGATAATGATAAGTTTGAGTCGAGAACTGATAAGTGTAGGTTTGTGGGATATCCAAAGGAGACATTTGGATATTACTTCTATCACCCTTCTAAGCAAAGGGTCTTAGTGGCTAAGAGAGCTATATTTCTAGAAAGAGAATATCTTCTCCAGAAAAGTAGTGGGAGCCAGATAGAATTGGACGAGGTCCAAGAGCCACAACTCGTAGACACAAACTCATTCGATGAGACTGTATCGGTTGATCCTATTCAGAGTGAAACACAGACACTACGGAGATCTGGTAGACTACCAAGAGAACCTGAGAGATATGTTGGACATGTCTCAGAGAGGTCCTCTAAGGTATGTATCGATGAGGATAAAAATCCTCAATCGTATCAGGATGCAATCCATAGTGCGGACTCTGAGAAATGGCAAGAGGTAATAGATTCAGAGATCCAGTCCATGTACACCAACAAAGTTTGGAACTTAGTTGATGTACCCGAAGGGAAAGTCCCTATCGACTGCAAGTGGATTTTCAAAAGGAAAATCGGTGCAGATGGACAGATTGACACATACAAGGCCAGATTAGTGGGGAAAGGGTATCGTCAAAGACAAGGCGTTGACTATGATGAGACATTTTCACCTGTGGCCATGGTTAAGTCAATCAGAATCATCCTTGCCATTGCTGCATACCTGGATTATGAGATCTGAAAAATAGATGTGAAGACTACTTTTCTTAATGAAAATCTGTCAGAAGAGGTGTACATGGTACATATTGAAGGATTCACCTCCAAGCTACATCCTAATAAGGTATGCAAACTTCAAAGGTCTATTTATGGATTAAAACAGGCATCTCGAAGTTGGAACTTAAGATTTGATGAGACTGTCAAATCTTTCAACTTTATTCGAAATGAAGATGAACCCTGTGTTTACAAGAAGGTCAGTGGGAGCTTTGTGACCTTCTTGGTCCTTTATATTGTTGACATCTTACTCATTAGGAATGATGTAGAGATGTTAACATCAACTAAGTCTTGGTTATCCTAGATCTTCTCCATGAAAGATTTGGGAGAAGCATCCTATGTGCTGGGCATAAGGATCTACCGAGATAGATCTAAAAGGATGCTAGGATTATCCCAATCCATGTACATAGACACTATCTCAAAAGGTTTAGGATGAAAAATTCCAAGAGAGGTCTCATTCCCATGAGACATGAAATTTTCCTATCCAAGGGGATGAGTTCTAAAACTTATGAGGAGGTGGCACACATGAATAAGGTACCCTATGCTTCGGCCATAGGGTCAATCATGTATGCAATGCTATGTACACGGCCTGATGTTACCAATGCTTTGAGCATTGTCAGTAGATATCAGGCAAATCCAGGCGAAGAGCACTGGAAGGCAGTAAAGGGCATCCTTAAGTACTTGCAAAGGGCTAAGGATCTTTTTCTGCTTTATGGAGGAGAGGACCTACAGCTTAGAGCTTACACAGATTTTAGTTTCCAGTCAGATCCAGATGACTGCAAATCCATGTCAGGGTTTGTATTCATGTTGAATGGAGGGGCAGTTAGTTGGAGAAGCTCCAAGTAAGAAACAACGGCAGACTTGATGACGGAGGCAGAATATATTGTTGCAGCTGAAGCTGCTAAGGAAGCCGTCTGGATGAAGAAATTCATCTTGGAACTCGGTGTAGTTCCCGAGATATTAGCTCTCATCCCATTATTTTGTGATAACAATGGGGCCATCGTCTAGGCGAAGGAACCGAGATCTCACCAAAGGTCGAAGCATATTCTCAGACGCCTCCACCTTATTCGAGAGATTGTTGATCGTGGAGATGTGGCAGTAGAGCGTGAACCGTCAGAAGACAACATAGCAGATCCACTGACTAAGCCTTTGACACGGACTGTATTTGAGCGCCATCGGCATATGATGGGCCTAAAAGTTATGGGCAATTGGCTGTAGTTCAAGTGGGAGATTGTTAGTATTGGTGTGCTACAGGTCAATTTAGGGTCGGGTAGACCCGATAAATGTATGATCTTGTTCATTATTAATAAAGTGATATTTGAGCGTAAATATGTGATTGTATATTACTTTACGATGTCCCTAGGATATGTGGTTGTAAAGTCAACTTGAGATGGGATCTCAATCATGAGACTGACTTTACATGGACACATACCTTAAATTGTTCCTGGTTGGAGGGTAATCACTTGGGGACTTTGATTACCTATTAAATCAGTACACATGATGTATGACTGACCAGTCTAATGGTCATTGGTGCGGGACACCAACACATATGTGTAGGTGTACGTCCTGGGAGGAAGTGCATTTAACTGATCTGCTATTGGATCTTCAGATGGTTGATTATACCTAATGTCAACTGAAGATCCAACGGTCTCAGTAGCATCGTTGGTCCTTTGACCTGAGACATTGATCGGATCTTACACGAGGACTGGAATGGTTTAATTAATTGGTTAAGTGACTTTAACCATAAGTCATGAGTTGTCGAGTCATTAACCACTCCTGGATACATGTGAAGATCATCAATGGTCAAGAGGGGATCGCTAACTATCGGGTATATATCAGACAGTTAATGGGTCATGACATTGACGCTCCGTTAAATCCCTAGCCAAGGTCGTGTGAGTTCGTTTAGAACGGACGTCATACACTTTAAAGAGGTCATGGTCAAATGGCACGATCATGGGGTTTGACAAAAACCATACCCTAGATCGTACCAGACTCATAGAAGGAGCGAGGGATTATATCAATGCGGTAACTGTGGACTTATAGGTACCAGACAGGCTGGTTTAAACCCGGCGTCCTCTAGGATCACGCGGATTTGCTGACCCAACGTGATCAAAGGTTCGGAATAAATTAAACTATTATTCGACTCTAGTAGAAGTGAATAATAAGTTTAATTTACTTCTAATTGAGAATTAGAAGTTATTGGGCCTTAAACTAGAGTGACTATGGGCCTAGAGGATCACACACAATGGATTCTTGGGTGACGGATTATTATTGTACAAATGTATATATTAATTCCCTTGAAATCCTTTTGGAAAGGCATATAAGAGGGACTTAATATATATGTACAATAATGAAAAGGATATATATACGATTTTAGTCCTTATGGGTTCTTTTCAAAAGGGGCCTAATCCTATATATATGCCACTTACGAGAGCTCTCTTCTCCACTTGGCTTAAGCAAGCACTAACAGCAAGGGAAGAAGAGATTAACTCTCCCCTTCCTCCCTCTTGCTCTTTCTCTCTCCCTGGAAGCTCTCTCTCTCCAGAAAGGGAAAGAAAAGGAAGGATCGGGGCTGGGAGATGCCGTCGCTGCGCAAGGATCCGTGTGGATCTGCTCTAGAGGCCGTACTTCTGTGCGGCTCGGTGTCCGTGAGATTCTACATCGGGCATAGCAGACAGCGTCGTTCCGCGCAAGGTGAAATCTGTAACCTGTAGTTAGGGGTTGGGTTATTAATGCATCGATTAGAGCATGGGTCTAGGATTCCATAAAGTCGGGTTCGGGTAAATAAAATTTTTGTTATCCACTGCGTTGCCCGAGGAAGCTATGTGGATCCTTACATCTATGACCCCCAACGGTCATAAACCAATGATCGGAATCACTGTAACGGTCTAACACCAAGGCATCACAGCACTGTGGCGGTCTATCGTGGGACCGTCAGGCCCACGAACGCCACGCCCAAAAACCAACGAAGTGTAACGCACCTCCCTGGGAGCGTTACACCCTGTGGCGGTCACTAGAACGACCGCCACAGCGCTCCGGCGGTGAAACGGCGAACAAGTACCAAAAATGGCAACCACGCCCCCATACCTCCATGGGAGAGGGGGAAATCAAGGGAGAAGCCCCCTGGGGACCCCTAACATGATTATAGGCTATCAAAACGTCGAATCGCGGCTCAAATCCATAGATCGGGCGAACTCTCCCTAAAACATGATTTTTCCCCAACCCGCTCAAAAACGCCCCTATCGGCTCCCATTCGGCCTACAAATCACGGGGGATGATGGGATGAGCATAGGGATTCGTCCCCCTACCTCAATGGAGCGAAAGCTCCACCGAATCATTACCGAAATCAAGGAAGACACTCTTAGAACCCTCGTTCCTTCACGCCTCCCACGAATGCCGCATGCCCCCTCGATCGTCTCGTCGCCGCCTACGTCGTCGCGCCGTCGCCCATCGCCGTCTGCAGTCGGAGGGGAGCTCGTCGCGGTCACCGTTGGCCGAAGAGAGAGAGGAAGCGGCGCTCACGGTGGGGGAGGAAGAAGAAAGAGGAAGAAGAAGAAGAAAAGGTGGGGGAGAGAGAAAAGAAGGGGGGTATTTATAGAAAATCTAAAAATTTTAGAAAATACCAAATAATAGAAAATCATGTTTTCTCGATCCTCGGAATGCACCGATCATAACGGTACCACTCTCATCTAGGTGAACGACCCGGTTCACCCGCAACGAGGTTCCGAAGGATTTGCCGAAACCCGTACGGAAATCGGAAAACACGCGCGAAAAAGTCGCGGACGCACTCCGGGCCTCCGAAACAACTCCAGATCGCGTCGACCCAAACACGAAAGATGTCCAAAACAAAATTTCTGACCCAACGGAGCTGGACACTCCTAGAAAATAGATCCGGGACCCAAAAAGAAGGATCCGAAAGGTCTGGGATATTACAACACCCCTACAAAGCATATTCTCATTTTGGAGATTTGAGTACCCAAGCCATCTTGGGTCCCGAAGGTTAGTTCTAGCATGAGTGAGGTTATTTTTATATCTCCTAGAACACCAATCATCATCATTTCTCATTGTAGAAGAATCATCCATAGAATGACCATTCTGACCACAATAAAAGCAGTGAGAAGATTTTCTCCTCAAAAACTAATTGTCATCATTTTTCATTACATAATAAACATTCATTACATGTCTGAAACTACCATAGTAATGACATGAAAAATTCTTTTTGACGAACCATTCATCATCATTTTTCTTTGTGAAATAATTTTCAAACATATGACCATGTAGCCCACAGTAGTAGCAATAAACATTGAAGTTTTTCTTCATAGGTTTTTCATGATTTTTAGATTCATCAACAATTTTGAATTTTGACTTCAATGCCTCATTATCATCAAATTTCATCAAAGAACAATCATATATGTCATGACCAAATTTTCTGCAGTAATAACATGAAACATTCCTTCTTTTTCTTGAAGCATGAACAAACTCAACAGTGGGGGATTTTTCATGCACACAATGACAATCAATGATATTTTTCTATTTTAGATTTTCTTTATCACATAAAAGCACAGACTCATTCATACTCTTGATTTCATCTTCCAATGTCAAGATATGCATTTCAAGATCAACAATCTCTTTTTCATATGAAGTGACTTTTTCATTCAATAAGACATTGATAGCTTTATGACTCTCGATTTCATGTAACAATACATGCACTCTCTCAGATTGATCAACAGACATGCATTTTCTCTTTTCAAGGGCAAGCAATTTTTCAGATATAGCAGAATTCAAATGCTTCAATTCTTCATTCTCCTTAGCAAGTTTATCATTCATAACAAGTTCATTAAGCAAAATCTGATCACTATCAGTATAACTCGATTTATCTCTAGGTTCCTTTTCAATGTTTTCAAGTTCTGAAATTTTAGCCATTAAGGTTTCATTTTCAGTTTTTAGAATTGAAATTATTTCTCTATGATCATCAACCTCAAGCATGGAAGATTTGACTAATTTTTCAAGCTCAATACACTTTTCACAAGAGGAATTATCAACACAAGTATTTTCAACTTCGAAACATTTAGCACATGAAGAGTTAACATGACAAGAATCATCAAGTTTCTTTTTCAATTTTCTGTTTTCAGATTTCATTGTTTTATATCTATCACACAACTCATCATAAGCATCCATCAATTCATCATAACTCAGCTCATCTTCTTCATCGGAGTCAGAGTTTATCTTAGAACTCTCCTCGCTTTGATGATCATTGCCGTTGTTTGCCGCGAGGCACTCATCAACACTATTTTCTTGGGCTTCGCTTAACACATCCCAGATTTCTTTGGCTGACCTACAAGATAAAATAAAAGGATATACGTCAGTGTTCAAAGTAGCCTTAAGAACATTTAACATAAACAAGTTATCAGAATTCTTTTTCTTATCCTCATCGGTCCACTTTGACTCATTTTTAGGAAGACTGTGAGGACCCTGAGTTATTAGATTCAGAAGCTTCGGATTTGTATTAGTAATCCACACACATAATTTTTCAAGTCATAGAGCATAATCAAAACCATCAAAGACGGGAATCAAATTCATGCAAGCCATCATAAAGTGATCTTTTCTCCTAGACCGTGAGGTCCGCTACAAAAATTTGAGACTGGGCTCTGATACCAATTGTTAGCCCACAGTAGATGGCGGACAAGAAGGGGGGTTGAATTGTTTTCTTGCTGAGATGGGAGATTTTTTAAAAATAATTTAAACTAAACACAGCGGGATCAAAATAACTACGTTAATTGATCTAAACTAACGTAAGATACAATAGATCTCTCAATCTTTCCGATCTCACACGGATTTTCAATGCATGGAATAATTAAATTAATCCTAACACAGATAACAGATGAAGCGATGTGTAGAGGTGTAGTGGATAAAAATCTATATAATTGACCTGTGAAAGGAGATAGAAGAAATGGACAAACGCATAGGCATTCACACGAAGCACGAGGATTTTTAGGTGGTTCGGTACCACAACGGGCTCCCTACGTCCACCCCTCACCGAACCCGGTGAGGTTTCACTACACGCTACTCACGTAGCAACACGGGGATAAGCCCCAGCACCACACACGCTGCTTCCGCAGCAATACACACACCGGGACACGCCCCAAAATACTGCCGCTGCAGCACACAGACACAATGTCGGGGAACACACCCCGGACACTAAAAGCACACGGAGACGCAGCTTCGTCTACCACAACCAAACTTGGGAAAACTTTCCCCACAATAAAACAACACACGCGGAGATGCAACTCCTCCCACACACGATTATATATCGAGTTTGACAAAATAAAGGATATACAATAATCGCCCAACTTGAATAAATGCTCAGATAAGAGAGTAGAGATGAGAGAAGAAGAAATCCCCCTCAAATCTGCAGTGAACCACGTCCATTTGGGTAGTAGGGTGCGCTGGAACGTTTCTTCGCGGAGTGGAAGCCAACCACGGTCGTAGGAGACGCCTGGATATGAGTCTTCAGCATATGCCTTCAGAACTGGAATAAATCCGCAGTGATGAGCTTGTAGACGACGTCCTCCTCCTCTTCTTCTTCCTCCTCCAAGTAGAGCAGTGCCCTCACCCTTTCCTGCAACCAGATAGACAATATTAACGCAGGCTCCATCTTTTTCAAAGCAATCACGGCCAGCATATATCAAGGAGAAAACCAGCAATAAAAGACATGAATGCCCATGCTAAAACCCTCTCAAAGCAACCCTAAGACATGTAGAGAAACCCTAAGGGTAATGGTGTAAAACACCAACCCAATCGGATCTCAATCCATGGAGTCTGCAACCAAAACGGCTAACCCGATTTGGGTCGCCCAGAGAAAGTGTCGACTCACAGAGTCGACACTTTTCTCAAAGTGTACTGTCCCGTTAAACAAAAATAGGAGACAGGTGAAAGTTTCGACTCCTAGAGTCGACACTTTTCACCAGAGGTTCTTTTTTCATTGAAAAGAGACCTCTGGCTTGTAAGTGTCGACTCAAGGAGTCGACACTTGCAGCCAGCAGTGTCCAGCCAGCAAGCTGGCTAGAAAGTGTCGACTCCCTGACAGCAGAGAAAACCAAGTTAAATCCAAATAAGAGGCCTAGAACATTCAACCAAGTTCAAACCCCTATAATTAAAACATGATATGCTAGGAGAATGACATGCAATGAGGGGTCTTAAAACACAATCAAACTAGATCTTCAATAAGGAATATGGAGAGCTAAATGAGCAAAAGAACAACCTCAAGACTGTTAAGAAGAGCATGCATGTGACACATGCAAACTCAACTTCTCTGAACCAGCAATGAGCATATAACCAAAAGTTCTATTCAATGCCTACCAATAATCCACCAGCAACCAAAATTCAAGATGCTCATTCTTACCGTTGCCATAGAGAATTTGTGAGCATGATAGAACCTACACTAAATAAAAACACATATTCAAGTCAATGCAATTCAAGAAGCCATTTTCAATCCAAGATTCTTACCATCAATGATAGAAATCTGCATATAGAATCTGCAATATCTTGAAACACAAGATCATGTCAGTCCATGTTTTTCACATATCAATATTATTCATGCAAACCACACACGGGTTCCTAGTTCAACTTAAGAAGATAAAATGCAGTCCAAACTGAATTCACATAATCCTCCAAATCATGAAATGGATTATATACAAAATTAGAAACTTACCATGGATCCAAATCAACCAAGTAAGATGCATATGAAAGACCAAGAGGCAAGATCAATGCATGTTCAGCCAAGGTCTATGCATATTAGGCCAAGGTCTGAACAAATGAAGCACACAAGATTACCTCTGCACAACTGCAAATTAATAACTTGATTTTCAACAAGTTGAATATAGAATTCACACAGTTCAATGCATACAACCCAAGTTTAGTCGAAAAACAAGTTGAACTCCCATTCCTTACTCAGATATTGAAACCTAGTTGAAAGACC
Source organism: Amorphophallus konjac (assembly GCA_022559845.1). Taxonomy (NCBI): domain Eukaryota; kingdom Viridiplantae; phylum Streptophyta; class Magnoliopsida; order Alismatales; family Araceae; genus Amorphophallus; species Amorphophallus konjac. The sequence continues at coordinate 116,452,255 of CM040124.1, read as the reverse complement.
AAGATTAATCCACCTATCCTAAATGTCATGCCAATGCACACATAGATTATAAATGCAGTCAGAGCAAACTGAACCTTCACAACTATGGACAGCAAAATATCAAGCATTTATGTCAGTCCATTAAAAACCCCATTAACCCCATTTGAAGACATGATTTAGCCAAGTCAGATAGCATTGTTAGAGGGTCTTAAGAACACCAGACAAACTTGGATAACCAAGAATTATGGAAAGCAAGTTAGGCAGAAACCCCATAAAGGATATGCATGAAGGCACCAATGTTTCCCAACTCAAGCATGTCTACTAATTCAAAGGACTCATGAAGATGAGGAAAGGATTACATGTTTGCAATATGAGTAGACACAAATCCATAACAAGAGACAAGGCTCAAGAGCCTTATGACCTTCTATGAAAACATGATTTCACCAATAAAAAACATCATGTATGAAGTGCATCAAGAGATAAACATGGTGATGTCAATGCACATGATGAAAGCAATCTAGAAGAGGTCGATGCATGTCCAAAGGCAGGTCAGTGCATGTGAAGAACAAGTAAGACAACCTACAGAAGAAGATGCAACATATCAGCTCATGAGACAACAACAGACATTTTTCACATCACTTACTCAGAATATTTTCACTTTGAACTATACGTAAAATACATAATATATTGTGATCATCAAAACCATTATCAAAGACAAAGAAGGGGCGCACCGAACCCAACATATAGGCCATTGCCTCCTAATTTCTCTCAAGATTTCAATGTCTCTCCATTTGTCGGCGGCCTCGTGAAAAAGCCGCTTTGTGGCAAAATCAACTTCCATGGCATCGGATATAATGTAGCACTCAAAGTAGTTGTCCATAGCGGCTTCCCATTTTAAGTAGTTCCTCGGGACCTTGGAGCCATAGAAGTCCGGGGCTTCGGGCCTACGGAGGTGGTAGGATTGGGTTCCCCATCCTTGGGTGTGTTGCCACCATTCATATGACGTGGGCTTTTGGGGATCCATGGGACACAGGGAGCTATATGATGGCCATGCCGACACTTGGTGCAAGACGGACCGACTAGACACGACCCAAAACAATGCAAAGTTCGAATGCAGACTCGACTACAAACCTAGACTCAACCAATATCCGGTACGTGGCGGAGGTTTGATCCGAAGATCGCACTCATGCAAGTGCGCTACCTTCCCGATAGGCGTAACCTCTCATTCCGGGAACACCTTTTGATATACCAAGTATCGGAATGCAAATGTGACACATTGGACCGACTTACCGACTACCTTAGACTTAATCTGGCTCTGATACCAATTTGATGCGGGACGGGACGTGAACCTGGGACTCTAGCTCGCGGACGTCCCTATGCGAGGGAAACGTGCGGATTTGCGCGGTTGAGAAACCGGCAATGAGTCAAGTGTATCGGCTTTTCCGAGTGCTCGGATCGAGTCACGAGACGGGTTACACTCGCTCCTCTCGCAGCGGTGACTGAATTGAATCGAGCTAGTTAACCTATCACTTGCAGCGGCATAAAAATATATACGAGTAAAGCAAAGTGGCGAGAGGGGAGCAGAAACGATACCTCCACGCTACCGGGCGTGGGGAAGACGACCCCGGCCAAGAACGGTGACTCCCGATATAGTAAATGTTAATAATTACAGAAGTGATTTTTAAGGCCCACTCCACGCAGGGAGGTAAAAGGCCGCAACAGCGGTCCGGCAGTGCCGATTCTGGGTTGATGGGCAGCACGTTGGAGGGGTTCCGGGCGATTGAAGATAGCAAGTCCGGATCTGCAATATGCAGACCGACAGGACAACGTATAAGGGCCTCCAAAGGGACGTAGTCCTCCTGGGATCTTCTGAATGCGGCGCTTGGCTGAGACGATGGCGGGACGTCCCTAGTCGACTCCCAGAAGTGGCGATCGCTAAATCAGAGCTTTGATATATTATTGGGAATAATTTCCCAACACCTTCTTTCTGTCTTGGCTCGGAGCAAGAATATGCGCCTCCACGAAAAGATTTTTGCGCCCAGATCCAGTGTTGGATCGAGGCAAAACTGGTACTGATGGATAGAGGACTCAAAGGGCTACAACATATAATTATTTTAGATCCATCCAGTAGACGGATTAGAAATGAAAATGATTGTGGGTTGTAGTTATTTCTGGCTCAGAATTATAGACACACAGGATAGAACAAGATCTGTCTGAAATTGAATTTTGAACGAGGGCAAGGTGGTCGATCTGGGAGCTGGGGATTTTATGGAGGATAGACGGGGATGTGAGGGATGTGTAGAAATTTTTAGGGATTTTTTTGATGAGGGATGAAGGGTGGGAAAAATGGAGGAACTGGATACTATCACGCAGGTCTGCATAATGGCAGATTGCGTAGGGTGAAGAATAAAAGTCGGGAAAAAGGGCAAACTGTGGTGGAATGGCACAAAATGTATATTGCTGGAAAGATAACTCAAAGAGGAATAATCTCTCAAAACCGCAGCTCGATCAGAGCTGTGAATTGGGAGAACCGACCTGTTCTTTAGGCTACTGTTCTGGATTTCATGGTTCAGGACAGCAAGGTGGAGGGTGGCTTGTCGCGGCTCGTTGGCGGCACGAACGGTCGCGGCGGCGGAGATGGCTGAGCTTCACAGCCAGGGGAAGAGATAACCCTTGGAATCCACCAAGTTTTTGTGGGAATCCACCCTAGAAACACAGCAATCTAACTGCAAGGGAGAGGGAGAGAGGGGGGCGCCCAAGGCTCCTTGCAATTTCACATAAATTCTTCTCATTAATTCTTGAAAATGTGGAAATACAAGCTTATATAGAAATTGACAAAAGACCTAAATTATCCCTAGATCTAGGGTTAGGGAGGGGCAAATAAGGGATATCATTTTCTTCCCCTATGTGGTCAAAAGAAATAAAACTAAAAAATTACAACAAGAATAAACTATATTAAAGGGGGGGGGGCACCCCCTTGACTAAGGGGGGGCATCTTGGACTTGGCTTGGTCCAATTTTGACAAGTCATGGTCTAAGCCCACCTTGCACTTTGAACCAACCCCACATGGGCCCTAGAGCCTAGGTGGCCCAATGGGAAATAATGTGGGGGTCCCGTCGGGTCAACATGGCCTTTTTGCAAAGAAACCCAAAGACTTCTAGGGATTAACACTTTGGCTTATAGTTGTCATACAATTGCAAACCCATTTAGCCAATGATATAAATACAAACAAAAGGACACAAATGTAAAAATAAAATATTAGTGCTCGGTGTTGATTCCCATCAGTTCTGTAAGAAACAACGTCCACAACATAGGGTGCTAATTCATGGCGTGGCATCTGCTGTCCTCGCTGCCAATTCCAAAATCATTTCCATAATTGGCGCCTTTCTACACAGTCGCTTATTCATGAAATAGCGTCCGTCCATTGGTCGTTGATTACTTAATATTTTCTGAGAAATCATCAAATTTCCTTAATTGACGTCCGTATCTTGGATGTTCATTTTTTAATATTTCTAAAAAATGGCATTAATTCCTTTATTATTTTCTGACAGATCACAGATTCCAAAAATGCTAGGAAATGGCGCCTCTCAAGATAGCCGTTCATTCATAAAACAGCGTCCGTCCAATAGGCGCTGATTAGTTAATACTATCCAAAAAATAAGAATTAGGGGGAGATTTTCTTATGGTCTGAAGCGAGATGGGGGTGCTAGGAGAGAGAAGCTCTGAGGGTGGGGGCGCGAAAGGTGGGCGTCTGCATGGAGAACCCTCCAAGGAGGCCACCACAGAGGATAGAAGCGGGCCAGACGCTGCTTCCTCACAACTTGGCCCTCCCCCACCGCGTGGGGCTACATCCTCCCAGCATCCTACTCAAGCTAGACGTAGAGGGAGATCACGTTCAAGAGGTAGGCATCAAATTCCAATCTCTTCCACTCCTATGGCTTGGAACTCCCTTTTTAAGGCCCGATCTGGGCCGCAAGAGATTGGTCTTCACTTTGTCCCTCCGAAAATGAACAATGGAATCAAAGTTGCAGTTTATGAGAAGCCCGATTATGTGGATCTTCTAGTGACTTGGTCATTGGCATTGGTAGGGTATGTGGAAGGATTGCATTTATCTTACAGCCCTCTCCATGCATACGTCAAGTCCCGGTGGGGAACAAATGCGTTTGAATTACATCTTCTATAGAATGGGTTTTTTATTTGCAAATTTGATTCTGAAGATGATTTACGCCGAGGTCTTGAGGGGTTCTAGACCATCAAAGGCCACCCCATGATACTTCGGAGATGGAGTCCTCAACTGAGAATGGAACTAGATAGCCTCATGAGTATTCCTTTGTGGGTGGCTTTCCATGGACTTCCGCTTCACCTATGGACTCGGGATTTTATTTCAAAGATATCTTCCATCCTGGGCGAACCTTTGTATCTCGACAAGCAAACGGCTGAGCGCAAAAGACTACCTTATGCGAGGGCATGTATCATGATCTCGTCGGGGGAAGAACTCCCTGATTTTGTTCATTACAAAGATATGGATGGCAGCGTCAAGAAGATAAAAGTAACTTATCAATGGTGTCCGAGACGCTACTCGTTGTGTTACTCCTTTGGTCACGTAGAAGGTGCATGAAAACCGGTCCTCCAAAAAAAACATGAGCAAGTTCAATTCTTTAAACTCAAAGAACGTTCAAATCCCACTTCAACTGGCGTGCATATTCACAACTCTTTTGAGGTTCTGAACTCGAAAGAAGATGGTGCTCGGGAGGGACTTGGGGTCGCAGCAACTTAGTTCTCTGAGCCTCTCAAAGCCCTAGTGGTTCAAAGGTCTCAGAACACTGAGTTCCTGACTCAGTCCGAGGCCAACCAGGTTACCAATTCCGTGCAGGGCCATGTAGAGGCCGAATCTTCTTCTTTGGGACGCCTTCACACTACTCTCCTTTCTAAGGGGAATATTTTAGCAAGGGAATCACCCTCCACAAATGGCAAGGAGGTAAAGACAATGCTGATGGCTACCACACCAACTATAGGTGCTTACTCATCATTCCTCCTTGCGGATTTTGCGCTAGCTACGGGGGGAGCCCACCAACATCATAACCTTGGAGAGCATCTTGCTGCAACTTGTGGAGAGGTGGCCCCACCTTTCTCTCCACCTTCTCCCAACCTCCATGATGGGCTTTCTAAGGACACACCATCTTCTCTACACCGCCCACCAATTAATGAAGTAAAGGACCCACCTTCCTTTCCTCTTCCACCCTTTCTTCATAAGGAGCAATCAACGTGTGGAGAGCCAAAAGCTCCACATTCAACATGTGAAGAGGTGGCCCATTCAAAAGAAACTTTATCAATAATTCAGCTACCACCATGTGAAGAGGTGGCCCCTCTCAACTTTCCACCTTTTCCCAATCTTCATGTGGAGGATTCGTCCTCTACTAAAGCCAAGGAGACAACTTTGGCTGAGATGGTGCCCACAAAGTCTAGAGGTGTGGACAAACTTGCACAAGGAGTTGGTGGAGAGGAGGCCCCGCTTTCATTTCCACACCCTCCCACCATTCATGGGGCACATCCAAAGGAAGCAGCTATTGACAAAATGCCACTGAGAGTTGGTGGAGACGCGGACCCACTTTCCTTTCCACAATATCCTAACATTCATGAGGTGCCATCTAAGCAAGTAGTCAACATTATTGTGCCACCACAACCTGCCATCACCGCCCACCTAGCACTCAAGGAAAACGTCAGCATCCATACTTTAAAAATTTGCATGCTGTGGACGAGATGGACAGATTAAAACCAAGGTCGAAGCTTAAAGAAGCTGATGGGCGGCCCACAACATCCAAAGGCATCTAAGTAACGAATTATCTTCTCTTACTTTGTTTACATGAAATTTCTAGCATGGAATGTTAGAGGCCTCAATAAGAGGGAGAAATGGAGAGAGCTAAATAGATGAATCCAAACTAATGCTTGCGCTTTAGTTATCTTAGTTGAAACAAAAATAAAAACTACCCATGTTATGCTTTCTAAAAACTTAATCTGGCCAGATGCTGAAGTTATTATTAATGATCTTTTTGATAGTAAAGGCCGAGTCTGGATCCTCTGGAACCACAATCTCCTTGATGCTCACATGGCTGCAGGTAGTAACCAATTCCTACATTTGAGATGCAAGAACAAGTTGAACCTTGAAGAATTCTTCATTACTGGTGTTTATGCTTCCAACTGTGTGAAAGAAAAGAACAATTTATGGAAGGACATTACTTGTCTTTCCAACAATATCAGCATTCCTTGGATGGTCATTGGCGATTTCAACACAATCAGATATCCTCACGAGAAATTGGGTGGCCGAAAGGTGACCGAGTCCATGTTGGAGGACTTAATCGGAGCATTCATCATTCGCAACTTGAGGACATTACATGCTGTGGCAATAAATTTTCTTGGACCAATCGGGGAGAAGCTCACCGCAAAATCATGGCCAGATTCGATAGATGCCTCATTAACACACTTTGGACTGTCTCATACCCAGATAGTTGGTTTAAGTATGGAAATGAATATTTTTCTGATCATTCACTCATGTTTGTTAATATTGATAAAATTATACCCAAGGACAAGCTCCCATTCAGATTCTATAACATGTGGGTCTCCCACCCTACATTTCTTGATGTTATTAAAGCTACCTGGGACAAACCGGTAGAAGGGTCTCCTCCCCATGTCCTCTGCATGAAGCTTAAGGCCTGCAAGCTGGCTCTTAAGGATTGGAATAGAAACACCTTTGGCAACGTTCAGAACAAGGTGGCCAACTCGAATAGGAACCTGCAACAAGCTCAGAATAAGCTACATGCTATTCCACTTGATGAGACTCTTATTTTCCAAGAGAAAAAGGCAAGGCAAGAATACATGGATGCTTTACAGCTAGAGGAACACTTCATTAGGCAGAAATCAAGGTAGAACTGGCTGACTTTGGGTGATTCCAATACTAAATTCTTTTATGCCTCCATGGCGGCTAGAAGAACAGTTAACCAAATCAGACAATATCAAGATCAGAATGGCAATACTATCAATGATAGTAATCAGGTGAAGGAGCACACAATGGACTTCTACTTCCAGTTACTGAATCAATCTCATGAGCATGAACTTCATGACATCAAGCCACTCCTGCATCTCTCTGAAGATGATAAGCGAATTCTAAATGATGATTTCACTGCAGAGGAGATTAGGAAGGTTGTTTTCCAATCTCCTACTAACAAGTGTCCAGGCCCTGATGGATTTCCCGCTGAATTCTACCAATCTACCTGGCAAATAATTGGAAATGATGTGATCAAAATATGTCTTCACTTTTTTCATACGAGGCACCTGCATAAACAGTTCAATACAACTTTTATTGCGCTGATTCCAAAAGTGGTGGGGGCTGATCATCTTGAGAATTATAGGCCAATTTCACTATGCAACTTCATTTATAAAGTTATTTCTAAGCTCATGGCTGATAGAATCCAGAAAGTGATTTACAAGATCATTAGTCCTCAACAGGCTGCATTTATTAAAGGTAGAAGCATTACCCACAACATCCTTCTTGCTAATGAATTGACCAAAGATCTGCATTCCAAAGACAAAGGAAAGATAGTATGCCTTAAAGTAGATTTGAGAAAGGCTTTTGACTCTATCGATAGGCGTTTCATTTACCATATGCTTAGAAGAATTGGGTTTCCTGCTAAGTGGATTCAATGGATTAGAAGCTGCATTGAAAGTAGTATGTTCTCTATCCTCTTCAATGGATCCCCTGCTGGTTAGTTTAAGAGCTCTAATGGTATTAGGCAAGGAGATCCTTTGTCTCCTTACCTATTCACCATTGCAATGGAAGGTCTTACTTGCTTGTTGGAAGAAGCTGTTTGCCAAGGTCACGTCAAGGTTCCTAAGTCTGCTGAAGTCCATGTTTCTCATATTATTTTTGCAGATGACTTAATTATCTTTCTTCAGAATGACATTGATTATGTTCAATACTTGGCTAATATTGTTAACAAATTTGGCAAATGGTCTGGGCTCAAGCTGAATCATTCTAAAAGTAAGGTCTATATTGGAGCTATGGTCCAAGAAAAATCAACAATCACAAATGCTTTGAAGGTAGATGAAGGTAATTTGCCAGTTCCTTATTTAGGCCTGCCCCTTATCTCCACATGTATAAAGAAAATTCACTGTCAACCAATCATTGAAAAAATCAAAACCAGGATTAGCTATTGGAGAATGAAACTTCTATCGAAGAGTGGGCGGCTGGAATTGATTAGATCTATCTTGTCCACCTATTCTATCTACTGGTCTACGTCATTTCTTTTACCTTCAGGATTAATACAGGAGATTGAGAAGATCTTGGCTAATTTCTTTTGGCAAGGAACCGGTGACAAAAAGAATCTTCACATGATCAAGTGGGACACTATATGCAAACCAAAAAAGGAAGGTGGATTTAACTTGAGACGAATGGCTGATTGGAATAAAGCTTCTTTGGTGAAACAGTGCTGGGATATATTGCATAAGGACACTTTGTGGATAAAATGGGTTCACAGTAAATACATCTCCAAATGTAACTTTTGGCACATCAAGGCTATCTTATCACTCTACAGCATGAAAAGGTATTCTCCAAATGAGAGCATGACTGGTTAAACAAATCAAGTTTTCTATCTCCAATGGAAGATCTATAAGCCTGTGGTATGATCCTTGGGTTAATGGGAAGAGCATTTTTCAGATGTATGGAGATCATATAAGATAGGACTTGGGAGCTAATTAGGAACTTTACTGTTTCAGAGTTCATTTGTAATGGTACTTGGAATCTTCCTATACCAACTTCACCTGACATGATTGAGCTTTGGGCAATTATTTCTGCAATTCCTCTAGATAATGACATTACTGACAATTTGTTATGGATTCATGATGAAGGAAAATTTTCAAGCAATTCTGTGTGGAATCAACTACAACAAAGACATCAGGTTTGGCATTTGGAGAGTTGAGTTTGGGACAGGCCTATATGCCCTAAACATTCCTTATGTTGTTGGCAAGCACTTCACGGCAAGTTACCAACTTTGGACAAAATTCAGAAAAAAGGTTATTCACTTGCAAATATGTGTGCTCTTTGTAACGGGGCTAAGGAAAGCGTTGATCACCTGTTCTTCTCCTGCAATTTTTCCACACAGCTTTGGACAAATTTTTTAAAGAGATTTTACATCCACGAGAGTCCAAAGACCTCACTTTTATGCGAGCTTGAATCCCTTAAGGCCGCATTCCCCAACAAAGGACAGCTCACTAAGCTGATTAAGTTGTTACTCCGATGCACGATTTGGTGGATTTGGAGGGAGAGATGCTTTCGGATTTTTGAGAATAAGTAAAATGGTTATGCAAGCCTTTTAATTGAATTCTGTATGAGGTAAGATGCTGCTTGGAAAGTGAGCTCAAGACTGACCAGCTCACTCTCAGGGAGAAACAAATTTTTAAATGCTATAACTTAGCATTCTATAATTCTGGCCATTGGGTTTTTATATGCATAACATTTGCATGATTTAATTTAGTTTCACTAACATAATTATGCAAGTACATTTTTATCTATTAACTCTCAACACAGGATAGATTATCGTCACTGATTCATGCTTAAGTGACATGGAGGCGCGAACAATGAATGGAATGCTGCTGATGCTATTGTCTTTTACTTTTTATACCATGTCTTAGACCACGGCTTGTATGGTCATGGACTAGAAATTCTCTTAAGCAATCAGTCTAGGCTTGTCTAGACATTGCTCAACCATTGTACTCTCTTTTATACCTTTATAAAACTTACAAATTTACCAATCAAAAAAAAAATTAGAATTTTCAAAATGGCGCCCTCTTGAATGGTCGCTCATTCTTCGAATGACGTCAGAAGCATGGCCGCCAATTCATTTCGAACCCACCGCCTTAAACCCTTCCGTTAAACCTCTTCCTCTTCTCTCTCTCTCCATTTCATCCCGTTTCGTTCATTCTCTGCAACTCCATTTCATTAGCCCTGTTGCTTGGTTCGCTTCAACACCCTACCACCGGCGACGATAGCAACCACCGGCGACCACCCATATCCTCATCTCTCTACTCTTTCCTCCTCTCTACTCTTTTCCCTCCTATGGCCTCTACCAGCGGCGCAGGAGCAGGGAAGCGGCGGCGGGTGACGGCCCCGGCCGTCATCCACATCAATGAAGAAGAGGAAGATGCCGGCGAGGAAGTCCCTCCTGCGGCGGCGGAAGCTCCGACAGCGGAGCACGGCGAAGAAGAACGAGGAGATGAGGACGAAGGAGGAGAAGGTGAAGAAGAAGAAGACAGAGAAGAAGACGACGGCGAAGAAGGAGATGAAGAAGATGATGACGACGAGGATGGCGAGGGAGAAGAAGAAGAAGATGGAGGAGGAGGAGGAGGAGAAGAAGAACAGGCGCCTCCGAGGAGACCTCCCCTTCGGCCCCTACGGGGGGGGGGCCTTCATGGACCTAGAGCCCAGCAAGGTAGGCCCGTATCAACCTGGCCTTGCCATTTTTTTAATTCAGTAAAAAGCCATGCCAGTTGAAAGAGGGAGAAGACGAAGGTATTGTGGGATTTGGCGACCACTGCAGGTGGAACCAATTCCTACAGTATTTATTTTTAAGAAATTATTCTAAGAAATGATGATGAAGGAGGGGGCGCATATTCTTTTTTAATTTTCAAAAAATGAATAATCAAAGAAACGATGACTGGAAAATTGACGTGATTTTTTTTATTTTTTTAGAGAAAAAGAAAGAGAAAGAGAAACATTTTTTTATTATTTTATTTAAGAAGAAGTAAAAAAGAAAACAAAACTACCAAAGAATTGGCATCAGACGTCCTGGCGTTAAATTCCAAAATTGTAGATATATTTAAAGAATTGGCGGCCGAGCAATGGGTGCCCATTCAAGAAATTGATGTCAACTGTGTTGACGCGAATTCAAAACAGTGATTTTTTTTATTATTATTTTTGTTTTTTTTGGGTTAATTGATATGCTAGTTATTGACATATTTTTTTTATTTTTTGTTACTTTTGTTTGCAGGGGGTGATACGGACCCATTTTTTCTGGGTTTAGGTGCTGGCGGCCTACTATGGGTTGCTTGACTTCCAGAGAGCGAGAGTGGAAGCGATGGGGTTCAACCCCTTCCTCAGCATCGAACCGGTACGACCCGACTTGATCCTGATTCAAGTGTTGAGGGAGAGATGGGATAGAGCGAGCCGGGCATTCTTGATGCCCTGGGAGCACATGGTGCCGAGCTTAGAAGACGTGGCAAGGATCACAAGGCTGAGAGTAGATGGAGAGGCAGTGAGTGGGGTCACCCTCTCTAACTATGAGGACCTAGCTCAGAGGCTTCTAGGTTTAGAGATGGTGGCAGATACCCCTAGGAACTTGATGTCCACCCTCTCACGGACAGAGCTGGCGGCTACCCTCGGGTTAGGAGAGGCTCGGCAGAGGATGGGCGAGTCTCTAGAGGAGTTTGTAGAGGGGCTGACCGTGAGAGCTCGGGGCATTTACTGCTAGGACCCGACTCAGAGAGAGAGGGTGGATAGAGATTTGAGGAGGTTTTTGTTCTTGATGCTCGGGAGGCTGCTATTGGAGGTGAAAGGGGATGACCTGAGCTGTAGATTTCTGGGACTCTTGGAGGATCTGGACCGGGTAGGATAGTACGCCTGGGGTGCCACCCTGCTAGCTCACTTGATAGCTGACGTGTCCACAGGGACAGGTCGTGAGACAACCGTCAGTGACTTTTCAGCTTTCCTTCAGGTATGCATTTTTTTGTTTTGTTATTTAAATGCCTATGCTTAATGTTATGCTTATGAATGATTTATGATTATGAATGTTTCTAATGAAAATGGATGTAGGTGTAGAGTCACCTTTACATGCCAATGGATCGAGTCAGCCTTCGACTGGCGGACGCGTATACCCTGGTGCGACGCTGGCTACCATGGATGACTGGGGCGCCTCATGCTTATGAGCTACGAGTACTCAGGCGGGAGTTCCGAGACTACCCCGCCTCCCTGGTACGTGCGTAATTATAATGCATTGTGCTCTTATTCACGGTTAATATGATATGATGATATGTGTGCATGCAGGTTGTTTGGAGGCCGTATCTAAGGATGCCCGATGAGGGTCAGCCTTGGGTTGCAGCGGGTCGACCTCATATTGGGTGTGAGATTTGGCTTCATTGCCTAAACGAGATTGAGCCCCTGTGACTTAAGCTGGAGATGAGGACGCTGGGCCTCAACTAGGAGTGGATTGACGTAGCCGAGCCTCGCGAGATCGGGCGGAAGACCCGACGACATACAGTTGTGACGGACTAGTGGCTACAGTTCCCGATGCAGTATGCAGAGTGGAAGAGAGGCGGGATCCCAGTCGTCTCCCATGCGCCGGACAGTTCGGCGTATTTACAGCGCTATTGGGAGACGTACGCCGGTCGGCCTCAGATGAAGCCAATGGGGGTACGTATGAATGCATGCTTTCTAATTTTAATGTTATATGCTTAATGATATATGCTAATCAACATGTGATGAATGCAGGATGCTTGAGATGCAATGGTGGTGGGCATGCAGGTCCATCTCCATAGTGTGGAGGCCCAGCTTGCGGCTACGCAGGCGGACTTAGAGGCCCTGGTGAGTGTACATAAACTATATGCAATTAATTATTTCTGAATTAGATGTTCGGCCACTGACAATCTCAATAAATACAGCGTGCCCAGCAGGGAGCAGTGGCAGGAGGGGCAGGAGGCGCTTCTAGTTTGAGGGACCCGACCACCGAGATCACATCCTTAAAGGAGCGACTCACAGGAGCAGTGGTGCGTGTAGAGGCGGCGGAGCAAGACCTTGCCGCACGGGTTAGTTCAACAAAAAATTCATGCACCGCACATTATTTCTTTACAAAAAAAAACATTATGCTTATGAAAAATGTTGAATGATGTAGGTTAAAGAATTACAGGAGGCGCTCACTCGGGCTGTGCTAGTGGGCACCGAGCTCACGATCCGTGACCAACAAGTCACGGAGTTAGAGGAGGAGAGGAGGCGCCATGAGGCAGAGGTGCTTCTTCGAGAGGTGGTGGAGTTATAGATCCTCCTCGAGGTGGAGAGGAGGGACCGTGCTTGAGAGAGAGAGGAGCGAGCCCCGGAGAGGGAGGAGTGGCTCGAACAAGAGCGGGAGCTATCAGAGCTGATGATCCACCTGGGTGCCCTTGAGGAGCACGCTTGAGCTGCAGAGGAGCGCCACTGGAGAGGCCGGGAGCAAGCACAGCGAGAGGGGCCACCCAACACCTATTCTAGCACGGGTTACCTAGCGGGTTCCTCTACACAGCAGAGGAACGAGGTGAGCGAGCGAGCTCGAGGCGAGAGGTCGGCTGCCTCCTAGGGGTCAATGAGCCCCCCACGAGTCCCCCCCAGAGACAGAGGTGAGGCAAAGAGTAGCGAGAGGAGAGAGGAGGGTGGTGACGAGAGCTAGAGAGAGATTGTTGTACACTACCTCCTAGACATTTGTACACACCCATATATATATATATATATATGAGAATGGAATGAAAAGATCATCATTTTGCTGTTACCTGGGTTATTAGCTTTGTGCTCTTTGTGTGTTCGTATTTCTCCTGTCCCAATGTATCACACCTTCGCAAACATGTTAGTTAATCTGTTTGGCTTGGCCCCTTGCTTAGTAAGCAAGGGGATGTCCTTTTGACCTTGATAGAGGGTCAAGGGGCCAAGCCTTTAATCAACTAAGGCAAAATAAATAACATAGAAAGAAGCAACATGCAAGCAAGCAGATGCAAACAGAAATTGAAAGTATGATCACATGCATAAGGTGAACAGGCAAATGATGATTTTTTTAAGCGAACAATTTTTTTGTTTGAACAAGAGAACAGCTTTTTCTTTTTTTTATTTTGTATTTTCTTTTTTTTTAAGCGAACAACTTTTTTGTTTGAACAAGGGAACAACTTTTTCTTTTTTTGTTTTCTTTTTGTTTCTTTTATTTTATTTTATTTTTTTGTTTTTGTTAATGTGAGACTTAGCATAGCACATAGGTCGTAAAACCTTACTCATTCACCATCTTAAATTCATTCACAATTCTTAAATAAGTTAACCAAGGGTCAACGTGCTTGAAGCTTGTGCTTTTACTCAAAATCTCACGCAACACATCCTCCTAAGTCCGCCTTCACCGTTCCTTAAGCTTATGACATATCGTAGGGAGAGAAGAGAAGACAATGTTGGGGAAAGTTCAAGTGGGGGTTTGAAAGACCGGGAGACTTCCCTTCCCTACCCTATTGCCTATTGGGGTTCAGTCTTTGGCTTAGGAAAATTTTGTTGCCTTTTGCCCTTATGGATGCATGCTTACGACCAAGGTTTTCCCTGCGGGGACTTTTCCCTCTTGACATGTTTTTTATTTATTTTTTTTAATTTTTTAATTTTTATTTTAGGATAAAGACCTAATTGTACTTGGGCTTTTGACATATTTTTTCCCTTATCGGTCATGACTTCCACCTACTAGGGCGGCGGGTAGGTTTGATGGTCTAACCCAGAGCCTCACTCCCCCTCGTGAACTGAAGAGAAGAGAACATGTAACGTCTTTACACTCTTAGTTCGGCTTTAACTTTCCTTGGATTTTGTGCCGCTTGAGTTTAAGAGCTAAGCATGTTGTGTGTGTGAGTGTTGACCTAGGGTAAAGTTACCAAGAATGAAGAATGAATTAGAGATTTTGTTTTTTCGAGTTTCGTGACCCACGTACCATGCCAGCCTATACATTTTTGTTTGTTTGTTTTTTTGTTTTGAGACTTAAGGGTATTGAATTTTCAAATACAGTCCATTCCATGGATGAGCCTATTCATCCCCTTTAGCATTAACAAGTTTATAAGCGTTGCCAAGATAAACTTCTCGTATTACGAAAGGCCCTTCCCAATTTGGTTGGACTTTTGAACGAGATCCCACCAGGTTTTACAAAAATTCTTATAATTATCATTTCACCAACTTTGAATTTTCTCTCAATTACTTTCTTTTGGTAGAACCGTGAAACCCTTTTTTGATAAATTCTTGCATGTTCGGCGGCGGCCAGACGCCATTCATCTAAGAGTTCCAATTGTGCAAGGAGACATTCACAACGCTCACCAATAGAGAGCTCCTTGTCCAATTGTACTCTAAGAGAGGGTATAAGAATATCGTAGGGAACTACCGCCTCCATCCCAGAAGTAAGGGCGAATGGGATTTGCCCAATGGGTGTATGAATGGAAGTACAGTAGGCCCATAGAGCTTCAACCAACATCTCTGGCTAGTGATGCGGTCGGACACTCGTCGTTAAAAATGACGTGCCATAATTTTAAAAATTAATCGGGCTCACTTACTAAAAAGATATAAAATCTAAGTAGAGTGGTAAGCACGGGTCGATCCCACGAGGAAGAAAGATTTCATTTTAAGTAAGTTGAAAAAATCTTGTATTTTGGAATGTGAATTTTGAGTGAGTTAAAACTAAGGGAAAATAAATTGTATGAAATAAAGACTATATAATAAAAATGAGAGGGTTAAAGAAGGGAATTTAGAAAGAGAGAGAGAAGAACACAATTTTACCAAAAATAAATTTTATTGCTATGGAAATAAAAAGTACAACTTGAAATTAAAAGAATAAGGGAAAGAAATGAGCCAAGGATTGGAAGATTGACGCCGTCTACGCCATGCCGAGCTTTTGATCGTCGCCCCGCTTTGGTGTAGAATGCCGCTGTGAGAGGACTGAGAGAAGCAACTCCGCCATAGGGATGTGTGAAGAATATGAAGAGAGGAGATAGATGGAAGAGAAGAAGGGAAGATTATGTTAAATAAAACTGAAAATAACAACACAACTGAAATTAAACATGAATTAAAGTAAACTTACAAGTGAATGAAAATTACAACAATAATAAAACACTAACTAAAGAGAGAGCCTAACTATAGAAATGAAAGGTGAAGGGGAAGAATGCTACATATGTGCATCTTAGGAGAGGGAGAGAGGAACCCCGTGAGCCCCCATCTCCCTTCCTTTTATAGGGCCCCAAGACAACCATGTACCCTCATGTGAACACCCGCTGCCCACGTTCTCTTGGGCCCTTGATTGCATGGGGAGATGTTCACATGGGGCCGGCCCCATGGCTATTTGCCATGCTATCGGCATATGGGCCCTTGATCGCATGGGACCGGCCACATACGATCATCGACCCCATGAGATTGAGGGCCCAGATCCCGGCACCATGGCAAATAGCCATGGGGCCGGCCCATGTGAACAATATATATATAATATATATAATATATATATATATTATTATTATTAAAAAGCTAGTTGCTACTATTTTTTTCTTTTTATACATACATATATATATATATATATATATATATATATATACAATGAAAATCCAGTTGCTACTATTTTTTTCTTTTTATTTTCTTTTTAACAAGCCCATGGGCCTTTGGCCCATTTGTATTTTTTTTCGTTCTTTCTTTCGTTTTCTTTTCATCGTTAACGGACTTTGGCTTATTATTGTGCAGACTTGTGGAGTTCTTACGATCGTCCTCTTCGTGCCTGTAAAATAAGTAAATTTATTTATTAAAATTACTTAATTTCATCAAACTAAATATTTTGATCAAGATTGGAATTAATTGTGATAAGTGCATATTTATTAATATTAATGCTCATAAAAAGTGTGTATATCATAAATTAACTCTTAAAAATGCACACTTATCACACCCCCCAACTTACTCATTGCTAGTCCCTTAGCAATGCAAACAATTTTAAAATTTAGGATCAACAAGAGTTTGCAAAGCTCATATTTTCATATCCAGCTTTTCTTTCACAGAATTAACTAAAGATTAGAAATCCGAAAATATTTACACACACTAGCCTTAGATTTGGAAATTAAGGTACATGATCAAGAATTCAACTCAAAATTCAATAGCACTAGTACATGTGTAAATACTAAATCTACAGCGTAGATAATTGCATCCCCCATTTGCTATTTCAAATAAGTGCCTTTCAACCATGTACCTCTTAATCAGAGCATTAAGCATATTAATTTTTTATCTGCTTATTGCTTCGTCCCTTAGGGATCTTTTTTTTTCTACACACTTGATACTGCACTACCCTTCACTGTTTAACGCGAACCTCGAAGCAGACCCGATTTCGTAGATCAAGGTTCCCTTTTCCTTTTGACGTGAACATCAACACGTCTTAGGTGAAGTAGGCCCGGTTATTCAGATTTGGGGCATTTTTCATGGTGCCTTTTTCTCAAAATTTTATTTTTTCAATTGTGCTTTTGCACTAATTTTGATAGATAACTTCGCAGAAAGCTTATAAAAGATCTCTTCTTCAAGAAGTGTTGAATATTAGGCACATACCCAAAATAGCAGAAGGCTTATCCACATGTTTCATTAGCGTGCAAAGTGATTTTTCATTTTTCTAAAGTGCACATGAACTTTAAAGAGATTCTTAGATCAGTTTTTCATGGCTAGATTAAATAAATTTTCTATCATCCTTCTCCCAGTTTTTTCTATTCCAGAATTACTTTCAATAGAAGCATGAACCATAAAACTCAAAATAGGTTTTATTTATTTTTATTATTTTTTATGTTTATTATTTTATTTTATTTTTCATTTAAAAAAATGAGGTTGTATATGAATGCAACACGTGTAACATGATTTTCGTCCCCCCAAATTAAATGACATTGTCCTCAATGGCATGAACAATATAGAATAATAGAACAATGTAGACATGAAATTTGTTAAGGAACGGTACAACCTGACGGAAGTGAACTTCGATGGGCATCAATGCTCTTGACGGTATTGGCAGAGTTGTAAGCAAGCTACTCTCTCCCCCCAACTTATCCTTTATTCACACCTATAAAATAAAAATAAAACCACAATACAAACTTGGGTTGTCTCCTAAGAAGCCATTTATTAGCACACAGAAATCATTAAAAACTGTGGGTTGCCTCCCAAGAAGCGCTAAGTTTAACGTCTTTAGCCAGACGTAGGTAAGCTCTATAAGCAACGAGTTGATTTTAAAATGAGCCACCAGAGCATTTTATCCTTGTCAAAATTTTCTTTTCCATGTCTTGAGAGAAACAACTGTAACTGGTGAGTATAAGGGCAAAGCATATATCGAGGTGGAGGCATCTCAAAAGGACCACCCCGATTAGAGAATAGAGGAGGAACATTGGCAAAAATCATGTCATCAATTATGAAATATTTCTCCTGAAGATCTGTGAAAGATGTGAATGGAATGATGTAGACCTTGTTATCTTCTTCTAAAAAATTATTTTCCACCTCAATTTTGGGAATTTCATTAATGTTGCTGAGGTGAGAATAGATTGGAGGGTGACAGGTTCCCATAAATTGATCAGTGACAAGGAGATTATCAATCTCAAGTGTCAAAGAAACATGCTCCTCAACACAATGGTCGTGAGATTCAATGGGATCTGCCAACTCGGCTAGAGCAAAATTAGACCAATCGATCGAAAGTATTTCAAAAGAATCACTGTGGTCACGAATGGGCAAAAGCTCTACCCTTTCCTCTAGATTGAAATTATCATGCGGCACACTCAATTCAGTCAATTCCTCATTAACCCCAACTTCATTGTTTAAATAAATGGTCAACTCTTGTTCCATCTTCACTTTTTCTTCCTTCTCATCTTCAAAGAGAATTTCATCAAATTCGGGGAGAGACATATGATTAAAGATTTGAGGTTCATTATACTCTTCCTCTCCCCCTAACTGGAGATCATCCACCTCTCTGCCACTCTCCTCACAAGGATAATTAAGCACAAATTGATCATTCATTAAGTCATCGTCTTCATTTATTTCTTTTCCAACACATTCCTCAATCCCCTCAAATTCCTTAGAGTTTTCATTTAAAATATGCTGACAATTTCTCTCCAAATCAAAATTGATTTGAGTGTTATGATATTGAGGAATTAAGGATTGATTACAGTTAGTGCGAAGGACTTGATGAGTAGGATTGGATCTAGAGTAATCAAAGAATTGATCTCCCTCCATCTTTTTGACTCCTTGGTCAACCTATGGATTTGCTATTAGAGGGATTGACTTTGGAGAATTAACTGATTGAAGTGATCATCCGGGTTATTATCTGAGGGTGGAAGAGATGAATAGCAAGGAGGGGAATGATTTGTATGTTGGGTTGGATCATAATAGTCTTTAGAGTTTGGGGCCCAAATTTGATTTTCATTTGTCTCTTGTTCTCCCCCCAACTTAGACTCCACATTATTCTCCTTGACCATTATAAATTGAGATTCATTAGCTTCTCCTCAATTTTCCTGATATGGCTGCTCCATATTATCATCATCATCAAAAATTATTTGAGAGTTGTTGAATTGAGGATTGATGGATGGATCATTCAATGTGATATTATAATCGTAATCAGGAAATGGATTTTTAAAATTTTCCGTGGGGAGGCTAGCATGTTGGTCCATTTCAAGCTCTCTAACATGTTGGTCAAGCTGGGCTTAGATAATTTTGCTCTGAGCTTTAATGGTTTGCTGATTAGCCAAGATGAGTTGAGTCATTTGAGTAAACATATCCTCGATATCAGACTTTAGAGGAGCTGGATAGGTTGGGTGATACTCAGACTGTGGTGAGTAACAATTAGAATAGAAGTTAGTCTGGTACTGAGGTGGTAGGGAGTAGATGGGTTGTCATTCATGTTGGGCGTGGTTGTAAGGATCATTTGAGTAAGAAGTCCAATCTGAAAAGTGTGAGTTCGAA
Organism: Amorphophallus konjac; assembly: GCA_022559845.1. Lineage (NCBI taxonomy): Eukaryota > Viridiplantae > Streptophyta > Magnoliopsida > Alismatales > Araceae > Amorphophallus > Amorphophallus konjac. Next base: position 116,432,529 of record CM040124.1, on the reverse strand, counting down.
GGACTTTGAATGGGGTCTTGATAATGTATCCAAGAAAATGATTGTTGGTTTTCCCACCTAGGATATGGATTTACGTGAGAGAAAGAGGTGAAAAAATCTGATGACAATTGATATGGCTCTTAGGTGAAAGATGAATTGTGAACCCCATTGTGGAAGAGTGAAGGAGTTTGATGACAATGGGCAAATGAAGGATTTGAATTCAAATAGCCCGCATGGTTGAACATGAAAGATTCCATTAATAGGCCTGAACAAAAGTGGATGTGGCAATGCAAAAAGGCCCAAGAAAGAGTGATGATTTTTTTATTTTTATTTTTTTATTTTTATTGTTTAATTTTTTAATGTACAAGAAAATATTTTTATTTTGTTATGTTTTGTTTTATTTTATTGAAACAATGCAATGATTTAATTCCTAAATGAATGGTTTATGCAACAATGATAATAATTTTTTTTTAATTTTGAAGAATTATACGATGAATGAATTACTAAATGTAAATGTTATGAATTAATCACTATATGAATGCAAACATGATGGTTTTTTTATTGTTATTTTTTTTTCAAAAGAGGAGTCGGGATCTGCTACCAAGTTGGTTCACCGGCCAGGTAAGAGGTGGGGTTGTGGGAGGATCCCCCTACTTTCGTAGGGACCTAATTAAATAACCACAAGTCCGTTTATGGCGTTTGCCGTTGACCTCTAGTCTCAGACACCAGTTTTTTAAAAGAGTAACAAATTCTAAAACTTCTTTTTAACCTTCTAAGGGCAATCTAACTCTGGGGTGCTTCATGGTACAACATGCCCGGCTTCCGTTAGGGAATCCATGGGTGCGGGGACTTATGGAGGTCTTGGAAAAGAAAATTTCAGTCCAAAGAGACGAAGTGCTCAATGGAGGGTCATTCCAAATCTAAGAGAGGTGTGCCTACCCTTAAAAAGGGGAAATAGAGAAGAAGAGAAAGGAGAAGAAGAGGAAGATGATGATTTTTTTTTCAAATGATGCAAATAAAAGAACAAATACTTAACTAAATGCACAATGCATGAAATTGATGCAACTAAAATGAGGACATCATAGCATAAGATAATTTTTTTCTTTGTTTCCTGATTTCTGATTTCTGATTTTTTTTTAGATTTTTCAAAAGATGTTTTTCTTTTTTTATATAAGAAGAGATGAATAAACACAAATTCTAAACTAAAAATATCAAACAACATGCAAATCTACTACAAATAAGGCCTAAAATTATATTTTTGGAGTTTTTCTGGATTTTTTTTAGATTTTCAGTAAGTTATTTTTTTATTTTTGTTTCTTTTTCAAAAAGAGAGATAGATAAAATGTAAATAACAACTAAATATACTAATTAACATGTAAACTAATGAAGAATAAAGTCTAAAATTATGATTTCTATGTTTTTCAGGTTTTTTGATTTTTTATAATTTTTATGTATTTTTCAAGAATTTATCTGATTTTTTTGAAGATTTTTTAAAAATCAGAAAAACAGAACATGTACGTACGTTTACTGACCTTTAGCGACGCTTGATTTTCTAGGATTTTCTGATTTCCAACTTTCTGCTACAGTTCTGGCTTTCAGCGACGCTTTCTGTGACAGTTTATTTTCTAAGATTTTTAGGTCTGAATTTCTGTGATTTTTTTTCTTACTTTTCCTGCAAAATAAAAATAGAAAAATTAGTATTCACATATATACATCAAACACAAGAATTTTTCAACATTAAAAAAAATTTCCTCCCCGGTAACGACGCCAAAAATTGATGCGCTCGGACATTTGTCGTTAAAAATACCGTGCCATAATTTCAAAAATTAACCGGACTCACTCACTAAAAAGATATAAAATCTAAGTAGAGTGGTAAGCAGGGGTCGATCCCACGAGGAAGAAAGATTTCATTTTAAGTAAGTTGGAAAAATCTTGTATTTTGAAAAGTAAATTTTTGAGTGAGTTAAAACTAATGAAAAATAAATTATATGAAATAAAGACTATCTAAAGAATATGAGAGTGTTAAAGAAGAAAATTTAGAAAGAGAGAGAGAATAACATAATTTTTACCAAAAATGAATTTTATTGCTATGGAAATAAAAAATACAACTTGAAATTAAAAGAATAAGGGAAAGACTTGAGACGAGGATAGGAAGATTGACCCCGTCCACACCGTGCCGAGCCTTTGATGGTCGCCCCGCTTTGGTGTAGAACGCCGCCGTAAGAGGACCGAGAGAAGCAACTCCGTCATAGAGATGTGTGAAGAATATGAAGAGAGGGAGATAGATGGAAGAGAAGAAGTGAAGATTGTGCTAAATAAAATTGAAAATAACAACACAACTGAAATTCAACATGAATTAAAGTAAACTTACAAGTGAATGGAAATTACAACAATAATAAAACACTAATTAAAGAGAGAGCCTAACTATAGAAATGAAAGGTGAAGGGGAAGAATACTACATATGTGCATCTTAGGAGAGGGAGAGAGGAACCCTGTGAGCCCCCATCTCCCTTCCTTTTATAGGGCCCCAAGACAACCCTGTACCCTCATGTGAACACCCGCTGCCCACGTTCTCTTTCTCTTTATCTTCTTTTCTCCACGTTGCCCACCATTCGCCCACAATCCTGCCTGCTTTGCTGACTTTCCGTGTGCCATCTCTTATTTCTTCCCTCTGCCGCGTGAGCCTGCCGAAGACAATTGGCCACCCTTGGCCTTTCTTTCCGCGTATGCCGAAGGCCGCCCGCGTTCGCGTGAAGAACACCTGGCCATTCGAAGCTGGCCGCCCGCGAGAAGTCTGGCCGATGAAGCTGTCGACACCCGCCTGCGTTGACCCCTGCCAAAGCCACTGGCCACCCTTGGCCGCCCACGTCGACCACGCCACAGTTGACCGCCAAAGCCGCGTGTGAAGCTGGCCGCGCCCGCTTGAAGACCTCCTGCGCCTGCTGTCGACGAAGCCCATCGTCGCCCATGCCGCTTCGTACCTCTCCGCGTGAGACACGCGCCCGGCCAGATCGTCACCCGCCATGCTGTATCGTCGCCCGTGCCCCCTGGGCGAAGCCACGTCGTCGTGCAGCCTTGATCGTTGAAGCCTCCCGCCTGCATGCTACATGAAGCCTCATGCATGAACTTTGCATGCAACGTATTGTGAAAGCCATCACGTTATATGAAGCCTTCACGTCATATGTGCATGCTACGTGAAGCCTTCAAGTTATATATATATATATATATATATAAATATATATATATATATATATAATAGATGTATATATATATCTATATAATATTGAAAAGTTAGTTGCTACTTGGAGAGGGGGATTTCTGCAGCCCATGCAAAGAGCAGCCAAACAAGGTCCATCAGGACCCAACGAGGCCATGCTCATCCAAGTGATAGCCCACAGGGCCCACTTAGGACAGAAAGCCCAATAATAAAAAAAACCACTCGGGGACATAACCTTCCTAAGCGGCCTCTAGGCTCGGAAGGCCCGAGCGTCGGTCAGGTCACAGGAAAGGTCCATGCCCGAGCCATCTCTCCGCCCGAGAGAAGACGGCGCATGCAGACCGATCCGACCCATCTTCCGCCGAGCTAAGCCTATCGCCCGGAGAGTGCTGGCCCCTTTGAGCTCGGAACAGACGACGATTGCTTATCCAGGCAGCCGTTAAGAGTCCTCTGTGAGCAGGAAGTCATGAAGGCAAGGGACTCCAGCTCCCCAAGGCGATAACGCTCCCACGACGAGACGATAAAGACCCACGTCGAGGACGTAATGCTCGCCTAAAACCCCTCAGCTTACGGGACTATTGAAGACGGTGCACTATTTAAACCAGGGATACCCTCCGGCGAAAGGTAAGGGCAATCATATGCTCAAAGCTCCTGAGCAAGAACCACTTCACCCCTTTTGGTGGAGAGGGATCTCGCCCACAAGCTCTCACCTCCCTTTATTGCTCCCGCCATAGCTCCACTGACTTAAGCATCAGAGGGTTTTCCCTAGGGTTTCCCTCTGGGCCCCCTGATCCGTTTCCCTGTCTTGCAGTTCACTATATGGTGATCCACCATCCGCTCAGGACCAGCGCGAGATCACGCCTCTTCATCTGGCGCCGTCAGTGGGAAACGTACAAAGAGCCAGTATGGTGCGAAGGAGCTCAGGGAGGAGGTCCACCGGTGACAGGGGAAAGGCCATGGTAGCGGCAGGGGATGGCCCTTCTCGGGCCTCACAGAACCCTCCCTCCAACGTCAGCGCCGCCGTCGACGATCCACCACCCCCTACTGCGGTGGTAGGGCTACCACCCAACTGTGGCGCCGAAGCCTTCCAGGCCCTCAACGCAAAACTGGATGTCCTCATGGAACTCATGAGGGCCCAGGCGGCTAGGGATGGGTGGTCCCGCTCCCCGTCTGGAAGCCCTCCCCACGGGAGTATCTCCCAGCACACCGCTGGAGGCCGCTTCACCCTCCGCGGCCAGCAGATCATCCGCAACTGGATTGGAGGCCCCTCGCATGCTCCGCCTCCGGAGCAGGAGGCTTCCTCCACGCTGAGGAGAGGAAAACTGGGGGCGCGCCGTCCGAACCTGAGACTGACGTTCCCGGAGATTGCCAAGACGCTCCCCCCAGTCCCACGATGTTCCCGGAGTTTTCGAGAGGCGATTCGCAGAACAGGAGCGCGCCCTCCGCGCCCTACTGAAGACCTCTTTCCCGGAGGATGAGGAGAAATCCCCGTTCTCCGAGTACATCTTGAAGGCAGAGGTATCTCCTAGAACCTCCATCCCCACCTTCAAGCCCTACGACGGCCAGGGCGACCCGACCGATCATTACGACAGCTTCGACGCTCTGATGACCCTGCACGGAGCGTCCGACGCCATCAAGTGCCGAGCCTTAATGACCACCCTGGTCCAAGGCGCTCAAGCATGGTTCCGGGCCCTCGCCCCTGGGTCCATCTGAGACTTCAAGCAATTTGGGCGAGTCTTCAAAGAGAGTTTCGCCGGAAGTGCCCCCCCAAGGTCGGTAGCGGGGCTCCTGGCCCTCATACAGGCGCAAGGGGAAAGACTTCAGGCTTATATTCACCGATTTAAATCGGAAGCCCTAAGAATCTCCTGCCTGGACGTGGCCTCAGCCATAACCGAACTGACTGGGGGCACCGGGATGAGAATCTCCGCCGCAAACTTGTCCTTCAGCCTCCCTCGACCCTTGCCGAGCTAGTGACTCTGGCATTGCGCCACGCCGAATGCGAAGAGGTGCTCAACGCTTGCCGAGACGCAACCGGCTCGGGTCGGGAGGGGGACAAGAAGCGGGCTTCTGAGCCAAACTTAGGTTCGGGGAAGAAGAGAGACCGTGATGGGGAGCGCAAGCGGAAGTACGAGCGGTACACCCCACTAGCCGCACCGGTCTATGAGATATATGAAAACATCAAAGACTCGGGACTCCTCCCCCAACCCGAGCCGATGAGGTCGAAGAACCGCAGCCGCGACAAGCATTGCTTATTCCACGATGATCACGAGTACCACACTGGTGACTGCCACCAGCTCCAGGACGAGATCGAGCGCCTCATCCGTCTGGGTCACTGATGTGACACCAAGCGGGGAGGGGAATTCGAGCTAGAAGTGATGAAAAGGCCGTCGATGCCGATGTTGTCCACTCTCTGTGCTTCAGGATAGATAGTCGGTTCTCTTGACACTGCGGCCACTCCGGATATTTGCTGAAGATGAAACTAGTGGGAAACTCTTCGTAGCTGGACCGGGAAGACACCAGAATTTTCTTGATTTCTGTGGACGCCGATTCTGGTCGGGGCAGACGGTTGAATAGAGTGGCAGGTCTGTTGTGCAGACTGTAACAGATTCTCAGTAGTGGGAAGACGAGGATGATGCGACCGCTCCCGAGCTCAGAATCAGGCACCTCTAAAGTCGTTGGTTCCGTTGACGAGTCGTCTTTGCAACAAAATTGACAGGGCTACCAGATATTGTCGGAGATGGCCGGTAGAGCTTGAACACTGAAGGCGGTCGATGCTGATAGAGTGGAAGCAGAACTGCATGCCCGGTGGGAGAAAATTGATAACTTCTGGATCTGGATGCCAAATGGAGCTCTGCTTCTTGGGGATGAAAGAAGACTCAGAGTAGAAGATTTTTGATGAAGAACTCCTGCTCATACTCTCGGGAGGTTGGCCGCTGTAGATCTTCCACTCCGGCTCTGGTCTTCTATCCGAGCAGTTTTGCGCAGTCAAGGGAGAATGGACCTTCTGATCATCCCGGTGCTCAGATGGAGACGAAACCACCTCGCTTGGAAAGCTCTCTAGACGACTTTTCCAGAGATGTATGCCTTGCTACCAGAAGATTCATGGAAATGCCGGAGATGATGCAGCTTCTAGGACCAAATTAGCTGCCTGCAACCTGCAATGAAGTTGAAACCTTGTGGTGGCAAATGGTGGTGGAATGAGATGGAGGGAAGGGGAGGGCGACCTTGGCTGGGTTAGGGCTGGAGTTGGGCGACCTAGGGTGTGGGGGGAATGGGAGAGGGGAGGGAATTTCGACTTTGGGCCTTGGGAGGAGTTATTTTAGCCTTGGGAAGGTGGTGGGATGCATGGGGAAGGAGAGTGGGGTAGTTGGGGGTTGGGAGGTGAGGAGAGAGAAAGGGGCACACCCCTTAGAGAAAGAGAGAGATAATGAGAGAGAGAAAGAGAGAGAGAGGGGGGAATCCACCCCTTAGAGAGAGAGAGAGAGAAGTTAGAGAGAAAGAAAGAACCCAGGAGAATCCACTCCTAGAGAGAGAGAGAATATTGGAGAATCCACTCCAAAGAGAGAGAGATAGAAGGTAAGGGACCTCATGTTGGAGGTAGTTTTCCAAATATTTTTGATTCACTTCATTGTTTTAAAAGAGAGGTTACATGACACTTATATAGACTCTACTAAGAAGATCAAAAGACAACTCACCTAACACCTAACACCTACTCATCATAACTCTCTTAGGAAGACTAAAAGACACAAAATAAAAAAAAGACTCTTACATAATAGTTGGAGACATAATTACTACAAAACATAAAACATGACCCATTAGGCCCATACATATGGCCCAATTATCATGAGACAACTAAAACATGAATATCTATTTGATAATTTTGTTGAAGCCGCTTGCCGATCCCGTTAGTCACCTAGCTCGGTTCGCTGCCGAGCATAAAGAAGATCGAGGCGCCGCAGAGGAGATTGACAACGCCCCCCGAGGGGTCCACATCAACGTCATCTCTGGAGGGACAGCATCAGGAGGCGACAGCAGCCGAGGGAGAAAGCGTCATGCCAAGGGGGCGAGCCGAGCCGTAGAGCCCCCCAAGGCCCCGCCGAGTGAGCCCCAGGTCATAGTCTTCTCCGACCGAGACCTGGAAGGGCTGAGCACCCCGCATGACGACGCCCTCGTGATCTCTGCTACGATAAACCATTGTAACGTAGATAGGATTCTGGTTGACAATGGGAGTGCCCCTGATGTACTGTCTTATGATTGTTTCCTTAAGATGGGGGAGGATCCATCCAAACTCCGCCCGGTCCAAACCCCCCTCTGCGGGTTTAATGGCCTGGCCACCTATCCCGAGGGAGCCCTAAGCCTGCCAGTTACCCTCGGCACCCCACCCAAAACTGTTATGGTCATGGTGGACTTCATAGTGATTAAAGGTATGATAGCGTACAACGCCATCTTCGGCCGGGGGATCCTCAGCCGAATAAAGGCCGTACCATCTACCTATCACCAAAAAATGAAGTTCCCCACCAAAAATGGGTTGGGGGAAGTCCGAGGTAACCAAGCGACGGCCAAAAGGTGCTTCAATATCTCGGTAGAGGCCACAAGGCCAGACGGGAAGGACAAGGGCCCCCGGGGAGTCGAGGATAAAACCACAACCACCGAACCTGGTGGTGAATTACTGATGGTTTTCCTAAACGATGACCCGACCCTAGGAGTAAGGATCGGAGCCGACCTATCACCCAAGGTTTAACAGCAATATAAGAAATTCCTTTATGAGTACATCTGAGTTTTTGCTTGGTCCGATGATCAACTCCCTGGGATACCAGAGGAGACTGTAATGCACAAGCTCAACCTCGACTACGCCGTGAAGCCCGTTCAACAACGCAGAAGGAAGCATGCACCCGAAAAGCAGGCGATCATCAAGGCGCAGGTCACCAAGGGACAAGAGACTGGCCTCTTCAGACCGATCCTGTACCCGACGTGGCTAGCCAACGTCGTCCTGGTGCCTAAAGCCTTGGGCAAATGGCGGATGTGCGTTGACTTCACCGATCTGAATAAGGCCACTCCTAAGGACTGTTATCCGTTATCGAGCATCGACCAATTGGTTGACTCATCCTCGGGCAATGAGATACTCAGCTTTTTAGACGCCTATTCAGGTTACCATCAGATCAGGATGGACCCAGAAGATGTCGAGAAGACCGCCTTCATCACCGACTACGGCGTATACTGCTACACCTGGTTGCCTTTCGGGTTGAAGAATGCTGGAGCTACGTATCAAAGGCTGGTCAATCACATGTTCGAGGAGCAACTAGGTCGGAACGTCGAAGCCTACATTGACGACATGCTCGTTAAGACCCCCAAGGCCCAAGACCACTTCACCGACCTCGCTGAAAGCTTCGGCACCCTCCTGAAGTACAACATGAAGCTCAATCCTGCCAAGTGCGCCTTCGGAGTGAGATCTGGGAAGTTCCTGGGTTTCTTGGTCACTCAACGTGGGATCAAACCCAACCCCGACAAGGTCCAGGACATCTTGGACATGCGTCCGCCCACCAGCATCAAGGACGTCCAGCGCCTAACTGGGCGTGTCGCCGCTCTCAGCCGCTTCCTGTCCCATGCGGCCGAACGATGCCTGCCCTTCTTCAAGCTATTGAGGGGGCCCAAGTTGGCATCTGCTACGTTCGCATGGGATGAGGAATGCCAGAGAGCGTTCACCGAGCTTAAGGAGTTCTTGGCCTCGCCCCCGGTGCTCTCCAAGCCCGTTCCGGGTGAAGTCTTGCTGCTCTATCTCTCGGTAACACCATCTACAGTCAGCTCGGTCCTAGTCAGAAATGACTCGAGAGTCGAGAGGCCGGTCTACTACACCATCAAGGTGCTCAACGAGGCTGAGAGGAGGTACCCCGCAACCGAGAAACTCGTGCTAGCGTTGGTTACCTCTGCCAAGCGCCTCCGACCCTATTTCCATGGCCACCCCATCACCGTGCTGACCGACGAACCATTGAAGAAGATTCTGGCCCACCCCGAAGCTTCGGGGCAACTCATCAAATGGGCCATCATGCTCGGGGCCTACGATATATCCTATCGACCGCGCTTAGCTGTGAAAGGCCAAGCGCTCGTCGACGTCATCGCCGAGAGCACCGTCCTAACTGAAGAAAGATCTCCGTCTGCGCCCGGGCCAACCTGGGAGTTGTTCATCGAAGGATCTTCCAATTCGGTCGGTAGTGGTGCCGGAATCCTCCTGAAGTCCCCCAAAGGAGTAGAGCTACAGTACGCCTTGAAGTTCAACTTCCCGGCATCCAACAACGCTTCCGAGTACGAGGCCCTTATCTCGGGAGCACGCATGGCCCGACGGCTGGGGGCTGAGAGAGTCAAAATCCACACTGACTCCCAGCTGGTCGCTAGCCAAATCAACGGCGAGTACGAAGCTCGAGAGGTACCAATGATCAAATACCTCCAATTGGTCAGAGACCTGGCCCAACAATTCGAGGGATTCGAGGTAGTCCGAATAGCTCGGGAGGAGAACTCTCGGGCGGACGCCCTCTCTCGGTTGGCCTCTTCTCTCGATCCTGAAGGCACCCGATCGGTCCTCCTTGAAGAGCTAGAGCGCCCGAGCATTGACTCGGAGCTCCTCACTGTTGACTCAGCCATTCTCAGCGACTGGCGTACCCCCTACCTGTCGTGGCTCCGAGACTCCCAAGAGCCTTCCGACCCTCGAGAGGCTCGCAGATTGAAGTACCAAGCTCGGCGCTTCGTCATCCTGGACGACACTCTCTACCGGAGGTCCTTCTCCGGTCCCCTCCTGAAGTGCCTCACCCCCGACGAAGCCACCCAAGCTGTCCGAGTTATCCATGAAGGCCTATGCGGAGCGCATGCAAGAGGAAGGTCGCTCGCCAGGATCCTGCTACGGCAAGGTTACTGGTGGCCGACTCTGCAACGCGACTGCACGGCCCACGTGCAACAGTGCGACCGATGCCAGCGATTCGACCACTTAGTCCATCTGCCGGCTACGGAGCTCGTCACCCTGACCGAGCCATATCCCTTCGCTCGGTGGGGGATCGACATCCTTGGGCCGTTCCATACGGCTCAGGCCCAGAAGAAGTTTATTATCGTCGCCATCGACTACTTCACCAAGTGGATCGAGGCCGAAGCCACGGTAAGGATCACCGAGACAGTCGTCTGGAGCTTCGTCTGGAAATCGATCATTTGTCGCTTCGGCATCCCCCGAGTGATAGTGAGTGACAACGGCCGGCAATTCGACTCTCGTTATTTTCGAGATAGATGCGCCGACCTAGGCATTCGCAACCACTTCACTTCGGTCGCCCACCCTCAGGCCAACGGGCTGGTCGAAAATGCCAATAAGACTATCTTAAAAGGCATAAAGACCAGACTCGGCAAGGCCAAGGGTAGCTGGCTCGAGGAATTGCCTAGCGTACTTTGGTAACAAATAACGACTCCCAGAACGGCAACCGGTGAGAGTCCTTTCCAGCTGGTGTATGGCACTGGGGCCGTTATTCCGTTAGAGGTTGCCAACCCTTCTCTCCGAGTCATCCGCTTCTCGCCCGAGGTAAATGAGCAAAAGTTACTCGAGAATCTCGAACTAGCAGATGAGCTCCGAGAGATCGCCAGCATCCAAGCAACGGAATACCAACACCGCCTCACTCGATACTACAACGCCAAAGTCCGAGACAGGCACTTCCAGCCGGGAGACTTCGTCCTCTGGAAAGCCGAAGCCTCTCAACCACTAGAGGCAGCAGGCAAGTTATCCCCTAACTGGGAAGGCCCCCACCGAGTGGTCGAGACGCTCTGGAAAGGAGCATACCGGCTATCTACACTGGAAGGGGAACCCATCCCTCGGACGTGGAACGCAGTCGCACTACGCAAGTTCTACTTTTAAAGATGTGCAAATAATTTGAGGGAAATAAAATTCTCTTATTTTCATTCAAATGATTGTTGATACATCAGAGAGGCAAAAAGCCAATACATTACACAGCAAAGAGCAAAAAATCCATCTAGCACTAATGCAAGAGGCCATCACTCGGCCGACTCGGTCTTGATCTCCTCGCGTCCAGCCACTGACTCTGCCTCGTGTAGAAACTGGCTCGGACAAGAGGCGGTTGATCCAGTTAGCTCGGGTGGCCCATGACAAAGGTGATAGAGGGAACTGTGAAGAGGAAGGCTACCTTCCAAGTTGATAGAAGCCAGGGAGAAGGAACGCCTGTGAAGGCCTCCTCTCTTCCAACCTACCAACTCTTTGGAGCGAACAGAGAGCAAGCACCCTCCGAAGAGTAAAAGAAAAAATAAAAGCAGAAGAGGGAAGAAGAGGCTGCTAGAAAGAAAAAGAAACCAGCAGAGCTGGATGAGGAGGTAGGGGAAGGCCCGGAGGGGATGGGCATCATGGATACTCCCATCCGTCCTCCATCTCGCCCCCCCGAGACCGTCGCCGCAACTGATAAAGGATAAACGGCGTGCCTCCGCGCGTCGAAATCCTCTCTAGATCCGCGTGATGACCGTTGGACCGCTCTCGAACCCACGCGACGACCCTCGGACCTGCTCAACAGCCTGAAACAGCCAAGAACTCTCTGCTCTCCATCGTCAGCAGCATCATCTTCCTCCATGCTCCGAATGCAACGGCACAACGCAACGTGGAGAAGGGGCGAGGAAAGACTGTTAGGGAAAATCCTAAGCGGTGGAGAGGAAAGGACGCCCTTCAGTCATTTTATAGGCTAAGGGAGGCTACTTGCCTTAAATGACTCCCCCCTCGAAAACACGCCAAAGGAATTTTCTCCTCTGAATGGTCACCTCAAACCCCTCGTTTCCCGCCTCAGCGGGATACACGAAGCGGCCAGGCATTCAAAGCGTGAGGAAACGGAAAGACACCCTGTCAGGGGCCCGTCCAACCAGCATGCGAAAACCATGCAGGACGTATCGGCAATTTCCAACTACTGCAGATACGCTAATCGAACCACGGCAAGGAAGGCAAGAAGCAAGTAAGTCATTTATTTCCTTGCAAAAAGAAAATCTTTCTTTTTTCAGAAAAGGGAAAGAGACAAACAAAGAAAGAGGAAAAATAGAGCGATACATCAGGCCTCGGGCCCACTTTGAAGCTCGGGAACGGAAGGCACGAGTGTTTCACCCCCGACACCCTCGGTGACGGCCGGCCCTGGCACTGACCCCGCCTGCGCGGGAACTGCCTCGGCCGCGTGCCCTCCCGAGACAGCCGGAGTTGGTGACCCCACCGGAGAAGAGCTCTCTGGATCTTCCCCGCCCGACGCAGAGGAGCTAGAAGATGACTCGTACGAGTCATAGCACTGGCCAAGGGGGAAGTTGACCCATATTCAGAGAAGCCAACTCAGCTGCGGACTCTTTAGCTAGTTTTGCTTGTCACTCACATTGTAATTCTTTTTTTACTTCGCAGCATGATCTTCCCAGTGTAACTAAGGGTGCTGCTAGACTAGATAAGCTAGGTATGCCTAGCATTAGAGTAATGTAAGTTCTATTCTTTTTATGATCAATAAAATTCCCCCTGGTTGTGATTTAGACTGTGGGTTCCGAATTGGATCCACATTCTAAATCACCACTAGGCAAGGCTTTCTATAAAAAAAGGGGGGGGGGGGAAGTTGACCCCGGAGTCTTGTTCGTTGTCGTAAGCAATTGCCCGACGATAACCCTGCTTGAACCCCTTGCGGATGCCTCGGCGGAGGGCCGCCTCGTAGTAGGGGAGGGTAGCTTCCTGTAGGTCAGCCTGGTAGGCCTCCGAGCCTCTGTATTACTCAATCGCCTCAGCTCCGATCATCCCCATCCTCTCAGCAAGCTCGATCAACTTCCGCTCCGCCTCGGCTGCGCGTCCCTCAGTCACCGCCGATCGTTTCTCCGCCTCGGCCGACCTTCGCTCGGCCCCAGCCGCCCATGCCCCGGCCTCGACCGATCGCTCCTCCGCCTTAGCTCGGTCGGCCTCGGCCTCCAAGCGCTGGTGCTCCGCTGCCTCCGCCCGGTCCACCAGCTCGGCACGCTCAGCCTCCCAACGGCCGTCCAGCTCGAGATGTTGAAGGCGCTCCTCCTCAAGGAGTTTGTTTTTCTCTCGAGCGATTCCCGGGCCTTGGCTAGCTGCTCGGTCAGCGCTCTGACCTCCAGACGGCTCGATCGCAATGACTCCCTAGTCGCAGAGAACTCCCGGCGGAGCCCCTCATGCTCCTCATTGAGCTGAGCTAGCTTCCTCTCACACCCCCCGAGGGTCCAAGCGAGGTTCGACCGCTCTGACTCCGTCCGGGCATAAGTCTCCGCCATCGTGGCCCCCATCTGGGCCATGACCAGGCCGCCCTCCATGATGACGTCGAGGACCCCGACCGGGGAGTGACGCTTGTCACCGCCTTTTATCCTCGCGGACACCTCGCGGCAGAGCTTGTACAGATTGCTCGAGATACCGATCCTTTCCAGTGCCACCGGCATGGGAACCCCTTCCGCGCCCGGTGCCTTGCTAGAAGGTCTGGATCGAGCTACGGGTTCAGTCGCTCCGCGTACTACGGTCGGCTGGGGTTGCAACGCCCCTGCGGGCGAACCCCTGGCCTCGATCGGCGCTGCGAGCTCGGCCGACCCGTGCACCACAGACGTTTGGGGCTTCGACGCCTCCGTAGGCGAACCCCCAACCTCAACCGTCTCGACCCGCACATCGCGGCCCGAGACATCGCCTACCTTGACCGGCCCCCCGGTCTCGGCCACGACTATTTCTGCTTTGGCCCCCTCTGTTCCCACCGGGGGGAGAGCCGACCCATCGTCACCACCCGCCGAGGTGCCCCTAGTCTCCTCAGTCCTCTCTCGTTCGGCAGATGGGAGAGCCGACCCAGTTCGGTCGCCCTATCTTGCCCCCGAGAGGGGAGCGCCACCGAGCTAGAGTCGGCCCCGGCAGTGAGGAGAAGACCGGCATTCTTGGCCCGCTTTCCCGCAACCTTCCCTCCATGGGATCCTTGCGCTTCGCGCCGCCCGGCCGTGAAGTCCCCTCGGGAGCCACCCCCTTGCCCTTGCCCCGGGCTTCGGAGCGACCCACAGGGATGCCCGGCTCATCCGCCGCCGAGTCGTCGCCAAGGTCAATGACCTCAGCGGCCTCCTCCAGAGGCTCCCGCCTGGTGTCTGCAACAAAGAAGAAGGCACAATCAAGAAGAGAAGGATGACCTCCACATCCTGAGGAGGATCTAAGTGGTGGTACCTGATGGCTTCAGCCACGTAAGGAGACACCGCTCGATATTCTCTGGCATCACCAGCTCCTCGGTAGACTGACGATTCTTCAGCAAGCGAGTGGCATACTCCTCCACATCTGAAGGGAACTCCTCCTGCCGGGGTGGGGGGGGGGGATATTCGGGTGGAAGTTGGGCATCACCTGACACCTCCAGGTGTCCTCCACCGAATCCATCTTCACCCAGAAAAACTAGGCCTTCCACCCCTTATGCGAGAAGTCCTTCGCCGCCAGCGAGATGCAGCTCCTGTTCCTCCTCGCCTGGATAAAGTAAAACCCTTTCCCCGCCGACAGATGCGCCTTCAGCTCGAAGAAAAGGTGGAAAAGATCCAAGGAAGGAGGAATCCCGCACTTACGGCAGAGGATTCGAAAGGCAGAGAGGAGGAGGTATGAGTTGGCCACCAACTGGATAGGCGCCAACTGGAAAAAATTGAGGAGCGTAAGGACGAAGGTCTCGAAGGGGAGGCGAAACCCGCTCTTCCACGCCAGAAGAAAGGTGCAGATGTGGCCCGTGCGATCGTACAGGCTCGTCTCATACGGGGCAGCAGCGACAAAGCTATACTTATGAGGCAACTGAAACTGATGCTCCAGCCTTTTCACCTCGGTTTCTCCCAACTCGCTATGATTGGGGACCGATGCCCTCACCACCGGTTCATCGCCCCATCCTTCGGCGTCCAAACATTGATCCACCATGGGTTCCGAGGAAGAACTGGAAGAAGTGCCCTCAGAGGACCTCGAAGATTCCGGAGGAGGAGGAAGCTACCGGACCACCTCCGCGGTTATCCTCGCCAACTCCTCAAACGCCGCCGCAATTTTCTGCTCCTCCGCTATGTACTCACGGCGCATCAAGGAGTCCAAAAAACCAAGAAGCGAAGGAAAGCCAAAACGCTAGCAACGGAAAGAGTATGGGATGACAACAAGCGCCCAATGCTTATAAACCCCCGCGGGAGGCGGCGCGTCGTTCCGACCTCCGAAAAAAGGGGGCCCCTTTGTTTCAAATCCGTCAGGATCACAATTATTACTGGCCTTGGTGACCACGACATGTGGCTTTATAACACCAGCAGCTCTCCACCCACCTGAGCCACGCCGATCCGCAACCCTCAAAGGCTACTCACCCGAGCCTCTTTTGGCTCGGGAGTAGGAGGGGGACAAGTGGAGAGGGGGATTTCTACAGCCCATCCAAAGAGCAGCCAAACAAGGTCCATCAGGACCCAACGAGGCCATGCTCATCCAAGTGATAGCCCACAGGGCCCACTTAGGACAGAAAGCCCAATAATAAAAAAAAACCACTCGGGGACATAACCTTCTTAGGTGGCCTCTAGGGTCGGAAGGCCCGAGCGTCGGTCAGGTCACATGAAAGGTCCATGCCCGAGCCATCTCTCCACCCGGAAGAAGAAGGCGCATGCAGACCGATCCGACCCATCTTCCGCCGAGCTAAGCCTATCGCCCAGAGAGGGCTGCCCCCTTTGAGCTCGGAACGGACGACGATTGCTTATCCAGGCAGCCGTTAAGATTCCTGTGTGAGCAGGAAGTCATGAAGGCAAGGGACTCCAGCTCCCCAAGGTGATACCGCTCCCACGACGAGGCGATAAAGACCCACGTCGAGGACGTAACGCTCGCCTAAAATCCCTCAGCTTACGGGACTCCTAAAGATGGTGCACTATTTAAACCAAGGATACCCTCTGGCGAAAGGTAAGGGCAATCATACGCTCAAAGCTCCTGAGCAATAACCACTTCAGCCCTTTTGGTGGAGAGGGATCTCGCGCACAAGCTCTCACCTCCCTTT
Organism: Amorphophallus konjac; assembly: GCA_022559845.1. Lineage (NCBI taxonomy): Eukaryota > Viridiplantae > Streptophyta > Magnoliopsida > Alismatales > Araceae > Amorphophallus > Amorphophallus konjac. Next base: position 116,416,332 of record CM040124.1, on the reverse strand, counting down.
ATTGCTCCCGCCATAACTCCACTGACTTAAGCATCAGAGGGTTTTTCCCAGGGTTTCCCCCTGGGCCCCCTGATCCGTTTCCCTGTCTTGCAGTTCACTATCTGGTGATCCACCATCCGCTCAGGACCAGCGCGAGATCACGCCTCTTCACTACTATTTTTTTATTTTCTTTTTAACAAGCCCATGGGCCTTTGGCCCATTTGTATTTTTTTTTCTTTTCATCTTTAACTGACTTTGGCTCATTATTGTGCAGACTTGTGGAGTTCTTACGATCGTCCTCTTCCTGCCTGCAAAATAAGTAAATTTATTTATTAAAATTACTTACTTTTATCAAACTAAATATTTTGATCAAGGTTAGAATTAATTGTGATAAGTGTATATTTATTAATATTAAGGCTCATAAAAAGTGTGTATATCATAAATTAACTCCTAAAAATGCACACTTATCAGCTAGTCCTCAAATTTGTTAGCTTCACACGTTTTCTTGATGATTTTAATCAAGGTTTTGTTGGTTGCCTCTGCTTGGCCATTGCCCTGTGGATAATAAAGAGATGAATGATGCAATACAATGTTATACCTGTTGCAGAGGTCATGAAGCTCTTGAGAGATAAATTGTGGTCCATTGTCGGTGATGATGGTACTTGGGATGCCGAACCTGGCGATGATGTTCTTCATTATAAATTTTCACACAGTTGACGCTTTAATCTCCGCATAAGCTTCCGCTTCCGCCCACTTGGTGAAGTTCTCTGTGGCCGTGAGTATTGTTGGGCCTCCTCTGGGATTGTTCAGCAGTGTGTGTGCTGCTGCATGTGCTGAATGTGTTTTGATTAATTGGCAATGGTAGAGTTGACTTTAACTACTTTTCCTTGACCATGAGGATGTTGTGTATTTTGATGAATCTATCATAAATGTCAGATAATTATCAGTCACTTGCATTAAAACTCCTCTGCACTTTCATGTTGTATTCTCTATGAGTCGGTGCAAGTTCCTGACGAACTGCGCTCATACTCGGTGCAATCACTGGAGAGGTCGGTGCAAGTTTTAGTCTAGCTATGCACATTAAGTCTGAGCATGTTACGTTCTTAGCATATGGAGTCGGTGCAACTCTTGCACTGTTTACATCAGGTTCGTGCATAGAAGTCGATGCATCTTTCATGTTTTGTTAACTCTGAGTGAGTGCATTGGCTTCATTCTGAAAGTCTGCGTTAGTGGCTTGTTCATACTCTGTAAGTCTGCATTAGACTAAGCTAAGTCTAAGTTAGTCGAATTTAGTCTGCGTGAGTCTGTGTTGCCACACACATGGAGTTTAAGTGTCAAGTCTGTGTTAGCATGAAGTGAGGTCTGAGCTAGCGTGCATATAGGTCTGTGCATTCATGTCCGTGCACATTGCCTTGGAAGATCCAAGTCGGTGCAATGCTCATGTCGCATGCTTAAGTCTGTGCACTTCACTATGCACGGTTGGTGTAATTCTTGCATCAGGTGCATAAGGTCGGTGCAACCTTCGTTGAAGTTGGTGCACGCAGCACCTCATGCATACATGGTCGGTGCAAGTCATGACTTGTGCTAACCAAGTCGGTGCACATCCTGTGCTACCACGCATATCGTCAGTACATATTTGGCCGATCAACATCTAAGGTCTGTGCAATCCTTGTCCCTTGCAAGCGCAAGGTCTATGCACGACAGGTTTATAGCTTGGTGGCTCGGTGCAATCGTTGATTCTTGCACACATAATGTCTGTGCATAATTCTCTTACAGCCTAATAAGGTCGGTGCACGTTATAACTCATGCATATTTGAGTCCGTGCACTTTTGCTCTCATGCTCTATTAAGTCTGTGCAATTCCTATGATTGTCTAACTATCTTATGCTGACTGAGTGTCTAACGTTTTGACAGGACACTTGTTCGTAAAGTTTAAGGAAGGCACGTGATCCAAGACTGAAGGTTGATCTATGCTCGTGCCACGTGGACTTGGATCTCAGATCTGGAAGAAAATCCTGGGCGGGAAATGTGGTTTCCACACGCCCTCTTTTTGCTCCACATATAAATAAGAAAATGTTCGTGCAGAAGACATAGAGAGGTGAAGAAATCGGTGATCGAGAGATTGAAGAAAAAGATGCAGAGAGAAGAAGAGCTAACACGATCCAGGAGAGCTAGTGCCTGCAAGTTCAGAGAGAGGCCTGAGAGAGAGATTGGGGAGAAGAAGCAATTGAGAGTACCCGTCATCGGTCTCTTGGTTCAGAACCAGAGCCGATTAGCTCATTGTCTAGAGCTACATTCTCGTTGTGTTTTTGGTTTTCTATCTTTCCTTCGTTTTATTTTTGAAACACTGTTGTTCAAGCTGTGTGTCAGTGGAAAGGTTAAGATGTAAACCTCAGCGACAGAGGAGGATTCCTTTGGTAGCAAGCTATGAAGCTCAGTGGGTGTAGGGATATAATCCCCGAAGCGTTGGATCAGCGGTGAGAAGCTGTGAATCAGTAGTAAGCCACACTCGGTTTGAGTGTGGGGTTGATGTAGGCTTGTGTCGAACCACCTAAAATCTCTTGAGTTCTGTGTGATTGGTGTGTGATCTCAGCTTAATAGCTTGGATGCATTGTGCTTGTGTTTTGGTTCCAACAACGTGCAGTTGATTATACTGAACCTGATCATTTTTCCTTCGCATACATATTCTTCCATTAAGTTGAACTTATTCAGCAGTAGTAATTCTTTAAATTTTGCATCTTTTAACTTACTACAATTAAATTTTAGTGGATGGAAGGTTTTAGAGGGTAGATCTATTCACCCCCCCTTTAGATCTTAGAGTCCATCCATTCCCAACATGTGGTATCAGAGCTAGACTCTCCCATAGGGCTTCACATCCCGGAGAGAAGAGATGGATTCTAAAGGAATGGTTGCTGAGGGGCATTCGACGAGTAAGCCACCATTCTTCAATGGTAGCGATTATGCATATTGGAAGAACATGATGCAAGTATTTTTTCGTGCTAAGGACTATGAGATCTGGAACGTAGTGAGTAAAGGACCTTTTGATTTACCTCCAGATGAGGAGTTCTGGACTAAGGAGCATATCCGTAAGTCCACGTTGAATTGGGGTGCAATTAACGCGATACAATGTGCACTCCATCCCACTGAGTTCTCTAGAGTCTCGTCCTGCAAGACTGCTAAGGAGATGTGGGATAAGCTAGAAGTAATTTACGAGGGGACTTCCCAGGTTAGAGAGACAAAAGTGAATATGCTTGTCTCTGAATATAAGGCTTTCAAGATGAATCCTGATGAGACCATCTCAGATATGTATGCTCGTTTGAATGTTATCACCAACAGTCTGAGAAGTTTGGGAAAGGTCTACAGTGATTATGAATTGGTTAGAAATATTTTGAGGTCCCTGGCGCCCATTTGGCACACCACGGCCACCGTCATTGAAGAGTCTAGGGACCTGACCAAAACAACTGTAGCTGAACTTATAGGTTCTCTCATGACGTATGAGCTGAACCTCAAGAAAACTGAAGAAATTGAGAAGAAAAGAAAACCCCTTGCCCTTAAAGCTAATTCGAGCAAAGGGTCATCCAGTGAGTATAGCAGCACGAGTTTTGAGGAGGATGCTGATGAGTTTGCTATGCTCACCAGGAAGTTTAAGAAATTCTTGATGAAAGAAGGGAAAGGGATGAGAAGAAAGTATTTCTCAGGAAAGAGACAGCCCAAACATAAATCAGAACCTGCAAAGAAATTTGACTCTATTGTTTGTTATAACTGTAGGAAAGTAGGACACCTCAAGGCGGACTGTCCTGAACTCAAGGAAAAGCAGACCAGGTGGAAAAACAAAAAGGGAAGAGCAATAGTGAGCACCTGGAGCGATGAGGAAGAGGAAAGTCATAGCAGCTCCTCTAACGATGATAAAAATGAGAAGATTTTTCTGATGGCAAAAAGCAACGATGAGGGAACTTCCCCGTTTGACAATTTTACTCAAATTGAATGGGAAAATGTTTATGCTGAACTACTTGAAAAGTATGAAGACATGCGTAGGGAGAACAGACACCTGAAAAAGAAAGTAAATTCTTTAGTGAATGATTCTACCCTGTCTGATAAACTTGCATGTCTAGAAGCTGAGAATTTAAATTTGAAAAACTCTATTTGTGAAATTGAGAATGATAAAACTATTTTGATTGATTTGAAAGCTGAAAATGAGAATCTAGAAAAGACCATTGATGATCTCAAGATAAAGATACATGAATTTCAGAATGAAACAAACATAGCCACTGAGAAATACAATGTTGTTAGTAGTGTAAACAGTGAGCTGAAGAAAACAATAGAAAATCTTGAAAAAGAAAACAAAGATAAACAAAATACCCTTGAAGGCATGGCACAAAACACTGAAAATCTCAATGCCATCCTGGGGACAAAAAGTAACTTCAGAAAGGAAGGATTGGGGTTTAACCCAACAAATAAAAAGAGGTTTGATGTGAGAACTACATCTTTTGTGATTGAAAGGGGACATTTCATCCCCTGATAAAAATGACTTCAGGTGGAAGTCATGATGAGAATAAGAATAAAAACATTAAGATAATCAAGCCCAGCGCCAAGGACAAAAGCAAAGGGAAGATAGGGGTGGCTGGTGATTCATATTCATATGCTTCTACATCCAAGACCAAAAGCCAGGGTAGTGGTCAGACCACCAAAGCTAAGATTCAACCAAAACCCAAGACCAAATCTACCAAACTTCTACAGACGGGTCTGGGTAGAACCACCACTGGTCCAATGCACCACAAGACTGGACCCACTTATTCTGCATTCCACAATACAAATCATTAGATGAATTGGAAAAGTCAGGGTTACATGAGACCCATGCAGTACTTCCCAATGCATCACAATTAGTGGCAGCAGTCTCACCCTAAGAACTCCTACAGGCAAACCACAGAACAATAACTTCAGGAGTCAAAATTCCTATGGCTATGCTGATTTCATGACTGGTCAGTCCAAGGTCTACAGGTCACCTACTACTCCCAATATCTATTAGGCCAGACGCTGGCAAAGAAATTCTAAAAATGATTTTAAAAAGAAACAAAATGCCACACCTAAGAAACAAGGTCAAAAGAATGAAAGTGGCAAGAAAAGGCAGACTGATCTTAAAAGCAAGAAATCCACAATGCTCAGAAAGACACCAAAACAAATGTGGATACCTAAACATCTTGTTTGTTGCATGCATGAGATGAGTTCTTTGTTGGGACCCAAGAAACTCTGGGTTCCAAATCACTCTACTTAATTCCCTTGAAGGTATGCTTGGCAGCCAATCACAACAAATGGTATCTGGACAGTGGCTGTTCCAGGAACATGACCGGAGACAAAGCTAAATTCTGCACTTTGGTAAAGAAAGATGCTGGTCATGTTACTTTCGGAGGTAATACCAAGGGTAAAATAATTGGCTCAGGTATGGTTGGTAAGTGCTCTTCATCCTGCATTGAGAAAGTTTTATTAGTTGAAGGTCTAGCTTACAATCTTTTGAGCATTAGTCAATTATGTGATAAAGGCCATAAAGTTGTTTTTGATTCTCTTGCATGCACCATATTTGAACCAAATTCAGAATCTGTGAAATTCATTGCAAGAGAATTAATAACATCTATATGGTAGATTTGGATGATGTAGCACACACTAATCTTTGTCTTAGTGTAAAAAAGGATGACCTAGCCTTCCTGTGGCATCGTAAATTAGGTCATGCCAGCTACAGTGTGCTTCACAAACTGAATAAGCATAAGTTAGTAAAAGGGCTTCCTGAAATATCATTCAAAAATGACAATAAAATTTGTGAGGCATGCACTCAATGTAAAAAGACTAGAAATTCCTTCAAATATAGAACAGAAAACCTGTCTTCTAAACTGTATGAGCTAATTCATATGGCTCTATTTGGACCCACAAGATCTATTAGCTTATCTGGTAAAAGATATGATTTTGTGCTTGCTGATGATTTTTCTAGATTTACATGGGTTTTCTACCTGTCTCACAAAAATTAAGCTTTTGAAGATTTTCAGGAGTTCTTTTATAAAATAAAATAGTCTAATGTTCATGGCATCTTGAATATCCTTTCTGATCATGCTGGTGAGTTTGTTAACTCACAATTTGATGACTTTTGCAGAGTGAATGGCATCACTCACAGATTCTCCTCACCAAGGACTCCTGAGCAGAATGGAGTGGTGGAAAGGAGAAATCGAACTCTGGTTGAAATGGCTCGGACCTTGCTAGTGGAAGGTAACTTACCAAGGAAGTTTTGGGCAGAGGCTATCAACACAGCATGTTACATAATAAATAGTGCCCGAGTAAGACCCAAAACTCAATTAACTCCTTATGAGATTCTGAAAGGTAAGAAGCCTTCTCTAGCCCACTTCAAGGTCTTTGGTAGTAAATATTTTGTTCATATTAATTCGAAAAGAGACCTTGATAAATTTGAACCAAAAAGTGAACCTCAAATTTTTCTAAGTTACTCAGATCAGTCCAGAGCCTATAGAGTTTTTAATCTCAAATCAAACACTATTGAAGAATCTCCTCACGTTATCTTTGATGAGTCTGCAACTAAGTCTGATATTGATTTGTGCAGGAACAAAGGTGATGGAGAAAATTTAAAGAATGATGAAAAACAAAATGAAGAGTCTGCTGAGGAAGGTGAAGCAGAGGCTCCAATTACTCAAGAGGAGGTAAATGAGAATTAAGGTAATCAAGTCATTAATCTTAAATTTCTTAGAGATCATCCCCTTGAGAACATTATTGGTCATGTAAATGAACCAATGAGAACTAGAGCACATTCAAGAATTGAAAATGAATTAAATTCAGTTGCCCTAGTATCTAAGAGTGAACCCAAAAATATAGATAGTGCCCTTAAGGATGAACACTGGATTAATGCCATGCATGATAAACTTAGTCAATTTGATAAGAACAAAGTCCGGCATTTAGTTCCTAAACCCTCACATGGCAACATAATTGGCAGAAAATGGGTTTTTAGAAATAAATCCGATGGGCAGGGTAACATCATTAGAAATAAGGCTAGACTAGTAGCTCAAGGGTACAACCAAGAATTTGGTATTGATTTTGAAGAATCCTTTGACCCTGTAGCTCGGCTAGAAGCCATTAGAATTCTTTTAGCTACTGCATGCAGTCTAGGAATAACTTTGAAGCAGGTGGATGTCAAACCTGCCTTCTTAAATAGAGAAATAAAAGAAGATGTTTATGTTAAACAACCCCCTGGTTTTGAATGCCTTGATTTTCCTTATCATGTCTATAAACTTGATAAGACATTATATGGGTTGAAACAAGCTCCCCGAGCATGGTATGAAAGACTGAGCAATTTTCTCTCAGAAAAAGGATTCACAGGAGGTAAGATTGACCAGACACTATTCACAAAGGTATGTGAAGAGAAAATTCTGATTATTCAAATCTATGTCGATGATATAGTGTTTGGATCAACTGATCCATTAATGTGTGAGGAATTCTCAGCTCTAATGACTAGTGAATTTGAAATGAGCTCGATGGGAGAACTAAAATTCTTTCTTGGATTGCAGGTTAATCAAACCAAAGAGGGAACTTTCATAACTCAAGAAAAGTATTTGAAGGATCTGTTAAAGAAATTCAAGATGGAAAATCTCAAAGCAATCACAGCACCAATGGGGACATCTACCTGTCTTGATTCTGATCTATCAGGTAAAATGGTAGATCCCAAACATTACAGAGGTATGATCGGATCCTTACTATATCTTACTACATCTCGTCCATACATTCAATCTTCAGTATGTTTGTGTGATAGATTTCAAGCATATCCCAAGGATTCACACTTAATTGTTGTAAAACGGATCTTTAGATATCTGTCTGGCACCCTTGACCTCTGATTATGGTATCCTGCTAAGTGTGAACTAGACCTTCTAGCTTACACTGATGCAGATTATGCTGGGTGTAGAATTGATAGAAAAAGCACCAGTGGATATTGTCAATTCCTTGGTGGGTGTCTAGTCTCTTGGGCATCTAAAAAATAGCACAGTGTAGCCTTGTCCACTGCTGAGGCAGAGTATGTGGCTGCAGGGAACTGTGCTGCCCAAATCCTCTGGATCAAACACAAGTTATTTGACTATCATATAAATCTTAGTTGCATCACGATTATGTGTGATAACACTAGTGCTATTTCCTTAACTAAAAATCCAGTTCATCATTCCAGGATAAAACATATTGAAATAAAACATCATTTCCTTAGAGATGAAGTCAGTAAAAAGGAAATTGAACTTGAATTCATTGAGTCTGAAAAACAAATTATTGACATTTTTACAAAGCCGTTGGGTAATGAGAGATTTAAATTCTTAAGAAGAGAATTAGGCTTGTGTAAATTTCTCCATGATGATTGACTCAGAATTCTTTCTTGAATTGCTGTTTGTGGTGGTCTAAAAATAAATATGTGTCAGCTTGTCTCTGAATAAACAATTTCTGATTCTTTGAATAATTTTTATGCATAAATGCATTGTTAAATAAAAGTGCATATAGATAGAGGGAGTTTTTCTTCTAGACCACACATCAGTTGACTTTGCCATATGCTAACTAAGGCCTGAACCTGCTACATTTCATGCACTACTAAGGTCGATGCAGGTCTTTGCTATGAGTATTTGAGTTCGATGCGTGTTTTTGCACAGAGTATAAGTCAATGCATGTCATGCACTTAGTCGATGCACAGTGTGATCATTCTGCATACAAGGTCAGTGCACATTCCTGCCTTACAACATGTAGGTCTGTGCATCTTGTGTCTTTCACATAACAGGTCGGTGCATCTATGTACCACTCACACGCAATAGTCGGTGCATTGTCTGCTTCATGCATGTTAAGGTTGGTGCATTATGATGTCAGGGGGAGTTCAATAATGTCTGATCTGAGTACAACTCATTCTACTCTCTCTTCATTCTTAGAAATTCTCATCACATGGTATCAGTTGCATCAATTGGCCTTGTTTGAAACTACTCCTATCACATTGTGGCATTGTCACTCTTCTTGAAACTCCTTATGAGCGGCTTTTGTGGTTCAATGTCTATTCCCTCATTCTGAATGGCAGACTGTCCTGAAATTGGTTCATTATTTTGAGCGGTAATTATTACAACTCTTCTTTTATAAGAATCACATTGACTCCTTTAATGAACCGAAGGTTTAATTTTGATAGACTGTAGAATTTAAAGACTGTTTTTAGAAAATAAGGTGGTAGAAAACGTGTTATAGCTCTCAACCTTTCTTTCATGACTATGACAGATAAGATCCTCACAGTATCTGAAAATGACAGACTTAGTGTGGTCTAGACTGAGAAACTCAGAAAGTGTATTGTCTTTAAACAAGTAACTTTGAAAGTTAAAAGGGCAGCAACAATAAAATCATTAGTAAAAGCAAATGTATAAAGTGGCAGAGCAATAACTGAACTACACTGAGAAATTGAATGCTCCATCAAAGAAATGGAGAGGAATTCATGTCATGAAGTGCTTCATGTTACCTCTGTTCATATAGTCAAATCTATAGGGCTGGTTTCACGGAGTAACTGAGGGTACTGGCGTCTGATAAATGTGTACTCTTAATGTCAAAGGTGTAAATCATCTGTGTAGTTTTTGATCAGAGATAGATATGGTAGTTTTTGCTTAATGACTAGGAGTACTGGCGTCTAACCCACACATACCCTTAATGTCAATGGTATAAATGACACTTATCTGTTCACTGAGTTCAAATTAAAAATCATAAGTGAAAAAGACTTGATGTAACCCTTGAAATTCAAAATTCACTAAGTGTCAATTATTTAACCTCAATACATTTTCAGGCCACTCTCCTTGATTTTCATTAAATCTGAAATCAATAGGATACAGTCTTGACCTAGTCAATCATGATCATGTGACTTAGGTTCATTGCTATAAACAGATACTATACCCTATTTCAGAAAGTTAGTAAATTTACTCTACCTTCTATAATTGTTAAACCTGATATTTGTCAAGCATACACAAAGATTGATTCTTAAATCTAAAGAATTGTCCAATAATTTGCTTATATTTTGAACCATTGCACAGTGTGTTATTCTGTCTCCTACTTCTTCCTGCATTCCTCTTATCTTCCTCTATCTCCCTCACTCCTTGTTTGCTGATGGCAAAGGGGGAGAGATTATTCAGGCGTATCCTTCTCTATCTGGAATGAAGGGGGAGAGATTGAGATCATAGGAAAGACTATGCTTATAGGGGGAGAGATTCTGATGGCTAAAGGGAGCGAAAAGGGAAGAGAAAGATTTCATGATATTTTGCTTAAGGGGGAGGAGTCTTTCATTCAAGGGGAGTTTGGCTTTTGTCAATAATATCTGACTATGCTTAATGTCTCATCAAAATACATCCTTCTCTTGCATTTATTTTGGGGAGTTGCCAGCAACTTTTTATGTGTTGCCATCATCAAAAAGGGAGAGAATGTTGGGCCTCCTCTGGGATTGTTAAGCAGTGTGTGTGCTGCTGCATGTGCTGAATGTGTTTTGTTAAATTGGTAACAGCAGAGTTGACTTTAACGACTTTTCCTTGACCATGAGGTTGTTGTGTATTTTGATGAATCTGTCATAAATGTCAGATAATTATCAGTCACTTGCATTAAAACTCCTATGCACTTTCATGTTGTAATCTCTATGAGTCGGTGCAAGTTACTGATGAACTGCACTCATACTCGGTGCAATCACTGGAGAAGTTGGTGCAAGTTTTAGTCTAGCTATGCACATTAAGTCTGAGCATGTTACGTTCTTAGCATATGAAGTTGGTGCAACTCTTTCACTGTTCACATCAGGTTCGTGCATAGAAGTTGATGCATCTTTAATGTTTTGTTAAGTCTTAGTCAATGCATTGGCTTCATTCTGAAAGTCTGTGTTAGTGGCTTGTTCATACTCAGTAAGTCTGCATCGGACTAAGCTAAGTCTAAGTTAGTCGAATTTAGTCTGCGTGAGTCTGTGTTGCCACACACATGGACTTTAAGTGTCAGATCTGCCTTAGCATGAAGTGAGGTCTGAGCTAGCGTGCATATAGGTATGTGCATTCATGTCCGTGCACATTGCCTTGGCAGATCCAAGTCGGTGCAATGCTCATGTCTCATGCTTAAGTCTGTGCACTTCACTATGTAAGGTCAGTGCAATTCTTGCATCAGACTGGCATAAGGTCGGTGCAACCTTCGTTGAAGTTGGTGCACGCAGCACCTCTTGCATAGATGGTCGGTGTAAGTCATGACTTTTGCTACCAAGTTGGTGCACATCCTGTGCTACCACGCATATCGTCAGTACATATTTGGCCGATCAGCGTCTAAGGTCTGTGCAATCCTTGTCCCTTGCAAGCGCAAGGTCTATGCACGATAGGTTTATAGCTTGGTGGCTCGGTGCAATCGTTGATTCTTGCATACATAATGTCTGTGCATAATTCTCTACAGCCTAATAAGGTCGGTGCACGTTATAACTCATGCATATTTGAGTTCGTGCACTTTTGCTCTCATGCTCTATTAAGTCTGTGCAATTCCTATGATTGTCTAACTATCTTATGCTGACTGAGTGTCTAACGTTTTGATAGGACACTTGTTCGTAAAGTTTAAGGAAGGCACGTGATCCAAGACTGAAGGCTGATCTATGCTCGTGCCACGTGGACTTGGATCTCAGATCTGGACGAAAAGCCTGGGCGGGAAATGTGGTTTCCACACGCCCTCTTTCTACTCCACATATAAATACGAAAATGTTCGCGCAGAAGACATAGAGAGGTAAAGAAATCGGTGATCGAGAGATTGAAGAAAAAGAAGCAGAGAGAAGAAGAGCTAATACGATCCAGGAGAGCTAGTGCCTGCAAGTTCAGAGAGAGAGCTGCGAGAGAGATTGGAGAGAAGAAGTAATTGAGAGTCGCACTCATCGGTCTCTTGGTTCAGAACTAGAGCCGATTTGCTCATTGTCTAGAGCTACATTCTCGTTGTGTTTTTGGTTTTCTGTCTTTCCTTCATTTTGTTTTTGAAACACTGTTCTTCAAGCTGTGTGTCAGCGGAAAGGTTAAGCTGTAAACCTCAGCGACAGAGGAGGATTCCTCTGGTAGCAAGCTGTGAAGCTCAGTGGGTGTAGGGATATAATCCTCGAAGTTGTGGATCAGCGGTAAGAAGCTGTGAATCAGCATTAAGCCACACTTGGTTTGAGTGTGGGGTGGATGTAGGCTTGTGCCGAACCATCTAAAATCTCTTGGGTTCTGTGTGATTGGTGTGTGATCTCTGCTTAGTAGCTTTCATGCATTGTGCTTGTGTTTTGGTTCCAACAACATGTAGTTGATTATACTGAACCTGATCATTTTTCCTTCGCATACATATTCTTCCATTAAGTTGAACTTATTTAGTAGTAGTAATTCTTTCAATTCCGCATCTGTTAACTTACTGCAGTTAAATTTTAGTGAACAGAAGGTTTTAGAGGGTGGATCTATTCACCCTCCCTTTAGATCTTAGAGTCCATCCATTCCCAACAAGTATAAATGATTTTGGTTTTGTGAGGAGGTTCACATCACCAAGAGGTCCAATGATATCGAAAGCCCACATGGAGAAAGGCCATGGGGAAGTGGAGTGAAGAAGTAGGAGAATGAATCTTGTCGGCATGCAATTGGCGCTTAACTTACCTTCGAACATAGATAGAGCAGTCCTCTTCTAGAGTGGGCCAATAGAAGCCTAGCCTAAGAATCTTCTTTGCTAACATCTGGCTATTGACATGACCCCCACAGACTCTCGAATGCCCCTCTTCTACGACCTTCCATGATTCATCATCGTCGAGGCATCTAAGGAGAACACCAATGAGACCCCTTCTATACAGCACCCCTCCAACCAGAGTGTACCTTTGAGCAACTCTCCTGATAGATTTCTTCTCTTCCACAGTGCCTTCTTTAGGATACGACTGATCTTGACAATATTTTACAATTTCGTAGTACCATGGTTTTTCCTGATCACCCAATTCTTCTTCTAGATCCAACAGCATGATCTCTTTATTCTCAATGATCTCTCCTTCCTTAATCTTCCTGAGCAACTCTTCCTTAACGCTAAGGAACCCAGGATCCTTAATAGCAGAAGAGAGACGTCTATGAATGATGACAGAATGAAAGTTTCTTTCAAGAGGAGGCAAGTGAAGCAAAAGCATCAGCTAAGATATTCTGGTTGCGAGGAACATGGACGAAGATCAGTTTGGAGAAGAGCTTGGGATAAGCAGATGTGAGATCCTAGTAGGGTTTGAGCTTGGGATTGCACATGCGGCACTTGGTAAGCACTTGGCAAAGAATAAGCTGACTATCACCTACAATCCGTAATTGGGTGACTCCATATAGATGGGCGGCCTCCAGTCCGGCCAGAAGAGCCTCATATTCAGATATATTATTAGTGATAGGAAATGCCAGCTGAAAGGCTTGTGGAATGGTCACACCCTCGATTGATAGGAGAACAATGTCGATACCCTTGCCATGAGAAATCAGAGCTCCATCAAAATGTAATGTATACATGGGATCTAAGGGTTGATTAACGGACATCAGTTCCTCATCTGGAAACTCCGAGCGAACAGGATCAAATCTAGGGAGAGGGTGATGAGCAAGATGTTCTGCAATGGCATAGCCTTTAATCACTTTTTGCTGAATGTAGATGATGTCGAACTGAGAAAGGAAGCTTCGGCATCGAGCTAATCTATTCGTGAGAATAGATTTTTCAAGAAGGAATTTGATGGGATTCATGCGAGCAATGAGATAGACTTAATGAGCTAAGAAATAGTGCTTCAGTTTTTGCACCACCCAGACAAGAGTAGCACAAGTTTTCTCTATAGATGTGTACTTCTGTTCACAGGGGTTGAGGAGCTTTGACAAGTAGTAGACTGCCCTCTCCTTACCTTCTTCATCAACGTGCACAAGGACACCCCCTACCGCGTCATCAAGGATAGAAATATAAAGAACAAGCGGTTTACCTTGAACTAGTGGCCTTAGGACAGGAGGATTAGCTAGATAGTCCTTCAATTCGTCAAAAGCTGCCTGACACTTGCCGTCCCAATAAAACTTGACTCCCAGCCCGGTAAGCTCATAGAACGGCCTACACATTTGTGAGTGCTGGGAGACAAATCGGCGAACAAACTGCAACCTCCCGATTAATCCTCGAACTTTCTTCAAATTTCTGGGAGGAGCCATATGTCTTATTGGCCTCGCCTTGTTGGGATCAATCTTGATACCCCTTTTGCTAACAATGAATCCAAGTAATTTCCCTGACGAAACACCTAACACGTACTTCTTAGGATTCATTTTTAATTGATATTCACGGGCTCTTTGCAAGACCTTGGCTAGAACCCCAGGATGCTCAATCCTAGTCCTTGATTTCACTAACAAGTCATCAACATACACCTCGATATAAATGTGGATCATATCATGAAAAATAGCCATCATAGCCCTTTGGTAGGTGGCTCCGGCGTTCTTAAGTCCAAATGGCATGACCACGTAGCAATACGTACCCCAAGGTGTAGTGAAAGAAGTCTTCTCTTGATCCTCTTCAGCCAAGCGAATTTGATTATAACCAGAGAAACCATCCATAAAGGAGAGAGTCTCGAACCCTGTCGTATTATCAATCAAAACGTCTATGTGAGGAAGGGGGAAGTCATCCTTCGGACATGCGCGGTTAAGGTCCTGGAAGTCTATGCAATCCTTACTCTTCCGTCTTTCTTCATAACCGGGACAATGTTAGCCACCCAATTGGGGTAGAGGACGACTCTAATGAATCTAGCCTTATGGAGCTTATCGACCTCTTATTTCATCTTTAATGCCATGTGCGGGTGGAAACGCCTTAACCTTTGTTTGACTGGGACAGACCCTAGCTTAAGTGTTAAGCGGTGTTCGACTAGCGAAGGGTCCAGACCCGACATATCCTCATAACTCCTTGCAAACATGTCCTTATACTCTTGGAGAACCTGAATAAGTGCCTCTTCTTTAGATAGCGGCAAATTCCTACTTATGATGACAATCCTAGGATTTTCCTCAGTTCCCAAATTAATTTCTTTGGTAGGATCTTCTACTGAGGCTGACGGTTCGTCGAATCTCCTAATCCCACTAGCAAATGCGTTAGCCTCATCCTCATACTCATCGTACTCTTCATCCCCTTCTTCGACACGGTCTTCATCATTCATTATCTCATAAACGCCAAACCCTTCATCTAGAGGACAAACTTCCTCACATTTTAAGTTCGGCAGAAGAATCGGATCCTCTATAAATTGGGGAATTGCTAGACACACTCGGCATCTTCTGGCTAGCTCTACCAAGAGCCTACGGGGAATCTGCTTACCCTTGGCTTTCTTACTAGCGACTGCCCCAAGACTCTTATCACTAGAAGAGCTAGAAGAACAACTACCCTGATCACTAGATCCAAAAGAAGAGGGAGGAGAACGAGGTACAGAGAAATAAGGTACAGAAGAAGACCTCTCATGGGAGGAGTAAAGGAAGTCCGCTAACCGACCTTGAATGAGCGGCCCTTGGGTCGGGGCACACTCATGAACAAAATGGGAGTTCTCTTCAATAGAAATGCGATTGGGGGATTGTGAAGTTTGAAAATTGACGTTTTTTTTTCATTTTCAAGAATAGTAAAACAATGGGAGAGAGTAATAGGAGATGGAGTCGAGATAGAGAGGTGGGAAAATCGTTGATTAAGAGATTGCTTGTGAGAAGGTATGATAGAAAGTTGAGAAAATTGCTCAATAAGCTGGAGAGGAATTGAAAAGGCTTGAAAGAAATCGGGAGATAAGGAAATCAGGACCGCGGGTGGTCGGGGTATATTGGTGATGAAACATTTGGGGCACAAAAATGTTAGCAACGATGGATGGATGGAATCAACAAGGAAGAGGCCATCCCACAGCCTATCTGTAGTAAAGCCCTCCTCAAAGGGCACATCCGGCTCTCCAGTGTCGGTATAATTACTGAGCAGTTGCCTCCTATCAGTGATCACCATCGGCTTTTCCAGCATATCATGAATAAGAGGCCATCTCGGGTCAGTTGGCATGAATATCCAGCTCAAAGCTATGGAAATATCATTCATATCAAACCATCTATACCACTCACATTCGGGGTCATCCATCTTTCTTCTTTTGAACGGCCTTAAAGACTCTAAGGCCTTGTAGGTGACAGTGGTGCTAGGTGGCGGGCAAACTGACGTGAGTGCACATCTTGATGATCTAGTAGTGAAGTAATGATTGTGGTCTACTCCCCGGCCTGTTCGATGGGCCCTTTCACAAAGTGAGTGTAGAGGGACCACGTAAGCGGCTGCCTGTCAGTCTTGAGTGTAGATGTCATAACATCCCATGGTTCTTCTTCAGCTTCCACGGATTTCTCCTTGCTTTGCCCTTTATATCCTAGGCCACCTCGGGGAATGAGCTCGTGGTTCTTGATGGGCTTCACTCTACCTTGGAGGTTCACTCCTAGACCTTTGCCAGATCTATACCCCATTCACATCATTATGTTCCAGCCTAGGGTGTTCATCATATGCTTCTTCTTCTTCCCCTTTTGAGGTAGGGGTGGTGCCGGGGTTGATGTAGAAACTGCAGCCTGAGGCCTTAACACATCATGCTGCGGGTCGGTGAGGTCCAACACTGACAAGAGAGGCCTGTTGGCCGGCCAAATAAAAGGCAGTGACGTGGCCGAATGAATATCCATGGACGTCAGAATGGGCACACTAGTTACTTTGAAGACCCACCCCTTATGTGGGAACTTTATGCATTGATGATTTGTGGAAGGGACGGTGTCAAGTGCTTGGATGTAAGGTCGGCCCAGAATGCCGTTGAAAGTGGGGTCCATGTCTAAAACATGAAAATCGACGGTGACAGAGACTGGACCCAGCCCTACTTTCAAAGTAATCACCCCCAAAGGCAGCCTCTTGGTATTATCATAAGCTGTTATTGTGATAGGGGAAGACCGAATTTCACTTTTTGGAATGCCACACATCTTCAAAGTGCTCAGTGGCAGAATATTAATGGATGCACCGGTGTCCACCAAACACTGGCTAATAGCCACTTTGTTGATATCAATAGTAATGCATAAGGCATACTTCCTGGCTGGCTTTGGTGCTAACTCATGTTTATAAAAAACAATGGCATGTTGATCCCCTGCCGGAGTCAAAACTGTAGTGATCTGCTCAACATGAATGTCTTCATTGGCCATCAATTTTTGTAGATATTGCATTAAGTCCTTTTGGTGGGTCGTGGATCTCTTAATCAACTCCAAAATAGAAATCCATGCTAGGGTCTTGTCCTGATATTTCAATAAATCATATTGGGTGCCCGGTACGAATTCTTGTTCCTATCCTTGCTCTTCCTGCCCATGTGCGGGCTCTTGCTTCTGACGTTGTGGAAACACACGGTGGAATATCCGTCCACTACGGAGCACCATTATTTGAGAACTGTGCACCTCTATCGGGTTAATGATAGGTGGAGGGTTGGTGGAAGAAGAGGGAATGTCGGGGTTTTCAGGTGTTTGAGGGGGAGGAACCGAAGGGGGAATCCTTATGATGGTACTTGCCGGTTGAGGATTGGTAATTGTAGGTGTGGGTGGTAATGGAGGTCCATTGGGAGAAGGGTTGGTTGGTTCTTGAGTGTTTGGTAATGGCGAGGGAGGAGCGAGTAAGGTGCGAACAAGGAGAGGCCTTTGGGGTAACTGGTTGGTGGAAATAGGAGCTGGAGATGCGGGAGGTGTTGGGGATGATTGGAGTAAAAGTGGCCTAGAAGGCAAAGGGTTAGTGGAAATAGGAGGAGAAGGCGGTGTAGGGGAAGGACGGATAAGGAGCGGCCGTGAAGGTAAAGGGCTTGTAGGGTAGGAGGAGTTTGTGGTGGTGCGGGAGAAGGTGGAAGGCGAATAAGAAGTGGCCTAGATGATGGAGGGTTGATGAAGGTGGAGGGAATTTGGTTGGTGGGGTGTAAGAGGGGATGTGAAGGTTGAGGAACAAGTGAAGGTTGGGAGGTTATTCCCAATAAACAGGGAGGTTGATTGTGATTCATAGTGGAGACGGAGGCACTTTCTTCATGCCACCCTTGCCCTCTCTCCACTTCATGGAAGGAGGTAATAGGGTTGAGTTGTTGATCAGGCACTGGGTGCTCCGGTAATAGATTGTGGACAATCCCTATGATGACCCAAGATCTTGATACCGGGAAGAACCCGATACCATTCAAATCCTGGCCAGCCGCCCACGAGCCGGGAGGCTCGGAAGGGCTAAAAGGAGTGTGGAAGTACAAAGAAATAAAAAATAAAGCAGGATAATTCAACAATTAACAGAAATAAATAATCTAACTATAGAGTCTAATCCAACAAAAGTATAGCCAAAGGCAGAGAAGCGTACCTAACACCGAGTGAACACACGGACCGGTTAGCTGGCAATTAAGAACCTCCGCACAGCACCCTCGAACCCCGAGGAAGAACTGCCACACCTAAAAAGCAGGGGTGAGCATCCAATCACTGGCTCAATAGGGGTCCCGCGGAACCCCAACTGTAAACAACGGCGGTAGCAGAAAGCAGCAATAATAGTTGGAATAGCAAACTCGGTGGTCGGTAAAAACTCGACACTATAGCTACTCCTACTGTATCGAAAAACACGCCTCGATCTCATAGTCGGGGAAACACCGGTCTCACGGAAAAGACCTCTGGCTACACTGCCAGAAAACACAACATGACAACCCTGTCGTGGAGGCCCGTCTCACAGACAAAGGCCTAGCCCAAGACCACGCAGTCTGGGAACTCAGTCACAACCTTGCCATCGTGAACCCCACAATGTCTACGGAAAACCCTCGGTAACACCCACTAGAAACCCTAGACCTCGACATCGAGAAACACTCGAAGCTACACGTAAAATCACGCCTCACAGATGGAAGAGGGAATCTCGAGCCGCAAGAATCTCACGTCACGTGACGAGAGTACCTACCCACTAGAAGCAAGGCCCACTGACGACTTAGTTCGCGCCTCAGGTGTCTCCCTCCGGCCCAGTGGGAACTAAGACACCGTATGATGGGGACATCAACGCAAGATCGCTCATATTTTTATATTTGTATGTATGCCCTTATGTTATATGGATACATAATTGTAAGTCTTAGTGGGTTTATTTGCAATAGGCCATTGAGTTTCTTTGCAAATGGGGACGTAGGCCCTATAGGGGCCCCCTCCCTCTCTCTTATTGGTCCACATGGATTCCAGAGTCCATGGGGATGGTCCATGGTCCAAATGTGGACTTGGACCAAGAATTAAATAAAGATGGCAAATCCAAATTGTCCTCTTAAGGAGGGGGCGAACTCCCCTTGAATATTAGTTTTATATTGTGTTTTTTTTGACCATGTGTGGATAATATTTCCACTCTCTTGTATGCCCCTCCCATAACCCTAGATCTGGGGTCATTTGACTCATTAAGGTGGAACTATATATCCAATGTAATTTCCATTTTATGTGAATTAATGAGAAGAAAAAAATTGTGTAATGCCAAGAGCTTCTTGCGCCCTCCCCTCTCTCCCTCTGGTGTTCCCTCTTCCTCTTCCAAACTCCAGGGTGTGATACCCTCTCCTATATTCTCATTAGCCCCTCTATATTCTATCTCTACTGTCGTCGCCGCCGTTCGTGCCGCCATCGAGCCGCCGCGAAGCCGCCTCCGAAGTGCTGTCCAGATCTCTGTTCTGCTGGACAGAGGATCACTCCGGGAATTGTAGCTCCCAACTCCGACATATTTTGGAGCAGAGATTTTCAGGATAGGTCCCCATCTTGAACCCAAGCCCCCCAAAAAAATATCCCGTCATTTACCTTTTTTTATAATTTTCCATTTTCGTTTATTTACACCTTCCAGTTCTGTCCCAGTTCAGATCTGTGTAACAGAAGCTCTGTGTTTCCAGGTTTCGACCCACTTTCTCTTATCTTCTTGAGTCACCAATTTTATTGGGTCTTCTTTCCATCTAATACCACTTCCACAAATTTTCTTCTGAATTTAGGATCACGTTTATATTTTCTAAACAATTACTTCAGATCCAAAGTTCTGTTCTGTCTCTACTATCCAGATCCGACCACCCAATACTAAAAAATACTTTTTCCCGGCTAAATCTCCACCAAACCTTTCATAAAAATTATCACTGTTTTCCTCTCTTCACCCTCTACTACTTTCATGAAGAGCTCAATAGCTTAAGCGGAGGTCTACAATACGGTCAATGCCAACTCTCAGGAAAGAACACTTCTGTCCTGAGATTTCAGATTCTGTCAACCAACAGATTGAAAATTCAGCTAAGACCAGATCTGGGATAGCCAATTTTTTCTCTCTGACCGTAGATCGAAGAATTTTGAGTTATCTTTCCAACGGCACCAGTCTCGTATCGATCCGACGTCGGGGCCGATCGCAGCATCAGTTTTCGTCGGGACGCGCAGGTCTGAAACAAAATTCAGATCCGTGGGCAGCAACTCCAACCCGCACCGATCGGAGCCTCATTGCCTTCCGCGAGGTGAACCAGCGCGCCGCCTTCCCAGGAAGCGCCCCTCCAGACATCCCCGTCACAGCAGTGCCGCTCCGGGCCCACACGGCCCCACTGACCAGCATGTGGGTCCCACGATCGTGAGTACATGTGCCGACGAAGCTACACAAGAAGCTGCCCGTCAACCCGAACCCGCTACTCCCGGGTCCCACTATGTCGCCCTTTACCTCCCTGCGTGGGGTGGGTAGTAAATCATTGCTGTAATTTAACTAATTATTGTTTTAAGAGTACGAGATTGGCCAGGATCGTCTTCCCCACGCCAGGCGCGTGGAGGTATCGTGTTCGCTCCATTACTCGACATTTGCTATTCTTGTATATGCTTTTATATGCCTCTGCTAGAGAGCATGTGTTATGGCCATTAGCTCGATATATTTATTTCACCACTGCTGCGAGAGAGAGCGAGACAGTCTCGTGACACGATCCGGGCATGAATTTGTGAGTTGACCACCCTAACTCTTTGCCGGTTTCTCAACCGCGCATGTCCGACGCTTCCCTTGATAAGGGACGATCACGAGCTTGCTTAGAGTCCGAGGGTCGCATATCCAATTAGAGTCGAGTCGCGTGTCCATCCCGCATCAGTTTGGTATCAGAGCTAGTCGAGTCTAGGGTAGTCATTGCATAAGTCTTTGCATAGTCTAAGTCGAGTCTAGGATCATCATTGTTTTAAAACAAAGAAAATAAAAAAAAGTGTATTTTTGGGTAGCATTTTCATCCCAATAATCCGGAATATTAAAAGGTGTCGCCCGAACATTAGGTTACGCCTATCGGGAAAGCTGCACACTCGCGTCGAGGAGATCTTCGGATCAACCCTCCGCCACGTACCGGATATTGGTTAAGTCTAGGTGCATCATTTTCGCATTAGCCCGTGTTTGCTTTAGGCTGTGTCTCCTAGTCCTTGTGTCCATCGCATGCCCACTCATAGGGGTACCCAATATTCACCCCCACCACCTCCTATGGCGGATCCCCGAGTCCCTAGTCTCGATGTAGCATCGGTGGCCAACATGTTCCAAGCTATTATGGGAAAAATGGATGGGTTGAGTGACCGAATGGACGTGTTAAGTACTCGAGTGGGTAAGATGGACAGATTGAGTACGCAGGTGAATGGCCTAGACACCCGTCTAGAAGAAAGGATTAAGGCCTTAGAGGATAAGGCCGTCGAGTCGGACCAGTCCGTTCAGGGCCTGGTAGTGAGAGTTGCCACATTAGAGAGAGCCCCAGCCGAGGCACCCCCCCAGCTACACTTGGTCAACAGGAGTCGGTTCATCAACCTGCTGCTCCACGGGTTCAAGGGATAGATGTTAGGAGGCGACCAATCCCCGAGGCGCATGACTATGAGTCCGACAACGAACATGGGGGATATGGTCGTGACCGTCGTGTTCAACGACAGAACCGTGATGTGGATGAGGATGAGCAGACCCTTAGGACCGTTCGTGCAGACCCTCCCACCTTTGACGGGTCCTTAGACCTGAAGGTCTATCTTGATTGCGAGGCCGGCGTGGACCGATATTTTGAGTGGTTCGAGATGTCGGACCAACGGCAGATCAAGTTTGCCAAGATGAAATTGCTAGGGCAAGCTCAAGCCTTTTGGAGAAACATGGAGAACATGCTATTTCACCGTCATGAACCCCAAGTAGAGACATGGAAAGAGATGAGGTCCAAACTTAGGAAGAAGTACCTCCCTGCCACTTATCGCCAGCGCCTCATAGATAGGTGGCAGAGTCTTACCCAAGGAGATCGGCCTGTCTCCGATTAAATCGCCGAGTTTGAAGAATACCATTTATGATGTGACGCCACGGAGGAGAGCTCCCTTATTGTCTCCCGATTTCGGCGTGGTCTACGATCACACCTACGGTATGAGCTTCTCCGCCACAAGGTGGATAAGTTGGAGGATGCATACCAAGTTGCGCTCGAGATGGAGCAATTCGAGGGAGAGTTTGAGTCCATCCAACTGTTGGGCCCTGTCCCTCTCCGTAGTGCCGAGTCACGTATCTCCTTAGGCCCATACTCAAGGGGACCCATGGCTCGACCTCACGAACCCGCCCGTCAGGAGCACTTCGCTCCTAGACCTTGTCCTCCCCCGCCATGGGATCTACCCCCATCCCAACCACCGACACCCATTGCTTGCCCCCCGGAACCCATTGCCCGCCGTCTGGCATCGGCACCCCTACCCCTGTTGCCCACGGCACCTCCACCTCCACCCCTGTTGCCTACACCCCCGACCCGTTGGGAGGATAAGCGTAAGGGCCCTCTTATCGGAGAAGCCAGTTGGTCACGGCTACAGTGTTTCCACTGTCATGGGTTTGGCCACTTTGCCAACCAATATCCCACTCGTGCCATGCTAGCCCTAGGGGTAGGAGAGGCCTCGCCTTCTGGGCTTGTGACTGTCCCCTACGAGGCCGAGCCAGAGCTAGCGGATGAGTTCTATGAAGAAGGTCTGGAGGAACCTGCCGACACTCAAGATGCGGCACTCGGATGATGACCACCTAGTGGGGTTGATGTCACCACCTTAAGTCTAGGGTCATGCATGAGTCTGTTGTTTTCTTCTTTGTGTGGTTTGTGATTTGTTAGGAGTCTGCATGCGTCTTGTGCAAGCTCATAGGTGTCGGTCCCTTATGAGTGAGAGGCGAGTGGACTCGCTCCAGGAGTATGGGATCAGCTCGACATCCATGTCCCAGATATAGTCATCTATAGGGACCCAGTGGTGATTCCTTTTTTTTTTTCCAACTCAAGTCATCAGGTGGCAAGAGAGAGAGTGCACCCCCATACCAGAGGTAGGGAATGATCCCACTCCACCTCAGCCACTAGATGCTAATTTTATTGATTTTGAAGAGAAGTAACAAACATGGAGGGGCGTCCGCCTGGAAAGTCAAAGAAGAAAGACAAATCCTATATAGTTGGAAAACTACACAAAGCTACAGCAGCAGAACACAAAACCCGCCCACCAATACATCAGCACGAAAAACTGTAGCTCCGCGAAATACGGTTCGTCCCATCAAGAACTAGCACGCCGAACGCGAAGGTTCGGCATACCAAGAGCGTCCGCCCTAGCAAACCCTTTGGCTGCTGCTGGAAGCTCCCTCATGGAAAAAAATTCAGAATTACATCCCATATCCACAGCAAGTTTGGCCAAGGAATCAGCCAGTTGATTAGCCTCCCAAAAAATGTGAGTAATTGTATATGTACTAGAATGGAATATAACCTCCAAGGACATCCACCACGAGAGGAGATGCCATGGAGGGGAGCCAATGCCATTCAAAAGATTAACCAACACCTCTGTGTATATAATAGAAATAGGAATTCTATGCAGCTTCGCCAAATGAAGACCATCAAGGAGGGCTCTCCCTTCAGCCACAATACTAGAACCAATCCCATAATAGTAAGAAAAACCCAGCCGAATATTACCATGACTATCTCTAAAGCATCCTCCTCCACCAGAAGCTCCCGGATTTCCTCTGCAAGAACCATCCACATTTAATGCAAACGCCACAGCCGGGGCAATCCATCGAACTGCTGTAACTTGGAGAACCTTGCTTTGACAATAGAACCCCCACCGCATAAGAGTCTGCAAATATGGAGAATTGGATTCCATGAAAAAAGAATGCTGGTTAAAGGTATGCCCAATCTCCTCTTGGATCAGTCTGCCCCACCGCAGAAAATTAACCTGACAACCTTCCATTCCAGTTAAACATCTCTGTTTCCATATTTCCCACACAATCGTCATAGATACCAGAAGATTCAAAAAACCCTGAGGAGTGGAAATTGCTGAGTCCTTCAAAATCAAGAGAAGCCGTGTCCGAATGGAAGCAATCAATAAATGAGAATCTTCCAGAAGGGGACTAAATTTGTTCCATAAAAAACTCGCAAGCTCACTATAGATGAAAAGATGGTCCAAATCTTCAACATGATGAAAATTCAAGCAGCAGCTGCAACGAGATGCAAGTTGTATGCCCTTCTGCTGAATTCTACCATCCACAGGGACAGCATGGTAAGCTGCCCGAGGTGGAAATTTGGAGTTCCAAAGTTTAACTTTATAAAGATCCGATTGCTGCTCTTTAATGTGTCTGTAGGTAGATTTGAAATCAAAGCTACCCGAATAAGAAAAAGACCAGATGGGAATGTCATCCCCATCATGGGTACCAAAATCCTGAATTTCAGTTTTCAGGTCACCATTAGTAATGTAATTCCAAACAGGATGGAGGTGATTGGCCAAGGCTTCCTGAACAGAACAATTCTCCTGGCAATCCACATGATCGCTGAGAGAAGCAGAAAAGGACTTTCCTTTAAACCAACTATCTTTGAGGAAATTAGTGGACTTCCCATTGAAAATAATCATCTTCTTGCCAGTCATCAGTATGGACTTGGCTTTGTTGAAATCCCTGTATTTAATGCCAGCAGGAAATGGGACTCTGCAATCTGAGATATGCTGCTCCCTAATATATTTCTTCCTGATATAATTGGCCCATAGAGAATTAACATGAAGAGCAGACCATAGCTGCTTGACAAAGGAACACATTTGCATGTCCCGAATACTTCGAACTCCCATACCCCCAATAGATTGTGGACAACAGATTGTGTCCCATTTCACCCAGTGTCTTCTATGCACAGGATCTAAGCCTTGCCAAAAAAAATTGGCACAAATGCATCCAACCTGCTTACTAATACTGTATGGGATAGATGTGGAACTAATAGTATAAATTGGAATGGCAGAAAGAATGGATTTAATCAAAGAAAGTCTCCCTACCTGGGATAAAAATTTGCTTTGCCATCCCGTCAGTTTAGCATTAATTTTGTCCAAAAGAAACTTAAAATGGGGAACTTTACTTCTGCCTTTAAAGAGAGGAATGCCCAGATAGACAATACTATCAGATTTATGATGAAACCCAGTGAGATTATGAATCCTCTCGATAGCTTGATGATGCATGTGTTTGGATGTAACAAGGGAGCTCTTGCTGGAATTTAACCTCTGCCCTGAACAACTCTCATAAGACTTTAGAAAATCAAGTAAAGCTTTGACTGAAGAAATGCCCCCATTCATAAAAATAATAGTGTCATCCGCAAACAGGATATGAGAAACTGGAATGGCATTGCGGGAAGCATGGAAATATTGGCACCTACCAGAGGAAAAGAGCTGAAGCAATCCCCTGCTCAAAACCTCCTCCGCAATATTAAAAAGTGCAGGAGCAAGGGGGTCACCCTGCCTCAGCCCCCTAGTAGACTTGAAATACCCATGTAAATGACCATTCAATGCTATGGAAAACCAACAATTCATCAAAAGTTGAGCAATGATAGAATTAAATCTGTGGGAGAAACCAAATTTTTGCAACACCTGAAGAATGAAATCCCACTCTATCCGATCATAAGCTTTAGCCATATCAAGCTTAATAAGAATGTTATGGCCCCTCACAGGTCTATCGAGTTCCATGAAAAGCTCCTTTGCCAGCAAAAAGTTTTCAGTGATACTTCTACCTTGAACAAAACCACTCTAATTTTCAGAAATAATCACAGGTAAAATGCATCTCAATCGGTTGCTTATGACTTTGGAAACCACCTTATATATAAAATTGCAGAGACTAATGGGCCTAAAATCAGCAAAGGAGGAGGGATTCTACACTTTGGGATTCAAACAAAGGATGGAAGAAGTAACACCCTTGGGAAGGCCCCACCCCTGAAAGAAACTTTGCATAGTAGCAACCACATCATTGCCCACAATATCCCAGCAAGAGGAAAAGAAAGATCCAGAAAACCCATCAGGTCCCGGAGAACTATTACCATATGCAGAAAAGACAATGCTCTTGATCTCCTCACCTGAAGGGACAGAGCATAACATATTGTTTTGCTCTTCAGTCACCAATTTAGGAATACAATCCAGAAGCTCCTCATTTCTATAATGTTCCTCAGAAGAGAAAAGAGATTTAAAGTGATCCACAGCTCCATCCAATAAAACAGCCTGATCATCCACCCAGGTCTCATTGATATGAAATTTATGAATAAAAGTCTTTTGTCGTCTGACCTTTGTATAATTGTGAAAAAATCTAGTATTCCGATCCCCATGCTATAACCATTGAATTCTGGATTTTTGGAACCAGAAAATTTCCTCTCTATGGAGAGCTTGTCTCAACTCAGCATTGGCTTTAGATAAATTCAACCTATTGTCAATAGAAGGGTGACTGTCAAAGGCATCTTGGGATTTTTGTAGCTGAGACTCAGCCACCTTAACAGCCAAATGGATATCACCAAAGATCTCCTTGTTCCATATCTTCAAAGCCTCTTTGAGATTTTTAAGCTTATTCTGTAGAGAGTAGAAAGGATGCTTCAAGGTCTCCAGTTGACTCCAATTACCCGCAATAAATTCCCTGAAATCAGAATGGGTTGTCCACATCTGTTGAAAGATGAATCTCCCAAGCATTTGCTTCCTGGGGCACATATTAAGTAACAACGGGGCATGATCTGAAGGACCCCTAGTCAGATGCTGGACCAATAATTGATGATCAGAATTCATCCACTTAGAATTAACAAACACTCTGTCAAGTCTAGCCCGAATATTTGAAGCCCCAGCCTGATTATTAGACCAAGTGAAAGAGGAACCAGAAAAACCAACATCAATTAAGCCAGTAGCTGCAACAAAACTCTGGAAATCCAGCATAGAGGAAGCAAAAGCCAACAGACCACCCATTTTCTCATTAGGGGAGATAACACAATTGAAGTCCCCCCCAATTATCCAGGGAAAAGTTTCACTAGAGTTGAAAGCCATCAGGGCATCAAACATCTCCCTACGGGTAGTGGGGCAACAGGAAGCATAAATAGCAGTAAAGAAAAAACGTATAGTATCATTCTCCTTAATAGCAACAGTAATGAACTGACTGTGCAATTCAATTATCTCCAGACTAATGTCAGCCTTAA
This sequence comes from Amorphophallus konjac, assembly GCA_022559845.1. Taxonomy (NCBI): domain Eukaryota; kingdom Viridiplantae; phylum Streptophyta; class Magnoliopsida; order Alismatales; family Araceae; genus Amorphophallus; species Amorphophallus konjac. Next base: position 116,388,927 of record CM040124.1, on the reverse strand, counting down.
AGAAAAGCCAAATATTGGAAGTGTCTCCATTATTGCCAATGACACAAGGAAGATTAATACGATGAGCCACTTTCAAAGCACGATTAAAAGCAATATGAGGTTCAGATATGGCAACCAATCTAAGGTTGTGAACCTTCACTAGATGAGCCAGACTGTTAACAGTCGCCTTATTTCCCATACCCCTAGCATTCCATATAAGCGCAAAATCAATCATTAGTATAATGAAAAGAATGAGCAGCTAGAACCTTAGATTTGGCCCTAGTAATGCGAGCATCAATGATTAATTCACCAGGAAGACTTGAAACATCAGGGAAATCTCCATGATTAGAGTTCTGAACCATCATCACCCTAGTAATCTCAGATTTGGCAAGACTAGCAACCGTTGAATTCCTGACCAAATCAATCTCTTCTGAGCAGAGATTAGTAGCTTGAGGAGCATCCACAATTGAGCTTAGTAGCTTGTCATTATCTAGCTTTGATATAGAACTATCGCTCTTCTCCTGAGCAGAGACTGAGTTCCCTGACAACTCAACTGACAGTTTATCCGTGGGAATCCCTCCTTCCAACAAAATATAGGCCAGATTAACTTCTTCCTGTATGGGGCTCAGAACACCCTGAGTATCCAGGTTCTGCTCCACCCCTTGAGAAGAACCTTCCAATTGATCTTCTAGAATGACATTATGTCGAACAGCTGACGGTGATGAAGAACGAGGAATGAAAACATGTTTAGCATTTTTCAATTCTGAATTAAGCCCCAGAGGAGGACGGCTACGATTCATCTTCCTCTTGATTCAGTACTAGAATGCCCCAACTTATGACAGCATGAGCAAAGAGATGGGACCCGATTATAATTGACAGACTGCCAATACCCATAGCCATCCATATCAATCCATAATCGCTCCCTGCGCAGAGCTAAAAGATCCAATTCTATACAAACTAAAGCCTCAAAGGTATCAGCCATCGTTAAAGATCTTTCATGAATGCGCAACACAGAGCCAAAGTTCCCAGCGATGGAACGAAGACAGTCTTCATGATATAAATTCACCGGGAGGCCAGGAAAACCAATCCAGACCGGAATCGTAGGTGGATCGACAACAAAATTAAAGTCGATAGTCCACCTAAAGAATCGAAACAAAAAACCTTTTATGTACAAGTTTTTTTGTATAAGTAGCTTCGTGAAATCCTTCTCACTATCAAATCTGAAAAGGAGATGCCGCGGGTTCAATTTGCTGATAACAAAACCCGTCGAGAACGCCATCCGTTGAGAGAGGAAGCTCTTAATCTCAGTAAATGATGGCCTACCATATGAACACTTGGCCACAATAGCAAACTGAAGAGACTGCATAGAAGCTTGAATATCAGAATTAGAAAAATATACCGCAGGTTCACCCCGATCTGTGAATGCCGGTTCCTTAATCGGGATGGGAGGAAGAACTCGATAAACGTTATCCAGGAGCACTTGCGCATATGACTGACGAACCGCGGTCGAAGAAGAAGCCTGAGTCACCTGAGTAGATCCCCCCGCCGGCAGCAGAGGACCCCCCGCCGCACCGGCCATAGCCGGCAGGGAGGGGGAAGGGACGAACAAGAAACACCAGGTGGGAAGATGAATTCCCGGAGCTCCTCTCTCTAGAATCTAGAGAGAGAAAAAGCCTTTTACCCAGCAGTGATTCCTAGTGAGTCTTTGAGCTGTCTCTTTCCCTTTGAGAGTGACCCCACCTCGGAGTGTCCCACCACTAGCCTCGTTCCCACAGTAGCTGTGCATATCGAGTGTATACGGAGTGAGCAGGTGATGACTACTTGGAGTGGAGCATACCCGCGCTACTTGGTACGGTGACGGATCCGCCGTAGGTACTCGAGTAGCTGCACCCTTACTCGACAAGGTCGAGTTCTTCCCACCCGGGGAGAATTGATGGGGACATCAAAGTAAGACTGCTCACATTTTGTTTGTATTTATGTCTTTTTATATTTGTATGTATGCCCTTTTGTTATATGGATACACAATTATATGTCTTAGTGGGTTTATTTGCAAAAGGCCATTGGGTTTCTTTGAAATGGGCACGTAGGCCCTGCAGGGCCCCCCTCCCTCCCTCTTATTAGTCCACATGGATTCCAGGGCCCATGGGGGCTGGTCCATGGTCCAAATGTGGACTTGGACCAAGAATGAAATAATGATGGCAAATCCAAATTGTCCTCTTAAGGAGGGGGGCGAACTCCCCTTGAATATTAGTTTTATATTGTGTTTTTTTTTACCATGTGTGGATAATATTTCCACTCTCTTGTATGCCCCTCCCATAACCCTAGATCTGGGGTCATTTGAGTCATTAAGGTGGAACAATATATCCAATGTAATTTCCATTTTATGTGAATTAATGAGAAGAAAAAAATTGTGTAATGCCAAGAGCTTCTTGCGCCCTCCCCTCTCTCCCTCTGGTGTTCCCTCTTCCTCTTCCAATCTCCAGGGTGTCATACCCTCTCTTATATTCTCCTTATCCCCTCTATATTCTATCTCTGCTACCATCGCAGCCGTTCGTGCCGCCATCGAGCCGCCGCGAAGACGCTTCCGAAGTGCTGTCCAAATCTCTGTTCTGCTGGATAGAGGCTCACTCCGGGAATTTTAGCTCCCAACTCCCACATCTTTTGGGACTGAGATTTTTAGAGTAGGTTTCCATCTTGAATTTAAGCCCCCACAAAAAAATCCCGTCATTTACCTTTCTTTTTATATTTTTCCATTTTCGTGTATTTCCACCTTCCAATTCTGTCCCAGTTCAGATCTGTGTAACAACATCCCTGTGTTTCCAGGTTTCGACCCCCTTTCTCTTATCTTCTTATGTCACAAATTTTATTGGGGATTCCGTCCATCTAATACCACTTCTACAAATTTTCTTGTGAATTTAGGATCTCGTTTATATTTTCTAAAAAATCACTTCAGATCCCAAGTTCTGTTCTGTCTCTGCTGTCCAGATCCGACCACCCGGTACTAGAAAATATTTTTCCCCAGTCAAATCGCCACCAAATCTTTCATAAAAATTATCCCCGTTTTTCTCTCTTCTCCCTCTACCACTTTCATGAAGATTCTCAATAGCTGAATCGGAGGTCTACAACGCGGTCAATGCCAACTCTCAGGAAAAAATACTTCTGTCCTGAGATTTTGCGTTCTATCAACCAGCAGATTGAAAATTCGTCTAAGACCAGATTTGGGATCGCCAATTTCTTCTCTTTGACAATAGATCGAAGAATTTTGAGTTAGCTTTCCAACGGCACCAGTTTTGCGTCGATCCGACACCGGGGCCGATCGCAGCATCAGTTTTTGTCGGGACGCGCAGGACTGAAACAGAATTCAGATCCGTGGACAGCAACTCCAACCCGCACCGATCGGAGCCTCCTCGGCTTCCGCGAGGTGAACTAGCGCAACGCCTTCCCAGGGAGCGCCCCTCCGGACGTCCCCGTCACAGTGGTGCCGCTCCGGGCCCAAACAGCCCCACTGACCAGCACGTGGGTCCCACTATCGTGAGTACGTGTGCCACCGAAGCTACACAAGAAGCTACCAATCAACCCGAACCCGCTACTCCCAGGTCCCGCTGTGTCGCCCTTTACCTCCCTACGTGAAGTGGGCAGTAAATCATTGCTGTAATTTAATTAATTATTATTCCGAGAGTACGAGATTGGCCAGGATCATCTTCCCCACGCCAGGCGCATGGAGGTATCGTGTTCGCTCCATTACTCGGCATTTGCCATTCTTGTATATGCTTTTATATGCCGCTGCTAGAGAGCATGTGTTAGGGCCATTAGCTCGATATATTTATTTCACCGCTACTGCGAGAGAGAGTGAGACCGTCCCGTGACCCGATCCCGGTACAAATTTGTGAGTTGACCACCCTAGCTCTTTGCTGGTTTCTTAACCGGGCACGTCCGACGCTTCCCTCGATAAGAGACGATCGCGAGCTTACTTAGAGTCCGAGGGTCGCATTTCCAATTGGAGTCGAGTCGCGTGTCCGTCCCCCATCACCGTACCGTAACCAAAAAATAAGGACTAGCTAGGGTCCCGCTCGTCAGCACGGGTCCGATGCCCCCACCCATGTGTGCACACATAGACCATCTGCTCTAAGTTGGGTCCTCTAGCTGGTTTTCCTCCCAGCCTGGACGCAGGCTGCCAAGGCAAGGGGCCCTATGGTAACCAGCCTAAAAATCGTCCCTCTCGGGAAAGCTCTCCACCACTCCCGAGTGGGTCCGTACGAGGGTGCGCAGGAAAGCCACTTCTAGTGGGGGGTCACTAACCAGAACACCGAAAGCCGCACACACACCCATCGCGTGTAACACGGAGTACCAGGTAGCTCAGAGCCACCAGACTCGGGATAGCCTTCTAAACCAACTAACACAACGGTCCTTGAGTCACACGACTTAGGTTAAGACTGTTGTACCGGGATGGCTCCATGCCGTCTATCTGGTCTATCCCTAGGTCTGAAACCACGGTACCACGATTCTAATGACAGCTCACAAGCCGCCGAGTTGATCCCCTATGCAAGGGAAAAGCGGGAAATCTCCAGCCTCAGGCTGGGTGACTGGACTCGCAGTCCAAGGGCCAAACCCACGGCCCACTGAAAAAACACTTACCGAAAGCTTGTGACGTGCGGGAATAACCTACCGCACACATGCCGGTACATGGCAACTTGTTCTAGCGAGAACACGAAAGCACGGAACACGTGGGGTCACCCGGACCCTCCAAATCTATGGGCAAGCTAGTTGAGATAACACGATACCTCTAGACATCCCAAAAATATGGACACAAAACCCACGGGGTGTCCGAGACATCCACAAGATCGAAGGTCGACCACTGGGTCACAACCGGGTCGACCGGGGCCAATACAACGCAAATGGAACATGACTAACACAGAAAACCAAGTGGCGGTCCTCCCTGGACCGTCACATCAATTGGCGGTACGCTCGGGACCGCAAGCCCAATTGGCGGTCTTCCTTGAGACCGCTACTTCTAAGTGGCGGTGTGACGACCCGGACTCCGGATACCGGATATACCCGATATGACTACCGAGTAGACCCGATACCGCTTGGAACCCGTGAAGCCTTCCAAGAGCTTTAAAGCTCCGAAGGGATAAAAGGAATGTCGTGTAGTACATTGAAGTCACAGATATAACAGTAAGTAATTAAATTTCATTAATCAGGTTTGCTAAAGTAGCAGAAATAAAATTACTTTTTAATTAACAGTTAAAATTAACAATTATACCAGAGTCTAGTCCAAAGGAAAGACAAGTACAGTCAACAGAAAGAAAAACGTACACTGAGGTCGGGGGAAGCCCGACGCAGGTACCGCTAGCAACTACGAGCACGCCACACCAGGAACCGCAAGGAAGCAGAGACAACCACACCTGAAAAGTAGGGGTGAGCCTCTTGTCACTGGTTTAGTAGTGGTCACGCGGATCCCCACTGAAAAACACGCAGTTACACGGAACAATAGCTAAAACAGCAGGAGTAGTAAAGCAGGAAAAGCTAAACTACAGCTAGAAAACGGTAAAAGAAAGCAGGAAACGGAAGGAATAGGAACAACTAAAAGAAATGGGAAAAGCAAAGCCGTTAAGAACGAGAACACGGCTACCGAGCAAGGCACGGCTCCCTAAGCTACTCTAAACACCGACAGAAAGGTGAACCCTGATCTCACAAAGTCAGGAGTTACCGATCCGTCGGTAAAACACCAGACTCAGAACTAAGGCCGACGAAAATAGACAAAAGGCCTAGAAAAGACCTAGACAGACACAGACACCGAAGCGTACATGACTAGATCGGCATGCACGCAACAGAGAGCCAACCTCGGGTAAAGTCAAGAATAGACGACTTCAGAAAAGGTCACGACATGAAGGACGAGAAACTTGGGAGTCACGTGTCACGTGACGGAAGCACCTCCTCACTAGAAGCACGTCCAGATGCGTCCACTGACGTCTTACACTGCGCCGCAAGTATCTCGCTACGTACGCCGAGAACGACGGAAACTGAGATACTCACTGAACTAGAATAGGAGCTACAGTAACGAGTGACTAGTCAGGGTCACGCCCGTCAGTGTTCGTCCAAACGCCCTTGACCACGTGTACACACACCAGCTCATGGCTAGAGCCAGACCTCTAGCTAGTTCCCCCCCCCCCCCCAACAGGAAGCTACCGTAAAGCAGGGGCCCACAGAAACTAGCCTAAAAACCGTATTTCAAGAACTACCTCAACCACCACTCCCAGGTGGGCCGACACGAGGAACATGTCGCCAAGCTACGACTAGTGGAGGCTCACTAGACACAGAGACTCGGAAACACGAGTGTCGGAGTACAGACATGCCGATAAAGCACTGTCGCACATACTACGAAGCGCCAAGGCAGCACACCAAACTGCCAACAGACTCAAGACAAGACAACTAGACCTACTAACACAACGATCCTTGAGTCTCACGACTCGGAGTCAAGATCGTCGCGCAACGGCGGAACAAGCCACCAATCGGTCTAATCTTAAGCTAGAGAAAATGACACATCCACATGAAACGACTCACGGAGACCTAAGGAATCACCAAAACTCTCAACACACTTGGACACACAAACCGAGGTAAGACGATACCTCAAGGCATCCAGAACCACTGTCTCGATCTATCCAGAATAGCCGAGACACACACAAGGTCACGTGTCAACCATTGGGTCACACCGGGTTGATCGGAACCTGACAATGACTCTACAGCAGTACAGAAACCAAGGCATGCCTTACTACCTTATATTGTGGTCATAGCCCTCATAGGACATCAAGAGACATCCACGGGACGACGGACAAACCACAAGGTCAAGTCAAGACAATCGGAAACCAAAATACCGGTAAACCATCCTCTGGGACGCAAGCGGTACATCACTCGGCCGCTATGCAACACAAGCAGTCAAGGAAGAAGCCGCCACACACACAGGGGCACAGGCTCTGGCGGTCTTACACTAGGCCGCGAGATGACTGTGGCGGTCAAAGATATGGCCGCTACACCCAGTCAAGCCTCGAACCGACTTATCTAGTCAAACCACCATAGCAGTCTAATAAAGACGTGCTACATGGACTAAGGCGGTCAAAACATGAGCCGCCACACTAACCACCCTAAGACATTGACCTAAGACAAACGTACTGTAGCGGTCTAAGGAAGGCGCGCTACAACAAAGAGGCGGTTGAAGGTTGGTCCGCCACAGCCAACCGACTTAAAACATTGATCCGGTCAAATTGACAGCAGTGGCCTAAGAAAGGCGCGCTATAGGTCATTGGCGGTCAGAACTAGGGCCGCTACAGCAAGCGTAGCGGAATATCGTACAACCGCTAAGCTGAACCGACTTACACAAAAATCGAGGAATCGCTGATCTTGGCGCACCACTATAGGGCCGCCAGAGGCACATGGCGGTCAGAGGTTGGGCCACCAACCTCAACCGACCTAAAACTAACCGACACACTATGGAGTGTAGCGGTCCCAAATGACCGGTGTTCCCGGACTTGTACCGGCCCCAAATGACGACCAATCAACACGAAATTAGCGGAAATGGAATACAGACATGCTGGGGGTCACAATGAAACTAATTTAGTGGAAAACCGCCGCCATTTTCCGGCGAACCCAACGAACACCCCAAAAGCATGATCTTCCCGAACTTGAAAGAAACCCACTCGAATGCACACCGTTCGGCACGAAACTGCGACGATACACAGAAGAGAAGTAGGTGATCCGTATCCCTACCTCCACCGAAGATTCCGTGCACCGAAGTGACTAAACCACGTCGTGAGCTCAACAGTCGGCTTTGAATCCACCATTTGGGATCGCGACAGAAACGGTCTGATCCTCGCCCCATCGCGCTCCGGACCACTCCCACGGCATCTCCTCAGCCTGCCCGTGCCTCCTCCGTCTGCAGCCGGAGCAGAGGGCGAGAGAAGAGAGAAAACGGGAGAGAGAGAGGGTCGCGACGGCGAATGAGAAGGGAGGAGAGAGGAAGAAGAATAAGAAGAAAAGAAATTAGGAAATTTTCCTAATTTTCAAAATTTTTGATTTTTGAGCCAAAAATAGACTAATTCAAAAAAATACGTAAAAATAGTTGAAACTATCCTCTCGAAGAGTACATCGCAACTGTAGCATCCTCGAGTCGATGAACTGAGAAATAAACTCACCACGGGGTTCCGTTACTTGTACGCGAGAAAAACCCACGTGGATCGTAAAACTCAACTCAGGACCCACAAAAGTGATCCGAAACTCTCCGAAAGATCCGATATGAATCCAGGGTATTACATGATCCCCTCCTTCAAGAAATTTCATCCTAGAAATTTAAGGAACGAACAAGAAGAAGCAGGGACGAATAAACTCCAAGACACAACTTGAAACATCACAAATCTCAAAAATCACAATTTAGAGGGACACCGTCAGACCATCATCACAAGCACACGCTCTAGATCTTAAGGCAAATCGATCCACAGAATGATCATGGCACACTAGTGAACACAAGTCTTACACCTCCGAAACAAGGCAATGTCGCTTACATCTCACAGGAAAGGAGACACGACCCATGCCACGACAACAACTATCGCGAAAACAAAATGACAGACACGACAAGCATAAGCTTAAACAAGGAAGCATAGTCCTCTCAGCTGACAGCTCGACATCGTCGGCTCTAGAGCCAAAGGCAGCGATAAAACCTGGCACACAGGACGCCAACGATAGCATCAGACCACAAACACAATCAAGTCAGTCCTCACTTAGATATTACATCTGATTCGAGTCGCATGCTAACTCTACCAGAAAAGAAGAGTACAACACAACTAACTGACAAGATGATGGTCCACACGATGCTAGGACAGAATCACAGGGAAACAACAACAAAATGACAACATCAACACTTGCAGGATCCTGGCTCCATACTGAACACAGAACCACAGAACACAGCCGCAAGCTGGGTCACATCAAGGCACAATAACAGCTGAACACACGATTATAATGGACTAGTCATGCAACGAACAGCTCACCAAGAAAATACCCACGACAACAAGAAGGACACGATCTCGGGAAACGCATCTCAAGGACCACGATCACGCCCTGAGAGCACAACACCCAAGAAAATGATACAGAGGAGCAGAGGGTACTCAACTAGTAGAAATGTTGACCGATTCCTCAATACTCACAAATACCAGTGCCAACACCATAATGCCTTCAAGAATAACGGCACGGCAACAGACAACACCAAGGCACATGAAGCCAAGACGAAGTCACATCGAGAAGAATAATTCTCTCGACCGGTCAGAATCTTACAACCAATGATCCTCGACCTGTTGGTTATCAGCCCACACGCTTGCGCTATGCACTCATATAATGCATACAGGCATTAGAAAATACCTCGGCATCCGCATCTCAGCACACACTCAACGCCATCGCAATTCATGAAAATTTCAATTTACCACACCACGAGTACTGATCCTACTAACAACCGATCACAAGTCGCCTAAGTGCAAACCAAGAAGAGTACCAGCTTCAGCACAAGCACAAAAGAAAGGCTAATCTCAGCTTAACATTACGTCCTGGAAGAATAAATGAGCCTTCACAACACGTCAGCCATCAGACATGGCACAACGAGCACGGCCTACAATGGCTCTCAACACAAAGATTTGGTCCAAAGCCAAGCAACCGTAGAACAAATAGCAGGTCAAGCTCAGAATAAATAATGTCACACTTAAGTAGACACAGGACAAAGGTCTCACTAAGACAGCACTTCCAAGGCTTACCTCGAAAAGAGTCCACCAAACAAGATGAGAAGCATCAAGCTCACTAACAGTAGCTCACCAGGAAGGAAAATCCTAGGTGCGCTTGAGCATCTTCTCAGTCGAGGCAACAAAGCAACCACCTCAACAGAAGTGAAACACCTCAGGAGCTACACAGATTTAAGTTGGGATGACCAAATCAACGTAAGAACGTGTACGGCCATCATACCAACTCGAAAAGTCACCAGCCACCTGAACAAACGAGGGAAAAAGCTCGAACAATGTAGTGCAGATTTAAGCCTACCGGCGAACTCTGCCAAGTACAACACGATCAAGACAAACACCACAACGAAAAAGAGCATCCCGTCGCATCCTGACGAGAGCAAAACCATCTCGTACAGTGCTGACATAGCACGTACAAGACAACACACGGAAACAAAGCTACAAAGAATCGTGAAACCTAAGCGAGTTAAAGATTGTACTGGACTTTCAGGACTCTGGATACTGTATATCTTAGATTCCCATGTACTTCACACAATAATTGCTCTGATACCACCTGTGATGACCCAGACTCCGGATACCGGATATACCCGATATGACTACCGAGTAGATCTGATACCGCTTGGAACCCGTGAAGCCTCCCAAGAGCTGTAAAGCTCCGAAAGGATAAAAGGAATGTCGTGTAGTACATTGAAGTCACAGATATAACAGTAAGCAAGTAAATTTCATTAATCAGGTTTGCTAAAGTAGCAGAAATAAAATTACTTTTTAATTAACCGTTAAAATTAACAATTATACTCGAGTCCAGCCCAAAGGAAAGACAAGTATAGTCAACAGAAAGAAAAACGTACACTGAGGTAGGGGGAAGCCCGACGCAACACACCCAGGGTGGTCGTCTCTGCTTCCTTGCAGTTCCTGGTGTGGCGTGCTCGTAGTTGCCAGCGGTACCTGCGTCGGGCTTCCCCCGACCTCAGTGTACATTTTTCTTTCTGTTGACTGTACTTGTCTTTCCTTTTGGCTCGACTCTGGTATAATTGTTAATTTTAACTGTTAATTAAAAAATAATTTTATTTCTGCTACTTTAACAAACCTAATTAATGAAATTTAATTACTTACTGTTATATCTGTGACTTCAATGTACTACACGACATTCCTTTTATCCCTTCGGAGCTTTACAGCTCTTGGGAGGTTTCACGGGTTCCAAGCGATATCGGGTCTACTCGGTAGTCATATTGGGTATATCTGGTATCCGGAGTCTGGGTCGTCACAGGTGGTCTTCACTGGACCGCTATTGCTAGAGACACCTGGAATAAGACGGCCATCCTCAGGCTGCGACCAGCAAATGGTGGCCAACTCCTTGGCTACAACTCGGAAGAAACGGTCAGGCACCTGACCGTCAAATCCAGACCCACGAAGTGGCGGTCCTAGCCTGACCACTAATTCAATTGGCAGTCAGTCGCAAGGCCGCTACTTCAAACCGACTTAACAGAGCTATTGGCGGTCCTCGGAGGGCCTCCATTCTAATTGGCGATCTGTGGTACGACTGCCATTTTCCCCTGAACCCGAAAACGGTGAACTCGGTGAAAAACTCCATTCCACGCCCCTTTCACACCCATGTCAAGGGCAAAACAAGGGAAAATCATTCTCCAACCTCTCTAGCACCGAGAGGACCCATTTAAACTCCAAAAATGCGATCAGAATTGTAGCGACCGATCCCGGATACCAGGTATACCCGGTAGGACTACCGAATACACGTGATACCACTTGGAACCCGTGAGGCCTCCCAAGAGCGGGAAAGCTCCGAAGGGATAAAGGCATGTGTAGAGTACATTGAAGCCACAGAGATATAACAGAAGTAATTAAATTTCATTAGATCGGTTTGCTAAAGTAGCAGAAATAAAATTACTTTTTAATTAACAGTTCAATTTAACAATTGTACACCAGAGTCAAGTCCAAAGCTAAAGATAGCAAGTCTAGCACAGTACAGTCGACAGAAAAGAAAGACATAGCGAAAAGTCGGGGGAAGCCCGACGCAGGTACCAGCTGGCCACAACCACGCCCTACGAGCAAGTGCACCAGGAACAACGCGGAAGCAGAACAAAAGACGTCACCCCACCTGAAAAGTAGGGGTGAGCCTCTTGTCACTGGCTCAGTAGGGGTCACGCGGATCCCCACTGAAAAACACGCAGTAACACGGAACACAAAACAACAGGAAGAACAGCAGGTGTAGAAAAGCGCGAAAACTACACTACAAAGCTGCAAAGCTACTCTAGAAGCCGTAGAGAACAGACGGGGAGTTGGAGTAGGGAACAATTAAGAAAGGGGAAGAACCCGCGCCAGACAAGTGGCGGCCGAACTAACCTCGGCACCCCAAAGTACTCCAAACAGTGACAGAAGGGCGACTCTGATCTAACAAAGTCAGAAGTTACCGATCTGCCAACATGGCACCAGGCCTAAGATGAAGACCTGCAAGGACCGACAGACTCGACAACACACACACACGACTAGAAATTCATGCACACCACGCTGACCTCGCATAGGGCCACGAGAGGGCTAACTCAGAAAGGTCACGACGAGTAAGAAACGCCGAGAGTCACGTGTCACGTGACGGAAGCACCCCCTCGTAAAAAGAACAGCCAGCTGCGTCCACTGACGTCTTATGTTGCGCCACAAGTGTCTCGCCTACGGTACCGTTGAAACCATGGCAGAGTCATAGACACGCGCTGAACCAAAGCAAGAACAACAGCAACGATAGATCAAGAGGACAAGTAACTAGTCAGGGTCATGCCCGTCGACGTAAGTCCAAAAGCCCCTGACCACGTGTGCACACACTGGCTCTATCCTAAGCCAAGTACTCCAGCTAGTTTTCTCTCTCGGTAGGACGCTACCGTTGGCTGGGAGCCCACGGAACTAGCTTATAAATCGTATCTCGGGAACACCCCTCCACCATCCAAGGCGGGTCGGCAACTCAAAGGCCTTAGGGAAACAACAATCGGAGGCGCACAAACACAAGACTCCGAAACAAGGGCTGTAGTACAAACAGGCAAGGTAGCACTGTCGCACGTACTACGAAGCACCAAGGTAGCAAGACAACTGCCAACAGACTTAGGACTAGGCAACTAGACCTACCACGTAACGATCCTTGAGTCGGACGACTCGGAGGCAAGATCATTATAGACAGCGGACCAAGCCGCCAATCGGTCTAATCCTAAGCCACGGGAAATGACGCTCCGCAGAAAATGACTCACGGAGACTTGAGGGAACACCGGAGACCCTCAGACACGCCTGGACACGCAAAACAAGGTAATGCAGTACCTCGTGGCATCCAGAACCAGTGTCTTGGACTGGACAGAACCGCCAAGACACCAACACAAGGTCGCCTGTCAACCCCTGGGTCACCCCGGGTTGACCGGAACCAAACAACGACGACTCAACAGTAGGAAAGAGAATCCTACCACAAGCAAGAAGACTCTTGGCCACCTCACAACGTAGTCTTAGCCCTCATAGGGTGTCAGGAGACATCCACGGGAAAGCGGGCAGACCACAAGGATAAGCCAAGACAGTAAGAAACCAGAACCACGGAAATCAGAGCTCAAAGGCTGTAACGCACCACCCCTAGACCGTTACATGAACGTGACGGTCTAACGCAGGGCCGTTACACACCCACTGTGGCGGTCTATCACAGACACACTACAGAAACGTGACGGTCACCAAGGGAGCCGTCACACACATCGCCCTAACCAACTTCTAAAACACACAAGGCACGTAACGGCCTACACCAGGCGCGTTACACCGCTCTGACGCGCCCGACCCGGGCCGTCAGGGCCAACAAAGCTCAAACTTAAAAACGACAACTTGAACCACGTAACGCGCTAGACCAGGCGCGTTACACAGCCTAACGCGGCAAAGCAGGCGCGTCAGGGCCAACAGGCTCAAGTCCAACAAATCACTGACCGAAAGGCACGTAACGGTCCCGATCGGACGCGTTATAGACGCCTAACGCATGGGGGCGTGGCCGTTAGAGCCAACGGCACAACCACTCAACTCGGCCAAAACAGCATGTAACGGCCTGGGGCAGGTGCGTTACAACGCTGTGACGCACGGGGACACCACCGTTACACGAACCGACTTAAATGGTCAAAATCGGTCAAACTGAATGTAACGGCCTGGGGAAGGCGTGTTACACAAACTTGACGCACCAGGCCAGGCGCGTCAGGGGAACCGACTTAACCAAAATGCTAAACGACAAAATAGGCGTGACGCATCACCCCGGACGCTTCAGAGAGCTGTGACGCGCCTCCCTTGGGCCGTCACACTCCCAAGACCACGAAGAACTAAAAAATGCCCAGATGCTGTGACGGTCTATCGTAAGGCCATCAGGGACCTCTGGCGGTCACTGAAACCACCGCTACACCGATCACGGCGTGAAAACAGTGGATTGGCCGAATCAGCCCGATCCACGCCCCATTCACACCGAAGCGCAGGGGAAACAAACCTAGACGATGAAAAAAAACACTAGGAGGCTAAAAAGCCCACATGCGTGCATTAAAACGCTAGATCGGGGCGATTTAGATAAATCGACCCTAAACGAGTCACCGAGGTTCCCGGACTCCTACCGGCCTCGAATGACCACCAATCGACACGAAACTAACATGGATGGGATCCAGACATCCCAGCGATCAATTGGACACTAACCACACCACGAATGGTTGTCATTTTTCGGCGAACCCTGAAAACCCCAAAAACCACGGTTTTCATAAAACCGGCCCGATCTCCCCCGATCGAGCACCAAACCATGCACGGAAATAGAGGAAATGTGCATAACAAGGTGGCGGTCCGTCTCCCTACGTCCACCGAAGAAATCGTGCCCCGAAGGGACTAAACCGCGCTGAAAACCACGCCGCGAGCTCAAACACCGGCTTTGAATCCACCGTTCGGGATCGCGCCAAAACCACTCCATCCTCGCCTTGTCGCGCACCCAGCCAGCTCCACAACATCCCCAACACTCGCTCCTAGGTCCTCCGTCTGCAGCCGGAGCAGAGGAAGCTCGAGAGGAGAGAAAACGGGAGAGCGAGACGGCGGCGGCGAAATGAGAAGGGAAGAGAGAGGAAGGAAAAGAAAAAGGAAAATAAATTAGGAATTTTCCTAATTTCAAAAAAATCCGATTTCTGGCCCTATCTCCGAAAAATATGCAAAAATAGTTGAAATGACCGGCTCGAAGAGTACATCGTCGCTGCAGCATTCACAAGTCGAGGAACTGACAAATAAACTCACCGTAGGGTTCCCTAACTAGTACGAGAGAAAAACCCACACGGATCATAAAGCTCAACTCGGAAGCCACAAAAGTGAACCGAAACTCACCGAAGCAGATCCGAAAGATCCAATGAAGATCCAGCAAGACCTACCAAGGATCCGGGGCATTACAAGAATGCTAGATCTGGCTCACACCCCAAAATCACACGTTTTAACCACGGCGGAGAAATAAACCCACTCGACTCGTCTCGGGCTACCAAACTCACTGGAAAGGAAATGCACGAGCTAGGGAACCATCCCCCTACCTCCACCGAAGATTCCGCGTACCGAGAATGCCAATTCACCAAGAAAATGCCACACAAACCGCCGCGGCACCCCGAACTCACGCCCGAGCTTCGCCGCGCCTCCACCGCTTCGATCCTCATCCCGTCCCCGCCCGATCCTCACATGCGTCGCCTCTGCTGTTGTGGGGAGATTGTATGGCATAATGTGTGTCTCATGTTGTGTCTCCTTTAACTTGATTATTTGAATTTAATTTCTTATTAAGTTTTGATGATTGGCAACAATATATTTTGTCTTCATCTTTTGGATATTTACAATTGTGATACTCTGAATCTACTCTTCATTATGGCAACATAGTTAGTATCTTATAGCTTCTCATGCTTCAGATGTATGTGTTTCTCACTAAGGTCGAGGCACATGTTCACTGCTGCACAGTAAGGTCGGTGCAGATAGTCATTTGTACATACTAAGGTCGGTGCACAATGTCATTTTTGCATGCTAAGGTCGGTGCACATGTTCAATGTTGCAGGTAAGGTCAGTGCACATGAAGAAAGTGCTACATGCAAAGGTCGATGCACATACATGCATGGTGTCAATCCAGGTCGATGTTCATAATGTATCTTGTGTTCATCAAGGTCAAAGCACATGCAGGCTTTCACATCTGAACACCTGTAGAAATCCGATACTTTAAAATGAGAAATAATTTTTTTCATGAAATAAATAAATTATATTTTTCTAAACTATAATAGTGAATTTACTTAAGGTAAATTGAAATTAAATGCTTTAACCCCTAGATAAATCATTGCAAGTCCAATAAAAGTCCATATGATGGATTAGGATTACAAATGGCCCATTGGATAATTCATAATGGGCTGGATTAATGGATTAAATGATTTATTAAAGGATATTTAACCTTAAATTCGTAACATGTGTTTAATATGATATTTAAAGGATTAAAATAACCCCATTTCTAGAAGATTAACTCAAGAATCAACCCTTACCTAACAGCCCACCTTGAACCAGCCATTTTTACATTGGTTTCACACCAAATGGAGGCTAGATTAAGAGGAGAAGTTGGAATTTTCTTCTAATTCGGAGTTAGAAAGTTT
Source organism: Amorphophallus konjac (assembly GCA_022559845.1). NCBI lineage: Eukaryota > Viridiplantae > Streptophyta > Magnoliopsida > Alismatales > Araceae > Amorphophallus > Amorphophallus konjac. The sequence goes on along the minus strand of CM040124.1, from coordinate 116,372,537 downwards.
GACATTGTTAGGCAAGAAATCTTGACAAATTTGACCAAGTTTTATCTATAAATAGAACCCCAATCAACCCTCAAATCATCCTTGGAGGCCAAGGCTATGCTGCTGCGGAGATTGAAGGAGATTTGAAGGAGGATTGGGAGAAATCAAAGGGTTTCATATTATTTGGGCATTTTTCTCACCTCTCATTAGATCTACTCAAAGGTAGGAGTCTCTTAGGCTAAACTCTAATTAAAGCATGCCATCTTGTTCATTTTTCTGTCCTCTTTCTATTGATAGCTCATTTATTAAATTCCGTTATGAAATGAGCAAGTTATGGTCATTTTATTGGAGGGGTATTCCCATTTTTTCATCAGGTCCAGAACGTGCTATACCTCAGTAGCGCGTTCTAAACGCGCTGGCCCGATGAAAAATTACCTGCATGTTAAAAATTATTTCTAGTATGATAAATTTACCTCCTGCATATTGAGATAGGAAATTATTTTTCAGCATGATAAGTTTATTTAAAACTAATTTTTGCATATTTTACTATCAAGAATTAGTGAATAAATGTATAAAAATTTATTTTCAGCATGCTAAAAATTACTTTCAGTAAGATAAAATTATTTACAGTATCTCAGGATTATCTTAGCATGTTAGAATTAATTTCAGCATGCTAAAGCTATTTAAAAACTATTTTCAACATGATAAACCTATTTTCTCAACAAATAATTAGCAAATAAATGTAGAAAAATTATTTTTCAACATGAAAAATTTATTTTATTATCAGAAAATTTAGGAAAACAGCATGGTAAACGTATGGTTATCACCTCATCAGTAAGTTAGTGTACGAGGATTATTTAGCATGTTAAGTATTCATATTAAAATGTTAAATAAAATTTTTCAGCATGATAAAAAGTTAATTCCAGCATGGAAAGTCTATCTTAACATTTCAGCAGTAAAGTGACACATGAAAATTATTTCCAGCAAGTAAAACTTATTTTTAGTACATAAGCTCTATTTTCTTATCAAATAACTAATACATTGATGAATAAATAGTAAATACCAAAAATCAGGATTTTAAAATTCAGAAATTATACTTCCTACTTAAAACACTTAATTATGAAAAATACACATCAGATTAGACTATGAAATTTAAAATAATTCTATTTATTTGACTTCCTTCCTAGTTTACCGTCATCCTTGAATTCTACGACTTAATGTCTTTAAACATGATGCCTAAAATGAGTTTTCCACTCTCCTTTGCAATTATCATAATTTTTGTCAGATCTGTACTTGTTTACAAATGAGCTTGTTCTTGAAATTCTTTGGCCATATTATGGAATTATATAGAAAAATGTCACGGGCTATGGGTCCCAATGAAATGACATTTAAATGCTAGTGTATAAAAGGGTTCTGATCTGATCTCACGGGCGATGCAAAGTCTAAATATAAACTGGTATTATAATGATCAGGTGCTGGCATTCACCAATACATGGTCTATTACAGTTAGGGGCAATCATACTATCGTGAGAACCCCTAAGTGTGTAGCCAAATAGTGATATTCCATGAGGGGCTGTCATATCGTCGTGATCTCCCCTTAGTGCTTTGGCCAATCCTACTGAGTGTTGGTAGAAGTGATTGCTATACTTCTATATTGTTATTGCTTAAAGGTTCATCATAAATATCCTTGTAGAAGTGATTGTTCTACTTCTATATTATTTAAAGTTCAAGTGATTGCTCTACTTTGATATTGCTTAAAAGTTCATCATGAAAGTTCTTGAATTGTCTTAATGATAGTACCCATCGTCTCATCATGAAAGTTCTTGATATATTCCTGGAAATGACCATCGTCTTGTTTACTATCATGATCTTGAAATTATTTTGTTATCTTGAAATTACTTGGAATTTCCTTATACAAATTTTCATACTTGAAATTCATGATCAACTACTTCCTGACACAAATTGTTTAAATTGTTAAATACTTAAAGATTGCCTGGCTTTAGAGATATAAAATCATACTGAGCTTTTTGCTCACCCAACGTTTTGGTTAATTATTGCAGGAAGGGAAAATGAACAAGGGATTGCACAAGAGTGAATGAGTGTTTTTCTTTTCCCTAGGATTTATGTAGATCAATAGTTACTCTTACAAGAATTATGAAATTTGGAAGATTGTATCATGCCTTTATGGCTTATAAATTAGTGATGTAAACCTTTATTTTGATGGAATAAAATTATCAATTTCTTCTTATCTCTTATCTTAGAATTAAATTTGTACAATGCTCTGATCGACATGAGTGCCTCGTAACTGCTCGCACCCTCGATTTTCCGCGCGGGGCGTGACACCACCTTCCTTCCAGTCAGAGCACATGTGCATAGTCTAGTTATGCAGGTCGGTGCACCACTCTAAGGTCTAAGCATATGTGCATGAGCGCACACTAAGGTCTGAGCATATGTGCATGATCGCACACTAAGGTCTGAGCATATGTGCAATTTTAGGTCTGAGCAAGGTCTGAGCATATGTGCAATTTTAGGTCTGAGCATATGTCCTAGCTTGCACTATAAGGTCTAAGCATATGTGCTAGTGTGCATTATATGGTCGGAGCACCATTACTGAAGTCAATGCACATGAAGGCATCAGGTCAGAGCATACTAGGAATGGTCGGAGCACATGTTTCATACAAGTCTAAGCATATGCACTCAAGTCGGAGAACATGCACCTTTAAGGTCTGAGCATACCAGTAGAAAGTTGATGCTAGTGTGTCAAGGTTTCATATCATGTCAGTGCATCATATGTGTATAATGCTTGGTCAAGTCTGTGCATCTTTCACACTTGTCTGAAATTTATGTATGTATTGTGACTTTTATCTCAATAGGTCGATGCATATTAGTTATCCACTCATGCTTACAAAGTGTCTGACAAAATGCTTTATGTCTTATGTTCAAATTAACAGGGACTTAAGTCACTGAAAGACCTAGGATCGAACATAAGTATGGTCACGTGGCTCGAGGTCTTTATCCATAGGCACGTTATCCAAGGCAAGTCTAAACTGGAAATTCAGCCACGTGGATAGCGAACCTTCAACATCCGACACGTGGACATCCAGCAGCGCATTCTTTCAAAGTTCCTTGGGCGGGAATGTGTTTTCCACGCGCCCAATCTCTCACGAGCCTATAAATAGAGGCCTGATCGCTCAAATAAAAGAGAAGGAAGAAAGAAGAAAAAGAAGATGAAGAAGAAGGGAGCCAGTGTAGCCTGAAATTCTAGAGCGGAAAGAGCGAGGATAGAGAAGATCAGAAGCATCGTTTGAGAGCTAGAGAAGCTGGGTTGGCCCGCTCTCGACCACCCTCGAGGATGGACGGTGGAGCTCCTCGGCGTTCCTTCCGGCGTTCAAACTCCACTTCCTCCTCGCGTGATCGACAGTGCATGTTTGAGGACGCTGGTCTTCTTCCCCGTCGATCTCTACGGCTCCAGTCTTCTTCGATGGGGCCCCCGCCGCCGGTCGACCCTTTCTCCTCGGACGTGCTCGATCCCGACGGTTCGGAGGCTGATTCTCTTGACTGGCCTTGCTCTTCGGGTCTTCAGCGTGGTGTCCGTTCTGTGTTCTCGTCTGACTCGGAAGGGGTCTTCGACGAAGACTCCTACTTGTAGGGGCTGGGTCTCTTCTGTGGGCGCTCGGGCTCTTGTTTCCGCCCTTGTTTGGGGTCTTTGGTCTTTCTTGGGCCTTGTTCACCTCTTGGCCCTCTTTGGCCGTTTCCCCTCCCCCCCCCTCTGTACCCCTTTCTCTTTCATGCTTTCATATATGAAAATCGCTTGCCTGGTGGTCGGGATAGTGGTTTCATCGCCTTCCGCAATGAAGAGATGAACCCCCTCTCCCGTCTCCCCCCTTGCAAGTATCACCTTTAGTTAAAAAAAAAGCTGAGGAAAGGAGAGCAGTCGAAAGTCTAGAAAGAGTTGAAGAGAGAGTGTTGCTGAGAGGAAAGCAGAGTATCGTAAGAGGAGTGAGATTGAAGCAGATATTCATCTCCTGACTTCTGGATCAGATCCAGAGTCATATTGCTCCTGTGGAGCTACATTGTGTTATCATCTTTCGTCGCTTCTTCCAGTTTTTCTTTTCAAGTCTCTTGTAAGTTGTGTATCAGTACAGCAAGCTGTGAAGTTCAGCAGGCGAGGTTGAATCCTCGGACAGCAAGCTGTGAAGCTCAGTGGTTGAAGCTGTGAATCAGCAGTCTAGCAAGCTGTGACGCTCAGTAGTTTGTAGGGACCTTATTCTCGAAGCTGTGGATCAGCGGATTCAAGTGGTGAGTTAGCAGTAATCCTTACTCGATAGAGTAAGGGGTGGATGTAGATCTCTAGCTAGAGGTCGAACCACCTAAATATCTTTTGGTGTTTTATGTGTGATTGTCTGTGTGCCGACATCTTCCTTCTACTTCGCTAATCATCTCTTACATTCTATTAGATCTAATTTCTACTGCTTATAACTACTGACTGTGTGAAGAGGTATATAAGAAGAATTTACCAGAAGGATAGGTTAGGCCTATCTGAAAGGTAGCCTTCTTGCGTGAGTAGACTCATTGAGTCTCACCTCCGTCTCATACCTCTTGCACAACCCATTTGCATCTCATCTATTTTCAAATTAATTCTATTATCATTTATAGTTCTCTGTTGATCATTTCTGCTCTTACATCGTACTTGATCTCTTGTCCAGTCATCTGAGTGGTCTGAATTGGTAGTGGTTGGCTAAGTCTTTTAATTCCGCATTTGAACGGCTTATTTCTGTGAATTTTGGGGTAGATCTATTCACCCCCCTCTAGATCTTATTGTTCATCCATTCCAACACGTGGTATTAGAGCCTAACTCTTTGTAAGGGCTTAACATTCCGAACAGATTAGCTACGTTCGATGCCAAAGGTTTGACCGCAGAAGGCCACTCAATAAGTAAGCCACCTTACTTTGATGGTAATAATTATGCATACTGGAAAAATCGCATGCAGGTCTTCCTATGTGCGAAAGATTACGAGATCTTGAAGGTGGTAAGCAAAGGACCATTCGAGCTCCCTAACGATGAGGAAGTATGGACGAGAGGGTAAATTCACAAATCAACGTTAAATTGGAGTGCCATCAATGCAATTCAGTGTGCTCCATCCCACAGAATTTTCAATAATTTCATCATGCTCCACTGCAAAGGAGATGTGGGATAAGCTAGAGGTAATCTATGAGGGTACATCTCAGGTAAGAGAAACTAAGGCTAACATGCTTGTTTCAGAATATGAAGCCTTCAAAATGAAGCTAGATGAGTCCATCTCTGAGATGTGCGCCGGAGCCTTGGTAAGGCCTATAGTGAATATGAAATTGTTATAAAAATTCTCAGGTCCTTGCTTCCATCTGGCACACTAAGGCCACTGTTATGGAGGAGTCTAGGAACCTTGCCACGACCACTATAGATGAACTCATTGGTTCTCTCGTGACTTATGAGTTGAACCTTAAGAGGGTTGAAGAGTCTGAAAAGAAGAGAAAATCTCTCGCTCTGAAAGTAGCTTCCAGTAGCAAAGGATCCTCTAGTGAGCATAGCTCTTCTAGTTCAGAGGTGGATCTAGATGAAATTTCCATGATCACTAGGAAGTTTAAAAAATTTCTGAGAAAAGAAGGAAAAGGGATTAGAAGAAAATATCATTCTGGAAAGAGACAGTCGAAGTATAGATCTGAAACTGTTAAGAAAACTGGCTCTAATGTTTGATATAATTGCAGGAAAGCTGGTCACCTGAAGGCAGACTGCCCCAAGCTACAAGAGGAGAAATTCAGGTCAAAGAACAAGAAAGGAAAGGTAATGGTCAGTACCTGGAGTGACGAGGATGATGAAAGTCTCAGCAGCACATCATGCAGTGATGAGGAAGACAGACTCTGCTTAATGGCCAAAAACGATGAAAAAGAAAGTGATGAAGAGGTAACTAATCCATTCAAAAACTATACTCATCATTATTGGGAAGATGCTTATGCAGAGATCTTAGATAAATATGATGATGTGCGTAGGGAAAATATGCATTTGAAAAGAAGAATAACTTCTTTAGTGAATGATACATCTCTGAATGATAAAATCACTTGCCTAGAAATAGAAAATGATAGTTTAAAGAAATCTCTTGCTGAACGTGATAGCTTGAAAGTCTCTTTAGCTGACATGAGAAATGAAAATGAGAATCTGAAAAATGTGATTGGTGAATTGAAGATTAGAATGCAGAAATTTGAGGAAGAAACCAAAACTGCAAATGAAAAATATAGTGCTATTGTTGGAGTGCATAATAACTTGAAAAAGACAATTGAAAATATAGAGAAGGAGAATAAGGATAAACAACAATCCCTTGAAGGCATGACTCAAGGAACTGACAATCTTAATGCCATCTTAGGAACAAAAGTGAAGTTTAGAAAGGAAGGATTGGGTTTCAACCCAACAAACAAAAAGAGGCTTGATGTGAAAACCATGACATATGTTGCTGAAAAAGAAACATCAAAGTTCAAACCTCTAATAAGAATGAATCCTGAAGAAAGCAGCAACAAAAACACTGTGAAAAATGTTAATCAAAATAAGCCCAATGCCAAGGATATGGGGAAAGAAAAGGTTGGGGTGTCTAGTGGACCATGCACACACACTACTACACCTCAGGCTAGAAGACATGTTAGGGGTCAACCTACTAAAGCTCAAGTCCAAGGAAAACCCCACATCAAAACAACCCAGTATCCCCAGAAAGGTCGAGGCAGCTACCAACCTCCACCGATGCAGACTTCTAATGGGTCTAGGATTTTTAGAAATCCAGGTCAGAGCTGGGACACCTCAGGTCGAAGCTACCGCCGTGGTGCACAAACCTATTCCTTTTTTCACAACCCCTATTATTACCACCATGGTAAGATAGGTCAAGGCAGTCCCAACAGGAGGTCAGTGCAGTAGTCATATCCCTGTCAAAAACATAGACCTAAAACCTGGAACACCTTTAGGCAACCTAGGTTCAGGAATTTTAGAAACCAGAACTCTCATAGCTTTGTTCACTCTATGTCTGGTCAGACTAGGACCCATACTGGACACTCTCATCTTAATGTCCATTGGATTAATCACTGGCATGAAAATTTTCAGGCTGATAATAAGAATGCTAAACCACAGAAGCTACCAACCAAAGCTCAAAATGCTAATGTAAGACAGGACAACCAGAAAGCCAAGAAATCCACAACTCAATTGAATATAAGAAAATAAGTGTGGATTCCAAAACATCTTCTATATTGCCTGCATGACTTGACTATTATCATGGGGACCAAGTTGGGTCTCCTCTGGAATTGATCAGTAGTGTGAAAATTACTATGCATTGATTGTGTTTTGAATGATGTGTTTTGAATGATTGGCAACAATAGAGTTGACTTTGTTGACTTTATATTGATCATGGTAACATTGTGTATTTTGATGAATTGGTTATATGTCAGACCTTTCCATAAAATATTTCTGCACACTTTGTTATTCTGAATCTAAGGTCGATGCATGTCTGCACTGTGCTTGCATTTAGTAGGTGCATGGTTGTGTAAGAAACGCATATAAGTTAGTGCAGGCGTTTATCTTGCACTAAGTAAGGTCGGTGCAAGTAGTGTCTCTTACACATCTCAGGTCGGTGCTAGTCGTCGTCTTCACTGAGTGAGGTCGATGCAAGTTTCCATGTGCGTACATGGTCAGTGCTGAGTCTGCATTAAGCATATAGTCGGTGCAGGTTTTGCTTGGAGTATATAAGAGTCGGTGCAGGTAGTGTTATGAGCATAAGAGTCGGTGCAGGTTTTGTTGTGAGCATATAAGTCGGTGCAGGTTTCGCTTGGAGTATATAAGAGTCGGTGCAGGCAGTGTTATGAGCATTAGAGTCGGTGCAGGTTTTACTGTGAGCATATAAGTCGGTGTAGGTTTTGCTGTGACCATATAAGGTCGGTGCAAGTTTTGATGTAAGCATTTAAGGTCTGTGCACATTTTGCTTTACACATAATAGGTCGGTGCATTGTTTTGCCATTCGCATGCAAAGAGTCGGTGCATTGTCTGCTTCATGCATATTAAGGTCTGTGCATGCTTTCATACATGCCTAATGAGGTCAGTGCACACTTGTATCCTGCCCAACCAAAGTCAATGCATTGCTTGCTTTATGATGTATAGATGGTCAGTGCACTTTCTGTGCTATATCATAACACATAGTTGTGAGCGACGTCACGCGGTTCGGGGAGCGAAGAAGACGCGGAGCGCTCGGGCTCCTCTTGTTTGCTGCAACACAGAAATAAGAGAAAAGAGAAGGGGCCACCACGGGAGATTGCTCCGGCGGGGTGAGCGGGACAAATGTAATATAGCAAGATATGAGGGTTAAACGGCCATAGTGGGAAGTGACTCGCCGCGGCCTCGGGGGGACGGGAATGGTGCATAAATCAAATAGCAAGAATTGAAACGGCCATTGGGGAAATGACTCGCCGCGGCCTCGAGAATATGAGCAGATAAGAATATAACAGAATATAAGGAGAATATAAAGAACGGGAATTTAAATGGCCATTGGGGAAGTGACTCGCCGCGGCCTCGAGAATATGAATAGATAAGAATATAACAAAATATAAAGAGAATATAAGAACGGGAATTTAAACGGCCATTGGGGAAGTGACTCGCCGCGGCCTCGAGAATATGAGCAGATAAGAATATAACAGAATATAAAGAGAATATAAGAACGGGAATTTAAACGGCCATTGGGGAAGTGACTCGCCGCGGCCTCGAGAACATGATGTGATCGCCAGGGGCCAAAAGACCCCAAAATAAAGAAAGTGATCACGCCTACCTCAAGAGCGGGAAGTGGCAGGTTGCTTCTTCCTCCCCCTTCGGTCGGCCGACGGAGAGGGCTTTCCTTGGGTACCCTTGCAAAACAACAGACAATAGATAAACAGAATTAGAAAATGGCAGTGTAGTATCAATCCCTTGTGATGAAAATAACGAAATCGCGGTAGGACACACACCTGGTTGGTGTGGTTTTAAACCCCTCTTGGACTCGAGTAGGAGGAAAATGCGATGATGGATGCAAGAAGTATATAAGAAGAGGCGCCCTTATGAAGGGGGATAGAGGATGCGAGATGATGAATGCAAAAGAACTACGAAGAAAAGGAAAGGATTGGCTTATTGGATGTGCCGATGGCGAAATCCGTCGGAGCTTCGGCAGTGTAGGGACGACGTAGAAGCGCGGTGGACGAAGACGACCTTCCTCTCGCGAGCGTGGGCACCCGAGAAGCCGGCAGAACCTCCACCAACAAAAGACCCCACGGGTTAGAAATGTCTCCAGTAGCCTCTGGGCTCCGGCAGCCTATCGGATCTCTTTTCTGCTCCCTCAGAACTGAGGGGGTGGGCCTCTATTTATAGGGCTCCGGAGGGTGGAGGCGTCCAGGACACTAGACACCTCCATCAGGGCCGAAGTAATATTTTATTCTATTTTTATTCATTTTTTTGAATATTTTCATGGAGGCGTCTAGGGTCTCGGACGCCTCCATAAGGTCCACCGAACTCCACCAAAAGTCGCACGTGGTTTGGCACAACGCGTGGTTTTGTGAGCGGTGCCTCGTGATTCGGAAATGGGCGCGTCCAGTTATCTGGACGCTTCCACAATTGGCTTTTTCACACACGACAAACCGACGATCGGTGGGCGGGGCCCCGTGAGCAAGGTGATGGAGGCGTCCAGGGTCCTGGACGCCTCCATAAATATATTATTTTTATTTAATTTTTGTTTTGTTTTTTATGATTATTGATATTATTTTTATTGTTTTTACATTGATGGAGGCGTCCAGGAAATTGGACGCCTCCATGATTTTGATTTTTTTTTATTTTTTGGTCATTGATGGAGGCGTCCAGGCACCTGGACACTTCCATGATTTTGAATTTTTTATTTTTTTTGGTCATTGATGGAGGTGTCCAGGCGCCTAGACACTTCCATGATTTTTCACGAAAAATTCAAAAAAATGTTAAAAAATTCATAAAAATAGTAAATCACCAGAGTAATTAAAAATGTGAAGGCCGCCTTGGGGTATCATAGTGTAATATGAGATTTACTCACGGTAATGTCAAGAACGGCGTGTCTACAGCTGCCCCGCCTTGGCATCTGCTTTGCAAGGGAGTGACACGTAATGGAATGGTATCGAAGTGGAGTGAAATGGAGTGGGAATGGACTGATAAGTTGATACCAAGGTGTGATGAGACACACTTTTGAAATTACTCTTTGGAATTTTTCTTGGAGTTTTAGTGAGGCGACCTTGAAGAAGGACTTTCAAATTTTGACGATTGCTTGGACAGGGTTAAAATAAGGGAGGGTGAGATGTGCACTCAGGCACGAAAATAAAGGAGACCAACTTCTCGGTGTGGAAGTACCTGGGTCATAAACCTGCAGGTTTCACCTTTGGGGAGCTGTTACCAGCCAATGTGGAAGTGCTGCGGCCAAGGTGGGTCAAACAAAGCAAAGGAATATCTGAGGGTCTATCCAAACAAGGGTCCCCTTTGGAAGAGCAGCGTAGGGCCGCTCCAAGGAAACTCAGTATTTCATTCGGAATGGAATATCTCATATTTGTAAGAATTGGAGCACAACGGCTTTCACAATAGAATCACTTGAATGATCTTCCGCAATAAATTCAAAGTCCTATATGAATGCATGCTGGGTTTAAAGAAAAATTTAAAACAAACTAAAATAAAAACTAGCCAAGGATAATATTGTCAACTCGTTAAGAATGGGTCATGATACCGATCTGGTGAGCTGATACTGGGCTGGGGCCCATTTATCCGCGCACCAACTCACTGAATGGAACCGTCGTCCCCATGCTACCACAAGTTAATGGCCTATCCATACAACCCAAATTCTTCCGAGATCATCACTATTTTTGTTGAAGGGGAACTCAAATCCCAGATTCGTTCGGGCTGCAAGGTCTTTGACATGTTCTAGTAGCGTAGGTATCATATACTATGATGCATGACATGGTGGGACCAACCATCGAAAGGTGGGACAGGAGATAGGACAAAGACGTCCGTTAGTAAAACCTGCACAGACCAGCATAGGTTAGTAACATCAAAAAGTAGCAGATTTATAACAGAATCACACCACAGTACAAGGGGGTCTAGACAAAACTCTGACGACTGACCACTGCAGCGCCTCTCCTTTCCTACACTTCTTCTCTTGCACCAAGTTGTTTCGAGGCATGCCTTACGAGAGTTTTACCCTGGACAGAAGGGAACTACTTTGCACGGAGGGATTCTGTTGCTTTCTTTTGGGCGCGTCCAGGCGCGAGGACGCGTCTTAACCCTCGAATTCAAATTTAAAGCGCCGGGCGGCCTTTCTTCTCCCGTGCCTTACCCGCAAACAAGCCCACCTTCCGCCGAAACTCACTCGCCCGTCTTCATCTTCTTCCCCTCGATCGATGGAGTTCGGTGGGCCGGACCATGGTGAAGGTGGAGAGGGATGAGGGACTCCTCAAGAGCACGGAACGGCGTCCATGGAGGAGGAAGGGCCGCTTCGAGCCCCCGAGGGACACGAGGGGCCCGATGTCGCGGAGGGAGGTGAACACGGTCTGGTATGTCCTCCAATCTCTTCCTCTTTGATCCATTTTGAGTTTTGAAGCGAGCCGTGGGGGGAAAAAGGTTTCGGCGAGTGTTGCACTCAAATGATGGACGCGTCCTTGACATGAGACTCGTTCTTTGTTATGATGCGAGGCCCTTCTTTCTTGGTGCAGGACATGGCGAGGACCCTGGGCCTGGCCGATGAGTGGGCGAGTGTAGACGAGCCGAGCCGCGTCAGGAAGGAGAGTCACGGCAAGGCGAAGCTTGAAGAATGGCGCATATGTCTCTCTAGACAGCAAGGGAGCGTACAGGTGCAGGATAGTGCCGACTTCCTGTGGCAGCAGAGAGAGAGTTACGTGGGTCTTCCCCGAGCCGGGGATACGCGCGACGTCAACGGCTCGCGTGCCCAATTAGCCGAGTTCAGGCCGCAGCTGGCCGCCACTGAACAGGAACTGTCGCTCCTGGTAAGCTAAGTGTTACATTTTCTGTTTTTAAATGTGGAGCTTAACTGACGGCTGTTGTTTGTTCATTCCAGCGTGCCCAGCAGACATCGATGGTGGGAGTGGCTGGCGGTGCATCTTCCAGTTCCTCGGCCCCTTTTCTTGAGATTGCCTCCCTCCGGGAGCAACTTGCCGGTGCGGTGGCTCGGGCTGCCCGGGCGGAAGAGGAGCGTGATGCCTGGGTGGCGACTGTAGCAGAGCTGCGACATCGCGGTGAGGAGAGACCTTCTCCAGACATCCTAGAGTTAAGGGTTCTTCTGCAAATGACGAGGAGAGAGGCAGAGAGAGAGAGAGAGTCGAGAGAAGGGCCGAGCGTCAGCAGGATCAGACCGAGGGGAGGGCCTTGGAGGCCCAAGTGAGGGAGCTCCAGCTGGGCCTTCAGGCCGTCATGCAGAGGCTAGGAGGGATGGAGACGCGCTACGAGAGAGCGCGAGAGTTCGGGGAGTGACTGCGCCAGTCTGGTCACTTTGCCGCTAGTGGCTTCTTCGCCACGCCAGGGGAGGAGCAGCGAGTCATTACTGTGGAGCCGGCGCCACGAGGCGAGGTGGGTGCTACTGCATGGGGATCCAGGAGGCTTCTGAGGGACCCTCACCTCAGGGGAGAGGAGAGGGACGCCTAGAGGGACGAGCATGAAGATAATGGCAAGAGTTGGCGAGCTAGTGGACCCGCCTCCTCTCTATGATTGTGATGTTTATGACAACTTATGTAGAATGCAGTGATTTGATTTTCTGCTACTTGTTTGTTCTCTTGTGCGTTCCCTCTTCGCCATGCTTCTTCTCCTTTGCACTGTTCCCATGTGATGGGTCTGCCGAGACTCCACCCCAAGCGGAGAATCGCGTCTTGTTGTGACCATTTTCCACGGGAATCTACCGTCGAAGTCAATAATGACGGCCCTAGTTCCTTCTCCCGGATGTTGTGTCAAGTTTTGCGGACGTCCTCCAAAACATGATAGGGTATCCCTAGACAACATAGGGGGCTAGTCGTCATATTCTTCGTCCAATCAATCACCCTGTGCGAGCGGTGAAGTGACACACGGGACCGCATGGCAGGTGCCTCATCGCGAGGGCTATCATTAAAAGGTGATGGAGGCAATCTTGGCCCGCACTCCTTCCATTTCTATAAATTCTTGTCCCTTTTATTCTCCCAGGTATATCGAGAGCTGACTCGAGGAGCACAAGTTCTCACGGGAGAGGAGGAGTTCAAAATTCTGAAAGTTGGATGGAGGGCGAATCTTCCCACTCCTCGAAGAGAAGCAGGTCCAGTGGTAGTAGTTCCAGGAGGCTTTCGGACCTCGAAGGGCACTTCAGCGAAAGGGCCCAATCACAACTCGTAAGCTAAGCTTTCCTGCCCTTTTCTCATTCTTTCTTCCTTCCTCTTGACAACACCCTTCTCCATTTCTTATGCACGCACAGAGTGTGATGAAATCACACATTTCATGGGAGTTAGCAGTGGCCGCATACAGGGGTCTCCCGGATTTTCAGAAGGCGAGGCTAGACGTGATGGGATTTGGCACCTTTCTTCGGATCGAGCCTCTCGAGCTCGACCTGGTCCTGTTCCAAGCCTTGTGTGAGAGATGGGACCCAGTGAGTCGGGCATTCCTGATGCCCTGGGGGCAAATGGTGCCCAGCTTGGAGGATGTGGTCCGGATCACAAGCCTGAAGGTGGAGGGCGAGGCAGTGACCGGGGTCACTTATGCGGATTACCGAGAAGGTGCTCGGAAGCTACTGGGTTTGGACCTAGATGGTCGGAAAAACAGGTCGGTAGCTAGGGCGTCCCTCATGGATGCATTAGGGCTCACCGACACTCGTCGGCGGGATGATGAATCCTCAGAAGAGTTTATGGAAAGGATGGAAATAAGACGCCGTGCCGTGTACTGCACAGATTTTGGCAACTGGGAAAGATGCAACATAGATTTGAGGAGATTTGTCCTCTTCCTTTTGGGGAGATTGGTACTGAGCTCGAAAGGGGACGGTATCCAATGTCGCTTCCTGGAGCTGCTATCAGACCTTGAAAGAGTAGGATACTATGCCTGGGGAGCTGCCATGCTGGCACACTTGTTTGCAGGCCTGTTCCAAGAAGCGGATCGTGAGATGGCTGTGAGTGATTTTACACCATTCATCCAGGTATTTTTGGTTTTGCTTGTTTTGAATTTTTTTTTATGTTTTTGCAAGGTACTGATGACCTGCGCCGAGCAGCTGTGGAGCTATTATTACCTCCCCATGGGGAGAGCTCGGCATTGGCGACCCGCGATGGTGCCGCTAGCCAGGCGGTGGGAACAGATCATGAGTGCGGCACCCCTAACCTACCAACTGATGGTGCTAAGGCGGGAGCTACAGGAGTTCCCTGCATCGATGGTAAACTAGAGACCCTACTCAAACATGGTCGATGCCGACCAGCCGTGGGTTCTAGCAAGTCGTGCCTGGTTCGGACGAGAATTGTGGATGCACTGCCTGAATGAAATCGAGCCGCTTCGGCTACGATTGGTTATGAGGACTTTGGGACTGGCTCAAGAATGGGTGGATTCAGCTGCGCCACCTCGCGTTGGGAGAGAGACGCGAGGACCGGCGACCTGCATTGACTGGCGTGTGCGATTCCTCGAACAGTACGAAGACTGGCAACGGGGTGGCATAATCGTGGAATCGCAGGCACGGGATAGCGAGGATTACCTGCGTCTATACAAGATAAGGTACGCAGAGCAGTTCCAACCCCGAGGACTTACGGAGGTAGGTCTCCCCTTTTTCTCTTTTCTTCTTTCTCCCTTTTTAGTTTTCTGGTGGAAATGCTGACTCGTATGGCTGCAGGATATCTGTGATACGATGATAGCGACTTTATGAACTCGCTTGGCAGAGATGGAGCAACGGTTGGGCGATGCCCGCGGAGCTACGAGCGCCTTGGTAGGTGTACAGTGCGTTCCTAATTAAAACCCTAGATTCCAGATGTTGGTTGCTAATTCACGCGGTCGTAGCATGCCCAGATTGGCGCGGCTTCCCCAGCGATGGGAGTAGGTGGTGCCTCTTCCAGCTTGTGGATTCCCACCTCAGAACTTGACTTGCTTCATGAGCAACTTGCTCACGCCACGTAGCGTGCTGCGAAGGTAGAAGGGATGCTCTGTATACAGGTAAAAGTTTCAGTGTTGAGTTCTCTTTGTTAACGCCTTATCGCGTATCTGAGATGGTACACTCGGCAGGAAAAGGAGACGGAAGAAGCGCTTGCCCAAGCTGCGCAGAGGGAGGCTAGGATAGCAGAACTGGAGAGGGAACTGCGGCGTCATCCTGATGACGACTCTTCCAGGGATGCTATGGAACTGAGGATCACTCTCCAGTTGGAGAGGGAAGACCGTGAGAGAGAACGGGCAGAGAGAGAAAGAGACGCAGAGAGAGAAAGAGCCAACAGATTGACTGAAAGGGAGGAACGAAGGGCCATGGAGGCCCAGTTGTTCGAACTCCGAACCAGCCTTGGTCTTGCTGAACAGTGGCTGAGATGTGGTGAGGAGCACTACCGAAGAGCACGAGAGCGTGGCTTTCGTGTTGGTAGCTTCTTTGCTGCTTCCGTGGATCAACGCCGGGGTGTGGGAATAGGAAGGGGAGTACAGAGCGGTAGGAGTACCGCTTTTCGTAGTTGGGTAGCACCTTTGAGAGCGTTTTGCCCGGAGAGTAGTGGGACGAGTAATGCAGAGAGAGAGGGCGGAACTTGATGTAATTTTTTTGATTTTTGGAATAAAATACAAGGTTCGGTTTGTTTGGTTTTCACCTTTGCTTCTGTTGCCTGAATCCATGCACACATCACTGAAACAAACAAATCAGAATTTCTGTTCTGACTTGGCCCCTTGCTCAATAAGCAAATGGTCACTGTGACTGTCCTTGATAACTAGTCAAGGGGCCAAGCCTTTATTAACGAAGGCAAGGGAAAGATGTGGTGATGATGGATGTAACAGACAAGTATGCGAATGCAAACGATATTAAAGTGAAATGCTGCATACAAATGCAATCATGCAGAATTGATTTATTTTTTTTATATTTGGTATTTTTTGTTTTGTTGTATCATAAAAAAGATTTTATTGTTTGCAAATATGTATATTTTCTCTTTTCCATTTTTTTTGTTGCTTTTATTATAAAAAATTTTGTTGTTAATGCTTGGCAAGCACCCAAATGGCACCTAACCTACGTGAGAACAGAGGTTTCTTACTAACCTCCCAGGTATCCTAAGTGCACATCTAGATTGATTTGGGCCTCTAGACCCCTCGAATGATGATCCCGCCGGCTAAGACTTACCCTGATGACAATACCGTCATGCCATGCTTAGGCTCCCAGTCGCTTCCGACCACAGGGATTCACCCAAAAGGTGTTTGAGGTAAGAGATTTGCCCGACCCGGGTCTGTTTCCTCACAACTCTAGATGGTATATGATGGAACACCCTGGAACCTTAACGACCAATCGCGCGACGCTGACCCGGAATCAGATGCCGTCGCACCCATAGGTGACGCGCTTGCATTGGCCTAAGCCCGAGGTTAAACAAGAAGACATCAAGGCGGTAAACATGGGTCTTGACCAGCCAGAAACACAGAGACTCCTTCGCAGCGATAGCTTTTGCTTTTCAAAGTAGGCAACCATATGTGTATATTAAAATAAGGTCGCAGACCCTGGGTAGTTTTCACCCTTCAGAAACTCCATCGAACCTTCATCTTTAGAGGGAGAAGGAAGAGTGTAGGAGATAAACCTCCTGAGAGGACCGGCAAAGCCGTTAACCCGGCGAGTGAATAAGGGCCCATTAACTCTTTCCTTTCGGACAACTTCGGACCAAATCTCGAGTATTTACATTCCATAGCCCCCCCCTTTTATGGAATCGAACTTTTTCTTTAAGGGGTTCCATTTATCGCATCAGGCACGGTCACGACCAGGATCTTGATTTTGATTTTGTATTTCTTTTTATGAGAGAGATATAGTCGTTTGACATTTGTGGGCTCCCTTTCGTATGCCTGCGGGGACACTGCCCTCTTCTCGTGCTCTGATCGATGCTCGAGGAAATGGATCCTACTCTTGCCCTTGGGGTTTGAGTTTCGATTTCTCATGCTCAGCATTTTAAGGGCGCCGACTGTCTCATTTGGTCGAGGAGAAAAGAATAAAGATTACAGCTTCTGGAGATTTTCTGGATGAGGCCCCACCGTAGGTGATGCTACCGACTTTTTTGAATAAAATACATAAGTGAGCACATGTTACTTTCCTTCGAGCGAGCATAGGCCGACGTGGCCGGACAGGGATCTCCACGGTTCTGGCAAACCAAGACCCGATGCCTACCAAGCCTTAATGGGCCCTATCCTAACATGAAGGTTGGATGCAGCGACTTAACTACATGGCGACCACCGGGCATTGGCATTTTGAATTTTCTATATTTTTAGTGGTTTTCAATATTTCTTTGTTTTTGATGTTTTCTATCTTTTCATCATTTTTTGTTTTATGCTAAGGGTAGTATTTCTTAAGATAAAGCCCATTCCAAGGGTGGGATAACTCGGTCCCTTCGGCGTTGATTAGCTTGTAGGCGTTGCCAGGGTACACAGCTTGAATTACAAATGGTCCTTCCCAATTGGTTTGGAGCTTAGAACGCGCCCCTCCAGGTTTGACAAAAATTCTTTTTACGACCATCTCACCAACTTTGAATCTTCTCTCAACGACTTTCTTTTGGTAAAAGCGAGCAAGTCTATTTTGATACACACGCACGTGTTCGGCAGCGGCCAGCCGCTTCTCATCCAAGAGTTCCAACTGGGCGAGGAGTGAATTATGACGATCGTCGAGGGGAAATTCCTCGTCCAATTATACCCTGAGAGAAGGGATCAGAGTCTCGTACGGGACTACCGCTTCCATATCATAAGTAAGGGCAAATGGAGTCTGCCCGGTGGGGGTACGGATTGAAGTGCGATAGGCCCATAGGGCTTCGATAAGTTTTTCTGGCCAGTCTGAAAACTTACTAGACTCGCAGGTTTTTTTTGATGATTTTGAGCAATGTTTTATTGGTGGCCTCCGCTTGGCCGTTACCTTATGGGTAATAAGGCGATGAATGATGCAATGCAATTGCGTACCTTTTGCAGAGGTCGTATAGGTCCTGAGAAATGAACTGTGGCCCATTGTTGGTGACGATTGTGCTTGGGACGCCGAATCTGGCGAGGACGTTCTTCATGATGAACTTGTAGACTGTTGATGCCTTGATTTCCGCGTAAGCTTCAGCTTCGGCCCATTTGGTGAAGTATTCCGTCGCAGTAAGGATGAAAGATTTCTGCTTGGTGAGGGAATTGGGATCACCTAGGAGACCAATGATGTCGAATGCCCACATGGAGAAAGGCCACGGGGAGGATATTGGATGAAGTGAGGAAGATGGTGAATGGATTTGATCGGCGTGAAGTTGACACTTGACACACCTACGGACATAGACAGCACAATCCTCTTCCATAGTGGGCCAATAAAAGCCTTGGCGAATGATCTTCTTGGCGAGCATCTGACTATTCACGTGGCCACCGCACACACCCGAGTGCGTCTCCTCTACACATTTCCAAACCTCATCGTCACCAAGACATCTTAACAGAATACCAGTAAGGCTCCTCCTATAGAGTAGACCTCCAACCAATGTGTATTTCTGAGCCACCCTTCTTATGGCTTTCTTGTCCTCTGAGGTGGCCCCTTCAGGGTAAGACTGATCTCGGCAGTATTTGACGATTTCATAGAACCATGGTTTCTCTTCATCAGCCAGTTCTTCTTCGGCCTCTGCCAACATGATTTCCCTCTTCTCAAGGATATCTTCTTGCAGGATATTCCTTGCTATCCTATCTTTGATATTTACGTAGGAAGCATCATCGATTGCAGGGGCGTGAAGTTTGTAGATGGAAATGGACTCAAACTATCTTCCTAGAGGGAACCTTATGGATGATGCCAACGAGGCGAGGGCATCGGCGAGAATATTCTGATGACGAGGGACATGAACAAAGATCAGTTTGGTGAATAGTTTGGCAAAGGCAGTAGTGAGTTTTTGGTATGACTTGAGTTTGGGATCGCGAGTGCGATATTTAGTGAGCACCTGGCGGAGGATGAGTTGACTATCACCTACGACTCGTAACTCAGTGATACGAAAAGAATGAGCGAGTTCTAGGCCAGCTAGAAGAGCTTCATATTCGGCTATATTATTGGTAACTGGAAATTTGAGCTGGTATGCCAATGGGAATGTGAGGCCTTCAGGTGACAGGAGGGCAACGCCAATTCCTCTCCCTTGAGAATTCAGAGCTCCATCAAAATATAGCGTCCACATTGGCTCATCTGATTGGTTGACGGACATTAGTTCCTCATCTGGAAACTCTGATTGGACGGGATCGAACTTGGGAAGAGGATGGTGAGCGAGATGCTCAGCTATGGCATAGCCTTTAATCACCTTTTGCTAGATGTAGGTGATGTCGAACTGAGAGAGAAAACTTTGCCAGTGCGCTAGCCTATCCATAAGGACGGATTTCTCCAGAAGGAATTTGATAGGATTCATTCGAGCAATCAAGTGGACCTCATGAGCCAGGAAGTAGTGCTTCAATTTCTGCACTACCCAAACGAGGGCAGCACATGTTTTCTCCATGACGGTGTACTTCTGCTCACAGGGATTGAGAAGTTTGGACAAGTAATAGGTTGCCCGTTCCTTGCCTTCTTCATCAGCTTGTGCGAGGACGGCTCCCACGGAGTCATCCAAGACTAAGACGTAAAGGATCAGAGGTTTTTCTGGTTTGGGTGGAATGAGAACGGGTGGACTAGCCAGATATTCCTTCAACCCTTCAAAAGCTTTCTGACATTTAGAATTCCAGTGGAATTCTACTCCTGGCTTGGTCAACTCGTAGAGAGGTCTACACCTTTGTGAATGTTGGGACACAAACTGACGAATAAACTGCAACCTCCCGATTAAACCTCAGACTTCCCTCAAATTCTTGGGAGGCAGCATATCCCTGATAGCCTTGGCTTTGTCGGGATCTATCTCGATCCCTCTTTTACTCACAATGAAACCCAAAAATTTACCCGACGACACACCAAACACACACTTCTTCGGGTTCATTTTCAATTTGAACTCCCTTGACCTCTGCAAGACCTTAGCCAAAACTTCTGGATGTTCCATCCTGGTCCTTGATTTCATCAACAAGTCATCCACATACACTTCCAAGTATATGTGCATCATGTCATGAAATATGGCCATCATAGCTCTTTGATAAGTAGCTCCAGTATTCTTTAACCCAAATGGCATGACCACGTAACAATATGTTCCCCAAGGGGTAGTGAATGATGTCTTCTCCTGGTTCTCTTCTGCCAAACGAATTTGATTATATCTTGAAAATCCATCCATGAATGAGAGGGTCTCATAACCTGCCGTGTTATCGATCAACACATCAATGTGAGGTAAGGGAAAATCGTCTTTTGGACACGCGCGGTTAAGGTCCCGGAAGTCGTTACAAATCCTGACTTTCCCATGTTTCTTCATGACCGGGACAATGTTCGCCACCCATTGAGGATAAAGAACGACTCTAATGAACCTGGCTTTGTGGAGCTTATCGACCTCTTCTTTCATTTTCAAAGCCATCTGAGGGTGGAAACGCCTTAACCTTTGTTTTATCGAGACGGACACTGGTTTTAGGGTTAAACGGTGTTCGACCAAGGTTGAATCTAGACCCGGCATATCCTCGTAGCTCCATGCAAACGTGTCCTTATATTCCTTGAGAACTTCAATTAATGCCTTTTCTTCAGAGGGTGGTAGATTGTCGCTTATGAGGATGATCCTAGGGTCTTCCTCAGTTCCCAAGTTGACTTCTTTGGTGGATTCTTCTACGGCGGTTGACGGCTCGTCGAATCTCTTTATTCCACTAGCATATGCGCCCGCCGCATCCTCATATTCTTCACCCTCATCGTCAGTGGGGTATTCTTCATCCGTGATCTCGTAGACTCCATACCCTTCATCAAATGCACCGTCGCCCTCACATTCTATTTCCGGTAGCTGGATGGGATTTTCTAGCAACTGGGGGATGGCAAGAAGGGCCTGACACCTGGCGGCTAAATCCAGGAGGAATCGGCGAGGGATCTGCCTACCCTTGGATTTCTTCCTAGGTACTACCCTTGACCTATCATTCCTAGATTGACTGACATTATTTACAGAAGAAGAGGAAGACAAAGAGGATGGTGTAGAATGTACCTTAGAGGAGGGGTAGAAAAGGTCACTCATCGGACCTTGGACAGGTGGTCCGCAAGGGGGGACGCACCCGTGGGAGATGTAGGAGGTTTCCTCAACGAAGATGTGTTGTTGAGGAGTATGAAAATTGACGTTTTTTTTTTCGTTTTCATTTTTGATGACAAAACAGTGAAAAGAGATCGGAGGAGAGAGAAAAGTGGTTATGGCTAGAGGATTGCGAGGCTCATAGAGCAGATCATGGTTGAAGACCTAGCGCGGGTTGAAAAGCCCGCGTAGGTATGTAAGCGAAGAATGGGACCTAGGAAGATCATCAGACAACTGTCTGGCTCAGGAAGAAAATATCAGCAAAGGCTGAGACGAGTGGATGGAGAAGATGGCGGCTAATGAGCCGTCGACGGCAATGTTGAGGACGGATGAAAATCCATTGATGATAGGGTCCTTCTGGCGAGGACGAGGATAGTTTGGAACTTTGGCAAGAGTGGCAATATTCTCTGGTATTCCGGAGATCAATGGTGGTCCTTCAAGCTGCGGAGACGAGAACATCCTTTCCAGTGCAATAGAAATGTCCCGTATGTCGAACCATTTGTCCCACTCGCATTCCGGATCTTTGATCTTGCCTCTTTTGGTGATCCTCGGACATTTTTCAGCCAAATATACAGCATGTGATCCCCCATATGCTTCTCGTGGGTAATCTCCCATCTGAACAACGGGTCCTCTGTTGAAGTGGTTTGATAGAGTCCATGTGAGGGGCTTCCAATCCGCCTTGAACGGTCCTTTGAAGCCTAGGCCAAACCTGCGGTTCAGCCTAATTTTCTTTGGCAGTTTGAGCCTACCCTGTAACTGTGTGCCCAGACCTTTACCCTGTTGGTAGCCGATGTTCCTCATAATCTCCCAACCTTTGGAGTGAAAAGGGAGATATGATGTTGCGGTTGCCCTGACCGGCTCCTTTGGTGCTAGTGGAACGTGAGATAGATCACGCACGTCCAGCAATGACAATATGGGCCGATGAGATGGCCAAACAGAGGGCAGAGAGGTGTTGATAGCATCTACTATGTGAAGGACAGGAGTGCTGACCACTTTAATAATCCTCCCATTGTAAGGAAACTTCAGGCACTGATGGTTGGTGGAAGGCGTGAATGGTTTCAATGTAGGGGCGACCCAGTATAGCCTTGAATGTGGGGTCCATGTCGCGGACATGGAATTCCGTTGGGATAGACATAGGGCCTAGCTCTGCCTTTAGAACAATCATCCCTTGCGGCGGCCTTTTGCTATTGCCATAAGCCGTGACCGTGATCGAGGAAGGTCTTATTTCTTCCTCGTTGACCCCACACAACTGAAGGGTGTCCATGGAGATCACATTTCTGGACGCGCCTGTGTCCACAAGACACGGGTTTATGGATACCCCATTAATTTTTATTGAAATGCACAATGCATATTTTCGAGCTTCCTTGGGAGCGAGCTCGTAGTTGTGGAACATGATGGCCGGTTGTGTGTCTGTTGGGGTCAGGACGGTCGAAATCTTCTCCACGGGGAGGTCTTCATTAACCATGACTTTTTGAAGATATTCCATCAAGGCCGCCTGGTGGGATGTGGATCTTTGAAGTAGCTCCAGGATGGAGATCCGAGCAGGCGTCTTGTCCAAGTGTTTCAATAGATCATACTGTGTTCCAGGGATAACCCTTTCTGGTTGTTCTCCATCATCCTTCTCTGGCTAAGATTGCTCAGGATTCTGACTGTTGTGGGGGAAAACCCTGTGGAAAATCCTTCCACTCCGGAGCACCATTGCCTGCGGCTTTTGTACCTCTGTGGGGGTAGCAGTGGATTTTAACAGGGATTTGAGGGGTAGTGGTGGAGGAATGGTTGATGAAGCAGGGGTGATGACGGGAGCAGGGATTCTGATGAGGGGTTTGTTAGGTGGAGGCATGGTGGAGGTAGAGGGGATATCACACGGATTATGAAGGATAAGGGGTCTGGAAGGTGGAGGTGGAGACGAAGTAGAAGTGGGTAGGGCTTGAAGCGGGCAATGATTTTGAGGTGGGTGATGGGTAATGAGTGGTTTTGAAGGCATTAGTGGTGATATGGTGGAGAAAGACGGGGTTATGTATGGTTGACGGATGATAAGGGGTTTAGAAGGCGTAGGGGTAAATGTGGTAGAGGTGGATGGTAAAGTGGGGGAGTGAGAGAAGATGAGAGGGTGTGAAGGCGTAGTGGAGAGTGTCGGTTGATAGGAGATCGGGGTGCGGATGAGAGGGCGTAATGGTAGTGGAAATGGTGAAGGTGATATTGACGTGGGTTGATGAGAGAGAGGTGCTACCCGGGCAAGGCAAGGGTGTTGCATGATGATAGGATTGGCGGTAGAAAGAATGGAGGTACTTTCCGGGTGCCACACCTGCTCTCTCCCGACTTTCGGGAAGGAGGAGATGGGGTTAACCTGATGATTGGGCTGTTGTTGCTCCGGTAATGGATTCTGGATTATGCCCATGTTGGGCTGTTGTTGTGGGGCCTGCTGAGGCTATTGTTGTTGTTGTGGTTACTGCTGCTGCTGCTGTTGTAACTGCTGCTGTGGACTATGAGGAGGTCTCCTAGCCTTGAGAGCGGCGACGTATCATCTCATTTCATCCCAATCTATTTGATGTTCATCATTCATATCGTGGATGTAATCTTTGAAATGGAAGCAGTAATCTACTGTATGTCATGGCTGCTTGTGGTAGACGCAGTATTTGGAGGTATCAACATTCGGGGGCCACACGGGCCTTTCCCTGGGTAGCACAAGCATGTTTGAGGCCATGAGGGCGTTGAAAATATCTACCAGAGTTTCTGGCAACGGTGGATAGTAGGCTCTCTTGGGACCGACCGGCCTCCTTTGTTGCTGTTGGGGACCATAATTCCCCGGGGGTGGAACTTGGTTGTACTGAAGTGGTGGTTGTTGTTGCTGAGGTTGTGGTTATTGTTGCCGGGGTTGACGTAATGGAGGCATATTATCCTAGGGTGGATTATTTTGGGGTGGAGGACGAAGAGGGAAAGGGCCTAGTTGGAGGGGAAGTCGGGGCATTTGTGGAGGCCTTGGGTTGACTGCATAATTGGCATTGTTGACCGCACCCACTTGCTCATTTGTCACGACCCCTTCTGTTGCTCCGCCCGGGACACCAGCGCCTGTCTTTCTGACCACTTTGGGCTTCGGCGACTCAAACATGTTCATAATGGGGGAGTCTTTTAACTGGGTTTGGATGTACCGTGCCCTTTCATAGAGTTCCTCCATTGTAGTAAGTTTATTCATGGCCAGGACGTGTCTGAACTGTGGGGTTGCATTAGACACAATCATCTTCACTTGTTCGGGCTCGGAGAGGGTATCCCTTATTCTTTCCGCCAGAGACCTCCATCTATCAGCATAGCGGACAAAATCCTCGTCGGGCTTCATCTTTTCGGCCACTAGGTCGGTAATGGAGAGTGAGGGACCGACCCTATCCCTATATTTCTGCGGGAACCTTCTCTGGACTATTTCAAAATTCTCGGCCTCGCGGGGCTCCAGAGAATAGAACCACTCTCGCGCGGGACCATCCAATGATCTCCGAAAGAGGTATGCCAGGGACCTCTGATCATTTTGCCAATAGGAGGACTCATACATGAAATCCTTGAGGTGAATGAATGGGTTGCCGGTGCCATTGTATCTGCGGTACATGGGCATTTCGGAGGGAGGAAGATGAATGACGGGAAGGATTGGCAAAGCAACTTCCGGGGTGGCTTTCACGTCCACCATTCTTCTCAGATTTTGAAACTGCTCGTCCATGCGATTGAACCTATTGAGGAGCGATTGGGCGAGCTCCTCTGGAGGTGAAGGTGGTACTTGCCACTGGGGGAGAAACTGTCTCCCGGAGACTTGAGGGGGTAACCCCGAATGAGAGGGAGCTACCGGACCGCCGATAGTCGGCCCCGGTGTTGACACCCGGAAAATGAACAGGGGTGGAAGCATGATTGAAAAGAAGATCTGACCAACAGCGAAAGACTGGGGCTGATGTCCGAGCTCGTCGCCATCCGAGTGACGATATTGATAAGATAAAACCCTGTCTACGGACTGATAGAACCCTGTCTACGGACTGATAAAACCCTATCTACGGACTGATAAAACCCTGTCTACGGACAGATAAATCCCTGTCTACAGACTGATAGAACCCTGTCTACGGACTGATAAAACCCTATCTACGGACTGATAAAACCCTGTCTACGGACTGATAAATCCCTGTCTACGGACTGATAGAACCCTGTCTACTGATTGATAAATCCCTGTCTACGGACTGATAAAACCCTGTCTATGGACTGATAAATCCCTGTCTACGGACTGATAGAACCCTGTCTACGGACTGATAAAACCCTGTCTACGGACTGATAAATCCCTGTCTACAGACTGATAAAACCCTGTCTACGGACTGATAAATCCCTGTCTACGGACTGATAGAACCCTGTCTGTGGATTGATGAAAATTGCAATCGTGACGTCAATACAAGATATTTCAGAAATGATAGACCATTTGGGATGATGATACATTTGAAGAAACCCTAAGTGGGCCTATATGAAGATGGCGCCCAAAGCCCATGTCGAAGCCCAGATATGGCGCCGAGAGATCAAGGTTGAGCGCGCCGGGAAGCATGCCTCAGGCGCGCCGTGAAGATGCCTGCTGAGAAGGAAGAGGAAAGGGGTTATAAAAACCCCTCCATTCGATAGAGATAAGGGGGGACAACATCGGAGAGAGAAAAAATCAAGGCCTCCGGGATCGATCGACTGGAGAGAAAAAAAAGCTGAAGGAAAAAAAAAGAGAGAAAGCCAGATAGAGAAAGGGGATCGTTCTGAGAGAAAGAGCCACCCCTCCCCTTTCGATCAACAGAGAGGAAATAGAAGAGAAGAAGAAGGAAAGCTCCAGGTGGGCACTGGGGAGGGAGAGGAGTCAATGCTCCACCCTCCCCTCCATGTTTTCTTTCTTTATCTGATGTAATATAGCGAGTTCCCTCTCGATCTATCAACTGTAGCCGGAGTTTCGGCCTTGATTTTTTAGATTTATGCTTTACATTTTCTTTCATGAGTGGTGTAATATTGCCCATATGCAATACAAGAAGCACCAAGATGCCCGTCTGGGTATTGATGGTTTAAGATATCGATCTCTGTCCGTCTGTCTCTCTATGCATATGGTCTTCGTCTGAAAGGAACATAGATCAGATTCTTTGGGTTTCAAAGTCGATCGCAAGGGTTTATCCCTCAAAGAGGGACGAGGATAAGACTCCTAACCCCATCCAATGGGTTACTGAGTTTTGTCTTCTTCTTCCCTCTCCGATCTCGATGTCTGCTTTCCATACATATATGATCTGTTTTCTTTTTTTGGAGGAGCCCCCTTTGGCGGTTCAGGAACCAAAGATATCAGTCTCTTGGTCTCCTCGGCCGCCCAGCTATCATAAATAACGATCGGATCTCAGGTTCTCCATCCTAAACATTGGATGCTTAGGGCCTGAAGTTTATACGATTGATAGCCCTTCCTTTTCCGTCGATTTAACATCACTGGGCTCATATGGAGGGGTCGGAGGACAGTCACCTCCTGACTCCCCCAAACGGCCTGCAACAGACGGGCAAAACTCTCAACGGAACCAGGTGATGGTATGATCTCCCCCATTTGATTCCTTCGTCCAAAACCCTTGGCACCCTTCTAACAGCGATCTCCATGAAATTCCTCCCTTGCATCTCTGACCCAACATTAATTCGAGCCTGAAATCCCCAGAAAACACCCAAATAGAGCATCGTTTCTGGGCTCTGGAAAACCTGAGATTCTTCTGCAATTTCACCCTCCCGGCGTGCGAGCTTCCCCGCCGAGAACCACAAGGCCGAGAGGCCTTCCCCGTCTTTTGGCTAAACGACAACCCAGTTGGTTACCAACGCTTTCCTCGTGAGGCTATGTGTGCGAGGCTCCCGGCGTGTAGACTCCCGGCGTGGCCAGAAGCACGCCGGGAAGCCCTCTGCCGAGAACCCTTCTGCCTTCATAACCACCCTCACACCTTTTGCCCAATATTGAAGCTGCCCCTCTCGGCGCCCCCCCCTTCCCGGCGCGCCCATGAGCCAGCCGAGAAGCTCCAGGCCGAGAGGCCTTATTCCTTTTTTTTGCCAAACCTAATACTACTCCTCTCGGCGCCCCCCTTTCCGGCGCGCCCAGGAGCCTGTCGAGAGAGACCAGGCTGAGACCCCCCCCCTTGGCCAACCAATTGCTCAGGCCGAGACCCCCCTTTGCCAGCCAAGGACCGCGCCGAGAAGCCCCTTCATTTGGCCGCCGAGAAGCCTTTGGCCGGCCCAATGACCAAGCCGAGAGCCTCCCCTCGTCCATTAAATGTCCAGGCCGAGAGCTCCTTCTTGCCAATCAAGATCACGCCGAGATCCCTCCTTCAGCCAGATGAAACCCACTCCGAGGCCCATCTCTGCACCACTCTTCTATAAACTTCTGAAGCTCCCCCTTTCACCTGTTTAAGGAGATATTTATAAACCATCACTTGTGTCTTGATGAGACACAATAAATGGGGAAGATCTCCCCTACAGCTTCTGTCCCGAATCCGAATTTCACCGATGCCTTATGAACCTAAAGAACCATGTCATTACATGTGTTCTGACGGGTTCCAAGGGAATATTGATCAATAATATGAAGGCAAGAGATGTCCCTGGGCCTGGTGCCCGTCTTTGTTCGGTCGTTGTCCCGACTCTCCGTGGATGATGACCTATTCTTCCTTGGCATAATCCAGGTTGAGGGAACATGCTGCCGAAATTTACATAGCCCTACCAATCGAGTGTGGTATTCTCCTATAACCCCGCTGGCCCACTGAGTTATGCCCTTATGCGATCTCTGATGGCCCTCCAAAGGGGGATATTAATAAGATATCGCACTCGTACCGGGTGTGTTACATCAGGACCGGTCCCCATCCGGATTCCGGGTTATGTCTATATATACGTATACCCGATCTTTTGCGGAGTCTACCCTGCCGCTGCATGGGTGCTTTCCTATTCCCCACTTGGCATCATCCAAGATGGTCGGAATATGCCGGCGGGTTCCCCCCCGTAATTAATAAACCCCTGTTCTGTTCAAATACGTTTAAACGTCATGTAAACAGATGAACTTTGTCTCCTTTGAGCATACGGTTTTACCGCTGTCTTCCTCCTACCTCTAGCGTTTAATCAAGGGTTGTCTTCCTTAGGGAGGACGTAATTAACGTCATAGCATTCAGGGTATGACGGACTACTAGTCCAGACACGATCACTCACAATCGACTGACCAAGTCAGATCGAGCGCACAATAAGAATCGTCACCACGGTGACTGGCACGCCAATAAACCCATAAACATAAATAGATAAATAAAAACAATAAACAAGATGAGAAGAGAGATAAAAAAATGTGCATCAAACAAGTCTGGCACGCCCGGTGGGACTTAGTCTCCCTTCATCTTTGCGCTAAGGTAGGAGGCCCAGCGGGCCCCCCCCTCAATTCCTAAATCTGTGTACTTTCCTTAATTCCAGGAATCTACAATGACAGCCGGAATCATGTCCGTTTGCTTCGGCAAGCAGCCGGTCGACATGCACGTGCGAGAAGGCTACCTGGCGGTACCCCTCGCGTTCGGATCAATGACGCCCGCCGTCGGGCTGCCCAACTGTCTGGGCCTTATCTTCACCGACCTGCTGCAGGTCGACAACAACAAGCAAGGCGTCGCTGCAAGTGCCCCGATAAGGGCTGCTGATAAGAAGGCTAGCTTACCGGAGAAGACGGCCTCGACAGCCGTCGCCTGCTATGTGCACCATGTTCAAAGGAGGGACGTGGTCTCCACTACTGCCCAGAAGGGAAAAAGAACCAGCCGGAGGAGCCGGTATGCTGCTGCTGACCGTCGTCTTTCAAATTCTGGGAAGACAATGATGATGGGCGATGTTAGGGTGAACCTCGACGGTCGCCCCCGAGAAGTCCGACCGGACAGGATTGTCCCGACCATCCAGATTGACAACAAGTTCCAAGTTCTGGCCACCAAGAAGGCCAACTGGGAAGCTGATGGGAGGAAGCCACTGGCGCCCAAGCCAGCAAGATATAAGCAAGTATGGCAACCGAAGAAGATGCAGAGCTGGGCTCCAGCTCAAGATGAGGAGAAGGCTACCAATGATGTTGTTGCCCACTTCAGGGCGGGAAGCCGAAGAAGAAAGGGAAAAGAAACATGAAGTACTATTGCTGCTCACCCCAGAGCCTGGGGTAGGAGAGATGAAAGAAATGATGGAGAAAGAAAACTGACTGCTACTCGCCCCATGATGAGGGGTAGAAGACCTGAAAAGAAAGAAGACCTTGCTGTCACCCACCCCAAGGCCGGGGGAAGAAGATGGCAGAGAAAGAACCATGATGTTACTGCCAACTGCTGCCAGAATGGCGATGCGGGAATGTGTGAACCAGCCATGGTTGCCGTCCCAAGAAGATCGAGGGCCTGTGCCAGACAGGCCGACATCTTCCGATATTCCAAGACCGAGCATTTGAATGCTCAGATAACAAGACTGGCCTGCCAGCAAAGAAGCCAGGAAAGACTGATGTTCCAACCTGAGCCGCAGAGGCACAACTCTGAAGAGATGAAGCAAGTGGTCCAGGACTACTTCCACTACCTTGGGAACTCCGCCCTCGGTCAACAAAGATTATCCCGTGCCTTGGGTACCGTGGACAAGGAAGAAGAAGATATCCCTCAAGAAATGATGTACGGAGTCTCTTCCTCCGATTCAAATGATTATGAAGAAGGCCTCAGGGCCGGACATGATGAAGAAGACCTGCACGGGGAAGAAGCCAAAGAAAGAATATCGGTCTTTGACCGGCTCAGATATCCTAGTCAAATAGAAAGAAAGGTCTACAGGCGGAAAAGAAAGATGCAAATCTTCGCCTGCAATATGGCCGGACTGGCCAGGGGGCAAGATATACTACCAACTCAGCCAGATGAATTGCTCAGGCTGGCAACTAGACCTGGTCCTGTCACAAGAAGATGCCAGGCAGCAAAAGATAAAATGAAAATTGACGATGAAGCCCGCAGGGTTACCACTATGACAGTTAATGTGGTAACAGCGGAAGATGGGGATAACCCCTTTGTTGATGATGCTGAAGGGACATCTGAAGATATACAAATTCCATCAACCATGGATCCCGTGATCCAGATGATGTTCAGAAGATACCAACAGGAGATCAATGCTCTCCGAAGACAGCTCAATGAGAGATAGGAAGCTACGTCAGTCTCGAAACAAGCTGAACCTGCGGGGCAGACATCCAGCTCCACAGAAACAACTATCCTGGCTAATCCTCTCTTAGCTGATAAGGGCAAAGCACCAAGCCAACCTATTCCACAGCAAACAGTAGCTCAGCCCTCTGTGTCTCAGACGCAGCCTACCGCGCCCATCTTGCGCGCCACTGTGATGACAACTCCTCACAGCCAGCAACAAGCTCACTTCTTCCCAGAAGAGATAGATCCAGCTATAGCCCACAAGCAGATGATTGAAAGAATTGTGGAAATGAAGCTGTCAGAGAAGACTGGAGATGATACTAGTGCCTATGATGTGTACAAGGTGCCGTATCCCCCCCAGTATGCTGCCAAAAGACTACCTCCAGGCGTCAGCAAGCCGCCAAAGTTTGAGAAGTTCAATGGCCAGGGCTCCCCCAGGGAGCATATAGCCTACTATACTACAATCATGGGCGACCTAGCAGTCGATGAAGCCTATCTGCTCAAGTTCTTTGGCTCGTCCCTCACTGGGTTAGCCTTTGAATGGTATTCAAGCTTGTCAGCAGGATCAGTGGTTGATTGGCCCGATATGCAGAGAAAATTTCGCGACAGGTTTCATGTCACGGAGAGGGAAATCACAATAGCAGAACTGTATGCCACCAGGCAGAAACAGGATGAAACTGCGCTGGAGTACATCAAAAGATGGAGAAATCTAGCCATGAGATGCAGAAGACCTCCTCATCAGGAGGATGCAGTGCAGATATGCAAGCAGAACCTCAGGAGGGAGGTACTGGAAAAAATGATCGGTGCAGATGTCAAAACATTTGACCGACTGAACAATATAGTGGCGGAGGTCGAGACGTTCTTGTCCAAACGTCCGACCGTCAATGCTCCCGCCATGCCAAAAGGAAAATCCAATGATCGGCGGCCGGCACACTCTGAGGCCAACACCGTCGATTTCAGAACCTTTGAGCAACAAAAAGGGAAGAAAGGGGCGGATGCAGCTCCCCCGATGGCAGATACTGCAGAAAGAAGAGACAAGGTCTCTCTAAGGGACAGGATGAGAAGGGCTTACTCTTTTCCCAAGGATAAGACTGCAGCATTATTTAACTGGGCATATAAGTTCAATAAGGTAACATTGCCTGAACCGAAAAAGCCCGAAGATGCAGAAAAGAAAGATGATCCGATGTTCTGTCCATTTCACCGGGTGTTGGGGCACCCAATTGAGGACTGTTATGTCTTCAAAGATATCATGGAAGGAATGGCCAAGAAGGGTGAACTGCAGCTGGGAGATTACCAGGTGAAGCCGCCTCGGCCACATGAGCTTCCGCCCTGGAGGGTGGCCGCCAATATGATCTCAATCTATCAACAGCTGCCTAAGGAAGCCGTTGAAGAATGCACCAGGCACACCTATGAAGCCTGCCTCCTCACCCCATTGAGAGATCAGGAAGGATGGCAGACGGTACCCACAAAAAACAGAAAGAAGACTCCCGCAGTCAAAACCAACGGAGCAGTTATCCAGGGTGTCACCCCAAAGCCGGAGTCTCCTCCAATAAAACCAATATGGCCTACAGTTGAGACCGGACCAGTCATCCGGATCCATACTTGCAACCGGAGGAGACAAACTCCCCTCCCTGCACATAAAGAAGAAAGTCCTGCAACCAGGCGTCTGCAGCAATATATTAACGAGCTTGATGAGTATGAGCAGAAAAAGCCGAAACACCTGTTGGTGAAAGACTGTATACTCTGGGAGCAGCTCGAAGAATTGAAAATTGAAGAGCAGCCGGAGGCAGAACAAAGAAAAGATGAGACTGAGTCCTTCTGGGGGCAGGAACTAGCAAAGCCAACTTCCCAGAAAAAGAAGAGACGGCCTAAGGCCAAAAAAGGAAAGAAGGTCACGACAGTACAATGCAATACTCTGTCGGTACTCTTCTCCCTGTCCGGGGAGGATGATGAACAAGAAGCATCAGATGTCCCGCTAGAAGCCAATCATGCTGAGGCCTCTACCTCAGCCCATGCAACACGTTCTGGGAGAAAATGGGGGCGCCCGCCACCAGCTAACCATAATATTATGTTCAGAGGGGAGCAACCCTATCAGATCCCAAAACCAGAGGTACGCGGTGTCCAGGTTCCTCCCCCTGCCAGCTTGTACCAAGGAAAAGATAAAGCAGAAGGAGCCCCTTCATTCCTGGAGTTCCTGTCCAGCTTAGAAAACGAGCAGCCGTCTCATACGGCTCCAGCTAAAAGCGATAAATGCCAGCAGACAGCAACTGGAAAGCAGAAGCAGCATAAAGAAAATGAAGAAAATAGCCCTCTAGCAAAGCCAGGGGCAGTCATTACAGAAGAAGCCCTCCGAGAGACCGATGAAGAAAATGAAACTGGGACTGGGCAGCAAAGGCCACAGGCACCACATGAACCTCCAAGACCCCGGTGGGCAGAGGAGATGAGGCTGTCTAATGTTCGGGTTGGCAGTCGAATCATGAAAATGTTGAAGAAGCTCCCCACCAGATTCTCCATCTGGGAAATACTCTCTCTGAGTGAAGAGGCCCGCCAAGCAATTGTGGATGCCCTGCAGTCGCCGGCACAATGTGAAGCACTCTTGGCAGAAGTAAATGCTGGGCCATCAGTCACATTCACAGAAGATGATATGCTGATCCCAAATGCCAGTCACAACAGGCCGTTGTATATGAGGGGATCCCTGAACTATCAGTCACTGAACAGGATATTGATAGATCCCGGGGCTGCTGTAAATATTCTCCCGTATCACATCTATCAGAAATACTACTTTGATCTGCAGCTTACCAAGGTCAGAGACATGAAGATTGCTGGGTTCAACCAGAAATGTGAAACACCTCTTGGGGTGGCTGATTTCAACCTCACATTGGGCGACCTCACTACCGTGGTACGATTCTATGTGATCGACTCCAACACCACGTATAAGGCCCTGCTGGGGAGACCGTGGCTGCATGAATATCAGATAGTGCCATCCACGCTACACCAATGCATAAAATATTGCCATGAAGGAAAGGAAGAAAGGGTGTTTGCAGACCTACATCCCTTTGAAGTGTTCGAATGCCATATGCTCGATGCCTCCTACTACACCGGGGTGTCACAAAAGGATAAAAAGAAAGAGGCTGTGATCAGCCAGAAGGAGCCGGCGACGAAGACAAAAGCTTGGTCTCCACCGCCACCCAGGGGCTATGTTGAAAAGCATGAAGTAGCTCACGTCTCTTATGCTGATGATTTTGCTCAGATCACCCCTCCTGGCATACATCCAGATAGCACTGATCAAGAAATGAAAGAAAGGTGCATACAGGTGAAGGTCCCACGAGGTTTAATCAAACCCGTCGCCAGCCTAGAATACCAAACAGTGCTACCACTGAAGACTATGGAAATCCCTCGCTCCTGCGAGCCACCTACCATATTCTACACCGGGGAGGCAGTCGAAGAAGATGATCAAGACTGCATGGTCCCTGAAGAAGCCGCAAACCAGATGGTACCGATTACAGGCCTGGAGTATACTACACAGCAGGTTTCGCAGATGTTCTCCAAGATGCAAATACCATCGCTACAATCCGTAGCCCAGAAGAAAGCATTCAGGGAGCTATGGGATCCGCCTCGAGATAATAAGGAATTGAGGAAGATCACACAGCATCCGGGATTGGGTTATACCCTTCAAGAATATTATGAAGCTGAGGTGGATGTCATCTCTACCTTCTACCAGCATGGAGACTCCCCTGGGATAGGATATGATCAATATCCCTTCGAGGATGAAGAGATTATGTATCAAACCATAACAGACAATGAAGCCCAAGATGACCAGCCAGAAGCAGGGATGTCTGATAAAACTGAGAGGGGTCGGTGCTGGAAGGACCCGTCCTGCAAGGAGGATCTATTCCAGGCCGAAGCACAATTTGATACGGGAACCCCGGATGAAGACCAGATGGCCAAAGAACTGAGAGAATGCCTGGAATTTGAGCGCATTCTGGAAGAAGTCAGGGCTCTACAAAAAGATGACCTTTCAAGGGAACCTGCAACAGAAAGATCCCTAAGAACGGAAGATTCCACTTTTGAATTCTCTTCTGAACCAGTCTCGTCCTCGGGGCAGACTGAACAGAATCCGATGGTATCGGCCTTATATGATAAGCCGACATCCGCTGATGAGCAGGATGACGATACAGAAGAACATGAAACTGAAGAGAATTATATCCCGGGAGGCTTTATTGATTTGCAAGAAGCCCCACCCGAAGTTGAGGACGGAGGCCAGACCACCGTCGATGAGCTGATAGAAGTGAATCTGGGGTCAGCAGATGAGCCAAGGCCGACATTCCTCAGTGCACTGCTAGAACCAGCTGCCAGAGAACAGTACATACAGTTTCTGAAAGAGTTCCGAGACTGCTTTGCATGGACATATAATGAAATGCCAGGACTGAGCTCTGATGTGGCACAGCACCGATTGGCGATAAACCCGGGGGCAAGCCCTGTAAAGCAGCCTTCAAGGAGAATGCGTCCTGAACTGATAAATTAGATCAACAGAGAAGTCGACAAGCTGATTGATGTAGGCTTTGTTGAAGAAACCCAGTATACTACATGGCTGGCCAATATAGTGCCCGTGAAGAAGAAAAATGGGCAGATCCGAATATGTGTAGATTCCAGGGACGTGAATAAGGCTTGTCCAAAAGATGATTTCCCAGTGCCAATCACTGAAGTAATGATCGATGCAACCACCGGCCATGAAGCCCTGTCATTCATGGATGGGTCATCTGGATATAACCAGATCTGGATCGCTGAAGAAGACAGAGTGCACACTGCATTCCGCACCCCGAAGGGGATATTTCATTATAAAAGAATGCCGTTCGGCCTCAAGAATGCCGGCGCTACTTACCAAAGAGCTATGACAAAGATCTTTGATGATTTGCTCTTCAAGAAGGTAGAATGCTACATTGATGACCTGGTGGTAAAGACCAGCAGAAAAGAAGACCATTTGCAGGATCTGAGAGTAGTATTCCAGAGGCTGCGCAAATATGAGCTCAAAATGAACCCTATGAAATGTGCCTTCGGCGTGTCCAGTGGGAAATTCCTTGGGTTCATCGTCCGTCATAGGGGCATTGAGATTGACCCGTCCAAGATTAAAGCTATCCAGGAGCTCCCTCCACCAAGGAATCTCCACGAGCTGAGATCTCTACAAGGGTGTTTGGCCTACATCCGACGGTTCATATCAAATCTGTCAGGAAAATGCCACCCTTTTCACAGGCTCATGATGAAAGATGTGCCGTTCCTCTAGGACGATGGCTGTCAGGAAGCCTTTGAGAAACTGAAAGAATATCTCAAGACCCCTCCGGTGCTGGGGGCACCTATTAAGGGCAGGCCCCTGATACTATACATTGCGGCCACACACTGTTCCCTGGGGGCAATGCTAGCACAGATAAATGAAGAAGGCAAAGAGCAGGCTCTATACTACCTGAGTAGGAGGCTGATCAGAACTGAAGAAAGCTACAGCTATATAGAAAAGACATGCTTGGCACTAGTCTTTGCCGTTAAAAAGCTCCGGCACTATATGCTGTCACATGAAGTCAGATTGATATCTGCAGCAGATCCACTCAAATACATACTGACTCAACCAATACTAAAAGGCCGGTTGGGCAAATGGGCAGTAATTCTGATGGAATTCGATATCACATATATACCCCAGAGGGCAATAAAAGGACGGGCCGCGGCCGATTTCTTCGCAGAACATCCTGTGCCAGATAATGATATGTTGGGGACTGAGTTACCCGACGATGAGACACTAGAAGCCTGTCAAGCTCAGTCAGCTATGTGGCAGCTATTCTTTGATGGAGCGTCTAGAACGGAGACGGATTTCGATGGAAAGACCAGAATACGGGCCGGAGCCGGTATTGTGCTGAAATCGCCGGAAGGGGAGGTTGTGCATACTTCCTGTTCTATAAACAAGCCCTGCACTAATAATGAAGCCGAGTATGAAGCTCTGATAGTTGGACTGCATATAAGCCTCAACATGGGTATCCAGATGCTTCAGGTATTCGGGGATTCAATGTTGATAATAAAACAAATCCAAGGGGAGTTCGAAGTACGGAAGTCGGAGTTGAACCCCTACCACCAAAAAGCTATGCGCCTCATGGCGAAATTCTATCATATTGAGCTCAAGCATGTGGGCCGTACACATAATGCCCAGGCTGATGCATTGGCAAAGCTAGCCAGCTCAATAGCAGTCCCACCAGATGAGACACTGAACATTGTTGTTATAAATCGGCGGCAAGTCCCCAGCATGCTAGAGGGTTGCCCCGAAGAAAATGAAGTCGCCACGATCAGTACAGAACAGGCGTCTGATTGGAGACAACACCTGCTACAGTGGTTTTTACATCAACAGCTGCCGCAGAAAAGAGAAGAAAAGATGAAGCTTCTAAGGATCAAAGATTCTTATGAATTCAGAAATGGGACTCTGTTCCGAATAATGGCAGATGCACGCAAGAAGATTCTGCTCCGCTGCCTATCCACTGAGGAAGCTTGGCAAGCGATGAAAGAAGTACATGCTGGGACAGCAGGTGCCCACCAGGCTGGCCCCAAGATGAAGATAGAAATCAAGAAGCTGGGCTACTATTGGCCCACTATGTTTGAAGACTGCTACACATTTGCAAAGTCATGCCAGAAGTGTCAGGAGCATGCTGTTGTGCCTAGAAGGCCACCTACGATTCTGCACCCCACAGTCCCTACCTGGCCGTTTGCACAATGGGGAACTGATGTAGTCGGTCCACTACCGACTTCCTCGGCCAGGCATAAGTATATACTGGCCGTAACAGATTACTTCTCCCGATGGGCAGAGGCTATAGCACTAAGAGAAGTCACTGGTGAGCTGGTCGCCAGATTCATCAAGCGAAACATCATCTTCCGATTTGGGATCCCCAGCCGAATAATATCTGACAATGGGAGTCATTTCAGAAATCAGAAAATCTATCGGCTTGCCGAGAAATATAAGATCGAATGGAGGACTTCCACTCCTTACAATCCACAGGCAAATGGATTGGCAGAAGCTTTCAAAAAGACTTTGTGCACCCTGCTGGCCAAAGTCGTCAGTGCCAGTAAGAAGGACTGGGAAGAAAAGATGTATGAAGCTCTGTGGGCATACCGCACCGTATTCAAAACACCTACAGGGTGCTCACCATACTCCTTGGTATACGGCTCAGAGGCAGTAGTCCCACTAGAGCTGGAAGTCCCGTCACTCAGAGTGGCAGTCCGATACGACCTAGCCCATGGCGAACAAATCAATGCAGAAAGAAGATTAGAAGAATTGGCTGAATTGGAAGGGAAGCGTATCCAAGCTCAGAAGAATATCCAGATGTATCAGGCCCGCATGGCCACCGCATTCAACAAACTCGTAAAAGGGCGAGAATTCAAGAAAGGTGACCTTGTCATGGTCAAGAAAAAAGAAGTCATGGCGTCCAACCCGAAGGGAAAGCTAAATCCCAATTGGGAAGGTCCATATGTGATACAAAGGGTCTACGAAGGAGGGACCTACATAGTTGTTAATCATCGAGGGGATATCCAATTCTCACCACTCAACGGTAAACACCTGAAGCTGTATCATGCTGCACAGCTGATACTCCCCGAGTAATCGGGCAAGAGATACCCTTTCCTTGGCCTAGCGGCACTCCGCCCTAGCCGAGATGTCCTTTCCTTGGTCTAGCGGCACCCCGCCCTAGTCAAGATACCTCTTCCTTGGTCTAGCGGCACCCCGCCCTAGTCAAGATACCTCTTCCTTGATCTAGTGGCACTCCGCCCTAGCCGAGACATCCTTTCCTTGGTCTAGCGGCACCCCGCCCTAGTCAAGATACCTCTTCCTTGGCCTAGTGGCACTCCGCCCTAGCCGAACTACCCTTCCTTGGTCTAGTGGCACTCCGCCCTAGTCAAGATACCTCTGCCTTGGTTTAGTGGCACTCCGCCCTAGCCGAGATATCCTTTCCTTGGCTTAGCGGCACTCCGCCCTAGTCAAGATACCTCTGCCTCGGCTTAGTGGCACTCCGCCCTAGTCAAACTACCCTTCCTTGGTCTAATGGCACTCCGCCCTAGCCGAGATATCCTTTCCTTGGTATAGTGACACTCCATCCTAACCAGGCTACCACTTATCGTGATCTTGTGTCGTCACGGTCTAACACCCTCTAAACAAGAAGGGAGGGATATAAAAAAAAGGAATAAAAAAATGGGGTTAAAAATAGAGATACCCCGCCAGTCTTGTTCAAACATGCTGGACAAGGGCAAAAAATGGCCAAAACCCAGATGTGGTGAAAACCCGAAAGGGCACTGCAGGCAAAATCGGGTACCCCGCCGTGCGAAAACCCGAAAGGGCGCACGGGCAAAAGCAAGAGGGGGCTGGCTCTGGTGAAAACCCGAAAGGGCGCTTGGGTCGGTAATGTGGTAACCACGAAGAAACCCGCATATCTCTTTACGTCCCGCCGTGATAAAACCTATTCAGTTTAGACCTTGCGTCTATCCTGATCAAACCTATAAAAATCCTTGCATTGGTATAAACCCAATACTGATGAAACCCGTTGCTGATTGATTGGCGCATTGCCCGATCAGCGATGAAACCTGTTCAGTTTAGACCTTACGTCTATTCTGATCAAACCTATAAAAATCCTTGCATTGGTATAAACCCAATACCGATGATAAAACCCGTTGCTGATTGATTGGCGCATTGCCCGATCAGCGATGAAACCTGTTCAGTTTAGACCTTACGTCTATTCTGATCAAACCTATAAAAATCCTTGCATTGGTATAAACCCAATACCGATGATAAAACCCGTTGCTGATTGATTGGCGCATTACCCGATCAGCGATGAAACCTGTCCAGTTTAGACCTTACGTCTATCCTGATGAAACCTATAAAAATCCTTGCATCGGTATGAACCCGATACCAACAATGAAACCCGTTGTTGATCGATTGGCGCATTACCCGATCAGCGATGAAACCTGTCCAGTTTAGACCTTACGTCTATCCTGATGAAACCTATAAAAATCCTTGCATCGGTATGAACCCGATACCAACAATGAAACCCGTTGTTGATCGATTGGCGCATTGCCCAATCAGCGATGAAACCCGTCCAGTTTAGACCTCACGTCTATCCTGATGAGACTTATGAAATCCTTGCATTGATGTTAGCACCTACGTCAATGATGATATATACACAAGCTGCGCCCATCAGTTATAGAATCAAAGTTTCAATGAAAAGAAAGAGAGAAGAAAAAAAGAGACAAAATGGGGTTAAAAATAGAGATACCCCGCCAGTCTTGTTCAGGCATTCTGAACGAGGGCAAAAAATGGCTAAAACCCAGCTATGGTAAAAACCCGAAAGGGCACTGCAGGCAAAATCGGGTACCCCGCCACGAAAAAATCCGAAAGGACGCGTGGGCAAAAGCAAGAGGGGGCTGGCTCTGGTGAAAACCCGAAAGGGCACTTGGGTCAGTAATATGGTAATTCAAAAAATTTTCCGTGCCAACCGGCACGATACCTTCATCTGCCTTCATTGGTAAAACCTTCTGTCGGTCATCTGGCTCCATGCCCCACCGATGATAAAGCCTTTCTAGGATAGTCCTTACGTTTGCCCTGATAAAATCCACATACCCTCTTTCGCATGTCCCACCAACAATGAAGCTCATCACCATTTTACTAAAGCCTATTCAGCTCAGACCTTACGTCTGCCCTGATAAAACCCACGCATTTCTTGGCAAAGTCCCACCTGCGATAGACCCTACTCAGCTTAGACCTTTCGTCTATTCTAAGGAAACTTATAAATCCTTCTTACATCGATATAAATCCAATGTCGATGATGACATCAACTGTTGATCGATTGGCACCTCGCCCGATCAATGATGAA
Organism: Amorphophallus konjac; assembly: GCA_022559845.1. Classification (NCBI taxonomy): domain Eukaryota; kingdom Viridiplantae; phylum Streptophyta; class Magnoliopsida; order Alismatales; family Araceae; genus Amorphophallus; species Amorphophallus konjac. The sequence continues at coordinate 116,332,156 of CM040124.1, read as the reverse complement.
ACCCTACTCAGCTTAGACCTTTCGTCTATTCTGAGGAAACTTATAAATCCTTCTTACATCGATATAAACCCAATATCGAAGATGAAATCAACTGTTGATCGACTGGCACCTTGCCCGATCAATGATAAAACCCTACTCAGTTTAGACCTTTCGTCTATTCTGAGGAAACTTATGAAAATCCTTGCATCGATATAAACCCAATATCGATGATGAAATCAACTGTTGATCGATTGGCACCTCGCCCGATCAATGATAAAACCCTACTCAGCTTAGACCTTTCGTCTATTCTGAGGAAACTTATAAATCCTTCTTACATCGATATAAATCCAATGTCGATGATGAAATCAACTGTTGATCGATTGGCACCTCGCCCGATCAATGATGAAACCCTACTCAGCTTAGACCTTTCGTCTATTCTAAGGAAACTTATAAATCCTTCTTACATCGATATAAACCCAATATCGATGATGAAATCAACTGTTGATCGACTAGCACCTCGCCCGATCAATGATGAAACCCTACTCAGTTTAGACCTTTCGTCTATTCTGAGGAAACTTATGAAAATCCTTGCATCGATATAAACCCAACATCGATGATGAAATCAACTGTTGATCGATTGGCACTTCGCCCGATCAATGATAAAACCCTACTCAGTTTAGACCTTTCGTCTATTCTGAGGAAACTTATGAAAATCCTTGCATCGATATAAACCCAACATCGATGATGAAATCAACTGTTGATCGATTGGCACCTCGCCCGATCAATGATAAAACCCTACTCAGTTTAGACCTTTCGTCTATTCTGAGGAAACTTATGAAAATCCTTGCATCGATATAAACCCAATATCGATGATGAAATCAACTGTTGATCGATTGGCACCTCGCCCGATCAATGATAAAACCCTACTCAGTTTAGACCTTTCGTCTCTTCCGAGGAAATTTATGAACTCTTCTTGCGTCGATATAAACCCAATATCGATGATATAACCAGCTGTTGACCGACTGGCATTTTCGCCCGATCAATGATGAAACCATATTCAGTCCAGACCTTACGTCTGTCTTGAGGAAAACCACATATCCTATAATCATCCCACCTGTTATAACCTCTACCCAGTCTAGACTTTCCGTCTATTCTGATAAGGCCCTTTCTTTCACATTCCTGCAAATTGTCTCTCTTACAGCACATATTGCCAAGAGGGACGTTTGCCGCTACTAGCAGAATCCGGTTTAAGCACCTCTTCGGATGCCGTCACGCGGTGGAGCGAGTTCCCCATCCTTTCTCTGAAGGAGTGGATGCTCTCCTGCCAGATACGTGCCATTCGCATGAGGGATTGCTAAAACCAATACCCCACTTCCCGGAAGTGATAAAACCACATGTAAAAGAAGGTGGATACACCTAAAACAAAATTGTTCCTTTCATTAAGAAGTGAGTACATAAAGGGCCCCGAGGGGACATTGTATCACAAAAGAGCAAAAAAGGAGAAGAAGAAAAGAAAAAGAAAATGATTCATGGCTGTCGGAAGATATCCTCGAATGCCAGAAGACCCACAGAAGGGGCGGCTCCTAGTTCATGAAGCCGAGCATCCTCTTCCTGCAGTCGAACAGACTGGTCTCGAAAGGATGCCACCTGCCCCTCTAATAAAGCTGCTTCTTCCTCGAGTTGCAGTCGAGAAGTTGTCAGCTGTGACAGCTCAGCTCGGAGATGAGACAGTTCAGCTTCCAGGATAGTTATCCGTGTAGATTCTAAGAAATCCACTTAGAATAATTAAAAGGGAAAAAGAAAAAATGAATAGAAGAAGAATGGGAAAAGAGGGAGAAAAGGGGAGCATGCGAGGATGCTAAGGGGAATGTGATCGCCAGAGACGCGAGGGCCTCAAAGGATATAACAAATAATCAATGGAGGGATCGCGATATAAATACCTTAAATGTGGGGGAGATTGTGAGTGCACCTTCTCTTTCTATCGGCCGGCCGATGAAGAGAGTTTTCCTTGATTGATTACCCTTGCAAAATTAACAAACACCAATAAACAAACATGGATTAGAAACCAAGATGTGTAGCATGAAATCCAAATGTAAATATGGACATAGAAAGCATGGATATGAACACACCTTATTGGTGTTTGGCCTTTAAACCCCTATGCAAAAGGGTATGGGAGATATGATGAATGATATGCAAATAGGGAGGTGTGCAAGTGTTGCACTAAGGAGATCTCAACATGGAGATAAAAAGAAATAAAAGGAAGAGATGGAATAATGATGCATGCAATTAACTAAAGAAAAATAAGAGATAGGAGGGGGAAAGCTTATTGGTTTCTCCAATTGGCTTCAAGATCTTCAATAGAGGAAGAAGAGGATGTAGAATTCCATGGATGTAGAGGCTCCAAATCTTCAATAGAGGAAGAAGAACTCTGTGGATGTAGAGGTTTCAAATCTTCAATAGAGGAAGAAGAACTCCGTGGATGAAGCTTTTAGGTGCATGGGAGTCTTCCTCCTTGAGCCTTTGGTCCGGCAGCACCTCCCCTTGAATTGATCTTGATCTCTTAACACAAGGGAGAGAGGAGTCCTATTTATAGGGTTGAAATTTGAAATTAATTCCAAGAGAAATTAGGAAAACATGTTTTAGTGGGATTTGGAATGAGATAAACATTAGGCAAGTGTCCCTTCAACCTTGGAAAGTCATAGGAACCCTTTCCTAAGTGGAAAAAGAGATTAAATGAGGAAAGGAAGTGAAATTCGGAATTAAATCAAGAGAAAATAAGAAAACATGTTTTAGTTGGAATTTAGAAGAGATAAACATTAGGCAAGTGTCCCTTCAACCTTGGAAAGTCATAGGAACCCTTTCCCAAGTGGAAAAAGAGATTAAATGAGGAAAGGAAGTGAAATTCGGAATTAAATCCAAGAGAAAATAAGAAAACATGTTTTAGTTAGATTTGGAAGAGATAAACCTTAGGCAAGTGTCCCTTCAACCTTGGAAAGTCATATGAACCCTTTCCCAAGTGGAAAAAGAGATTAAATGAGGAAAGGAAGTGAAATTCAGAATTAAATCAAGAGAAAATAAGAAAACATGTTTTAGTTGGAGTTTGGAAGAGATAAGCATTAGGCAAGTGTCCCTTCAACCTTGGAAAGTCATAGGAACCCTTTCCCAAGTGGAAAAGGAGGTTAAATGAGGAAAGAAGGGAAATTCGGAATTAATTCCATAAAAAATTAGAAAACTTAGTTTTGGTAGGATGGAAAGGGGGATCCTTCCTCCAAGTGTCCTTTCAATATTAGGAAGCCATAGGAACTCTTTCCCAAGTGAAAAAGGAGTGTAAGTGAGGAAAGGAAGGGGTGCTTCTGGAGTTCGGAATTGAACAAGAATTGACGACCGAACAGACGGTCGCTAATTAAAGAAATGACGCCCCCTGACGGGGCGTTACTTAAATGACGCCCGGGTCCCTTCCCCCATTTGATTTAAGGCCCGAAAAAATGGAGAAATGGCTCAGAAAAAACTGGAGAAAAATGGAAAAACATGTGGAAAGCTTGGGGAAGTTGGATATTCAATAAAAAGGAGGAAAATCACTCAAATAAGTCGATTTGAGGGTCAAATGGGGCATCACAGTGCGATAGGAGATATGCTCAAAATGATGTCAATTTTAGTGTGTCTACAGCTGCCCCGCCTTGGCATCTGCTTTGCAAGGGAGTGACACGGAATGAAATAGATTAGAATGAAGTGAAGCAACATGGAATGGAATGGAATGGAATGGAATGAAGTGAGAGCGAACTGAAAAGTAGATGCCAAGGTGTGATGAGACACGCAATCAACATCACTTGATGAGAATGAAATCAAAAGCTCGAGATGAAGTAAATCTCGGGAAATCCAACGAAATCAACAATGTTTGGATAAAAGGGGAGATGTGCACGCGGTGCACGAAGGAGATAAAATAAAATGATCAACTTCCAGCGTGGTGGAAGTACCCCAGGTCACAAACCTATAGATTTCACCATTGGGGAGCGGTTACCAGCCAATGTGGACGTGCTGCAGCCAAGGTGGATCAAGGGGAATGATTGAAAAAATAAGATGATAAAAATCCAAACAAGGAGTTCTCGAGAAAAGACCCAAAACAGCGATAAAACGAACTGAGGATCCAATTCGGCAATGAAAATCTCATATCGAGAAAGATTAAGATCAATTCAACTCTCAATATCAACTTATCAGAATGATTTTCTAACGTTAATTCAAAGTCCTACATGAATGCATGCTGGGCTAAAGGGAAAATAACAAATGAAAATATAATATAATCAATGATAATATTGTTAAACTGCCCAGACTGGGTCAAGAAACTAATTCTGCGAGCTGATACTAAGCCGAAGCCCGTTTATCCACGCACCAACTCGTAAAAAGGGAACCATCGTCCCCAGTCTTGGACGGCTCAACGGCCTATCCGTGTGACTAAGACTTCTCTGGAATCATCATTGTTTTTGATGAAGGGGAACTCAAATCCCAGATTTACCAAAGCCACAAGGTCCTTGATATAATCTAGTAACATATGTAACATATAGTAGAATGCATACAGGGAGATGGTGATATCAATAAGCATGGGAACTGAGAAATGAGCTGCAAGCACCGTGGGACTTTGATGATGATGCCCAGTCGGCGGGAGCAAGAGCTTCTTATCCTGCGCTCAAAAATTCATTAGCCAAGATATAAAAGATAACAAACAATGAAGAAGGTATTTAAGCATAGCAATCATCAAAGCATCAATTATAGCATGTATATGGCATGAATAGCATAAGTCAAATCATAGCATTGTTTGTTGTTTTATCATGAGGAGACAATCTGGCTAATCAAGATTTGGAGATGAATGATCAAGATCTGATATAATGCCCATCGGCGGAGTGATCAGATGAAATTAGCAGGAGTTGATTAAAAAAGATTTGGAGATGAATAATCATGAGATATGATAATCAGAATGATATAGGGAGATGATAATCAAAAAAAATGCCCCTGGTGGCATGTCATGAAAATATCGAGAAAGAATCAATAGATTGATAGCAATAAGTAGAGAGAGGACCCATCCCGTGTTTTTGGTCTCTGCAAAGCTGTTCCTGCAAAACACCATCAGAAAATACAATGTAAATTTTTAGATTTTGGAAATATGCAAATTTTTATGAGTTTTGAAAAATATATGAATTTTTATGTGGATTTTGAAAATATTTTGATTTTTTATGAATTTTTGAAAATATTCAATTTTTGTTGGATTTTGATCAGGAAATATTCAATTTTTGTTTGATTTTGGCTTAGACATTATTAATGCAGCATCAAAGGGTGTTTTGAGCCACTGGCTAGGGGTCCTTGTTCCTTCCCTTTTCGCTAAAAACTGCCCAAAGCTGGACGTGCATTGAAAGTGGCATCCTATAACCGACCGTCTTTGATCAACGGTGCCCCTACCAAGGCCATACCCCAGAAACATTCGGTCTTGGAGAGAGAAGAGAAGAATAATTGAGGATAAACTTTGTGCAGGATGGGAGATATCGAGACTTGAATTCCTTCTAAGGTGTTCCCTTCAAAGAGGTAGTCTGTTGTGCCGGGGCTTTGTGCCTTTAATTTTTAGACCATTGACATGCATACGACCAGGGTTTTCCCTGCGGGGACTTTGCCACTCTTGACATGCCATAATTCATACTTTTGCTTTTATCGAAATTTTGACTTGATTTTCATAATAGCCCTTTTGGCGAAATGTATATCATGAAAACTCATTTAATTTGGGTCAAGACTGCCCCTATTTGAGACTCCTCTCGTATTGGGGATTACCAAGGTTGGTCATCTCATCCGTCAACCTCTTGCCCCTGCATGCGGCCGAGTAAAGAAGAGAAAAGACTTTCAGATATACTCATGGCATGGCCAAGGTAGCAACGGTGTTTAACCAAAGGAGCCGGCTAAGGACGCCGTGAAGTGTGTGGAATGCCCAGCTAAGGGTTACTCTTAACAAGCGGGGAAAGAATGTTGAATTCCCAGCATCGGTTTTTATTAACCAGAGGTGCTGCAAAAAAAATAAGCCTAAAGGACTCTTTTGAGAATGATTTCAATTAAACAAAAGCTTAAGATAAAGGTTTAAAACACCACTCTTAATCTCGTTAAGAAGCACTTGATTTTGAAAAGCATGCGTGAAGTAATGAGAAAATGATATCATTAAAATGTGTACTTACGCCAATATGTTACCTTGCAACCTTTGTAGAAGCAGCTGTCAGAGGCGAGGTTGATCATCATGGGATTTGTCCTCTTTGGCAGTCAAAAGGATTGGAAGCAAAAGATTTTGGGAGTGGCTTAACAAGAATGAGTGGTGCTCAAACCAGACTCAGACTAATAAGGAGAAAAGGAAAAGAGGCGAGGGCTAGAACTCCCTCACTAAGGTGCGGAGACCCTGATCACATGGAACAGTCTACAGAAGAAGCGGAAAATCAAGAAGAGGGGTGAGGACTAAAGCCTCGGAAGCAATGGGAGAAAGGGCAGATGCCCAAGGCAGTGGATGTGGAAGAAGTTGGGTCAGACCCAGAATTAGGAGGAATCAGAAGAAGAAATTGGTAGATGGAAAGAGGTGGATCCGGAGGGTCCGGAGGCAGAGGAGGAGAATCATGATAGGAGGAATCCGGAGGCTCCGGAGGAATATTGAAAGAAGGGATGCGATGCCCTGGTGAGAAATAGGAAAAAAGATGATGGAAAAGGAAGAAGAAAATGAAGGATGTGATGTCCCGGAGGAGTAGAAAGATGAATCGGAAGAAAGATGGAGGGTCCGGAGGTTCTGGGGGAATAAAATCAGGAGGGTCACGATGCCCTGGAAGATGATAGAGAGAATAAGACGGAGAATTCGGAGGTTCCGGAGGAAGCAAATGGAAAGGGGCACGATGCCCGGGGAAAAGATGGAGACAATCAGGTGGAGGATCCGGAGGTTCCGGAGGAAGAATATAGAAAGGGGCGCGATACCCAAGAGAGAGGAATGAAGGAGGATCAGGAGGAAAATCCGGAGGTTCCGAAGGTAGCAAATGAGAAGGGGCGCAATGCCCAAGGGGAAAATCTGGAGGTTCCGGAGGAGGAAGGTGGAAAGGGGCACGATGCCCGAGAGAAAGGTCCGGAGGTTCCGGAGGAGGAGAATGGAAAGGGGCGCGATGCCCGAGGGGAAAGTCCGGAGGTTCCGGAGGAAGAAGATGAAAAGGGGCGCGATGCCCGAGGGGAAAGTCCGGAGGTTCCGGAGGAGGAAAGTGGAAAGGGGCGCGATGCCCGAGAGAAAGGTCCGGAGGTTCCGGAGGAGGAGAATGGAAAGGGGCGCGATGCCCGAGGGGAAAGTCCGGAGGTTCCGGAAGAAGAAGATGAAAAGGGGCGCGATGCCCAAAGAGGAGGGATAAAATTCCTGGAGGTTCCAGGGAGATAGCAGGAAAAGGGACGCGATGCCCCAGGGATAGTGGATAAAAAGATGAAGATGAATAAGATGGGAAGTGCGGAATATCCGGAGGTGCCAGAAGGCGGGGAAGATACGGGTTTGGAAACCCGGGAAGCAGGAGGTGCAAATGCATGCAATGGGATGGATGCGATGAATGCAATGAATGCGTGAATGCAATGAGATGCAAAGAATATGGAGAATATGAAGGGCGAGAGGACGAGATCCTCCTCCTAACCCTGGGAATGGCCCATGGAAAAGATGTGATAGACAAGAAGGTGGATGAAATAGCGGAAGGCCTTTCGGCACCAAGATAACTGCCCCTCCACGGCAGTGAAAGAATACAGCCAAATGGCTTAATGGATGAAATACAAGCCCATGACGAAGCTTCAATAGTAAACGACAACTCCCTTGGAGGGTGAAAAGTAATGGTGTGAGGGAGTTGGAAAGTAGGGCTCAGAAGCATCATGTTACCCAGGGGTTCAAGATTTGGAAGTTGGAACAGAGGGTGCCCTGCCCGGCCCTTACACAGCATCAATGCTTGGCATGGCGGCGACTTGGCTTCTTCAATCATGCCTGGCACAATAACCCGGATTGGCATATGGCAAATGAACTCTTGCATTTTGAATAGCGCGGCCATGGCCAAATTCTTCTTTCGCAGCTCTTGATCATCCTCGGCACAAGTGTTTGTAGAAGCACTCCCCTTCCGAGTAGTAAAGGGAGGTGAGGCGGAGGCGGAAGGCTTTGTGGATAATGGAGGTTTAGTGGAAGGTGTAATGGGAGGTGTAGTGGAAAGTGTTGGAGGAAGGATAAACGGAGACGGAGGTTCAAACACGTCGAGCTTCTCCCTTTGCTCGGAAGCAGTCGGGGTTGGCTCGAGTGTAAAAAAGGGTGAATCCTGCTCAGGATTAGCCACGGGTAAAGGTGAAGGGTTATGTGGTGGAATAGGTAAGGTGGGTTGAGGCGGTGGTAATGGAGGTTAATTGGGGAAGGTTCAATGGTGGACTCAATGGAGGCCGATGGCGTGGAGGTTGATATAACAGGTGGAGGTGTAACTGCTGGAGGTTTAAGGGAAGGCTCAGGGAAAGCTGGCGTTGTGAAGGTTGACATGACAGGTGGAAGTGTAATTGGTAGAGGTTTAATGTGAGCAGAGTTAGGGATAGGAGGAGACTCAAGATGTGCCAGCGCGGGTGATTGGAGTATCGACCCATCATCGTAACACCAATTAGTCTCATAAACGGGGGTTGGATCGGAGACGGTGACTTCGTCCTGAGCAGGGGGTTCATCAAATGATAATGGGGGGAGAGGGAAACGAAGGAAACTCGGAAGGGGTGCCTGCGGAGCTTCACCATCATATATTGCCTCAGATTCTTCAATCGCCGGCTCTTGATCGCTTGAAATGCCGATGCCATAATCATCCATCCTGTCTTTCCATTCATTCTCCATCTTCGTAATATCATCCAGGAAAGCGTGTAGAGGATTGACTGGAGTAGGAGGAGCGGGCCGCGGGCTCGTAACCCTCTTTAATTGTTCCTCCATAAGAGTGATTTTATCAAGAAGAGTTTGCTGGAGGGGTGTAACCTGAGCAACAGAAGGTTGGCGGGGCCTTGAAGGAGGAGGGGCCGTATATAAAGGCCGTGGAGGGAAATTAATGGGCCGACCCATGGAAGAACCCGGATGGGCCGGATTGCAAGGAATAAATGGGCCTTGGTGCCGTGATGGAGAAATAGAAGGAGGCGGGTGATGGGCCACCCGAGGAGGAGTATGAATAAAAGGAGATGGGTGATGGGCCACCCGAGTATGAATAGAAGAGGAAGGAGGAATTGGGTGATGGGCCACCCGAATAGGATTAGAAGGAGGGAGAGAGGAATGAGATGCACCCTCAACAGCGGCCTTAAGGGCTTGGATCTGTTGAGGGGTGAGATGATCTAATGCATGAATGATTTGGGAAACCTTCTCATCATTGGGAGGAGACGGTCCCGAGGGAATAGTGGCTCGCAATTGGATTAAAGGACCATTGGATTGGACATTACCCATGGGTCGGGCAACACCATAAGAGTGAGGACGTGGTCCTTTGAAAGAATTATGGTGAGAATTATGTTGAACATGTTGGAATTGAGGGGAATAAGATGTGCTAGGTTGATCACCCTCATGAACATTAATTGAATTGAACATGTTATTTTGTCTATCAAAGTAAGCCATTATGTAAGCAATTTAATGTGCAAACAATTTGCAAAGAAGCACACAAGTTGGAATGGTTACCTTGATTTTTTTTATGTTTGAACCTTGGTGAATTAATGATTTTTTACAAAGATTTGGAATGATTCACACAAGGGAGGAACCTAGTTTCAATATGATTACTTCAATGCCAACTAGGAACACTCTCTCACCACGTATAGGCCAACTAAACTCGGGAACTTCAAGGGTACAACCTGCCCGGCGTCCGTGAGGGAATCCACGGGTGCGGGGACTTATGGAGGCTTGGTTTAGGAATTTCCAATCCAAAGAGACGGAATGCTCAATGGAGGGTCCTTCCTTCACCAAGGGGGTGTGTGAAATCCTAATGTAGAGAGAGGAGGTCTCCCAACCCAAATGCCCTAAATGCAAGTCCTAATGCAACAGACAAAGAAAAGAAAGTATGAACCATGATATGAGCCAAACCAAAGAAAGATAAGGTAAAACACTCACATGGCCATACAAATCATAGCAATCAAACATAATATGAAGCATGGCATCCAAAATTTTTTTTTTAAAAAGATGGAGAGATAAGAAAGTGGAATTTTTCAAAAACCAACAAGTTAGCAATCACATAAGGGGAGGGGGATGTGCACGCGATGCACAAGTGATAAAACAAAAAGGAAAGTGCTATGTGGAGCACAAAGGGAGTTGCACCGAGGGTGCAAAAGGGGAAGGGTAATCAAAGAAAAACAATGGTTGTCCCACCGTGATCGCCAATTTGTAGATTCTAAGAAATCCACTTAGAATAATTAAAAGGGAAAAAGAAAAAATGAATAGAAGAAGAATGGGAAAAGAGGGAGAAAAGGGGAGCATGCGAGGATGCTAAGGGGAATGTGATCGCCAGAGACGCGAGGGACTCAAAGGATATAACAAATAATCAATGGAGGGATCGCGATATAAATACCTTAAATGTGGGGGAGATTGTGAGTGCACCTTCTCTTTCTATCGGCCGGCCGATGAAGAGAGTTTTCCTTGATTGATTACCCTTGCAAAATTAACAAACACCAATAAACAAACATGGATTAGAAACCAAGATGTGTAGCATGAAATCCAAATGTAAATATGGACATAGAAAGCATGGATATGAACACACCTTATTGGTGTTTGGCCTTTAAACCCCTATGCAAAAGGGTATGGGAGATATGATGAATGATATGCAAATAGGGAGGTGTGCAAGTGTTGCACTAAGGAGATCTCAACATGGAGATAAAAAGAAATAAAAGGAAGAGATGGAATAATGATGCATGCAATTAACTAAAGAAAAATAAGAGATAGGAGGGGGAAAGCTTATTGGTTTCTCCAATTGGCTTCAAGATCTTCAATAGAGGAAGAAGAGGATGTAGAATTCCATGGATGTAGAGGCTCCAAATCTTCAATAGAGGAAGAAGAACTCTGTGGATGTAGAGGTTTCAAATCTTCAATAGAGGAAGAAGAACTCCGTGGATGAAGCTTTTAGGTGCATGGGAGTCTTCCTCCTTGAGCCTTTGGTCCGGCAGCACCTCCCCTTGAATTGATCTTGATCTCTTAACACAAGGGAGAGAGGAGTCATATTTATAGGGTTGAAATTTGAAATTAATTCCAAGAGAAATTAGGAAAACATGTTTTAGTGGGATTTGGAATGAGATAAACATTAGGCAAGTGTCCCTTCAACCTTGGAAAGTCATAGGAACCCTTTCCTAAGTGGAAAAAGAGATTAAATGAGGAAAGAAAGTGAAATTCGGAATTAAATCAAGAGAAAATAAGAAAACATGTTTTAGTTGGAATTTGGAAGAGATAAACATTAGGCAAGTGTCCCTTCAACCTTGGAAAGTCATAGGAACCCTTTCCCAAGTGGAAAAAGAGATTAAATGAGGAAAGGAAGTGAAATTCGGAATTAAATCCAAGAGAAAATAAGAAAACATGTTTTAGTTAGATTTGGAAGAGATAAACCTTAGGCAAGTGTCCCTTCAACCTTGGAAAGTCATATGAACCCTTTCCCAAGTGGAAAAAGAGATTAAATGAGGAAAGGAAGTGAAATTCAGAATTAAATCAAGAGAAAATAAGAAAACATGTTTTAGTTGGAATTTGGAAGAGATAAGCATTAGGCAAGTGTCCCTTCAACCTTGGAAAGTCATAGGAACCCTTTCCCAAGTGGAAAAGGAGGTTAAATGAGGAAAGAAGGGAAATTCGGAATTAATTCCATAAAAAATTAGAAAACTTAGTTTTGGTAGGATGGAAAGGGGGATCCTTCCTCCAAGTGTCCTTTCAATATTAGGAAGCCATAGGAACTCTTTCCCAAGTGAAAAAGGAGTGTAAGTGAGGAAAGGAAGGGGTGCTTCTGGAGTTCGGAATTGAACAAGAATTGACGACCGAACAGACGGTCGCTAATTAAAGAAATGACGCCCCCTGACGGGGCGTTACTTAAATGACGCCCGGGTCCCTTCCCCCATTTGATTTAAGGCCCGAAAAAATGGAGAAATGGCTCAGAAAAAACTGGAGAAAAATGGAAAAACATGTGGAAAGCTTGGGGAAGTTGGATATTCACTAAAAAGGAGGAAAATCACTCAAATAAGTCGATTTGAGGGTCAAATGGGGCATCACAGTGCGATAGGAGATATGCTCAAAATGATGTCAATTTTAGTGTGTCTACAATCCGGTCACGCACGAAATGCTCCCGCTCCGCCAAAGACTGCATTTGACGCTGCCGCTCCTGAAAGATAGAGTTCATCTTTGCTAGCTCGGACTTGCACTCCATTCTTTGCAACTTCAAGGCCGCCAATCTGTCCGACATGATATGTGTCAAGAAATCCCGGCGATGAACAAATTTTAACAACAAAAGAACCCGCTGGGCCCATATTTCTGTGGGACATCCCATCACCTGTAAACCAGCGGTGAAGCGCCCGGCTATCTCCTTCAACTGTAAATAAGTTAGTCCAGGTTGGGACTCCACCAGTTGACGCAGCATGCCCAGATGTTGCCAAACAAAACTCTCAGGGGAAGTGAAGCCAGGCGAAGGAAGAGGAGCTACTTCGAAAGATACTTCACTGTCTATATCCGCCCATAGGGTGATGTCCGGCTGCGAAGAAGAAGACGGCAGGTCTGCCGAAGCCACCAACTGAGCTCCACCCATAACCTCTGATGTGGCCGGGAAATCTTCCACCTCCATCTCCTCGGAGGCGGCCGTCGAGATACTCCCGGACGCAACTTCAGGCATCTCCCCCTCAGATTCTGAAGATACGGAAGCAGATTCCGTTGTCATTATAGGTGATACTCCCAATTCTGCAGCAGATACCTCTCCTTCTTCCATTTCGGTGCCCGGCCCCTGTAATGTCAGGGCTGCGGGGGCCACGATCTGAAGAGGCAAAGGTTCGCTCTCCATGACTGATACTGTGGGAACTGTTGATTCTGGAGCAATGGTCATCACTGCAGCTGGTATAAAGGCAGAACCCCTGGCTGGGTCCATTTCAGCTCTAAAATCCAAAGCTCTGATGAGAGCCGGGCCTTCCCCTGCATTCCGCAGGTCCAATGATCCTAAGTCTGTGGAGGACTGTACCCTCACCGGCACAGGGCGAATTATCTCAAGAATGGCTGCCGAAGCAGGAACAATAGCTAAGGTGCCAGATAAAGTGGCTTCAACGGCTGCACTCGTAGCCGGGAGGGCAACAATGGATTCCTGTGAACAAATCAATGCAGCGTCAAGCAGCAGATAAAGATGGGGAAAATGAAACCAGAAAGGGAAAAGACTCACTTCTAAAGTGATGCCAATATCCTCAAAAGGTTGCAGGGAGGAAGAAAGCTCCACTGATGAGACCACAAAAGGGGGAGTTATATCTGCCTCGGTATCCAGAGCGGCAAACTCTTCTGGCAATTCTTCTCTAGAAGACGGCACCAGCAGCTTGGGGGGTGTAAATGATAAAACAATGGAGGTACATACGGATGGGGCCTCTGGTTTAGAGGCACCCTCCGTGTCACTCCCGCTGAAATCTGTTTCTTCTCCACCTGCCTCAGAAGCGGCCGCAGAGCTACCGGAGGAGATCTCTACTCTGTCCATCGGCGGGGCCATCAATGCTAACATCTGCTTGGAGGAGGACCGAGTAACTATGCGCCTTCCGGGAGCGGGGCCCCATTTCACCTGGGTCGTATAAACCTCTCGCGGCTGAGTAATATCGCCAGCCGCTCCTGTAATCTCAGTCTCCTCCCCGGCCATCACTGTAAAGAAAAGCCTGTGAGAGGGACGATGAAAGATAATTGAAACAAACATAAAAAGATGAAAGGGGTATGCTTACCCTCCGCCTCACTAGTCGGCGTGGGAGAGGGCAACCTGGTCTCCACCTCGGAGGGTGCCGCAGCTGGCTCTTGGGCTATGCGAAAAGGAGTGGTCAGATTTAAACACTCCTCTGAAATCCAGCAAGATAGAATGAAGAATGCAATGGCAGAATATTGATGTTACCCTGAACTGATGCCAGAGCGGCTTCCCTCTGAGTTTCAAACTCATCAAATGAGGGAATGTCAGGGAGAGGGGTCCCGGTGTCCATCACTACCGAAGCCAATTGTTGAGCCTGAGCTTTCTTGGCCTTCCTGGCCTTCCCAACTGCAGCCTTGACTGCGGAAGCCTTCCTCTTCTTGCCAGGAGGCAGGGGAGTAGTGGTCGGTGCTGCGGCAGGAATTTCAAAATAAGTGGGTGTGGATTCCTTTAAAATCCACGCTTTGGGGTGAGGTTAAAAAGGAAGGGAAAAGGGAAACATTAAATAATGGTGGAGATGAAACAATGCACGAGGTGCACAAGGGTAGTGTGTGATCGCCAGAGGGTTTACCTCAATAAAAAAAAGAATAAGATCGCATGTACCTAGTGAAAGATGGGATGCGGGATGAATGTGGATCTCCTCCTCCAACTCCAATCGGCCGGCCGACGAAGTGGGTTTTCTTGATTGATTACCTTGTAAGAAAGACAATGAAAGACAAGCAAAAGAAAGGGGATCAGCCAAAGTGCCGTAGTATCAGTCAAGAACCAACATAAAAATGATGAAAAGACATCAACATGCGCACCTTCTTTTTTGTTTTCTTTTTAAAACCCCTAGCAGAGAACTAGGGAAGGAGCTAATATGCTAGATGCAGTAAAAGAACTGACGACAGGAGATAGTGATGATGACAAGAATATGATGAACAACAAACAAACTATATATATATGTATCGCCCTGCTCTCCCTGACGAGAGTAAAGGGAACCAGAGAGACGCTGGACGGATGCAGAGGGATGAAGAAAATCAATGCTCGAAGGAAGAAGCTCTGCGCACTTGAATACTTAAAAAAATCTTCAACCTTTTGAGTTGTTGTTGTTGTTAACCTTTTACACGATCAAACCAGATTTTCCTTTATAGTGTCAATCGGATGTGATCAAACAAGGGAATTGATAAGAACGGGTAATGAGGCATCCAAGGAAGGATTAAGATCGAGCAAGAGTCCAAAGACAGCAGGGAACTGTGAGGGAAAGATGGAAAAAGGAAGGACTCTGGAGTGAAACACGCCTTAATACAGGGCGTCTTTTATGAATTGACGACCTTCACAGAGACGTTTCTTGAAACACGACCTAGGAAAGGGCGTTTCTTCCTGGATTTAATTTTGGAAATAAAACCTTGCCTTGTTTGAAAACTGAGATAACACGCCTGAGATAACGGCGTTAATTAAAATCACGCCCTGAGAAAAGGCGTTACTCACAAAATGCCTTTTATTTTGAAAATAGATAATTCCAGAAATTAAGGGATAACACCATGAATTGACGCCCTCATATACGGTCGTCCTTTCTTTGAAAACGCCCTACAACAGGTCGTTATTTTTGAAATTAACGCCCTTAATCAAGTCGTGACTCACAAAAATACAGGAAAAATGCAGAAAAACTCACAAAAATAGAAAAACTTCATGTTATAGGAATATTGAAGTCCACTTGGGGCATTTATATAATAACATGAGATTTGATCAACAAAACGTCAATTTTGGCGTGTCTACAGCTGCCCCGCCTTGGCGTCTGCTTTGCAAGGGAGTGAGACGGAAATGGAGCGAAGTGTAATGAAAGGAATGAAGTGGAACGAACTGATAAGGAGACGCCAAGGTGTGATGTGACACGCCTCAGACACTAAGCATTGGAAATCTTTCCAAGATTCTGAATGAAACAACTCTGAGTGGTTCCAAGGAAACAATCGATTTATTGGATAAAAGGAGGTTAAACTAAGTAATAAAGGGTGTGCGCGTGGGCACGACAGGGAAAGACCATTGGAGAGCGATTACCAGCCAATGTGGACGTGCTGCAACCAAGGTAAATTTTGCAGAAAAGTAAAGAGAATTGGGATAAAGATCCAACAAAAGGAACACTTTCAAGGAATCAGCCTGAATGGCTTCAAATAGAACAAAGTACTTGATTTAAAGTGGAATATCTCATGTCAATTCAATCGAGAGCGAGTGAACTTCATTATTGCCATAATATGAAGATTTTCAGCATGAAACTCAAAGTCCTACATGATGCATGCTGGGCTAAAAGAAAAGGTTAAAACAAATTAAAAAAATAGAAAATAATCAAGGATAATATTGCCAAGCTGTTTAGGTCTGGTCAAGAATCCATATTTCTGAGCTAACACTAAGCCGAAGCCCGTTTGTCCACGTATCAACTTAGAAAGTGGAACCATCGTCCCAAACTTTTAACAGCTCGACGGCCTATCCGTGTGATCAAGATTCTCCTGAAATCGTCATCGTTTTTGATGAAGGGGAACTCAAATTTCAGGTTCATCAGAACCACAAGGTCCTTGACATAATATAATAGCGTAGATATCATATAGTAACAATGCTTACAAGAAACAGATACAAGGTGGCAAGATGTTGCTCCTATGAGTGATCCAAACGCCTCGAATCCTGCAAACTTCTGCACTTTAAACTTATTAGCCTTTTTCCATCAATTCAGAACATGACATGATCATAAGTGCTTAATCATAGACAATTTCATCAAAATAATAGCACTTAGGTTTATTAAAGCGTCAAAGCATGAAGAGGTCAAAATTCATAATCCAATAAAACACGCCTAAGAATAGGGCGTTAACAGCATGAAAGCGCCTGACTATAGGTCGTTAAACATTTAAAACACGCCCTACTTAAAGGCGTAAACAGTAACGGAAGCTTAGAAAAAGACGCCCCATGCTAGGGCGTTAAATATAACACGTCGTCAGTCAGGTCGTCAATTTAAAAATCGACGCCCTAACCAACGTCGTTAATTCAGCACGAACTTCCGTTTCCTAATTTAACAGCACAGTCCTTAACCCAATCAAATTTCTAACTTCCAACAGCCTTACAATTCTCTAAATCTTTATTAATAGGAGGCCCTCCTTCAACATAATCAACCAAAACCCTGCAGCCGTCGAAACTCTCTGTTCTTGTTCTTCTTCTTCTTCATCTGCTCTGCAGGTTGCACCGTCCAAGCTTCTCCTGACGATGGACAGGGCACTGAAAAGGCCAAAATTCTCAACTCCCAGGATTAACGATATCCAAGGTCATATAAGCAACAGGATATGCATGAATCAGGTTAGTTTCAACTTTCTTTATCGTGCGTACTGTTCTGGCGAACTGCTCACATGCTTATTTCTTTGTTACTGAACATGTCATATGCTCATGTACCTCTTCTTTTTGTTTTCTTCCCCTCCTCTCACAGGAGTACCCAAATCTTCCAGGGGCTAGAAGATATGTCCAAATCAAATGGTTGCCCCTCATCCTCTCCAAATTCACATCAGACATGAGGGTATATGTAGCTAGATGGCATCTCTTGGGGTTGATAACCCATGCCAAGCATTATGATCAAATCCACATAGATTGGGCTGCCATAGGAGCATTGATTGAGACATGGCATCCTTCCACCCATACTTTCTTATTTTCCACTTTTGAGGCCACCATCTTGCTGGAGGAAGTAGAGATGATCCTAGGCTTGAAAAAGATGAAGCACGGAGAAGAAGAAAAGATGGCCATCATGCCAAGGCCCATCTCCTCCCACGAGTTGCTAACCTCGTTAATACCTAGCCCGAATATAGTGAACCAAATCAAGGTCACTAAAGGAGTTAACCTCTTGAAGCTCGCCTCGTGGGTGTACAAGAGAGCGGATCAAGCTAAAGAGGAAGAGGAGATAGAAAGAGTGACCAAAGCCTTCGTGGTGTGCTTGGCAGGAGCACTCCTATTCCCATCCACGGAGGACTTTCTAGAGGAGTCCCAATTGAGCGCAGTGGTGAGCTTATGGGAAGAAGAGAGAGTTGGACCGGCGATCCTAGCATATCTCTATAGCGGGCTCACAGCGGCGTCCATGGGAAGGCCCATTTACGGGTGCATGCTAGCACTCTCAAGTTGGGTTGATCTACACTTCAAATTCGACTCATGCCACGAAGCCCAACAACCCTCAAGAATTTTCTCAAAGAGCCCACTCTCATATATAACCGGCTCATTAGGTATAAGCAATAGAGTGACCAACCGAATTCCTCAAATCAAGAAGAGAGGGGATTGGAGGGAGCACTTAAAGGTAATGCCAAAGAATCTTTTTACTTGCGCCCCGGGTGTATTCAAAATGCAGGAACTTCGTGCACGCTTCTCCATCGGGACGGACCTTCGTCTTATCGGTGCTTCGGACTTCGTTTTATATAATGCACACCGGTGCCTTCCTCAGCTTGGGCTCCCAAGGCAACACTTAGAAGACATCTCTCATCTTCCTCCAATCAAATCAAGGGATCTAGGCAACAATGAAGATGGTGAGGAGGTTATCACCATTCAAGCTTTATGGAGGCTAAGCAAGCTTCATCAACCTGTAGAAGACTTGGACGAAGACAAGAACAGTGGAAAAATTATATAACTTCATTGAGAAAATTAAGGCCCAAAGTGGCTCATTAGTCATTGTAGTTCCTCTTTTCAAAATAATAAAGATTGTTTTCTGATTGAGCCAACTGCCACTGTGATTATGATCGAAATCATCCAAAAAACTGTGTTTCTGTTGTGAATAACGCCTCCAAGAGCGTCGCGAATTAACAAATACACGCCTTATTTCAAGGCGCTTCAATGGGCCCATCGTCAACAATTGACGCCTGCGACAGTGGGCGTTACTTTGAATAACGACCTCAAGAAAGGCGTGAACAGATTCAAACCCAAAAGAATATAATCGTTGACTCATCAAAAATAACGCCTTTTCCATAGTCACGTTTCAAGAATAACACGCCTTTACCAGAGGCGTTACTTCAAACAGCAATGATGACTTCCCTCACATCAATCAACGCCCATTCAATGCGTCTGACGACGGTTATCGTTCCCCATGCAAAATAAATTAACGCCTTAATCATCGTCGTCAATTTCCATAAAACGCCCAGAGAATGGACGTGAATTCTATTATAAACGCCTTTCTCAAGGGCGTGTCTTCTTTTCGAAACCCAAAAGCCATCAGGCCTCCTTCTCCTTCCTCCTTCCATTCTTATTTCGCCCTTTTCTCTGCAAACCCTAACCGAAGCCCTCAAAGCCTCTCTCTCGTTCTCTTCCCTAAACCCTAGCCATGGCCAAACGCCAAAGAGTTAGCGCCCCAGATGTGGTTGACCTCGACGCCTCCCACGCCCAAGAGGAAGAAATTTCCGTGGAGGAGCTCGCCGTCGTGGCTTTTGAAGAAGAGCCGGCGACGGCCGGCGGCGACGAGGCCGACGGAGCAACGGGCGAAGCAATAGAAGAAACAGAAGATGCAGAAGGTGGAGAAGAAGAAGGAGAAGAAGAAGGAGAAGAAGAAGGACCGCCGTGCACGGCGGCGGTCGCTCCCCGGGGGCAACTCCGGCGGCCCAGACGGCCACTGCCACGGCCACAACCCCAGAAACACAAGAAGGTAGGTTCCCCCTCCCCAATTCCATTTTATTTTATTTTATTTATATTTTTCTTGATTTTTCATGGCCATCGGGGACGAAATCTGCAACCCAGAAAAAACACGCCCCCATCGGGGGCGTTACTCATAAACGAAACGCCCTAATCCAGGGCGTTAATTATTTTTAATTTCTGAAAATTAATTATCCTTCATGAAAAACGCCCTGAAGCATGTCGTTTCTTAAAACTTATGATTTTTCATGAATTCCATGCTCATTAAACAATTTCCAAAAATATTTTCATGAATTATTTCGCATGCTGTCAGTTATTTGATTTTTCTGTTAAATTGAGAAACCCACGCCCTCCAGTAGGGCGTTAATTCAACAAGAGACGCCCAAACCAGAGGGCGTCGCTTCATTCATTAACGATTCAAAATTAACCACCTTTAGGAAAACGCCCTACCACAGGGCGTTAATTCAACAAGAAACGCCCAACACCGAGGCGTGATTAGAAATATGTTTCAGAAATAGCAAAACAGCCACCAAAGAACGCCTAAGACTGAGGCGTGATTAACATAAAAAACGCCCTCATTAAGGGCGTTACATTAAAGTTCATTCTGAAAAACGCCCCCCACAGGGGCGTGAATTTATCAAGAAACGACCTGAGGGTGGCCGTGAATTCCAAAAATGCTAAAATTCAATATTTAACCCAAATCAAATGTAATTCCACATGGATACTCAAATAATTAAGAAAAATAATTCTCTTTTAATACATGCAGGGGTTGATGAGGACCCGTATCTCATGGGTCATGGTCTGGGCAGCATACCAGGGTCTCCCCGACTTCCAGAGGGTTAGGGTAGAGGCCATGGGATTTGGGGCTTTTCTATCCATTGAGCCTTTTAGGCCTGACCTAGCACTGATCCAGGTTTTGAGGGAGAGATGGGATAGGGTTAGCCGGACTTTTCTGATGCCCTGGGGGCATATGGTTCCTAGTTTAGAGGATGTAGCCAGGATTACAGGTTTACGGGTAGATGGTGAGGCCGTGAGTGGGTTCACCTATTCTGACTATACAGAGATGGCCCAGAGGCTACTAGGGCTTGAGATGGTCTACGTGGGACCTAGCGAGTGTAGGACCATTTTCCGTACGGACCTGACTACGGTGATGGGTCTAGGAGATGCCAGGCATAGGTCGGGGGAGACCTTAGGTGAGTTTGCACAGCGACTGACCGACGGGGTGAGAGTGGCATGCTGCCAGGACCCGACTGACCATGAGAGAGCGGACCGAGACCTGAGGAGGTTCCTGCTGCTGCTGCTCGGGAGATTATTGCTGGGGACGAAAGCCGATGTCATCAACTGCCGCTTCTTAGGCATCCTTGAGGATCTGGAGACGGTTGGCACATATGCTTGGGGAGCGGCCCTGCTGGCGCATTTGATGGCCGATCTGTCCACGGGGACAGGCCGTGAGACGACCGTCAGTGGCTTCTCACCTCTTCTTCAGGTATGCAATTTCTCATTTCTTATCTTTTCTTTGTTATGATGCATGTGAATATAGTACTAATTGCAATGCATGGATGCAGGTGTGGAGCCACCTATACATGCCGATGGGGCGCGTTGACCCACGGCCAGGAGCTGAGGGATCCTTCCCCCTGGCGCGACGCTGGGTGCCTGTTATCTTTGGCGCCCCACTTGACTACGAGTTGTGGGTTCTACGGAGAGAGTTCCGCGACTTCCCTCCCTCGCTGGTATGTATGAATGAATGATATGCATTTCTTTTTGTTGTTTATTTGAATATGATGAAATGATAATGATGCGTGTTCATGAATGCAGGTGCAGTGGAGACCATATGAGGGGATGACCGATGAGGGCCAGCCTTGGGTCGTATCGGGGCGACCTCGCTTCGGGCGTGAGCTGTGGCTACACTGCTTGAGCGAGATTGAGCCGTTACGGCTTCGGCTGGTGATGAGGACCCTGGGCCTGCCCCAGGAGTGGATCGAGGTCGGAGAGCCTCGAGGGATTGGCAAGAAGACCCGCGGTCGCACCAAGACGACCGACTGGAGGGTGCGATTCGAGGAGCAGTACGCCGACTGGCAGCGAGGCGGGACCACAGTCGTTTCCCACGCGACTGACAGCTCCGAGTACCTCCGGCGCTACTGGGAGGTTCACGCCGGCAGACCTCAGATGAGGGTCTTAGGGGTATGTATGAATGCACTTATTTCTAAATTAAATGCAAATGCTTATGTAACTATTATGCGATTAACATGTAATGAATGCAGGATGCGAGGGACATAGCGGCGATAGATGCACAGGCCCACCTCCACATCCTGGAGGACCAGCTAGCTGCCACACGGGCAGACTTGGAGACCCTGGTGAGTGTTTAAATTATTCCTATATGCAAATGAATTTTTTTCTTTTGTTGTGTTGAATTAATGATTAGCCACTGACGGTCTTAATGAATGCAGCGTGCCCAGCAGGGAGTAGCGAGGAGAGATCCAGGGGAGGCCTCCAGCTCGAGGGGGCCTAGTGCAGAGGTGACTGCACTGACGGAGCAGCTGGCTGGTGCGATAGCGCGAGCCGAGGTGGCGGAGCGTGACCTTGCTTCACGGGTAAATTCTGAACTTGAAACCTCATTCAAATAATGATTAGATATAAATTGTGCACTGATAAAAATTCATTTTTACAGACTGAAGAGCTTCGAGCCACTCTTATCTGCGTAGATGAGGGCTTCCGAGCGACGAGCTCACAGGTGCGTGACCTACCTTTAGTCACATGTTGTTATTTCATTTCATGAATTATTGAACTGTGGAACTGATGATTTGTTTACCTGTTTGTAGGCTGCTCAGCTGAAGGCGATACGTACCGAGTTGTCGATCCGCGATCAGCGGATCGTAGAGCTTCAGCGGGCCTTGCAGCAACGCAGTGAGCTTCCTCAGGACGTAGCCGAGCTGCGAGTTGCCCTGGAGCTGGAGAGGAGGGAGCGTGCTCGGGAGCGCGAGGAGCGGGCTCGTGAGCGGGAGGAGCACCAGGCGGAGCGTGCCCGGTTCCAGGAGCAGTTGTTGGCACGAGAGCGTGAGCTGGCGGACTCGAGGACCCAGTTGATCCTTTCCCAGGAGCGGCTTCGAGTGTCCGAGGAGCGGTTGCAGCGAGGCCGTGAGCGAGCACGGGCTGCGGGGTACTCCTTCACCAGCTCCACCTTTGTGGCGGGTTCTTCCCTCCGAGAGAGGAGCGAGGCAGGAGGACACGTTCGGGTTCCGGCCTCTTCACGGGGGCCTATGCCTCCTCCACCGGCGCCAGTTCGGGATGGTGAGGAGGAGGTTGAGAGCAGGAGAGTAGAGGAGGGTGGAGGCGAGAGTTGAGAGTTCTGTACTTGTACTCCTCCACCTTCACACCTGTACATGATAGACATGATGATACATATATATATATGAGATTTGAGCTTTTGTTACCTGAGCACTTGTGTGGTTGTGGACTTGTGTTTGTGTACTTTTTTTCTTCTCACGTTCCTCGTGTTTGCTTTACTTTGCCCTGTATCTGCGGCTGCGGTTTTCACTTGAACAAACAGGTTAATTCATCTGTTCGACTTGGCCCCTTGCCCGGTGAGCAAGGGGTGTAAATATTTTGACCTTAATAATGGGTCAAGGGGCCAAGCCTTTAATAAGGCAAAATGAAATAATCAAAACTCGGGGATGCCTCATGCAATCACACGTATGCAAACAATAATTAAAGGATGTCCAGGCAAGAATGCAATTCATGCAACATGAAGAATTTATTTTTGTTCTTTTCAGTATATATATATATATTTTTGAGGATTTTTCTAAAAAAACACGCCTTAGATTAGGCCGTTACTATCGTGAAAGACGCCCTTGGAGACGGCGTTACCGTGCAAAGATTATTGAATTTTGTTGAAAACACGACCTTCCAGGAGGCGTTATTTTTAAAGAAACGACTATGATCTAGGCGTGAATCAGCATAAAAGCGCCTTGAACAAAGGCGTTAATTTGTATTCCTCCCAAATTGGGCTGATAAAGAAATCAAAGTGGTGGGCCCTACTTGGTCATCTTCTAAGTTCCATTAACCTTTCTTGAATAATTAAAAGGGGAATTGGCGTGAATATGGTTAAACTTATACACAAGATTTCGTACAGTGCATTCTCTTCAGTTTGTCTCGACCATTCTGCTGGTTCATGACTTTTCCAAAAATAAAAGAGAAGCTATGAGGAAGCTCACAAAAGATTCAAAGATGCCTGAGGCAAAGCTACCTCCCCTATCCTTATGCCTGTTGGGGTTCGGTCTTTGGCGTAGGGACGCTTTGTTGCCTTTTTTGCCTCTTCATAATGCATGCATACGCCCAAGGTTTTCCTTGCGGGGACTTTGCCCTCTTGACATGCTTTTCTTTTCACCATTTGACTTTCACTTCGGAATTGATTTGCATTGAATAGATTTGAACTGATGAACAACCTAATTGTACTTGGGCTTTTGTGGCATTTGTTCCCTTTTGGGCCCTGACTTCCTCCTACTAGGGCGGCGGATAGGCTTGGCGTGTCTACCTCAAGACCTCCCTTCCTCCCTTGTGGGCCGAAGAAGAAAAGAATGGATATCGTCTTTCGCCTTTAGTTTGATTTCGACTTTCCATCAGATTTTGCACTGCTTGAGCTCAAGAGTAAAGTGTGTAGTGTGTGCGGGGTCAACTCCCATTTTAAATTAGCAAGACTGACAAATGGATTTTGGATTTTGACCTTTCGGACCGGTGACCTTTGCATGTTATGTCAGCCCAAAAGGGAGAACCATGAAAGAAAACTCTTTTGTTTTGGATTTTGGAAATATTCAGATTTTTTTTTGGATTATCTGGGAGATTTCTATTTTCTTTGGATTTTTGTGAAGTTTTCAATTTTTGTTTGGATTTTTGTTCAGGGGTAATATTTCTTGAGATACAAACCATTCCAGGGGTGAGTTAATTCCTCTCCTTCAGCATTAACCAGTTTATAAGCATTGCCAGGATAAACATCTTTATGACAAACGGCCCTTCCCAATTTGGTTGGAGCTTTGAACGAGGGCCACCCGGCTTTACAAAAATTCTTTTGATTACCATTTCACCGACCTTAAATTTTCTCTCAATTACCTTCTTTTGATAAAAACGTGAGAGCCTGTTTTGGTAAACGCGCGCATGCTCAGCGGCGACCAGACGCTTCTCATCTAGGAGTTCCAATTGGGCAAGGAGTGAATCACGACGTTCATCGATAGAGAGCTCCTCATCCAATTGTACTCGCAAAGAGGGGATAAGAATCTCATAAGGGACTACGGCCTCCATTCCATAAGTAAGGGCAAAAGGAGTTTGCCCAGTGGGGGTTCGAATAGAAGTGCGGTAGGCCCAAAGAGCTTCAACCAGCTTGTCTGGCCAATCCGAGAATTTATTAGCCTCGCACGTCTTCTTAACAATCTTGATTAAAGTTTTATTAGTGGCCTCTGCTTGGCCATTGCCCTGCGGATAATAGGGAGAAGAATGATGCAATGCAATGTTATACCTGTTGCAGAGATCCTTGAGATCTTGGGAGATAAATTGAGGTCCATTGTCGGTGACGATGGTGCTTGGGATGCCGAACCTCGTGATGATGTTCTTCATGATAAATTTGCAGACGGTTGATGCTTTAATTTCCACGTAAGCTTCTGCTTCCGCCCACTTGGTGAAGTACTCCGTTGCCGTGAGAATGAATGATTTTTGCTTGGTCAGGAGGTTCGAATCACCAAGAGGTCCAATGATATCAAAAGCCCACATGGAAAAAGGCCATGGGGAGGACGTAGGATGGAGTGAAGAAGCAGGAGAATGAATCTTGTCGGCGTGCAGTTGGCACTTAACACACCTTCGAACATAGATAGAACAATCTTCTTCAAGAGTGGGCCAATAGAACCCTAGTCTAAGAATCTTCTTAGCTAGCATCTGGCTGTTCACATGACCACCACACACACCAGAATGCGCCTCTTCCACAACTTTCCAAGATTCATCATCATCGAGGCATCTCAATAAAACACCGGTGAGCCCTCTTCTGTAGAGCACACCTCCAACCAAAGTATAACGTTGAGCCACTCTCCTATGCTTTCTTTTCTTCGGCAGTGGCTTCCTCGGGATAAGACTGATCATTACAGTATCTGGCAATCTCATAATACCAAGGCTTTTCTTCGTCAGCCAACTCTTCTTGCCAATCCAATAGCATGACCTCTCTGCCTTCAAGAGCTTCTTTCCGTCTAACCTTCTCAAGCACCTGATCTCTAATATCAAGAAAAGCACGATCCCTAATGGTTGGAGTATCACGCTGATGAATCAGGGGGACATGAAAATCACGCTCAGGAGGGAAGACTAAAGCGGAGGCTAAGGAAGCAAGTGCGTCGGCCAAAATGTTATGGCTACGCGGGACATGAACGAAAATCAATTTAGTGAAGAGTTTGGCGTAAGCTGAAGCGAGTTCTTGGTAGGGCTTGAGCTTAGGATTGATAGTGCGGCACTTGACCAACACTTGGCGTAGAATAAGCTGACTGTCACCGACGATTCGCAAATGGGTGACACCATATTGATGAGCGGTTTTAAGACCGGCCAAAAGAGCTTCATATTCGGCTATGTTATTGGTGACGGGAAAAGTGAGCCGAGCAGCAAATGGAATGGTGACTCCTTCGGGTGTTAAGAGAACCATGCCGATCCCTCTTCCTTGAGAATTAAGAGCTCCATCAAAATGTAATGTCCACATAGGATCTGGGGGGTGATTAATGGACATTAATTCTTCATCCGGGAACTCTGAATTGACAGGATCAAAGCGGGGGAGAGGGTGGTGAGCAAGATGTTCGGCAATGGCATAACCTTTGATAGCTTTTTGCTGAATGTAAGTGATGTCAAATTGAGAAAGGAAGCTTTGCCAGCGTGCTAATCGATCAGTGAGGACAGATTTTTCAAGGAGGAATTTGATTGGATTCATGCGAGCAATGAGGTGAACCTCGTGAGCTAGGAAATAGTGTTTTAACTTCTGAACTACCCAAACCAAAGCTGCACAAGTCTTTTCCATGGCTGAGTATCTCTGCTCACAGGGGTTAAGGAGTTTAGATAAGTAGTATGCTGCCCTCTCTTTACCTTCCTCATCCACTTGAGCTAAGACAGCACCTACGGAGTCATCCAGGACTGAAACATAAAGAATAAGTGGTTTGCCTGGAATTGGCGGCCTCAGGACAGGAGGATTGACCAAATAATCCTTCAATCCGTCAAAGGCTGCCTGACATTTATCATCCCAATTAAACTTGACTCCCAGCTTAGTAAGCTCGTAAAACGGCCTACATCTTTGTGAATGCTGGGAGACGAAGCGGCGAATAAATTGCAACCTCCCGATTAATCCTCGAACTTCCTTCAGATTCTTGGGAGGAGGCATATCTCTAATGGCCTTTGCCTTGTTGGGATCAACTTCAATTCCCCTCTTGCTAACGATAAATCCAAGTAATTTCCCTGAAGAAACGCCAAATACGCACTTCTTGGGGTTCATTTTCAATTGAAATTCTCGTGATCTCTGCAAAACCTTAGCCAGAACCCCAGGATGCTCAATCCTTGTCCTTGATTTCACAACCAGGTCATCCACATACACCTCAATATAAATATGAATCATGTCATGAAAAATTGCCATCATGGCCCTTTGATAAGTGGCTCCAGCATTCTTAAGTCCAAAGGGCATGACCACATAACAATATGTGCCCCATGGTGTAGTGAATGAAGTTTTCTCTTGGTCTTCTTCAGCCAGACGAATCTGATTGTAGCCTGAAAAGCCGTCCATGAAAGAAAGAGTCTCAAATCCTGCCGTGTTATCAATCAGCACATCAATATGAGGGAGGGGGAAGTCATCCTTAGGACACGCCCGGTTGAGGTCCCGAAAATCTATGCAAATTCGAACTTTTCCATCTTTCTTCATAACCGGGACAATGTTAGCCACCCAATTGGGATAGAGGACGACTCTAACGAATCTAGCCTTATGGAGTTTATCGACCTCTTCTTTCATTTTCAAAGCCATGCTAGGGTGGAAACGCCTCAACCGTTGTTTTACCGGGACAGATCCTGGCTTAAGTGTAAGACGGTGTTCAACGAGCGCAGGGTCTAATCCAGGCATATCTTCATAGCTCCATGCGAACGTGTCCTTGTATTCTTGAAGAACTAAGATGAGCGCCTTCTCTTCGGAGGGCGGCAAATTTTTGCTTATGAGGACAATCCTAGGGTCTTCCTCGGTACCCAAGTTGATTTCTTTGGTAGGTTCTTCTACTGAGGCTGATGGTTCGTCGAATCTTCTCATACCACTAGCAAAAGCATCAGCCTCGTCCTCATATTCTTCATAACTTTCATCCCCTTCTTCAATAGGGTCTTCATCATTCATGATTTCATAAACGCCCAAACCCTCATAAGAAGCAACAAAATCCTCAATTTCTAATTCTGGCAGGATAATTGGATCTTCCACAAACTCAGGGAGAGCTAAACAAGCTTGGCATCTAATGGCCAATTCCAACAAAAATCTGCGAGGAATCTGCTTACCCTTGGCCTTCTTGTGTGAATTTACCCCATGATTTTTATTAGAAGAAGAGGAAGAAAGGGAGGAAGAGCAACTAGCTTGATTATAAGGGAAAGAAGGAGGTGATAAAGTGGATACAGGAGGTGATACAGGGGAGGGCCCCTCACCAGAGGGGGAGAAAAGATTTATCAAGGAATCTTGGAAGAGCTGCCCCTGGGTTGGGACGCGCTCGGGAGAAAAGTATGAGGTCTCCTCAATAGAAATGGAGGATTGGAATGTTGGAGATTTGGCGTTTTTTTTTCGTTTTCATGTTTTCCTTTGTTTTTATTTTCTTTCTCAAGTAAAAAGCAATGTGAAGGGGGAATAGTGGGAGGAGTGGAGATTGCAAGTTTGGAGAAAGATTTAATCAAAGATGGCCCATACGGGGGCGAGATGGAGATTTTGGAAAATCGCTCGAGGAGCGAAGGAGCAATAGGGAAGGAAATCTGAATTGAATTGGGAGATAAGTTGATGGTAATCGGTGGTGGTCGCGGCACGTGACCAAACCTACGGGAATAGAGAGAAACCAACACAGACGGATGCACAGAAGTGAGGGAAAAAAGGCCGGTCCACAGCCTATCCACGGAGAATCCTTCTTCAAAGGGGACGTCTGGCTCTCCCGTATCTGTGTAGTCACTTAACATCTGCCTTTTATCTGTGATTGCGGCAGGCATTTCAATCAGTTCTTGAATCAATGGCGGCCATTCCGGATCTGTCGGCATGAACAGGCGGCTTAAAGAGAAAGTGATATCATTCATGTCAAACCACCTGTACCAGTCACATTCCGGGTCACCCATTTTTCTTCTTTTATCTGGCCTTAAAGTCTCCAAGGTTTTGTAAGTGGCCAGTGGGGCAATGTGCCGCGCAAACTGTCTAGCGTGCACATCCTGACAATCAAGTAATGAAGTAACGACGGTAGTCTGTTCATTGTTCTGAACGCCACCGGTGACAAAATGTGTCTTTAAAGTCCAGGTGAGTGGCTGGCGATCTGGCTTGAAGGTGGACGTCATAACAGCCCACGGCTCTCCTTCATTCTTGTCCGGTGCTTTGTAGCCTAAGCCGCCTCGTGCAATCACTTTTTGAGGCTTAATGGGCCTAATCTTGCCCTGGAGTTTGGCACCCAGGCCCTTGCCATCTTGATATCCCATCCTTATCAGAATGTTCCAGCCGGGGGTATTCATCATATTTTTCTTTTTCTTCTTCCCCTTAGAAGGCAGGGGTGTCATGGCAACGGTGGTAACAGTCTCAGATAGCATCGGTCGTGGACAGTGAATGTCCAACACAGATAATAACGGCTTGTTGGCTGGCCACATGGAAGGAACTGATGAAGCTACATGTATGTCCTCCTCTGGTAAGATCGGCACGCTGGTCACCTTGATAATGCGGCCCTTGTGCGGAAACTTAAGGCACTGATGGTTTGTAGAGAGCACTGCGTCAAGCTGCTGAATATAAGGGCGACCCAGGATACCATTAAAGGTCGGGTCCATATCCAGAATATGGAAATCTGCCGTAATGGTGGCTGGGCCCAAACTGACTTTGAGAGTAATCATACCCAGAGGGGGTTTCTTTGTATTGTCATATGCTGTGACAGTAATGGTGGATGGCCGTATCTGGCTCTCAGGGATACCGCATAGCTTCAGAGTGCTTGGAGGCAACACATTGATAGATGCACCGGTGTCTACCAAACACTGCTTAACAGCCACTTTGTTGATATCAACCGTGATACATAGGGCATACTTTCTTGCCGGTGGAGGTGCTAACTCATGTTCATGGAATGTGATTGCCGGCTGACTGCTGGTAGGGGTTAAGACTGTAATTATCTGTTCAACTGGGAGGTCCTCATTGACCATAACCTTCTGCAGGTATTCCTTCAAGGCCAGCTAATGAGTGGTGGACCTCTTGATTAATTCAAGAATGGAGATTCTGGCTGGAGTGCGATCCAGGTGTTTTAACAGATCATACTGAGTTCCCGGCACTGAATCTTGTTCCTGTTCCTGCTCTTGCGTCCCCTGTACGGGCTCTAGCTCTCTCTGTGGGAAAACACGGTGGAACATCCGTCCACTACGGAGCGGCGCTACGCCTTGACGCGCCTCTGTCGGGGCAATATTAGGGGGAGGGTTGGAAGAGGAGGAAGGAATGTCGGTAGCAGAGATCCTGCTAGGGGATACCAAAGGGGAATTCAATGAAAGGGGCGCCCCTGTAGGAGGCGTAGTAGTGGTGTTTAATAGAGATGCCCCCGCGGGAGGCACGGGAGGAGTATTTGAAGAAGGTGCCCTCGCAGGAGGCGTGAAAGAAGAAAGGGATATCCGAATGCGAGGGGTATTGGCAGGTGGTGGAATAAGGAGAGATCGTGGCACAAAAGGTGGTTGTACTGATGGTGGAGGAACTCTTGCCGGTGTAGGAGTGGTAGAGGGGGTAGCGGGTGCTGTCGGTGAGCGGAGTAGGAGTGGCCTGGAGGTCGCGGATGTAGGATTGGTGGTGGAAGGTGGAATGGCAGGTTGCTGTGGTGGTAAGTGGTTAAGAAGAGAGCGAGCCGGCAAGGTCGCGGAATTGGTGGTGGTAGGTGGGTTGACGGGGCGTAAAAGAGAACGTCCCGATAGGAGACTAGAAGGAGAAGGAGGAACGCGCAAAAGGCGCGGAGTTTGATTTTGGTTTGGATCATGGTGGAATGCCCCGACAGAGGCGTTTTCTTCGTGCCATCCCTGCCCTCTCTCCACCTCGTAGAGAGACGTGACAGGGTTCACGTGTTGATTAGGAGCGTGCTCCGGCAATGGATTATGGACAATCCCTATATCCTGCTGGGGTGCTGGAGCTTGCTGTGGCTGAGCTTGCTGCGGAGCTGGCTGTTGTTGATTTTGCTGTTGCCGATGTGGCCTTCTCTCTTTCATGGTGGCGATGACTTGTCTCATTTCATCCCAATTAATGCCACCCTGGTCATTCAAATCATAAATATGATCTCTGAAATGGAAACAACGATCAAGGTTGTGACCAGGGGCGCGGTGAAATGCACAGTAACGGGATGTGTCAACATTGTCGGGCCACACCGTTCTTTCTTTTGGTAGGACGAGCAGGTTGGCGGCCATCAAAGCATTAAAAATGTCAGGGAGACTCTCTGGGAGTGGCGGATAATGGGCCCTCTTGGGGCCAAGCGGTGGTCTCCGTTGTTGTTGGCCATAGTTGGAAGGTGGGGGGACCTGATGGTATTGAGGTGGTGCTGGAGGGTCGGTGCGAGGCGCTTGGCTCGGTGATGGAGCAAAAGAAGGTTGGGGTGTGAAGTGGCGCTGTGGGGCGGAGGTAAAGTGGGGGTTTTGCTGTGGAGGTGGCGGAGGTCGTGGGTTTGACTGGTGGTGGGGGTGGCCAACTACGCCAACCTGCTCGTTTGTGACAGTGCCCTCAGTCGTGGGCCCACTGTTGACATTTGTATTCTTTTTAAACAGCCGAGGCTTCGGCTCAAACATGCCCATGATGGGCGAATCCTTCATTTGTGTTTGTATATAACGAGCTCTTTCATAGAGCTCTTCCATAGTTGTCAGCCGATTCATGGCCAAAATGTGCCGGAATTGAGGAGTTGCATTGGAAATGACCATTTTTACTTGTTCTTGTTCCGACAATGTGTCCTTCAATTTCTCGGCTATAGACCGCCACCTGTCAGCAAATATAATGAAGTCTTCATCGGGCTTCATTTTCTCAGCGACCAGATCTGTAACAGAAAGGGAAGGTCCCACCCGGTCTCTGTACTTTTACAAGAATTTTCTTTGGATAACATCGAAATCGCCGGCATCAGCTGGCTCCAGAGAATAAAACCATTCGAGGGCGGGTCCCTCAAGAGATCTTCTGAATAAATAGGCCAGAGAGGCCTTATTGTCTTGCCAGAAAGAAGTCTCATATCGGAAGTCCTTTAAATGAATGAATGGGTTACCGGTCCCATTATATCGCCGGAAATTCGGCATTTCAGAAGGTGGTAAATGGAACACTGGCAACGTAGGAAGAGAAATTTCCGGAGCATTCTTGGTTGCTGTAACCTTCTTGAGCTGCTCCTCCATGCTGGCTAGCTTCTGAAGCAAGAGAGTGTTGGTATCGGGCTCGACTGGGGCCTGGTTCTGAATAAAAGAATGCGTTCGTAGAACCCGAGGAGGTTGGGAGGATTGATGCCTAACTGCTGAATAGCTCGCCTGCTGGGCCGGCATGGCCGCAGTAGGCGTTTGTGGACGAGAGGAGGGGGGATGCAAGACCGCCTGGTCATTAATGATTTGATGGCCACTCACGGCCGGAGGGGGATTAGAAGAAGAAGAAAGGACGGATTTCCCCTTTAAGGCGGCCTGAATGGCTTGCCGTTGGGAGTCATCCAACTGGGAGAGAGCTTGGATCAAATCTGAGACATTAATGGATGGGGAAGGGTTCCCCGAAGTGTTGGAAGATGGAACTTGAGACGAAGGATCCGTCTCATGGACAGTGGTATCGACCACATGGACTTGTGAGTAATGGGGGTGAGGAGGAAGGTAGTTCCCCTCATAATAAAAAGAATCCTGGGGAGGGTCCTCATATTGACCAAATATGTTCTCATTCTCATCATCATAAGAGTACCCGTGGCCTGACATGTTGATGGTTTTACCTGAACGGAGCTTCATTCTTAAGAAAGAGGATGTTCAATGAAGGAACCATCACAAAATATACAATCCAAACAAGGCAATCAAATCACTCAACTATGTTTATGCAAACAAGGTTGGCAAGAAACGCAAGATTTTAATGTTTGATGTTCGAATTTAGGGTGGATTATTTGTGAAGGTTCACTCTTTTTGCCAAATGAGACCTAGTTTGATCCGAATGTAACCTCCGGGTCAACTAAGTTCTTCTCTCTTTTAACAACGTATAGGTTCTCTAAACTCCAGGTACTTCGAGGGTACAACCAGCCCGGCGTCCGTGAGGGAATCCACGGGTGCGGGGACTTATGGAGGTCTTGGAAAAGGGATTTCCAGTCCAAAGAGACGGAATGCTCAATGGAGGGTCGTCCCGATTCCAAGAAGGGTGTGTGGATCCTAGGATAGAGAGAGGAGGTCTCTCAACCAAGCCAGCAAACCAAGATGATCCAAGCAGTAATATAATATCAAGACAAATGCTAAGCAATGAATAATAGCCAATCTGTGAAAAAGAACAGTAAAGACACGCCCTTGGAAAGGTCATGTTCACAGCAAGAGGAAAGACACGCCCTGTGGCAGGTCGTGACTAAATGAAAACACGGCAGTGTGGCTGTCGTAAATTCTGTGAGTGGCTCACAGACCGTAGGGAACAAAACGCCTTAGGATGAGGCGTTATAAATAAAGGACGCCTGCAACTGAGGACGTCAAAACTCAAATACACGCCCTTATTGAAGGCGCTGATAATAAATGAAACGCCTCTGAGAGGGGCGTTAATTCACAGGCAATATGATAAGTATGCAGCGAACAGCAGTTATGATAAAGAGAAACGCCTTAATGACAGCCGTTGATAAGAAATGAAATGCCTTGAAGAGGGGCGTTATTCCACATACAGTATAATCAGCATGCAACACACCGCAGTTATAGAAACATACGCCCTGGAGATGGGCGTTAATCAATGAAACACGTCCCTGTAAGGGGCGCTAAATATCAGACGAGAAAATAGTGAAGATCAGGCAAGCAGATGCAATAAAGACACGCCCTTGAGGGTGGCGTTAATTAATAAAAACACGGCCCTGTGAGGGGCGTTAAATCAAAAGACGCCCTCGTCGAAGGCGTTAATAAGCAACAATTGACTGATCCGGGGAGTGTGCAGGGTGCACAATGGAAGGTGCCCGAGGGGCACAAAGGAAAGGGTACCGAGGGTACCGAGGGGAAAGGGCACGCGAGGGTGCCTAAGGGGAAAGGACACACGAGGGTGTCAATGGGAAAGGACACACGAGGGTGTCAAAGGGGAAAGGGCACACGAGGGTGCCAATGGAGATGGTAATCAACAAAGAAAACAGTGGATGTCCCACCGTGATCGCCAATTTGTGGATTCCTTTAAAATCCACGCTTTGGGGTGAGGTTAAAAAGGAAGGGAAAAGGGAAACATTAAATAATGGTGGAGATGAAACAATGCACGAGGTGCACAAGGGTAGTGTGTGATCGCCAGAGGGTTTACCTCAATAAAAAAAAGAATAAGATCGCATGTACCTGGTGAAAGATGGGATGCGGGATGAATGTGGATCTCCTCCTCCAACTCCAATCGGCCGGCCGACGAAGTGGGTTTTCTTGATTGATTACCTTGTAAGAAAGACAATGAAAGACAAGCAAAAGAAAGGGGATCAGCCAAAGTGCCGTAGTATCAGTCAAGAACCAACATAAAAATGATGAAAAGACATCAACATGCGCACCTTCTTTTTTGTTTTCTTTTTAAAACCCCTAGCAGAGAACTAGGGAAGGAGCTAATATGCTAGATGCAGTAAAAGAACTGACGACAGGAGATAGTGATGATGACAAGAATATGATGAACAACAAACAAACTATATATATATGTATCGCCCTGCTCTCCCTGACGAGAGTAAAGGGAACCAGAGAGACGCTGGACGGATGCAGAGGGATGAAGAAAATCAATGCTCGAAGGAAGAAGCTCTGCGCACTTGAATACTTAAAAAAATCTTCAACCTTTTGAGTTGTTGTTGTTGTTAACCTTTTACACGATCAAACCAGATTTTCCTTTATAGTGTCAATCGGATGTGATCAAACAAAGGAATTGATAAGAACGGGTAATGAGGCATCCAAGGAAGGATTAAGATCGAGCAAGAGTCCAAAGACAGCAGGGAACTGTGAGGGAAAGATGTAAAAAGGAAGGACTCTGGAGTGAAACACGCCTTAATACAGGGCGTCTTTTATGAATTGACGACCTTCACAGAGACGTTTCTTGAAACACGACCTAGGAAAGGGCGTTTCTTCCTGGATTTAATTTTGGAAATAAAACCTTGCCTTGTTTGAAAACTGAGATAACACGCCTGAGATAACGGCGTTAATTAAAATCACGCCCTGAGAAAAGGCGTTACTCACAAAATGCCTTTTATTTTGAAAATAGATAATTCCAGAAATTAAGGGATAACACCATGAATTGACGCCCTCATATACGGTCGTCCTTTCTTTGAAAACGCCCTACAACAGGTCGTTATTTTTGAAATTAACACCCTTAATCAAGTCGTGACTCACAAAAATACAGGAAAAATGCAGAAAAACTCACAAAAATAGAAAAACTTCATGTTATAGGAATATTGAAGTCCACTTGGGGCATTTATATAATAACATGAGATTTGATCAACAAAACGTCATTTTTGGCGTGTCTACAGTGGGCTTCTCAGCCTGCGCAATAATCCTCCTGTAGAGCCCCTGCCGCTTTATGTCGGGCCGGTCTGTTAAGAACGACAGAAATATGATGGGATCAATAGATACAAAACTCAGATGCTAAACAGAAAAACACTGCAGTCAAAAAGGAAAAGATTATACCTGCTGGTCCATCATAAAATACGGAGAGCGGCCAGTATAGATAAGCTACCTCCTTGGAGCGGGAGGCAGCCTCCTTGATGAGCCAGCACACATCACCAAATAGCTGGCACTTCTCTACCAACGCTGCCAAATCATTATGGCCATGAAGGTCGAGGCAGCGAAACAAGTCGAGATGGTCCATGCCCCAGCCATCGACATAATGAAATGATATAAATAGCGGCTTCTTCAAAATGCCAGCTATTGGGCTCTCTGCAGATAATCCATGCAAATTCAGCAGAATGAACAGCCAGGACGTTTGCTTATAGTACGTCTGAGTTCTATCCTCCCGACGCACAAACGTCCTATATGGATGAAATTTATCAACTGGACCCCTCCAATGAGCTACTGCCGGGAGCGGCTCTTCAACGGGGAATGGATACTGCTGCTCCTCCAAGCGAGCGCCCCCTACATGGCTAAGATGTTTCAGGTTCTACATAAAGGTGTCCTCGTTGATGGCAGCAAAGACGGGAGCAAGCGGCTCGGAATTCTTTTCCTTCAGAGCTCGGCGCTGGGCCAGATAGTTCTCTGCCTCCCTCGGGTTCTGCGAATAAAGCTTTCTCAGA
Source organism: Amorphophallus konjac (assembly GCA_022559845.1). Taxonomy (NCBI): domain Eukaryota; kingdom Viridiplantae; phylum Streptophyta; class Magnoliopsida; order Alismatales; family Araceae; genus Amorphophallus; species Amorphophallus konjac. The sequence goes on along the minus strand of CM040124.1, from coordinate 116,296,035 downwards.
TGGGCCTCAGAAATTTCAAACACCGGCCCAGGCTGCTGTTTTAGGAAGGAGCGCTCTGCAACGTCCCAGAAGGTGCCTCTACCGTCTCTATAAAAGCCGGTCCGGATATTCCACCATTTGATATATTCTGATGTTACCCGGGGAACAGTTAGAAACAACGGGCACCCTGAAGATTGCGTCGTCATGACGATGATAGAAATCCCACCACAATCGGCCCTCGCCAACAATGAGGGACCCGTGCTTGGCCCGGCTGTCTAGAGGAAACTGGGCAGCTGAAGTTGGAATATGCTGGTCGTAGCCGAAGTTTCGCCCAAAGCGGAACGGATAGTACGGCTCCAACAGAAGCAGGCCACTCTTCCTATAAACCAAAACACTGGGCCGAATTGCCATGGCCCATCTCACCAGCTCCGGTTCCAGGATAGGCCGAGCAATGTTGACCCCGGAGATGGGGTGGATATATGTTTCTACCTCCTCCAGCTTGCATTCTCTCTGAGGATCAATCAAAGGAGCCGAACCTGCTGCCAAGCTCCAAAAATGTATGCTACCAGGAGCGTCCATCGGTACCTTTATCAGTAGGCCCCTGATTTTAAATAGCTGATCATAAAAGGGACCAGGCTCAGCGCTGGCAAATTCAATCATCCTGGGTGACACTGTATCCGCCTGCAAGGTTCTCGGAGCTAATTCGGGGAATATGCTGCAGACCCAGGCATTGAAGAAATGAAAAGGACCCACGGTCCTCAAAGAAGGGGGAGTCCGATGTCTGTACAGGTCCCCCAAGGATTTGTATATCAAACACAGGGCCACTGGGCAGAGCGACAGCCTCATCCCCCATGCCATCTGACAGGCTGGATATATGACCTCTGGTCGAATGACTGTCTCGTCCCCTTGTGGAAGAGCAAAAGTGCACAGCCAGAATGTGAGATAGGCTGCACAGTGTGTGATAGGATCTACCCTTTCCGGATTGGGACCACCTTTGCCCGCATGGCGCAATGAAGATGGCAATGCCGATTTATAGCGGGGAGCTCTTATCTGCTTGCTCGCGACAGGACCCATGGAAGGGAAATCTGCGTATTTTAGGGGACCGGCGAAGAAATACTGAAGCCACTGCCCGATCCGGACCCTCAGTTTGCTACCTTTCTCTCGAGGATGATAGCCTTTGGAGGATCCTCTACTATATGCTAGACAGATGGAGCGATAAACCTTCATCAAATATCGGTAAGAGAAGCCGAGGGAATACTTGCCTTCTCCATCAGAGCTGTCTTTCTCGGAGTCCGCCAAACAGACTTCTTCATACGGCTCGCCATCAATGGGCAGGCCGGAAAGCTGTGATAAGCTCCAAAGATCCAGAGATGTCTCCCCCTCCGCCGTATAGAAAGTGTTGAACAAAGGGCAGAACACCTCAAACATCCCACAGCACAGCCCCCGGGATATGGGATACCGGAATCTGGAAGCAAAGACACTGTGATACACTCCTGCTCTGATTAGCAGGGGGGCATACTCTAGCAGAACAAACTCTGTAAATTCCACTGCCCCCACTTGGAATAGGTCAGAGTCAGTGATCTTGGTGTCTCCAAACCAGTCGGCCGCCAGAAGATACTTAAACTGAATGACCGAGCAATTTAGCACGAAGGGCTCTTCGCGATATCCCCACTTTATAGGTGCCAAGAACATGCCGTAGCCGGGCTTCTCCCTATGAACTCGGCTGCTGACATTATCCCACCGGGCTGGTGTGAACTCAGGTGCCCGGATCAGCATTTTCTTCTCGGGTTCCAGCTCCGATATTCCAAGGACTGCACCCCAGTCTCGCTTCTCTCCGGGAAGATAGATGGCCTGGCCACGATATACTGAGTCCTTCAGGCTATCCCGTTCAGCAAGAATGGCAGCTTCGACTACGCGAGCTATCCGGTAGTCTCGCATGCCGCTCACTGTGAAAGTCCGTATGAACGGCATCAGATGTCGGTCCTTCGGAAAGTCTGGCCGATAGTTACTATCCCACCTGAAGCATGTCTCGATCACCGTGGAATATACCCGGGCCGTCTGCACTGTGTCGGTTTCAGAATCAGAAGATTCGTCAACCGAAGCTATTCAATCATATCCATAATCCAAGCTGTGCACGTTCAACCAATTCACTCTGGCCCGAGATATGTCTGGCTGGGCCGATGAACTAGCTCCGATAGCTCCGGAAGATGCAGCAGCAGAGCCAGAAGCCATTGCTATATCTGCAAACAAAAGAAGAAATGTGGATTAAAAGTCAGTCTTATAAGGATTGCAATATGAGATTCTATAGAAATTTCGGCAGCATATCCCCTTATTCGGAATCTGCCCAAAAGAATAGGGAGTCACCAACCAAGAGGGGGTGATCAAGGAAGTAAAGGGATTGAATCCCAAAAGACGTCACCCAGGACGGAAGGGCTCGCGGCAACGGCCGAGAGGACGGAGGCGGCTCGCACCGAAGAGAAGAAATGGAGAAAAGATGAAGAAAGAGAAAGTTGAGTGAAGAATGAGGAAAAAAGGGCCATCGGCGCCCTAAATAGGGGCCCAGGCGACTGAGGTCTCGGCGCGGCAAAATGCGTGCCGAGAACCTCTCGCCCGGGAGCCCCCCGGTGGCCAGAAGGCGCGCCGAGAAGCCCCCAGGCCGAGAAGCCCCAGGCCGAGAAGCCCCAGGCCGAGAAGTCCCCAGGCTGAAAAGCCCCAGGCCGAGATCCTCTGCGGCCGGGGCGCGCCGAGAAGGTCCCCGCGCCGAGAAGGTCCCCAGGCCGAGACCCTCTACGGCCAGGGCGCGCCGAGAAGCCCCCAGGCCGAGAAGTCCCCAGGCCGAAAAGCCCAGGCCGAGATCCCCTGGCAGCCAGAGGGCGCGCCGAGAAGGTCCCCGCGCCGAGAAGGCCTCCCAGGCAGAGACCCTCTGCGGCCAGGGCGCGCTGAGAAGCCTCTCAGGCCGATAACATCCAAGGCCGAGACCCCCGCGTCGAGAAGCTTCGCGCCGGGAGGTACTGCAGGCCGAAAAGCCCCAAATGCTGAAAATGATGACAGAAATTATGAAGAGAAGAAACATCGATGTGCAGAATACTGTTACAGCAAGATGATCAGGTCTGAGGACTGAATTGAAGACAAATTGAGGAAGATACCCTCGAATAGTGAAAGACACCTGCAACCCCCGTGGCGCTTATTCTGCGCTTACGCCGCCCGCAGGTGGGGGGCATTTGTTGACACCCGGAAAATGAACAAGGGTGGAAGCATGATTGAAAAGAAGATCTGACCAACAGCGAAAGACTGGGGCTGATGTCCGAGCTCGTCGCCATCCGAGTGACGATATTGATAAGATAAAACCCTATCTACGGACTGATAGAACCCTGTCTACGGACTGATAAAACCCTGTCTACGGACTGATAAAACCCTATCTACGGACTGATAAATCCCTGTCTACGGACTGATAGAACCCTGTCTACGGACTGATAAAACCATGTCTACGGACTGATAAAACCCTGTCTACGGACTGATAAATCCCTGTCTACGGACTGATAGAACCCTGTCTACGGACTGATAAAACCCTATCTACGGACTGATAAAACCCTGTCTACGGACTGATAAATCCCTGTCTACGGACTGATAGAACCCTGTCTACGGACTGATAAAACCCTGTCTACGGACTGATAAATCCCTGTCTATGGACTGATAAAACCCTTTCTACGGACTGATAAATCCCTGTCTACGGACTGATAGAACCCTGTCTGTGGATTGATGAAAATTGCAATCGTGACGTCAATACAAGATATTTCAGAAATGATAGACCATTTGGGATGATGATACATTTGAAGAAACCCTAAGTGGGCCTATATGAAGATGGCGCCCAAAGCCCATGTCGAAGCCCAGATATGGCGCCGAGAGATCAAGGTTGAGCGCGCCGGGAAGCATGCCTCAGGCGCGCCGTGAAGATGCCTGCCGAGAAGGAAGAGGAAAGGGGTTATAAAAACCCCTCCCTTCGATAGAGATAAGGGGGGACAACATCGGAGAGAGAAAAAATCAAGGCCTCCGGGATCGATCGACTGGAGAGAAAAAAAATCTGAAGGAAAAAAAAAAGAGAGAAAGCCAGATAGAGAAAGGGGATCATTCTGAGAGAAAGAGCCACCCCTCCCCTTTCGATCAACAGAGAGGAAATAGAAGAGAAGAAGAAGGAAAGCTCCAGGTGGGCACTGGGGAGGGAGAGGAGTCAATGCTCCACCCTCCCCTCCATGTTTTCTTTCTTTATCTGATGTAATATAGCGAGTTCCCTCTCGATCTATCAACTGTACCTGGAGTTTCGGCCTTGATTTTTTAGATTTATGCTTTACATTTTCTTTCATGAGCGGTGTAATATTTCCCATATGCAATACAAGAAGCACCAAGATGCCCGTCTGGGTATTGATGGTTTAAGATATCGATCTCTGTCCATCTGTCTCTCTATGCATATGGTCTTCGTCTGAAAGGAACATAGATCAGATTCTTTGGGTTTCAAAGTCGATCGCAAGGGTTTATCCCTCGAAGAGGGACGAGGATAAGACTCCTAACCCCATCCAATGGGTTACTGAGTTTTGTCTTCTTCTTCCCTCTCCGATCTCGATGTCTGTTTTCCATACATATATGATCTGTTTTCTTTTTTTGAAGGAGCCCCCTTTGGCGGTTCAGGAACCAGAGATATCAGTCTCTTGGTCTCCTCAGCCGCCCAGCTCTCATAAATAACGATCGGATCTCAGGTTCTCCATCCTAAACATTGGATGCTTAGGGCCTGAAGTTTATACGATTGATAGCCCTTCCTTTTCCGTCGATTTAACATCACTGGGCTCATCTGGAGGGGTCGGAGGACAGTCACCTCCTGACTCCCCCAAACGGCCTGCAACAGACGGGCAAAACTCTCAACGGAACCAGGTGATGGTATGATCTCCCCCGTTTGATTCCTTCATCCAAAACCCTTGGCACCCTTCTAACAGCGATCTCCATGAAATTCCTCCCTTGCATCTCTGACCCAGCATTGATTCGAGCCTGAAATCCCCAGAAAACACCCAAACAGAGCATCGTTTCTGGGCTCTGGAAAACCCGAGATTCTTCTGCAATTTCACCCTCCCGGCGTGCGAGCTTCCCCGCCGAGAACCACAAGGCCGAGAGGCCTTCCCCGTCTTTTGGCTAAACGACAACCCAGTTGGTTACCAACGCTTTCCTCGTGAGGCTATGTGTGCGAGGCTCCCGGCGTGTAGACTCCCGGCGTGGCCAGAAGCACGCCGGGAAGCCCTCTGCCGAGAACCCTTCGGCCTTCATAACCACCCTCACACCTTTTGCCCAATATTGAAGCTGCCCCTCTCGGCGCCCCCCCCTTCCCGGCGCGCCCATGAGCCCGCCGAGAAGCTCCAGGCCGAGAGGCCTTATTCCTTTTTTTTGCCAAACCTAATACTACTCCTCTCGGCGCCCCCCTTTTCGGCGCGCTCAGGAGCCTGCCGAGAGAGACCAGGCCGAGACCCCCCCCCCCCCTTGGCCAACCAATTGCTCAGGCCGAGACCCCCCTTTGCCAGCCCAAGGACCGCGCCGAGAAGCCTTTGGCCGGCCCAATGACCAGGCCGAGAGCCTCCCCTCGTCCATTAAATGTCCAGGCCGAGAGCTCCTTTTTGCCAATCAAGATCACACCGAGATCCCTCCTTCAGCCAGATGAAACCCACTCCGAGGCCCATCTCTGCACCATTCTTCTATAAACTTCTGAAGCTCCCCCTTTCACCTGTTTAAGGAGATATTTATAAACCATCACTTGTGTCTTGATGAGACACAATAAATGGGGAAGATCTCCCCTACAGCTTCTGTCCCGAATCCGAATTTCACCGATGCCTTATGAACCTAAAGAACCATGTCATTACATGTGTTCTGACGGGTTCCAAGGGAATATTGATCAATAATATGAAGGCAAGAGATGTCCCTGGGCCTGGTGCCCATCTTTGTTCGGTCGTTGTCCCGGCTCTCCGTGGATGATGACCTATTCTTCCTTGGCATAATCCAGGTTGAGGGAACATGCTGCCGAAATTTACATAGCCCCACCAATCGAGTGTGGTATTCTCCTATAACCCCGCTGGCCCACGGAGTTATGCCCTTGTGCGATCTCTGATGGCCCTCCAAAGGGGGATATTAATAAGATATCGCACTCGTACCGGGTGTGTTACATCAGGACCGGTCCCCATCCGAATTCCGGGTTATGTCTATATATATGTATACCCGATCTTTTGCGGAGTCTACCCTGCCGCTGCATGGGTGGTTTCCTATTCCCCACTTGGCATCATCCAAGATGGTGGGAATATGCCGGCGGGTTTCCCCCCGTAATTAATAAACCCCTGTTCTGTTCAAATACGTTTAAACGTCTTGTAAATAGATGAACTTTGTCTCCTTTGAGCATACGGTTTTACCGCTGTCTTCCTCCTACCTCTAGCGTTTAATCAAGGGTTGTCTTCCTTAGGGAGGACGTAATTAACGTCATAGCGTTCAGGGTATGACGGACTACTAGTCCAGACACGATCACTCACAATCGACTGACCAAGTCAGATCGAGCGCACAATAAGAATCATCACCACAGTGACTGGCACGCCAATAAACCCATAAACATAAATAGATAAATAAAAACAATAAACAAGATGAGAAGAGAGATAAAAAAATGTGCATCAAACACCCGGTTGAAGCGGTATGTGGGGAACAACGGGAGTTTGAGATTGTGACGGGAACTGGAATGAGGGTGGTTGTTGGCTTGCTTGTCCTTAAAGCGAGGGAGACTAGATGGCTTGCGCCAATGAAGGAGATGGAATGGCCTGCACGGACTCTTGGAGAGGTGCGATGGCCGGAGTTGATTCCTGGGGCGTGGGGGAAACAGATTTCCCCTTCAGAATGGCCTGGAAGGCCCGGAGCTGTTCAGAGGTAAGCTCCGTGTTGGCGAGGACGCCCAGTAAAGAAGAGATATCCTGTGGTGGGGATGTGTCCCCAGCAATAACCTGCACCTCATGCGAGGGCTCATGAGAAGGACCCGAGTCCATAGCATAGACTCGCGGGTCGGCTGACAAACCACGACTAGGGTGGTTCTCCTCAAAAGACTAGTGAGCCATGCTCACAGTTTTCCCAGAACGTAAAAACATACACTAGCAAGCAGGTAGCAGAGATTATCAAACAAGTGGATGCCTTTACACCTTTTTTGTGTTTAGATTTTGATGATTTTTTTTATTTTTAGCGAGATCCGAAGTTCACACAAAATAGGGACCCTAGTTTATTTTTGTTTCACCGCCGTGTCAGCTAGGGTCTCTCGTCTCACCACGAATGGGATGACTAACTCCGGAGAACTTCAATGGTACAACTAGCCCAGTGAACGAAGAGGAGATTCTTCGATGTCGGGGACTTACGAAGGTCCCAGTGGAGGAGATTCTAGTCCGTTGAGAGGAATTCTCAAACGGAGAGTCCTTCCTTCACCGGGAAAGGGTGATCCTTAGAAAAAATGAAAAAGGATATAAAAATAGGGATGGATGTATGCAATGGAATGCTGACAGAGATATAGAGTAAGAAAACAATAGAAATAATAAACATATAATGAACACCCAACCAATCACAACTGACAGTGCTGCCGTGAGCACAACAGGGGCGCGCGAGGGCGCCAAGGTGGAGAGGCACGGACGGTGCCGAACTTGCAAGGGTAGCCAAAAGGAAGCAGACGAAGTCCCACCGTGATCGCCAATCTGTGAGCGACGTCACGCGGTTCGGGGATCGAAGAAGACGCGGAGTGCTCGGGCTCCTCTTGTTTGCTGCAACACAGAAATAAGAGAAAAGAGAAGGGGCCACCACGGGAGATTGCTCCGGTGGGGCGAGCGGGACAAATGTAATATAGAAAGATATGGGGGTTAAACGGCCATAGCGGGAAGTGACTCGCCGCGGCCTCGGGGGGACGGGAATGGTGCAGAAATCAAATAGCAAGAATTAGAACGGCCATTGGGGAAATGACTCGCCTCGGCCTCGAGAATATGAGCAGATAAGAATATAACAGAATGTAAGGAGAATATAAAGAACGGGAATTTAAACGGCCATTGGGGAAGTGACTCGCCGCGGCCTCGAGAATATGAATAGATAAGAATATAACAAAATATAAAGAGAATATAAGAACGGGAATTTAAACGGCCATTGGGGAAGTGACTCGCCACGGCCTCGAGAATATGAGCAGATAAGAATATAACAGAATATAAATAGAATATAAGAACGGGAATGTAAACGGCCATTGGGGAAGTGACTCGCCGCGGCCTCGAGAATATGAGCAGATAAGAATATAACAGAATATAAAGAGAATATAAGAACGGGAATTTAAACGGCCATTGGGGAAGTGACTCGCCGTGGCCTCGAGAACATGATGTGATCGCCAAGTGCCAAAAGACCCCAAAATAAAGAAAGTGATCACGCCTACCTCAAGAGCGGGAAGTGGCGGGTTGCTTCTTCCTCCCCCTTCGGCTGGCCGACGGAGAGGGCTTTCCTTGGGTACCCTTGCAAAACAACAGACAATAGATAAATAGAATTAGAAAATGGCAGTGTAGTATCAATCCCTTGTGATGAAAATAACGAAATCGCGACAGGACACACACCTGGTTGGTGTGGTTTTAAACCCCTCTCGGACTCGAGTAGGAGGAAAATGCGATGATGGATGCAAGAAGTATATAAGAAGAGGCGCCCTTATGAAGGGGGATAGAGGATGCGAGATGATGAATGCAAAAGAACTACGAAGAAAAGGAAAGCATTGGCTTATTGGATGTGCCAATGGCAAAATCCGGCGGAGCTTCGGCAGTGTAGGGACGACGTAGAAGCGCGGTGGACGAAGACGACCTTCCTCTCGCGAGCGTGGGCACCCGAGAAGCCGGCGGAACCTCCACATACAAAAGACCCCACGGGTTAGAAATGACTCCGGTAGCCTCTAGGCTCCGCCAGCCTATCGGATCTCTTTTCTGCTCCCTCAGAACTGAGGGGGTGGGCCTCTATTTATAGGGCTCTGGAGGGTGGAGGCGTCTAGGACACTGGACACCTCCATCAGGGCCGAAGTAATATTTTATTCTATTTTTATTCATTTTTTTTGAATATTTTTATGAAGGCGTCCAGGGTCCCAGACGCCTCCATAAGGTCCACCGAACTCCACCGAAAGCCGCACGCGGTTTGGCACAACACGTGGTTTTGTGAGCGGCGCCTCGTGATTTGGAAATGGGCGCGTCCAATTGTCTGGACGCTTCCACAATTGGCTTTTTCACACACGACAAACCGACGATCGGTGGGCTGGGCCCCGTGAGCAAGGTGATGGAGGCGTCCAGGGTCCTGGACGCCTCCATAAATATATTATTTTTATTTGATTTTTGTTTTGTTTTTTATGATTATTGATATTATTTTTATTGTTTTTGCATTGATGGAGGCGTCCAGGCAAGTGGACGCCTCCATGATTTTAAATTTTTTTATTTTTTGGTCATTGATGGAGGTGTCCAGGCGCCTGGACACTTCCATGATTTTGATTTTTTTAATTTTTTTGGTCATTGATGGAGGTGTCCAGGCGCCTGGACACTTCCATGATTTTTCACGAAAAAATTCAAAAAAATGTAAAAAAATTCATAAAAATAGGAAATCAATCACCAGAGTAATTAAAAATGTGAAGGCCGCCTTGGAGTATCATAGTGTAATATGAGATTTACTCACGGTAATGTCAAGAACGGCGTGTCTACAATAGTGCCTCACGCACACTTAGGGTCGATGCATGTGTATTTCAGGTCTGCGCTAGCTACATGACAGAGTCTGTGCTAGTCCTTCTTGCATCTTTTCAGATACATAGACAAGTAAATTGCCTAATTCCATACCACATGACTGACACTTTGTTCGTTAAAATGACAGGTGAGACTGATGATCAAACACTTGACGCGTGTCCCAACTACCTGCGAACTCCAAGTCACGAGCAACTAAAGTACCGAGATGAAAGGCATGTGATCCAAAGCAAAAGGTGAAGCTCTGTGTTTGACACGTGGAAAGCAACCTAATGAAGATGCTGCCATGTGGCCATCCCAGGCTCAGATCTGAACGAATTTGTGGTCGGGAAACATGGTTTCCACAAGCCCATCATCTGTTGCCTTATAAAAGGGGCAGATCACCCATTGTCGAGGAGAGAGAGAAGATACAGAGAACAAGACACTGAGCATACATAGAAGCATATACAGAGAGGATAGCAGTAGCCAAGTCAAGAGGACATTCCAGAAAATCGAGAGAGAAGGAGTTTAGAGATTTGAGAGAGCTTTGAGAGGAGTGCATAAATTCGTTTGAAGGGTGTGAGTCTGAATTTCTGTAAGTCATTATTTTCGACTTCTTGGTACAATACCAGAGCTGATCTGCTCTTTGTGAGAGCTACATATTATTTTACTATTTTTTTGTTACTTTTGTTTTTCAATTTCAAACTCTTGTTATAGCAAGCCGTGAGTCAGCGGTGGATAAGGTGTAATCCCTAGCGGTAGAGGCAGATTTCTATGATAGCTTAAGCTGTAAAGCTAAACGTGTGTTGGGAAGTTTTCCTCGAAGCTGTGGATCAGCAAATCAAAAGCTGTGTATCAGCAGTGAAGCCACACTTGGTTTAAGTGTGGGGTGGACGTAGATCTCTGCAGGAGATCGAACCACCTAAAAATAGCTTGTCTATGCTTGATGGTTTGTGATCGCTGCATTTATATATCTGGTTGTTATCTTGCTTCGTTTGATTGATATATTGAGTATTCTAGAGATTAGAGAAGGTATATCAAAAGGTACTATTGGAAGGATAAGTTAGGCTTATCTGAAAAGCGGTTTATCTTGCGTGAGGACACTCTTTGAGTTCTACCTCCGCTAAGTACCTCTTCACACTTCATCTCTCTGGAATTTAGCTTTGCTGTTGTTGTGTTTCACCTGTCTAATTGAATTTACTCAATCTATCTATTCATATCACTAGACTAAGTCTTTTGTTAATTCAGTAACTCTAGTGATTCTATGTCTACATTGGCTGTTCTCATTAAGCAACTTTTAATTCCGCATTTTATCTGCTTAATATTGGTTTAAGATTTGGGGTAGATCTATTCACCCCCCCTCTAGATATATATCACGTGGTATCAGAGCCTATCTCTTCTGCTGGACTGACATCCTGAAGAGATAGACATCGTGTATGCTAGAAGAATGACAGCTGAAGGACAATCTACAACCAAGCCTCCATACTTTGATGGTTCAAACTATGCATACTGGAAGAACCGTATGCAAGTTTTCTTGAGAGCAAAAGATTTTGAACTCTAGAAAGTTGTTAGCAAAGGCCCCTTCAAACAGTCTGAGGATGAGGATTTATGGACACGAGAGCAAATCCGAAGATCAACTCTTAACTGGAGCGCTATCAACGCCATCCAGTGCGCCCTTCATCCCACGGAGTTCTCTAGGATCTCATCCTATTCATCAGCTAAGGAGATGTGGGATAAATTGGAAGTTATATACGACGGGACATCCCAAGTGAGAGAGACCAAAGCCAACATGCTGGTCTCTGAGTATGAGGTGTTTAGGATGAGGCCGAATGAGACTATTGCAGAGATGTATGCTCGCCTCATGATTATCACCAACGGATTTAGGACCCTTGGCAAAGTTTACTCTGAATATGAGCTAGTGAGGAAGATTCTACGTTTCTTAACTCCGATCTGGCACACCAAAGCGATTGTAATTGAGGAGTCCAGGGACTTAAAGACCACCAAGGTTGATGAGTTGATCGGTTCACTCATGACATATGAGATGAACCTGCCAAAGGCAGATGAGCTGGAGAAGAAGAAGAAGAGACCAATTGCATTGAAGGCCAATTCCTGTAAAAGTGGGTCATCTAGCGACCACTGCTCCTCAGGGTTAGAGATTGAAGGTGATCAGCTCGCTATACTGACTCGACGGTTCAAAAGGTTTCTGAGAAAAGAGGGAAGAAACTTTGGAAGAAGACAACATAGTGATAGAAGACAGATGAGGTACAGAACTAATCCTGCCAAAAAGACTGACACCACTGTTTGCTATCATTACAGGAAAGCTGGCCACATGAAGGTAGAATGCCCGGAGCTCCAGAAACTGAAGGAAATAGGAAAGAAGAGAAACACGAAAGCAAAGCTATGATTAGTACCTGGAGTGATGAGGATGAGGACAATCTCAACTGCACCTCGGAGAGTGAAGGAGAGGGAAGTCAAGTATGGCCTGATGGCTAGGGACTACGACAAAGAAGAAAAAAATGATGAGGTAGCATCTCCCTTCGAAAATTACACTCTTATTGATTGGGAAGATGCTTATGGTGAATTGTTGGATAAAGTTGGTGATATTAGAAAAGAAAATAGATGTTTAAAAAGAAAAGTTAATTCACTGGTTAATGATACTACCATGTCTGACAGAATTGCATATCTTGAAATAGAAAATAACTGTCTAAAATAATATGCTGCTGAATGTGATGAAATAAAATCTGTTTTAATTGATGCTAGGAAGGAGAGTGATATGCTGAAAAATGTAATTGATGACTTAAAGCTGAAATTTCAAAGTTGTGAAAATGATATGAAAATTGTTAATGAAAAGTATGAAGCTTTGTTGAATGTCAACGTTGAGTTGAAGAAATCAATAGAAAATCTTGAAAAAGAAAATGAGGATAAGCAGAAAACCCTTGAGAGCATGACCCAAGGTACTGAAAACTTAAATGCTCTTTTGGGAACAAGGGTGAATTTCAGCAAAGAGGGTCTTGGTTTTAATCCCACTGCTAAAAGAAGCTTTGAATTCAAAACTGGTTCATTTATTGCAGAAAAGGGAAAGAACACCCCTGTTATTAAAATGTATAGTGGAAACAATGCTGAATTTTTTTTATAAAAATTGCTAATAAAAAAAAGCCCAACGCTCAGGACAAGGGCAAACAAAAAGTGGAGGTGTCCAGCAGTTCACGCACACACAGGTCTACACCTCAGGGCAGACACCAGTATAGGGGTAAACCGTCTGCAATATCAAAACCCCAGAGTAACTCCAGTAGGTCTCCACAGAAAGGTAACTGGAAAATACAAACCACTCCCTTGCATATTCCAGGTGGACCCACTACTGTCGGGAGATCATAGAGTAACAAAAATTATCCCAGAGCTCAGACCTACCATGCATATCATTATGCACAGCCATATGAGTTCAGTAGGTATGAAAAGGATAGAGTTTATGGAAGGTCTACATATCACTCAAATCCCACTCAGAAGAATAGACCTCAGGTTAGAAACTGGTTTGGATAATCTAGGACATGGAACCCAAGGAAACACACTTCCTATGGTCAGCCTAGGACCAACCCAGGGTATACTTCACCCAATGTTGTCCACACAATGAATGATAACAAACACAGGAACAACAAAAAGAAAACAAACAAATCCACAAGGCAATATGTTCCAAAACAAATGTGGATACCTAAATATTTGTTATCTTATTTTGATGATTCATTTGTTGTTTTGGGGCCCAAACATTTTTGGGTTCTGAACTTTTCTACATGATCCTTGATGCAGGTATGCCTGGCAGCCAAGCAAAATCTGTGGTACTTGGACAGTGGCTGCTCCAGGTATATGACGGGGGACATGGCCAAATTTTGTATGCTGGTTGAAAAGAATGGAGGCCTTGTCACCTTTGAAGGTAATACCAAGGGTAAGATTATCGGATCAGGAAAGGTAGGTAAGTGCTCTACCTGTTGTATTGATGAAGTTATGCTAGTAGAAGGTCTTGCATATAATTTCTTAAGTATTAGCCAGCTTTGTGATAAAGGTCATAGGGTAATTTTTGACTCTACTGGTTGCAACATTTATGAGCCTAATTCTGATAATGTTAAATTTTCTGGTAAAAGAGTTAATAACATTTACCTAGTTGACCTAGATGATGTAGCACATTCAAACCTGTGCCTTAGTGCTAACAAGGATGACCTAGCCTATCTTTGGCATCGTAGACTAGGTCATGCTAGTTATACAATGCTACACAAACTTAATAAGCATTCCTTGGTTAGAGGACTTCCTGAAATATCGTTTAAAATTGATAATGTTGTATGTGAGGCATGCACTCAATCCAAACAGACTAGGAAATCATTCAAGTCTCGAACAGAAAACCTATCTTCTAAATCATATGAGCTGATTCACATGGATCTCTTTGGACCCACTAGATCAGCTAGTTTATCTAATAGAAGATATGGTTTTGTATTAGTTGATGATTTCTCTAGGTTTACTTGGGTGTTTTTCCTCACACACAAAAATGAAGCATTTAATGAATTTCTGGAGTTCTATTTAAAAATAAAACAAAATAATGATAATTCTATTCAGAATATCTTGTCTGATCATGGTGGTGAGTTTGATAACTCACAGTTTGATGACTTCTGTAGGGACAATGGTATAACACACAGGTTCTCCTCTCCAAGAACTCCAGAGCAAAATGGCGTAGTAGAAAGGAGGAACCGGACCCTAGTGGAGATGGCTCGAACACTGCTGGTGGAATGTAACCTACCAAGAAAATTTTGGACTGAGGTAGTCAACACTGCATGCCATATAGTCAACAGAGCCATGGTAAGGTCATTTACCCAGAAAACTCCTTATGAAATTCTCAAGGGTAAAAAACCTACACTAGTTTATTTCAAGGTCTTCGGTTGTAAGTGTTTTGTGCATGTCAATCCTCAAAGAGATCTTGATAAATTTGAACTTAAAAGTGATCTCAGAATCTTTCTAGGATACTCAGAAACATCTAGAGCCTATAGGGTATTCAATTTAAACTTTAAAATAGTAGAAGAATCTCCACATGTGTTCTTTGATGAAACAATGACTAAGCTTGAAAATGACTTGTGCAGGGAACATGATAATGGAGAAAATCTGAAAGATGAAAATCCTGCAGATGAATCTAAAGAAAATGATGCAGAGGAGCCTGGTTCTCAGGGGGGGGTAAATGAGGTTCAAGGTAATCAAGTTATCACTGTCAGATTTCTTAGAGATCATTCTATAGACAATATAATTGGTAACTTGCATGAACCCCCTAGAACCAGATCTTATCTCAGAGCTCAGAATGAATTAAATTCCTTTGCATTAGTATCACACATAGAACCCAAAAACATAGACAGTGCCCTTAGTGACATGCATTGGATCAATGCCATGCATGAGAAATTAAATCAATTTGATAGGAATAAGGTATTGCACCTAGTTCCACCTCATGATCATGGGACTATCATTGGGACTAAATGGGTTTCCAGGAATAAAATCGATGAGCAGGACAATGTTGTTAGGAATAAGGCGAGATTGGTAGCACAGGGGTATAATCAAGAATATGGTATTGACTTTGAAGAGTCTTTTTCCCCTGTGGCTAGGTTAGAGGCTATCAGAATTCTGTTAGCATGTGCATGCTCATTAGGATTCACCCTTCAGCAAATGGTTGTGAAATCTGTATTTCTGAATGGAGAAATTAAAGAGGATGTCTTCGTAAGATAGCCTCCTGGTTTTGAATGTATAGATTTTCCTTATCATGTTTATAAGTTGAATAAAGCTCTATATGGATTGAAACAAGCTCCTAGAGCTTGGTATGACAGGCTCAGTAAGTTCCTCTAAGACAAGAAGTTCACAAGAGGTGAAATTGACCAAACCTTGTTCACAAAGGTATGTCATCCAGACATTCTCATTGTTCAAATATATGTGGATGATATAGTTTTTGGTTCAACTAACCTGAAAATGTGTAAAGAATTTTCTAATTTAATGACACATGAGTTTGAGATGAGCTCTATGGGTGAGCTAAAATTGTTTCTTGGACTGCAGGTGACACAGACTAAAGAGGGAACTTTCATCACTCAGTCTAAGTATATAAGGGATCTACTGAAGAAGTTCAAATGAGAAAACCTAAAGGAGATAACAGCACCAATGGGTACATCAACTAGCCTTGATGATGACCCAAAAGGTAAATTGGTTGACACCAAGTTGTACAGAGGTATGACCGGATCCCTTCTTTACCTTACTGCATCTAGGCCTGATATACAATTTGCGGTGTGTTTATGTGCTAGATTTCAGGCTAGTCCTAAAGAGTCACATCTTAGTGCTGTTAAGAGGATTTTTAGATATCTGACAGGCACCCTAGAACTAGGTCTTTGGTATCCTGCCAAGTGTGACCTAGACCTACTAGCTTACACTGATGCAGATTATGCTGGGTGTCGATTGATAGGAAAAGTACTAGTGGGTACTGCCAATTCTTAGGTGGTTGTCTAGTGTCTTGGGCCTCCAAGAAGTAACACACTGTTGCGCTATCGACTGCTGAGGCAGAATATGTCGCAGCAGGAAATTGTGTACCCCAGGTACTCTGGATCAAGCACCAACTCACTGATTATCAGATAAAATTGGGATGCATTCCAATTTTATGTGATAATACTAGTGCTATATGTTTGACTAAAAATTATGTTCATCACCTTATGACTAAGCACATAGAAATTAAACATAATTTTCTTAGAGATAAAGTAAGCAAGAATGAAATTGAACTGAATTTCATTGAAACTAAAAAATAGATTGCTGATATATTTACTAAACCTTTGGGAAATGAAAGATTTAAATTTTTAATAAGAGAATTAGGTTTATGTAAATTTTTGCATGATGATTGATTTTGATTTCATTCTTGTACTGATGTTTGGATTAATTCCGAGAATGATTGTGTGTCAGCCTATCTTTGAAATTCTTGAAGAAATGTTCTGATGTATCTTGAGAATGGTTCAAGTCTGCTTGCTAATAGCTTTATCTGTGTCATAGTTGAGTCATCTTGATTTCAGAGGTATATAAAATGATATGTGGTGAAAAGACAGATTCTGTCTGTCTGAAAGCCCATACCATGTGTAGAGGACTATCCTCCGCCAGGTACCATGAATCAAGAGAGTCCATGCATTACACTACATTTCTTAAATGTTGGGTCTAGTGTTCTGTGGTTAGCTGTGTCTTAATGTGGAATAAACATGCATATAGACAGGGGGAGCTTTTGCTTAGAACAAGATTGCATGTTCATACTGCACTGTTCTGTTAAGAGGGAGTATGGTATAGTCATGTCTGGGTATGATCAGTTCAAGATACTCAGTTATGTTCAAACTCCTATCATTTAAACTCTCTCTTCAGATTCATAAACATTCATTACTCAGTCTCCTCTGAACTCAATTGTATCTAGTGACTTCATTCAGATCCATATCAATTACATCACGTGGTATCCATTCCCATCATTTTGTGACTTTTCCATTCCTTGATATCCCCCAGGAGCTGATTCTATGCTTCAAATTTCAATTCCCTCTTTCTGAATAAATGACAGTCTTGCAATCAGTTCATTATCTTAAGCAATAACCATCATATGTCTTCTATAAGAATCATGTTTGCTTCATGAATGAACTGCTGGTTTAATCTTCATAATCTGCAGAGTTTAAAGACTGTATTTAGAAAATAGGGTGATGAAAAATTATTTATAGTTCTCAACCCCCTTCTCATATTGTGACAGATAAGATCTTTACAGTATCTGAAAATGAAAGACTTAGTGAAATCTAGGTTGAGAAACTCAGATAGTGTATTGTTTTTAAACAAGTCACTTTGAAAAATTAAAAAGCGCAGCACAAAGGAAATCATTATTAAAAGAATTGAATAACTTAATTGACAGAGCAATGACTGAACTGCACTGAGAAACTGAGTTCTTCATCAATGAAATGGATACAAACTCATGTCATGAAGTGCTTCATGTTAACTCTATTCACATGATCAAATCTGTAGAATTGGTTTCACTTAGTAACTGGGGGTACTGACGTCTGATAATGTGTACCCTTATGCAAAAAAAGTGTAATCATGACTACTATTTTTGATGAGAGACAGATATGGTAGTCTATGCTTAGTAACTGGGGGTACATGCATCTAACCCACGTGTACCTTTAATGACAACAGTATAGAAGTTACCTGTCTATTCAATAAGCTTAGTTTTAAAATCAAAATTGAAAAAGTTTACTGTAACCCTTGTACTTCTAGTTTCACTAAGTGTCAAATTGTTTAACCTCAATACATATCCTAGTTACTCCCATAGATATTCATTGGTTCTGAAATCAGTAGGATACAGTATTGACCAAGTCTATCATGGCTATGTGACTTAGGTTTATTGCTATAAATAGGAACTGCAACCATATATATGACATTCAGTGAATCTACTCTACCTTTTATCACTATTAAACCAGTCATCTGTCATGAATGCATAATTGTGATTCTCTGTCTGAAGACTTTCCCTATAATCTGCTTATCTATCGAACTATTGCGAAGGGTGTTACTCTATTCCCTTCCTCTCATCTACAGTATCCCTTACTCCTTGTTTGTTGATGGCAAAGGGAGAGAGAAAAAGTACTTCGTGGTATTTTGATTAAGGGGGAGAACACTTTCAGGGGGTAGATGTGTTTGGGAAGAGTATCCACGGTAGATGTGTTTGGGAAGAGTATCAAGTGTCAGGAGACTTTTTGGGGAGAGTTTCTTCAGGGGAAGAGATAGACACTTGGCAAGTTCAGGGGGAGTCTGCATATGCCTGCTGCATTGCTAATGTGTTTCATATCAAATACGCTTGATATTGGATTGATCTTGTATCATCAAAATACACCATAATTTTATATGTTTGGGTGTTGCCATCATCAAAAAGGGGGAGAATGTTAGGTCTCCTCTGGAATTGATCAATAGTGTGAAAACTGCTATGCATTGATTGTGTTTTGAATGATGTGTTTTGAATGATTGGCAACAATAGAGTTGACTTTGTTGACTATAGAGTTGACTTTGATGACTTTATATTGATCATGGTAACATTGTGTATTTTGATGAATTGGTTATATGTCAGACCTTTCCATAAAACATTTCTGCACACTTTGTTATTCTGAATCTAAGGTCGGTACATGTCTGCATTGTGCTTGCATTTAGTAGGTGCATGGTTGTGTGAGAAACACATATAAGTCAGTGCAGGCACTTGTCTTGCACTAAGTAAGGTCGGTGCAAGTAGTGCCACTCGCACATCTCAGGTCGGTGCTAGTCGTCGTCCTCACTGAGTGAGGTCGATGCAAGTTACCATGTGCGCACATAGTCGGTGCAGAGTCTACATTAAGCATACAGTCGGTGCAGGTTTCGCTTGGAGTATATAAGAGTCGGTGTAGGTAGTGTTATGAGCATAAGAGTCGGTGCAGGTTTTGCTATGAGCATATAAGTCGGTGCAGGTTTCGCTTGGAGTATATAAGAGTCGGTGCAGGTAGTGTTATGAGCATTAGAGTCGGTGCAGGTTTTGCTGTGAGCATATAAGTCGGTGCATGTTTCGCTGTGACCATATAAGGTCAGTGCAAGTTTTGATGTGAGCATTTAAGGTCTGTGCACATTTTTCTTTACACATAATAGGTCGGTGCATTATTTTGCCATTCGCATGCAAAGAGTCAGTGCACTGTCTGCTTCATGCATATTAAGGTCCGTGCATGCTTTCATACATGCGTAATAAGGTCAGTGCACACTTGTATCCTGCCCAACCAAAGTCAGTGCATTGCTTGCTTTACGATGTATAGATGTTCAGTGCACTTTCTGTGCTATATCATTACACGTAGTGCCTCACGCACACTTAGGGTCGGTGCATGTGTATTTCAGGTCTACGCTAGCTGCATGATAGAGTCTGTGCCAGTCCTTCTTGCATCTGTGCAGATACATATACATGTAAATTGCCTAAGTCCATAACACATGACTGACACTTTGTTCATTAAAATGATAGGTGAGACTGATGATCAAACACCTGACGCGTGTCCCAACTACCTACGAACTCCAAGTCACGAGCAACTACAGTACCAGGATGAAAGGCACGTGATCTAAAGCAAGAGGTGAAGCTCTATGTTTGACACGTGGAAAGCAACCTAATCAAGATGCTGCCATGTGGCCATCCCAGGCTCAGATCTGAATGAATTTTTGGGCAGAAAACATGGTATCTATAAGCCCATCATCTGCTGCCTTATAAAAGGGGCAGATCACCCATTATCGAGGAGAGAGAGAAGATATAGAGAACAAGACACTGAGCATACATAGAAGCATATACAGAGAGGATAGCAGCAGCCAAGTCAAGAGGACATTCCAGCAAATCAAGAGAGAAGGAGTTTAGAGATTTGAGAGAGCTTTGAGAGGAGTGCATAGATTCGTTTGAAGGGTGTGAGTCTGAATTTCTGTAAGTCATTGTTTCTGGCTTCTTGGTACAATACCAGAGCTGATCTGCTCTTTGGGAGAGCTACAGATTATTTTACTATTTTCATGTTACTTTTGTTTTTCAATTTCAAACTCTTGTTATAGCAAGCTGTGAGTCAGCGGTGGGTAAGCTGCAAGCCCCAATGGTAGAGGAGGATTCCTATGACATCTTAAGCTGTAAGGCTCAACGTGTGTTGGGAAGTTTTCCCAGAAGCTGTGGATCAGTGGATCAAAAGCTGTGTATTAGCAGTGAAGCCACACTTGGTTTAAATGTGGGGTGGACATAGATCTCTGCAAGAGACCGAACCACCTAAAAATAGCTTGTCTATGCTTGATGGTTTGTGATCATTGCATTTATACATCTGGTTGTTATATTGCTTCGTTTGAGTGATATATTGAGTATTCTAGAGAGTGGAGAAGGTATATCAAAAGGTACTGCTGGAAGGATAAGTTAGGCTTATCTGAAAAGTGATTTATCTTGCGTGAGGACACTCTTTGAGTTCTACCTCTGCCAAGTACCTCTTCACACTTCATCTCTCTAGAATTTAGCTTTGCTGTTGTTATGTTTCACCTGTCTAATTGAATTTACTCATTCTCTCTGTTCATATCACTAGCCTAAGTCTTTTGTTAATTTAGTGACTCTAGCGATTCTGTGTCTACATTGGCTGTTCTCATTAAGCAACTTTTAATTTCACATTTTATCTGCTTAATATTGGTTTAAGATTTGGGGTAGATCTATTCACCCCCCTGTAGATATATATCAGCCCAAACATTCTTGGGTTCCAAAATCTTTCCCTTGATTTCATTTGTAGGTATGCCTGACAGCCAACCAGAACAAATTGTATCTTGACAGTGGCTGGTCCAGGCACATTACCGGGGATAAAGGAAAATTCTGCATGTTGGTGAAGAAAGATGCTGGTCATGTTACATTTTGAGGTAATACCAAGGGAAGGATCATTGGGTCAGGAAAGGTTGGTAAGTGCTCTTCCTGTTTAATTGAAGCAATTCTGTTAGTTGAAGGGCTAGCTTATAATTTGCTCAGTAGTAGTCAGCTTTGTTATAAAGGCTATGAAGTTGTTTTTGATTCTCTTGCATGCACTATTTTTGAACTCAATTCTAAATCTGTGAAATTTACTGGCAAGAGAGTAAATAACATTTATATGGTAGATTTAGATGATGTAGCACACACCAATCTATGTCTCACTATCAATAAGGATGACTTAGCCTACTTGTGGTAGGTTAGGTCATGCCAGTTATAGTGTGCTTCATAAATTGAATAAACATTGCATGGTGAAAGGTCTTTCTGAAATCTCATTCAAAAATGATAATAAAATCTGTGAAGCATGCACCCAATGTAAACAAACCAGAAAGTCATTTAAGTCCAGAATTGAAAACCTATCTTCTAAATCTTATGAGCTGATCCACATGGATTTGCTTGGGCCTACTAGATCAGCCAGCTTATCTGGTAGAAGATATGGATTTGTTTTAGTAGATCACTTTTCTAGATTTACCTGGGTGTTCTTCTTGTCTCACAAGAATGATGCATTTGGGGAATTTTAGGATTTCTTTCATAGAATACCAGTGAGCATTCTATTTCTAATATTTTGTCTGACCATGGTGGTGAGTTTGTAAACTCATAATTCGATGATTTCTGTAGGGAAAATGGTATCAATCACAGGTTCTCCTTACCAAGGACTCCAGAGTAGAATGGAGTGGTGGAAAGGAGAAATCGGATGCTAGTAGAGATGGCTTGGACTATGCTGGTAGAAGGGAACTTGCACAGGAAGTTTTGGGCTGAGGCCATTAATACTGCATATTACATCATTAATAGAGCCCTGGTAAGACCCGCTGCACAAATGACTCCTTATGAGATTCTTAAGGGTAAGAAGCCTTCTCTAGTACGTTTCAAGGTTTTCAGTTGCAAATGCTTTATTCATGTCAATTCTAAACGAGACCTTGATAAATTTGAACCTAAAAGTGAACCTAGAATTTTTCTAGGTTATTCTGAACTGTCTAGAACTTATAAGATATACAATCTTAATTCTCAAGTTGTTGAGGAATCTCCACATATTATTTTTGATGAATTTGCAATTAAAACTGAAACTGGCTTATATAGGGACAAAGTTGAAGGAGATATCTTGGAAACCAAAGAAGAACAAAATGAAGAATCTATAGAAGAGGCTGAAGCAGAAGGATCTGATGCTCAGGGGGTGGTAAATGAACATCCTAGTAATCAGGTTATCAATGTTAGATTTCTCAGAGATCATCCTTTAGAAAACATAATCGGTAATTTGAATGAACCCCCTAGAACTAGAGCACATTTCAGAATTGAAAATGAATTGAACTCATTTGCTTTAGTTTCACAGATAGAACCAAAGAATATAGAAAGTGCCTTACAGGATGAACATTGGATAAATGCCATGCATGATGAACTTAGTCAATTTGATAGGAACAAGGTCTGGCACTTCGTTCCTAAACCCACACATGGTAATGTTATAGGTACTAAATGGGTCTTTCGAAATGAAACTAATGAGCATGGCAATATAGTCAGAAATAAGGATAGGCTTGTAGCTCAGGGGTACAATCAAGAGTTTGGCATTGACTTTGAAGAATCTTTTACCCCTGTAGCTAGGCTAGAAGCCATTAGGATTCTTTTGGCAATTGCATGCAATTTAGGAATAACTCTCCAGCAGATGGATGTTAAATATGCATTTTTAAATGGTGAAATAAAAGAGGATGTTTTTGTAAAAGAACTCCCTGGTTTTGAGTGTCTTGACTTTCGTGACCATGCTTATAAGCTTGATAAGGCACTCTATGGATTAAAGCAAGCTCCCCGAGCTTTGTATGACAGACTGAGTAAATTCCTCACAGATAAAGGATTCTCCAGAGGTAAGGTTGACCAGACATTATTCATAAATGTATGTGATAAAGATATTCTGGTTGTTCCGATCTATGTAGATGATATAGTGTTCGGGTCAACCAAGCCATCTATGTGTGAGGAGTTTTCTGAATTAATGACAAATGATTTTGAAATGAGTTAAATGGGAGAATTAAAATTCTTTCTTGGATTGCAGGTCTGTCAGACTAAAGAAGGGACTTTCATAACCCAAGAGAAGTATATCAAGGATCTACTGAAGAAATTCAAGATGGAAAACCTCAAAGCCATAACTGCACCGATAGGCACATCAACCAGCCTTGATACTAACCCTGAAGGTAAAATGGTTGTCACCAAATTATATTTAGGTATGATTGGATCCTTGCTATATCTCACTACATCTCGCCCTGACATTCAATTTTCAGTATGTTTGTATGCACGCTTTCAAGCTAGTCCTAAGGAGTCACATATGAAAGCTGTGAAAAGGATCTTTAGGTATCTATCTGGCACCCTAGACTTAAGTTTATGGTATCCTGCTAGGTGTGGGTTAGACCTCATATCTTACACTGATGCAGACTATGCAGGGTGTAGGATAGATGGGAAAAGCACTAGTGGATATTGTTAATATATAGGTGGTTGTCTAGTGTCTTGACATCTAAGAAACATCATACTATTTCCCTATCCACTACTGAGGCAGAGTATGTGATGGGGACATCAGAGCAAGACCACTAACCTTTTATTTTACATTTGAGTCTTTTTATTTACATTTATATCCTTGGAAAAACATGTATGCAATTATAAAGCTTTAGAAGCCAATGTGTCATTCCCTAAGGATCTTTGGGTTTTTGTGCAAAAGTTTCAGTAGGACCAGCAAGGGGCCCCCATCTCCTTTCCTATTGGTCCACCTAAGCCTTAGGGCCCATGTGGGGCCAGTCAAAGGTCCAAGGTGGGCTTCTAGATGGCTTGACCATTCAAGGAGACAATTGGATTAAAAAGTCTAATATTCCAACCCTTAAAGTCCAAGATGCTTCCCCCTTATAATATAGTTTATCCCATGTTATATTTTTTATTTAATTTGGTCATTTGATCACATGGGGAAGAAAATCCCCTCTCTCTCCCATGAAATTCTCAACCCCCACCCCTTGCCATTCTCTATATAAGCCTACCTATAGTGTCATTAGAGATTTTAATGAAGAATTAAGTATTTTTGCCAAGAGCAAGCCCAAGGGCACCTCTTGTGTCTCTCCTCCCCTCTTGCAGATGGATTTCTGCCATTCTAGGGTGTGAAGCCCTCCTCTTGGTGTGACTCCAAGATCTCCACCTCCACCGGATGCGACTTCCGGCCACCGCCTTCCGTTCGTGCCGCCAACGAGCCACCACCGCCGCTTCGCCGGAGTTCTGTCTCCATCAGGATAGAACCCCAATCCCAAAATTCTAGTTATTTTTATTGTTGTCTGGTCGAGCCCTAATTTTGAGAGTTTGTTCTGCTCGTCTCCCCTAACCTCCAATTCAAATTTTGTGTCATTTGGACACCATTTGGTATTTTTCCCACATTTATTGTTCTTCCCCCTGTAATCTGCCATTCTGCAGATCTACGGAACAGAGTCACCTTGTTGTATTTTTCCCACCCACTTATAACTTTACAAACAAATCACAAAAATTCTCAGGTGTTCCTCACGTCCTACCCTGTCTCCCATAATTTTTTTCTCCCCTGGAAAAAGCATTTACCCCTCAGTCAAACGTCAGTCTCGGGATAAACACAGTATGCCCTGTGTGTCTGTTAGTCCGGGTCAGAAAACAAAACAATGTTACAGTCATTCTCATCTTCAATCCGTTTGGTGGATGGAGCTGTGAAAAATATATGTTGTAGTTATGTGAGTGCTCTTTCCAACGGTACCAGCACCCCTCAATCGGCCTCCGGATCTGAGCACCATAATTCTTGCCACCGAGGCACGCAATTCTGTTCCCTGTGCAGATAAGAAAAATCAGTCCGAGAATAATTCGTACAAAAATACCAAAAGTCAACTTCTGGAACCGCCACTTCAAGGAGTCGATCAGGGACATCCCGCCATCGTCCCAGCCAAGCGGCGCCTTCAGAAGACCTCAGGAGGGCGACGTTCCATTGGAATCTGTGTCTTGCTGTCCAGCGAGTCAGAACCGAGTCGGTGCAGTACCAAGTCGGCGCAGGGCCGAGTCGGACCAGCAGGTCGAGTTCACCTCGAACGCACCTCCATATTTTGTCCGTCAACCCAGGGTCGCTCCTCCCGGGCCCCACTTGTAGCCCTTTACCTCCCTACGTGGAGTGGGTAATAAAATTCACTATTGTAATTAAGTTTTTACCATTGTATTGGGAGTTGCCGTAACTGGCCGGGATCGTCTTTCCCACCCCCAAAGCGTGGAGGTACACTCTCCCCCACTCTTTATCACATTTTACTTAGTTCGTATTCATTTGTATATGGCGCTGCGAGTGTAGGTTCCTAGCTTGCTATACTTTTATTCACCGCTGCGAGAGAGTGAGTGTAACATGTCCTGTGTCTCGATCCGAGTTCACGCGGAAAGACTGATACCCGAGACTCACTGCCGGTTTCTCAACCGTGCACGGTCAAACGTTTCCCTCGCATAGGGATGATCGCGAGCTAGAGTCCCAGGTCGCGCGTCCGTCCCGCATCAGTATGTTGCTGCAGGAAATTGTGCAGCCCAAGTCCTAGACTAAACACAAGCTCATTGACTATCATATCAACCTTGGTTGTATTACAATTCTTTGTGATAACACAAGTGCTATTTACTTAACTAAAAATCCAGTTCACCATTCACGGACTAAGTACATTGAAATAAAACATCATTTTCTTAGAGATGAGATAAGTAAAAAGGAAATTGATTTAGAATACATTGAGATAGAAAAATAAATTGCTGACATTTTTACCAAGCCTCTTGGTAATGAAATGTTTATGTTTTTGAGAAGAGAACTTGGTATTTGCAAATTTTTTGCATGAATGTCTGTTTAGATACATTCTCAACATGAATGCATGTTCAGGTATGATTTAACATTTGGTAGCTTTTGATATGAATAAACACTTAGCTCTTCTTGTGTTTTTTAAACAAATGCTACATATGTATTGTCAGACACTGCATTTCTGTGTGCTGCATTCCATGGTTCACCCATAGGTATATCAAATGGTACGCTGGGAGAAAGGCAGATTATGTCTCTCTGGAAATCCACATCATGTGTAGAGGTTAACCTCCACCGAGTACCATGGGTCAATATTGCATACATCTAGATTAAGATATGGCATCATTCATACATGTATGAAAAACTCATGCATATAGTCAGGGGGAGTTCTTGCTCTATCATGTCATCCTTAGTGGTCATGAGCATTATGTTGTGTCTAATTATAGCATAAAGATAGGGTAGACACACGTAGTATCATTTATGATGTTTCTTACATTTTGAGAGCGAGAGTTCAGAATAAAATTTGAGTCAGAATAGGTCATTAGTTCAGTTTCTGAATAATGTCGACACCCAGAGTCGACTCCTTTGAGAACATACTCTGCCAATCATGAATCCGTCTGACTTACTCTCATCCTTGACATCAAGTTCCTGAAAATTTCTTGCAATCCTTTTTTGAGTCTAAATAAATGACAAATTGATAGTCAAGTTCGTTAATCTAAGCTGCTAAAATCAGAAATCTTTTCTTATAAGAAGCAGTGATGTACCTTGAATGAATTGTTGGTTTAAACTTAATGAACTTTAGAGACTAAAGACCAAACTCAATGAAAAAGGATTGTAGTATACGTTTAATAGTTCTCAACCATCTTGCAAATATCATGTCTAATTGAGTCTTTCAGAATCTGAATCTTTCTAGACTCAGGATAACTTGGTTGAGAAAACCTGGAAATATGTATTGTTCTTAAACAACACTTTCTGAAAATCAAATGGGTAGTTGTGTCAAAATGATAAATCAAATATGCTAAAGGCATAGCAATGGCTAAATGAGCCGAGAAACTGGGATCCTTGTCAAAGATAATGTGAACCTATGTCATGAAGCGCCTTAGCTAACTCTGTTCAGAAAATTAAACTAAAAGGTTAGTTTCACTGAGTAACTATGGGTACTGGCATCTGATAAACATGTACCCTTACGCAAAAAGGTGAAAACTATACCTGAGATAGAATAGTAAATCCTGCTGAGTAACTAGGGGTACTGGCGTCTGATAAACGTGTACTCTTATGTAAAAAGGTAACAATTATACTTGAATGTTTTCAAATAGTAATGAAAGAAAAGAGAAACTGTTACTGTAATCCTGAAGATTAAATCAGAAATGTGAAAACTATTTAATCATAATACATGTTCTAGTCTCTCCTAATAGATGCCTTAATGGTTAGATAAATAAGATGAAGTAAGACAAAATCTGACATGAATCATGTCTTTCTGGTTTATTACTATTAAGAGTTCATACAGATCATTTTTCAAAAGAGTGAAGTAGCTATTCTCTAAACTTTCATAATTTTTAAACCACATAATTTTTAGAATACATTATCTGAACTCTTATACTAGAAGCATATGCGCTAAGTTCGCTTGGTCAATGAAAGATTAATTAGTTTGTCAATCGGATTTCCTCGGCACTGTGGTACTCTCCTTTATCATTCTTTTTGCTAATGGCAAAGGGGGAGAGCTTTTGATGGCGCTTCCCTTAGTTCTCGACTACCTTTCTTCTTAGAGTTTAAGGTTGCATCAGTGGAAAGATGATGGGGGCATCCCTTGCCCCTCCACATTTTCGAGGCTCGGATTGTTCGTCGCCATGTGCCATTGTGTTCGTCATGTGTTTCTGAGTCTAGTCATGTAATTTTTATAATTTATTTGAGTCATAAACCATGTAATTTTTCTTTTATTTGAGTCTAGTACCTAGGTATAAGGGTTATTTACCTAAGTTAAGTGTCATTAGATTGTCTAGGCTAGATAATGGGCCAAATTCAATGGGCTAGGCCCATGGGCGCCCCCACCTGGATAGAGCTGGTCAATTATTGGTTTGTCAGGGTCAGTCTCATCATATGAAAAGTCTGGAGTCTATAAATATCCCCCTCCCCTCTCTCATTTGTAACCTTTGATGATCAATGAAAATTTGAGTGAATTTCAGAAATTTGAGTGTTTCTTTGGAGTGAGAAGCTCCCCCTCTCCTCTATTCTCTCTCCTCCTCCTCCCAAAATTCAAATTTCCCCCTCTTCTCTCCTCCATTCACTCTTTATTAATATCCCCCCTTCCCCATACACTCATTCAATTCCCCCCAACCCCCAAGGTGGAATCCACCAATCCTTGCTCCACTATCCAACCCCCAACTACCCATTTCCCTTCCTTAATCACCTCTCCACCTCCCCAAGAGTGAAGGAGATTCACCCTAGGCCAAAATTCAAATCTCCCTCCCATTTGGCTATGCCCCCTCTCCCTCCCTCTCTCCCTCCCAATCCAAATTCGTAGCTCCCCCTTCCTCCACCTGCTAGACCACCTTCCAGCCCCCATTCTGCCCCTCCCACACCTTAGATCGCTCCCTACCAGACCCCCTCACAGCCAGGGGTCGCCCCCACACCCATCCACCTCACTTCCCATCCCATCTACCCCATTTCACATCACCTATCACCACCCTCTTCATCCCAGTTCGTAGGCAGCAGTCAAGGGTCGAGTTGTAGAGGTAGCCACATCTTCACCGCACATCTTCTGGTGGTGTACCTTATACTGCTGGAAAGATTGGCGAGGCTTCTTCGTAGGTGAGGTGGTCTCGTCGTCGTTCGACTTCGGAGCTGCTCGGAGGAGTCATCTTCGTCAGACTGCGCATTTCCTCTCGGGCAGATAGCCAACAACAACTTAAAGAGGCTCCCACGACCAGCAGCCTGGGCTTCTTGAGGCGCCATTTGGCTGAGAGCTTCTCCTGCAAGTCCCCTGCCATCACCTAGAAGCAGAACAATTTTTGAAGCCCGGAGTCAAGAATTCCAATTTTTCTCCCTGAGGTGCACAAGGTCAGCTCCCCAGAACTTGGTCTGACCTCCTTCCACTGATCCAGTCATCGCGGCCAGCTCCAACCTCCAACGACGGTCCCGTTGGTCTCAGCTCGAAGAGGACTTGTGCATAATTTCAGCGGTTCTAGTCCCGCATTATTTGGACCTCGG
Source organism: Amorphophallus konjac (assembly GCA_022559845.1). Classification (NCBI taxonomy): domain Eukaryota; kingdom Viridiplantae; phylum Streptophyta; class Magnoliopsida; order Alismatales; family Araceae; genus Amorphophallus; species Amorphophallus konjac. The sequence goes on along the minus strand of CM040124.1, from coordinate 116,266,760 downwards.
GAGTGTTTGTGACACCCTCGCCTTCCCGTAGCAGCAGTCTGGGAACAACCAGAACTAGAGTAGATCAGTCCTGTTCCAGACCCTGCCCCAGCCAGCGACGTCATCAAGAAATTCTCCAAAAATTCAGACATCCTCCTGGGTCAACTCAAAAAGTTTCGACACTGGTCTCGACCTCTTATAAGCTCGGCAGAGCCCGTGGCGGCACCGTCATTGACTGCCTGTCAAGCTGTTCTTGAAGCTGGCAGAACCGGCGGAGCTCGGCAATTCGGTTTCTAACTTAGCTCCCCCACCCCGCCTGGCCGGCTTACAGCCCCTCCCTGCGTGGATGTAGTGTTTGGTTGTAATTGAACTTCCCCACCCCTAGTCCAACCCCTCTGTGAGGGAGTAGTGCATGTACTAGCAGGTCTTCGGTCGAAGCGTCATCGGTGCGGAGTGCGGGTAGCCCACGCTTCCCCGCTCGCCCTCATCTTCGGTAGGGGTCGGCGTCTTCACGTCGACCAGGTGAGCTACTGAACACTTCTCTTTGCTAGTTTCCTTTGCTTAATTAGTATTGCATCTTAGTGCCGTCAGCGGTGAGAGAGTGCCCGGTCCCAAATTGTCATCAAATTGAGCGACCACCGCGGAGCGAGTTGAGAGAGAGACCCTACAACCCAAGCCCTTGGCGTGCTGGCCGCCTATGAAATTGGGTATCCCGGGCCCTTAGGGGTTCAGCCTCAAACTTGCCTAATCCCCCGGAGCATCAAGGTCCCGCCTCGGACCCTCTCCATCATCACCGGGTTACCCACGGGCACATGTGTGCGTTACGCGGGTGAGTCCGCTTAAGTGATATCGCCGTGTACATTGGATTGCTTGCTATTCATAGGTCCAAGGATCATTGGCCTAGTGGCTATGACCCCTAAGGTGGTGTCACATCAAGTGGTATCAGAGCAAGTTCATAACTTGTATCTCCACAAGTTTGTCCTAGGGCGCATATGCATTTCGAGTCACCCGATACCTCCCCCTTGTCCACTAGAATGGCCATTTCACACCCGTCATACCCATCCCCATCACCTTTCACAAGAGGCCCAAATCCTCATGGAAGCTCCGCTGCCAACAAAGTGGGCGGCATCAACTCCGTCATAGAAACCCTACCTAATGTTTTTGAACGGTTGGAAGACATCAAGTTCCGAGTCGACCGACTTGAGGGAAATGGGTCTGCACCAAGAATGAATGAGAGTGACCCCTGGGAAAATCTAGATAACCGCTTTTTGGAACTCTTGAAAGCTAAAACCCCCGCATTTGAAGGATCCTACAGCCCAAGCCTTTATCTAGATTGGGAGATTTCTATGGACTAATACTTTAAATGGTATCCCTTGAACTAAGGGAGGAGAGTGAGACTAGCCAAAGCACACCTCTCCAAACAAGCTAAAAATCATTGGTTAATTGTGGAGGGTTTAAGGAGGATCCGCAAGGAAGCCCCGATTGGCACTTGGGAAGAGATGAAGACCGAGCTTAGGAAAACCTACACTCTCCGACCCTCTCCTTCCTACTCGGAGAACCACAACCCGAGGAGCACTCCCACTCCTCCAACCCCACCCGTCCAAACCCTTCCCATTAAAACCCAAGTGGTCTCGGCCTCCGCCTCTCCATCTACCCCCATAAGGCCCCCCACACCCCAACCTCAACCCCCTCAACCAACCTACACTACTCAAACCCCTTTGGCCCCCACCTCTGTCCCTCCACTTCCCCCATAAAGGACACACCTCCCAAGACCAACCAACCCAATCCTCCTCACCCAACCCATCTCCCACTCCCGACCCCAACTCTACCATGTCCTAGGACTCCACTACTTCCCCTCCCTATCCTAAACCAAGGTTCCCATTACCCACCACCCCGGGTACACCATGCACCAACCATCATCACCCCACCCCCAAAAGACCTTCCCATTCCCTTGGGAAAGAAGACCACACCCATCCACACGGGAACAGATGCAAACCCAGAATCCCTTCCCACTCTCGAGGAAACCCAAGTACTCACTAATGGTGAGGAAGAGCCTCAAATCTCCCCTTCACATAGCTCGAACCATCAAGAGCCACTTGCCTTCACTCATGGCACCATAACCATAGATGGGCCCCTACTCAAATGGCTCAAGGTAAACCCCGTCCTCCATAGCTTGCACTCATAACTTCTTCCCATGGAGCGACACCTCCCTATAGTGCCCCTCTCCTATCACACCACCATCCAATCATATTACCAAGTGGAGACATTAGGGGATCTCCTTAAGAGCTTAGGATGGTAAATAGAGTTGACTGGTATGTTGACCACAATGGCCGACCGACCTAGGAGCCTTGACCTCCTACACCTATATGTCAGGTCTATCACCTCGATTTGCACCGTTGGTTGCTACACTAGCGACCTCCTTCTATTCATCGCCACACCCAATGAGCCTGATGCTATCCATAAATTGGAGTTGCTTATCTCGGGTAGAGAGTCAAGCCATACATTCGTGGCCTACCATCCCACCCAAATCACCGGCCCTATTATCCCGATGGAGGAGGATGCCTCATCATCTTTTGAGGACCTTGAGGACTTAGAGTACCTCTCTCTAGGTAACCCATTCCATGATCCCTTCGACCCCTTCCTATGGGAGCCTAGATGCCCATGTGACCCACCCACCTTACCCACCAACCACTATTCTCTACCCTCACCCACCATGTTAGATCAAGCCCACCTCTTTCAAGACTCAGGCCACATATGGGAAGACATAACCATGGACGACCTACACCTTGGGAATGAGGAAGTGCCCCACTCCATGATACACACCTTCTTTAACCCCTTCGATCCTTATGAGTGGGAGCTCAAGGACCACCCCATGCCCACACACTTGGCCGTCACCTCTGGGATAAGAGTGCACCTATCTTGGCATATCACATCATTTGACATGGGTCACAAGTCTGGTCATCTCATACATGTCATACACACTCTAGGCCCAATGCATGACTAGCTCACATTTGGATGTGCTGGTCCTCCCCCATTCATCATTGGTCTTACGCATGAAAGAAGCATACATGGATGTCTGGGTCCCCTGACATTTGTCACACCTATGCATGATAGGTTCACCTATGGATGCCCCGGCCCTCCTAAGTCTGTCAAAGTCTTCATGGCATCAAAGTATGATTGGTCTACATTTGGCTGCCCCGGTCCACCTTTGCATGCCATACTTTTCACACTCACACCGCATCGTAGTGCATGACATACGCATTCACGCAAGCATCTAGCAATGAGCGGTGAGGATCACAAAGAGCGGGCAACAGCTAGTAAGCACCACTTTGGATTCCAAGTAGGTAACTTGGGGATGGTGACATTGGAGTGGCTCTACCCTAGGGTCACCTCCAAATAGAGGGCACGAGGACTTGGACCTTCCCGAGTTCTGAGTGGCTTCGGCAACCTGACTTACGGGTTGGACTTTCTGATGGGTTCTGGGATATACCCCACTTCCCACGTAGCAGACCCGGCACCCTATACGGGCACCGCAGTGGATCCTAGTGAGTGCCTCGAGTCTCTACCTACCTTTGAGAGTGACACCTTCGGAGAGCCTCCACCAAACAGCTTGAGAGCTCGACGTGAGCACATGGAGAAAATACTAGGGAAGCAGGGTACCATCGCCGGCAAGAGGGTGTTCCCGAGCTACCTTGAGAGGCTGAAGAGGCGCAGAGTTGAGTTTGGATATCGTGGCTCGCCCGGAGCTGCATTTGGTGTACTACTTCCCCGGTGGACCCATACTCGACGGGGTCAAGTTTTCCCCAACCCGGGAGTATGATGGGGGCATCCCTTGCCCCTCCACATTTTCGAGGCTCGGATTGTTCGTCGGCATGCGCCATTGTGTTTGTCATGTGTTTCTGAGTCTAGTCATGTAATTTTTATATTTTATTTGAGTCATAAACCATGTAATTTTCCTTTTATTTGAGTCTAGTACCTAGGTATAAATGTTATTTACCTAAGTTAAGTGTCATTAAATTGTCTAGGCTAGATAATGGGCCCAATTCAATGGGCTAGGCCCTTGGGCGCCCCCACCTGGATAGAGCTGGTCAATTGTTGGTTTGTCAGGGTCAATGTCGTTATATGAAAAGTCTCGAGTCTATAAATATCCCCCTCCCCTCTCTCATTTGTAACCTTTGATGATCAATGAAAATTTGAGTGAATTCCTGAAATTTGAGTGTTTCTTTGGAGTGAGAAGCTCCCCCTCTTCCCCATTCTCTCTCCTCCCCCTCCCAAAATTCAAATTTCCCCCTCCTCTCTCCTCCATTCAATCTTCATTAATATCCCCCCTTCCCCATACACTCATTCAATTCCCCCCAACCCCCAAGGTGGAATCCACCAATCCTTGCTCTACCATCCAACCCCCAACTACCCATTTCCGTTCCCCAATCACCTCTCCACCTCCCCAAGAGTGAAGGAGATTCACCCTAGGCCAAAATTCAAATCTCCCTCCCATTTGGCTGTGCCCCCTCTCCTTCCCTCTCTCCCTCCCAACCCAAATTCGTAGCTCCCCTTCCTCCACCTGCTAGATCACCTTCCAGCCCCCATTCTACCCCTCCCACACCTAAGATCACGCCCTACCAAACACCTTCACAGCCAGGGGTCACCCCCACACCCATCCACCCCATTTCCCATCCCATCTACCCCATTTCCCATCACATATCACCACCCTCTTCATCCCAGTTCGCAGGTAGCAGTCAAGGGTGGAGTTGTAGAGGCTGCAACGTCTTCATCGTGCATCTTCAGGTGGTGTACCTTATACTGCTGGAAAGCTTTGCGAGGCTTCTTTGTAGGTGAGGTGGTCTCGTCGTCGTTCGACTTCGGAGCTGCTCGGAGGAGTCATCTTCGTCAGACTGCCCATTTCCTCCCAGGCAGACAGCCAACAACGACTTTCAGAGGCTCCCATGACCAGCAGCCTGGGCTTCTTGAGGCCCCATTTGGCTGAGAGCTTCTCCTGCAAGTCCCCTGCCATCTCCAAGAAGCAGAACAATTTTTGAATCCCAGAGTCAAGAATTCCAATTTCTCCCTAAGGTGCGCAAGGTCAGCTCCCCAGAACTTGGTCCGACCTCCTTCCATGGATCCAGTCATCGCGGTCAGCTCCGACCTCCAATGACGGTCCCGTTGGTCTCGGCTCGAAGAAGACTCGTGCACGATTGCAGTGGTTCTGGTCCCGCATTATTTGGACCCCGGGAGTGTTCGTGACACCCTCGCCTTCTCGTAGCAGTAGTCTGGGAACAACCAGAACCAGAGTAGATCAGTCATGTTCCAGACCCTGCCCCAGCTAGCGACGTCATCAGGAAATTCTCCAAAAATTTAGACATCCTCCTGGATCAACTCAGAAAATTTTGACACTGGTCTCGACCTGTTCTGAGCTTGGCGAAGCCTGTGGCGGCACCGTCATCGACTGCCCGTCAAGTTGTTCCTAAAGCTGGCACAACCTGCGGAGCTCGGTAATTCGGTTTCTAACTTAGCTCCCCACCCTGCCTGGCCGGCTTACAGCCCCTCCCTACGTGGAGGTAGTGTTTAGTTGTAATTGGACTTCCCCACCTCTAGTCCAACCCCTCTGCGAGGGGGTAGTGCATGTACTAGCAGGTCTTCAGTCGAAGCGTCATCGGCGCGGCGTGCGGGTAGCCCACGCTTCCCCGCTCGCCCTTGTCTTCGGTCGGGGTCGGCGTCTTCACGCCGACCAGGTGAGCTACTAAACACTTCTCTTTGCTGGTTTCCTTTGCTTAATTAGTATTGTATCTTAGTGCCATCGGTGGTGAGAGAGTGCCCGGTCCCAAATTGTCATCAAATTGAGCGACAACCGCTGAGCGAGTTGAGAGAGAGACCCTACAACCCACGCCCTTGGCGTGTTGGCCGCCCGTGAAATTGGGAATCCCGGGCCCTTAGGGGTTCAGCCTCAATCTTGCCAAATCCCCCGTAGCATCAAGGTCCCCCCCGGACCCTCTCCATCATCACCGGGTTGCCCACGGGCACATGTGTGCGTTACGCGGGTGAGTCCGCTTAAGTGATATCGCCGTGTACGTTGGATTGCTTGCGAGTCATAGGTCCAAGGATCATTGGCCTAGTGGCTGTCACCCCCAAGGTGGTTTCACATCAAGAGAAGTTAGATGTCGATGGTTGTCTACAAGGAAGAAAGCTTGGGAAGAGTTTGATAGCTGCAGTAGCTGCATTTTCTGCATAGTGTGCATATTTCTGGATCTTAATAAAGTCATTGTTGCCATCAAAATGTATATCAAAGTTTAATATGTTGCCATCATCAAAATGGGGGAGAATGTTGTGGGGAGATTGTATGGGATAATGTGTGTCTCATGTTGTGTCTCCTTTAACTTGATTCTCTGATATTAATTTGTTATTAAGTTTTGATGATTGGCAAGAATATATTTTGTCTTCAGCTTTTGGATATTGACAATTGTGATACTCTGAATCTACTCTTCATTATGGCAACACTGTTATTATCTTATAGCTTCTTATGCTTCAGATGTATGTGTTTCTCACTAAGGTCGAGGCACATGTTCACTGCTACCAAGTAAGGTCGGTGCACATAGTCATTTGTACATATTAAGGTTGGTGCACATTGTCATTGTTGCATACAAAGGTCAATGCACATTGTCATTGTTGCATACTAAGGTCGGTGCACATGTTCAGTGTTGCATGTAAGGTCAGTGCACATGAAGAAAGTGTTGCATGCAAAGGTCAATACACATTGTCATTGTTGCATACTAAGGTCGGTGCACATGTTCAATGTTGCATGTAAGGTCAGTGCACATGAAGAAAGTGATGCATGCAAAATTCGATGCACATACATGCATGGTGTCAATCCAGGTTGATGTTCATACATGTATCTTGTGTTCATCAAGGTCAAAGCACATGCAGGCTTTCACGTCTGAGCACCGTCCTTCAAGTCAGAGCACATGCGCATAATCTAGTTATGCAAGTCGGTGCACCACTCTAAGGTCTGAGCGTATGTGCATGAGCGCACACTAAGGTCTGAGCATATGTGCAATTTTAGGTCTGAGCATATGTGCTAGCTTGGATTATAAGGTCTAAGCATATGTGCTAGTGTGCATTATAAAGTCAGAGCACCTTTACTGAAGTCAGTGCATATGAAGGCATCTGGTCAGAGCATACTAGGCATGGTCGGAGCACATGTTTCATACAAGTCTAAGCATATGCACTCAAGTCGGAGCACATGCACCTTTAAGGTCTGAGCATACCAGTAGAAGGTTGATGGTAGTGTGTCAAGGTTTCATATCATGTCAGTGCATCATATATATATAATGCTTAGCCAAGTCTGTGCATCTTTCACACTTGTCTGAAATTTATGTATGTATTGTGACTTTTATCTTAATAGGTCGATGCATATTAGTTATCCACTCATGCTTACAAAGGGTTTGACAAAATGCGTTATGTCTTATGTTCAAATTAACAAGGACTTAAGTCACTGAAAGACCCAGGATTGAACATATGAAAGGCAGCATGCCTTACACTCAGTATGGTCACGTGGCTTGAGGTCTTTATAAATAGGCACGTGATCCAAGGCAAGTCTAAATTGGAAATTCAGTCACGTGGACAGCGAACCTTCAACGTCTGACACGTGGACATCCAATAGCGCATTCTTTCAAAGTTCCTTAGGCGAGAACGTGTTTTCCACGCGCCCAATCTCTCGCAAGCCTATAAATAGAGACATGATCGCTCAAATAAAAGAGAAGGAAGAAAGAAGGAGATGAAGAAGAAGGGAGCCAGTGTAGCCAGAAATTTCAGAGCGAAAAGAGTGACAATAGAGAAGATCAGAAGCAGCGTTTGAGAGCTAGAGAAGCTGAGGGAAAGAGAGTAGTCAAGAGTTTGGAAAGAGTTCAAGAGAGAGTGTTGCTGAGAGGAAAACAGAGTACCGTAAGAGGAGTGAGATTGAAGCAGATATTCATCTCTTGACTTCTAGATCAGATCCAGAGTGATATTGCTTCTGTGAAGCTACATTATGTTATCATCTTTCATCGCTTCTTCTAATTTTTCTTTTCAAGTCTTTTGTAAGTTGTGTATCAGTAGAGCAAGCTATGAAGCTTAGCAGGCGAGGTTGAATCCTCAGACAGCAAGCTGTGAAGCTCAACGATTGAAGCTGTGAATCAACAGTCTAGCAAGCTGTGACGCTCAGCGGTTTGTAGGGACCTTATCCCTGAAGCTGTGGATCAGCGGATTCAAGCTGTGAGTCAGCAGTAATCCTTACTCGGTAGAGTAAGGGCTGGATGTAGATCTCTAGCTAGAGATTGAACCACCTAAAATTCTTCTGGTGTTTTGTGTGTGATTGTCTATGTGTTGTCTGTTGACACCCGTTTTATGCCGATAAGTTGAGTCGTTCCCCTTACTCCCATTTGTTGATGCCTCGAGTTGTCCATCCCCCGTTGGGGCTATTTTCAGGCATGCTTTGGGCCAATTTTATGGGTTGCCTCCGTCCTTGGTTAGGTCCAAGTTGATTCAGGGCTTAACGGGCCTTGGTTTTGGTTGATTGGGCTTTTCCATGAGTTTCGAGCGCCCATGTGCATGTACGGTTCATCCCTGGCCGCTCAATCCATGTGCAGTTGACTGTGGACCGTCCATCTATTTTGGAATATTTTGGTTAATTTTTTGAATTTCCACCGACAAGCTTTTATGCGGTCCTATTCTGGCCGTTCAACTTGATGGACGGACGGGTTGTAGCCGCCCATCTCTCAAAGTCCTGCGCTTGAGGGTTTTCTCAGACAATAATCCAATTAATCTATTTATCACCGACAAGGCTAGAACGGTTTGTCCTTGGCCGCTTTACATGTGAATGGTCTCATCTGAGCCGTTCATCTCTGAGAGTCCAATGGCGATGCTTTCGGTCAGTTCGATGGATAATTCGGATTATTTAAGATTTATTTTGAATTTCATCCGACAGGGTTGGACGGTCAGGATATGACCGCACATCTAGTTGAGTGGTCTATCGTAAGACCATTTATCCCTTCGATTGCTTAATTTCAACAGATTTTATCCCTTTTATCCGTGGTTAAACCCCTCAACTTTGACCTCGGTTTTCTCCGTGGATTCTCAACCAAATCGGATGAGATTTGATCCTAACGAAAGCTGAGGATATTATCTTCACTTTATCTTTTGATATCTCGGATTAATATCCACTGGAAACCCTAACTTCGAGCTAGGACTTTAGGTGCTCTATAAATAGACCCTAAAGGCCGGGTTGGAAAGGGGGAGAGATTTTTGGTCGACGGCGAAGCCCTGTCGCATTTTTGAGCAACCTAGCACCAAGGAGGTAGGCTTTCCACGTCCATACAAGCCTCCAGTTCAGGGAGTAGTCCAGTTTTTGAGTCTTTTGTGTTTGATAGTGTTGTCCACTTTTTGATTGCATGCATTACTTTCATACTTTTTCCCCACGTTCTTCTTCATCTACATTGCCATGCACACACCCACCTACGTTTTTTGACACCCTAGGGGTTTAAAATCCCCCAGGTATCCCCCTTTCCACTTATTCATGTTCATTTCACATTATTTTGGCATTTACTACACCATTCAGTTCTAATCTAGGTTTTCTCTTTGTGTTTTTGTGTCGTTTTGCAGGTCAGCAATCCCTAGCACGAGGCCCATCCCCTCTGGCCGGTTGGAGAGTGTGGAGGTTTGATGCGGGACGGACACGGGAGACGACACTATATGGTGCCACCCTCAGACTCTAGATGAAGACACGACCAGCAACACACACCAGGGAGACACTAAGCCCGACACTGCGAGCTCCTAGTGGCGAAACGTCACTAACAAAAGTGGAAGCTCACTCGTCGTCCCAAGCGAGGGAAAGCGCGGACCGTGCGCGGTTAAGGAACCGGCGGAGGTCAAGGGTAGTCCGACTCAACTTCCGGACTCGGATCGAGTCGCGGGACGGGTCACTCTCACTCTCACAGAGGTGACATGGACACACGGGCTAGTACCTACACTCTCGGTAGCGGCAAAAGACCATATACTATCTAAGCAAATGAACGCCAAGAGGTTCGAACCATTACCTCCACGCACCAGGCGTGGCGAAGACAACCCCGGCCGAATTACGGACTCCCGGTTAACAATGATTACAGCAATACACTAAGTCGACCCACCCCACGCAGGGAGGTAAAAGGTCACATGTGGGGTCCGGGAATCACGCAACTCGGGTTGACGGGCAGCATCTTGATGTCGCCCGACAGTGCCGAACTCCGCGTTTTCGTACTTTCCGAACGGCAGCTTCTACGGGCCCGCGGGGCCCACGGACGGCGCTGTCCTCCGGATCTGTAGGGGTGGGACCCACTGTGATGGGGACCCCTGGTGGCGCGCCTCCACGGACGGCGGTCGGCTGGGAACACCGATCGGGGGTCGATCGGCCCCAATTCCCAACTCTTGAACTAATAATCCACGGATTTTGGTTGCTGTCTTCCGGCGCGCGCTCCGGCGAAAACGGCCGCTGCGATCAATCCCGATGTCGGATCGGGACGCATGAGCTATCATTGGAAAGCTGTCTTCAAATGCTTCAAACTAGACCCAGAGAGATCTGCTAGATCTAGTCGGATCAGAACTTTATTGAATTTACAACTCCCTGTTGTACCGCAACCGAAATCTCAGATCTGAATTGCACTTGTCTGATAACCACCATTGACTGCCTAGTAAACCTCCGATTCAGCTCTTGAGCTCTTCTTAGGAGTTGTAGGGAATCAAACCAAGGAACTGGGACTATTTTTTGAATTTGATTTGGAGGTGGCTGCGAGTTGTTATGATTTTTGGGGTACCTAGTGGTAGGATCTGGGAACAGGTGGACAGAACTGTAGATGGGTCTGAGAACGATTTTTAGAAAATATGAGATGGGCGAATAAAAAATTGAGAAACATTTTGGATGAAGGGGTGGATGGATGGAACCCCCAGTAAAATTGGGCGAACTAACAGAAATCAAAAAGTGGCTCTAAGACATGAAACTCAGGACGGAGGTGAACCTGGATAGAACTCTGGCAGAACCGAAATGGAAGGGTGGACGAAATTAAAAAATTATCAAACGTGATATGAATGCTGGCCTGATTTTTGTGGATGGAGAGGAACATCCCAGGAACAACTCCTCCAAATTTGGTAGCCAAATGAGCTCGGGGAAGACCTGTGAATTTCGAACAAGCTACTGTGGTACTGGGCAGGCAGAACTCCGTTGATGGCGTTGGCGGTGCGGTAGCGGCTCGTGGCGGCGATGGCGATCGTCGGAACCGATACATGAGGAGTCACACCTCAGATTGGAAGCCTTCACAGCATCCAAGGGGGGGAGAGGAGAAGGGGGCGCACCAAGCTGGAGCTCCAAGAATTACTTTGATTCAAATGGCATTAATTCTTCCAAAATGGAAAATACAAGCTTAAATAGGTTACATCTCACATCCATCCACAACCGTAGGATCTAGGAGTGGGAGATGAAGGGCTGGGATGGCATGAGACACACACACACAAAAATAAATAAAAAATAAGGGGAGGGGGGCGGCCTATTGACTATGGTGGCAATGGGGGGGACAAGTTGGTAGCCACCTTGGACTTTGAAGTCCACTTGTCTCCCATGTGCCTTTTACCATTCAAACTTCTAGATGCCTCCATTTGACATGTTGACTGACCCCACATGGGGCCCATGGGCTGAGGTGGCTCAATGGGATGGGGCCTGGGGGGCCCGTGGGGCCCATGGGGTCCAAATTGTACATAAGCCCCTCTTACAATCAAAATAGCAAACCGAATACAATGAAATAAACACAAATTACACACAAATAAAGTTTAACTAAATATGATAAATGGGGAGGCTCAAGGCGGAGTCTCCAGGCTGTCTCCGAGCCAGATGGACGCTGAGGTGGCTCGAGTCGTGCTCCGGGTGCGGTACCGGTGGCTCGGCGTGTCGCGCCGCTCGACTGCTTGGGTGTCCGCACCAATTCTCCCCGGGTGGGAGAAACTCGACCCTGTCGAGTAAGGGTCTGCATCGCTCCTGTATCGCTCCAGAAGGTCCGGATCGATCCGCTACAACTCGCCATGTGTGATCCATGTGTCCTCAGTAGCGGGCCGTCCTCTCCATCGCACTAGGACCGCGGGTAAGATCCACTCCTGGTAACTGTCACTTGCTCGTCCAGTATACGATCTATATGCTCACGCTGCCGTGAAAAAGGGGCTGGAGGTGGAGGTGGACACTCAGGTGTGGGATCACTCTCAAGGGGAGGAGATGGCTCAAAAGGCTCACTAGGGATCACCGCTGGGTCCCTATATGCAACAAGATCCGATACATTGAAGGTAGAGCTTATACCATATTCCTCGGGCAGGTCCACAACATACGCATTGGATCTAATGCGTTTCAACACTCTAAAGGGACCGGCTTCGCTAGCTTGCAACTTCTTAAGGGTTCAAGAGGGAAACCGTTCAGGTCTTACCCTGATCATGACGTATTCGCCCTCGTGGAACTCTCGGTGGTGTCGGTGGGCTGTGGACACCCAAAAAAATGCATACCTGGATATCCCGCTCGGCCCCGCATCAGCAACGACGCCGAGTGAAGAAACCCCGGAGAAATCAAGCACAAAGGGCCCCACAGTCCGTGGGCCCCAAAGGAAATCAAACGGGCCGTGACTCGTGCTCGCAACAGGCTCAGAACGGTACCCGAATACACGCCCCGTGGGGACCCTTCAGCGGCACGCCCAGCCCCCAAGGGGCCTCAACAGCACGCCCTGGTGGGGCTCCAGCGGCACGCCCCTTCAGGGTCCCAGCGGCACACCCCATGGGGTGTTCAGCGGCACACCCCATGGGGTGTTCAACGGCACACCCTCAGCAAGCCTTTAGCGGCACGCCCTCAGCAGGCCTTCAGCGGCACGCCCTGCAGGGGCCTCAGCGGCACGCCCTCAGCAGGCCCTCAGCGGCACGCCCTTCAGGCCGTTCAGCGGCACGCCTTTAGGGGCTTCAACGGCACGCCGTTTTGGCTCCCCCACGGCACGCCTTTTCAACTCTCCAGCGGCACAGCGGTGAAGCTTTTCAACGTCAATGCGACGTGAAGCCCATGCCCTATACATCCTTGGCGCGCAGTGGAGCCGTCTGAGGTGGCAGCTGATCGTTGGGCCACGTAGCCTACCCCACTGACAGCCAGGACAGAGCAGGTCAAACCCCATGATCACAATCCACTTCCCGCCTTCGACGGCCGTGCTCGAAGTCTCCGGGAATATAAAAGGCCTCCTGCTTCGACGCGAGAGGGGGAGGGGGACAGAAGAGAAAAAAAGAGGAAGGAGAAACAGAGAGGGACACCCACGGCCAAGAGAAGAAAAGAGGAGAAGAGAGAAGAGAAGAAGAGGCCCTCCCCGCCGGGAGCTTCCTCCGACGACCACCACCACCGGAAAGAAGCAAGAGTAAGAGAGAGAGAGTTCGATGTAATGGGGGGGGGGGAAGAGTTAGGGGCGTCTGGCCTTCCTCCTGCATTCTGTTCCTCCCCCCCCCCTCATCTTTTGTATCTCGTTACTCTTCTTTTTTGGGGTCCATGGCCTCGTCCTGGGCATTTCTCCCTTGTAATGTGTATGTAGGGCCATGCCCTCTTGATCCCCATGAATGAAAACCACCCTCTATGGGTTTCTCTTGATTTTGTTGGTTTATGCTAGGTCTTACAGTCTTTTGATGGGTTGCTCGTTTTTCCTCCGTCACCCCATTTCTCCGGTGTTTTTGGGGTCTTCGCGTCGACTTGATTGCTCTCCCATGATCCTTGGCCTCGTGAGCTCTTCACTTCCCTTCCATGGCCATCTACCGTGTCCACGGGCTTGGGGAGAGAGGGAGACCCTTACCCTCTCCCTCCGAATACCCAGCTACCAGTGGCCCATATTTGGTCTTGACCCCCCCCCTTTTTACTCCCTAACTAGCCTGTAAGCCCGGGTACTTGGCTCCCCTGCCATTTCCTCAGCGATACACCTGCTCGGCCTTTGACCGGTACACCCCAGATTGGCCCTCAGCGGCACGCCCAGATTGGCCCTCAGCGGCACACCCAAGTTGGCCCTCAGCGGCACACCCACCAGCCTTCAGCGGTGCACCCCGTTGGGGTTCTTGGCCGGCACGCTTCTTGACCCAATTGACCCCTGGCCGGCACACTCTCCAGGCCCCTGGGCGGCACACTCCTTGGCTAGCCCCAGTCTACATTATATGCCCTTAGAGGCCTTCAGTCTGTTGTTTTCCTTCGTGTTTTCCCGAGGCTCTATAAAGGTGTTGCTGCCCTTGGGCGCCCACCTCCAGTTGTCGGGTTCTGCCACTCCATGTGGGCGCGTTCCCTGTATCTCCCTTACGCCCCGGGTCAAGGGGAGATGCTGCCGAATTTTTTTGTGAAAAAATAACAAAACATTAAAAGAGGCAAAAGGGAAACAACAAACGAACACGACGATTAATAAAACTTTCCAACTAATCAAACCACTGCCGGCATCATGACGGGAACTGAACTGACTAACCGCCTGGCACCCCGAACGTCCGACTCGTAAGAAAAAAGGCTGAACCAGGCAAAATGGAAGCAAGGGGGGGGGTTTATATAAAATTACATGGAAATTAAAACAAGAAGAAAAGAAAAGCCTTAAGATAAAAAGAAATTGAAGACTGACCGGACCTCCACCCCGACGCTCTGATCGGCTCCTTCGCCGGCACACTTCTCTCACCTTTCAGCGGCACACTCACCTAACTCCTTCGCCGGCACACTGCTTTCACCCTTCAGCGGCACACTCACCTAACTCCTTCGCCGGCACACTGCTTTCACCCTCCAGCGGTACACCCCAATTCCCTTGGCCGGCACACCTTGTTGCCCCCAGCGGTACACCCTATCCCCCACCTTCAGCGATACACTCCCCTCAGCGGCACACCCCTTTTTCTTAACCTCCACCGGCACCCCCTTTGTGCCCTCAGCGGTACACCTTTTTCACCCTTCGCCGGCACACTCCCCTCTGGGCCTCTCAGCGGTACACTCTTACCTTCCCTTCGCCGGCACACTACACCTATGCATATATACAACATGATAATGGCCTTAACAAATGGCAAATAAATCAATGAAAAATGTGCTCATTAAAGGACTTCGAATGCGCAATATTAATCATAATAAAAGAGGCGGGAGGGGTAGTAAGAAAATAAATAATAAACAAATAATAATAATAATAATAATAATAATAAAAGAAGAGGAATTATCCGGAACAAACACCTAAAGAAGTAATAAACCGTAGGCCAGAAATTGGAACATATAACTAAGAAAATTCCAGATAAAAGATGCCGGGGCCCACATTGCAGCCCCCATCTCTCCCCGTGACCCAGGGCAAAAGGAACAACAACAACGCCCTTTCAGGTCGAACTCGAATCTTGGGAATTATCCCGATATGGCCGAGTTCTGACCTAATCTCGGGCCGACATCCGAATCGGACCGGATTTGTTTCACATTCCGGATACCCTCCGAATCCTCATTAAAATTGCCGCATGCTCGGCAGACATTTGAAGGGATCTACCTCGCTTTTCTCGTCGTGTCTCTGCCGCGGACCCGTGTCCGAATACGAAAAGGTCCACGAGTGACCGACATGGCCGACAGTTTGTGGCCCTAATACGACCTTCAGTGTGACCTATCCCTATCTCTCTCTTACGCAGTTAGTATTATTATTTTCTGCCGCGGGGCCCCTAATATCGACAATTAATCAAGGGTGTTCCCTCTTATGGGGGATGTAAATGACGTCGTGACCTTTATGGCGCGACGGGATTCGGTCCCGACACGAACCACACAATCGTCTGACGAAGTCAGATCGAGCGCACCATGGGCTCTTCGGAGCCTGAATAAATCGTCACCTCGGTGACTGGCACGCCCACGCACTTAATAAACGAATAAACAAACAAAATAAACGCCTTAAATAAAAAGTGCGTCCACAACTCTGGCACGCCCGGTGGGACCGATCCACCCTTCATCTCTTTACCGAAATTAGGGGCCCCGCGGCCCCCTTCTTGTCATACTAATTGTGCCATTTATTTAAATGTAGAAATTAAACAAGGAAGAGAAAGCAACATCATGGAGCCGACAATGGCTGTCGTCTGCAGCCCTGAGGTTGTGGAGAATCATGTGCGAGGCGGCTACCTGGCGGTGCCCCTCACCTTCGGGAGCTTCCCTCCCACTGTGGGCTTCCCCAACTTTTTGGGGGTAGCCTTCGCCCAGATCCTCGACGTGGAGACGCCCGAGGAATCCCAGATCAACGCCCCCACTCCGGGGGCCGTTGGAGCTACTGCCGGCCGAGCTGTGGCCGAAGGCAACAACAGCGTCCCCACAACGACGCTTAGCTGCAATGTGCACCACGTGCACCAAACTACCGGCCCATACCACCAAGGGTCGACATCCCACCGGAGAAGGCTCCGGAGAAATAACACCAGCACCGGATCAGGGCGTCGCGCCTCCAACTCCGGGAAGTCCATGACGGTTGGGGCCCTCCGAGTCCGCCTAGACGGGCAGAGGTCCCAGGTGACACCGGACCGCATCGTCCCGGCCATCCCAGTCCGCAACTCTTTCCAGGGACTGGAAAAGCTGAAGGAGAAGGCGATGCCCACGGCCCCGGTCGTAGCACCGAAGAAGGTGCCAGCTCAGAGGCCGGCCAAGCTGAAGCAGATCTGGGTACCCAAAGAGGCCCAGCCCACCGCGCCTGCCCAGGCGGGACCCAGCATCTTCCGCCCAAGAAGGGCCCGAAGAGACGACAGGGTCGAGCTGCCAACCCCGACCCTCCGGCTAGCACCCGTCGTCCCGGTGCCGCCTGAGAATGCTCGCCGTCGCCGCCGGGGGCGCCGACACAACGCCACCCGCCCGACACTCGAGGCCTACTTTCCTGCGGCCGCTGTTGTCGACACCCAACCACAGGCCGCTCTCCCTGACCAGGAATGGGAAGGGATCGAGCAGGCTATGAGGAATTACCTCCAGGGCCCGGGTAGCACTCCCGCCGGCCGCCAGAGACTACTGGGGGCAGTGGCCTCCACTTTTCAAGAACAGGGAACCCGACTCGCACTCAGCGCAGAATCGAGGAATCGCTCGGAGGAGCCGCGCCAGTCCCCTAATCGGGAGGAAGCGCCGCCCCGACGATCGGTCTTCGACAGACTAGTGTTCCCGGGAGGATCTTCCAGGAGGGTGATAAATAGAAATAAGAACAAGAAGTGGCAGACATTCACCTGCAGCATGGCAGGAGTTCACGGTCGGTATGGGGCCTTGCCCACCGATCCGGAAGAATTGGCCAGAATAGCCGTCAGGCCGGGACCCCTTACTAGAAGAGGGAGAGCGGCAGGCGGCGCAACACCCACAGGCGCCGAAGGGGCCCTACCCGAAGAGCCCCTTGCGGCCCTCACGGCCAATGTGGTCACCACCGGCGACACGAGTGGCGGACCCTCGACATCATCCGAGGACGCCCCGGCCGAAGAGACAGGGGGCGTGCCCAGTCTCCCCACAGCTGACCCTACAATGCTGCTCATGATACAACGATTCCAGCAGGAAATCGAGTCACTCAAGAAGCAGCTAAGCGAGCGGAACGCACCGCCCCCGATGTCCTGGCAGACCGAGGTTATACCCGAAGTACCCAGGGACAGGGGGCAGTCTTCAGAGGCAGCTCTTCCAGCAACCCTCAACCCTCTCGGGGACGCGCCCCCACAGCAAACACATTACACAGCAGTGGCCCTGCCACAGGCTCCGCCTTCACAAGGGTCCCCTATGGCCCCCCGGGCGACCGTGGTGGCCACCCCGAGCGCGCAGCCCGCTCACTTTTACCCGAATCCGGTCGACCCGGCAACGGTTAGCCGGTTGATGCTGGAACAGATGATAGATATGAAATTGGCCGAGAGGGGCGAAGGGGATCAGACGCTGTTTGACGTCTACCGGGTACCCTACCCGGCCCACCATGCCGCAAGGAAGCTGCCGGTCGGCATCACCAAGCCGCCGAAGTTCGAAAAATTCAACGGGCAAGGGTCCCCCAGGGAACACATTGCTTACTATGTGAACATCATGGGAGATCTAGCTGCTGATGAAGCCTATCTCCTGAAGTTCTTCGGCTCGACACTTACCGGACTCGCCTTCGAGTGGTACTCCAGCCTGCCGCCCGGGTCCGTTGCTGACTGGCCTGACATGCAAAAGAAGTTCAAGGAAAGATTTTATGTTGCAGAACGGGAAGTCACCGTAGCAGAGCTCTATGCTACGAGACAGAAGAACGATGAGTCGGCCCTCGACTACATCAAGAGATGGAGGAACCTCAGCATGAGGTGCAGGCGTCCCCCGCACCAGGAGGACGCGGTGCAGATCTGCAAACAAAACTTGAAGAAAGAAATCCTGGAGAGGATGATCGGCACCGACGTCAAAACATTTGACCGCCTGAACAACGTGGTAGCAGAGATCGAGGCATTTTTGGCCCGATACTCCTCCACCCCAGCCATGTCAAGCCAGAGAGCCAGACAGGCCGAGAAGAAGCCAGCTCCTCCCGAGGTACACACACTAGACTTCCAGGCTTTCGAGAAGCAGAAAGAGAAAGCCAAGGGGACTGCCAACCTTCCTCCGCCCAGAACCACAGAACGGCGGGAAGGCCCCTCACTGAGAGAGAAGATGAGAAACAAGCTGTATTCCTTCTCCCGGGACAAATCCAAGCTTCTGTTCGAATGGGCGACCAGCTACAACAAAATGACATTGCCAGAGCCGAAAAGGCCCGGCGACCTGAAGAAGAAGGATGACCCGCGCTTCTGCTTGTACCACCGGATGCTCGGGCATACCATTGAAGACTGCTACGTCTTCAAGGATGTTATTGAGTCCCTAATCAGGACCGGGGAGCTGGACATGGGGGAGCATAAAGTAGACCCCCCGCAGCCGCATGAGCTGCCCAGCATAACCTCCTCCGTCAACATGGTCTCACTATACCAGGAGCTACCTGAAGAGTGGGCGGAGGCCTGTGCCCGCGCCACTTATGAAACTTTCATTATGGCCCCAGCTCAAGACCAAGAAGGTTGGCAGACGTGCCCGGAAAGAACAGAAAGGCGCTGTGCCCCTCGGCCTACCCAGCAATTCACCCGAGGAGGCGACGCCCCAGCCTGCACCGCCCCCGGCAAGCCCAGTTTGCCATGACACAGCCCCCCGGCTAGTCATGAGGCGGCCCACCCATAATAAAAAGAGTTCCGTCCCGCTGCGGATGCACAAGAAGACTAGCCCGCGGTTGAAAGACTCCAGGCTATTATTGATGGGCTCGAAGATTATGAACAGCCCAAAATCCAGCCTGTGGAGCTGAAGGAGTATGTCCCCTGGAAGGAGTTCGAATCACTCGAGCTGGCTCCGGGAACAGAAGCTGAAGCAGCCAAAGAACCTCCCCTGTGGGGTGAGCTTCCTCAAGAGCAGCCACCCGCTGCGGCAGGCAAGAGAGCAAGAAGAGAAGACCCAGGGGCAAGAAGAAGAAGGAGGTCGTCTTCGCCTGCAACACCCTCTCGGCGTTGTTCGACACCGCTCTCTCTCTGGAAGAGAAAGAAGAAGAGCCACCCCATGAATCGGCAGAGGTGAATCAAGCTGAGGCGTCCACCTCCCAACATGCTACCAGGTCAGGAAGGAAGTGGGGGCGCCCTCCTCAGGACAACCTCAACATCATGCTCAGGGGAGAACAACCGTACCAGATCCCCGACCCTGAGGTCCGAGGCACCGAGATCCCTCCTCCATCGGGTCTCTATCCCGGAGGGACCAGAAGCCAAGGAACCCCTTCATTCGCCGAATTCCTGTCGACTCGAGCAGGCAAGCAGGCGCGCTCCCCAATGCCTCCCTCCACCAGGAAAGCAAGCAGTCCCCGAGCTCCACCGGCGGCTACTCCTCCTCAACCGGAAGAAGAATTCAACGGCATCCCAAACCTCGCCGAATTCATGCGAGAAACAGAGGAAGCCCAGCAGGCCCCGCCGGCTCGGCAGGCGGCGACAGAACCCACAGAGCAGGCATCCCCCGATCAGGCACCCCAACTTCAGGATGGGGGCAGGCGTGCCAAACCCGAAGAGATGAAATTACTCAAGGTGCGGGCCGCCGAACGGATAGTCAGACACCTCAAGAAGATCCCAACCCGGTTCACCGTATGGGAGATGTTGTCCTTGAACGAGGAAACACGGCAAGCCATCATAGCCGCCCTCCAGACGCCAGCACATCTTGAAGCTTGCCTGGCAGAGATGTCACCTGAAGTGGCCGTGGCCTTCACAGAAGATGACATGCTCCTGCCGACCTGCAGTCACAACAGACCCCTCTACATGAAGGGGCAATTGAATGGCCAGCCCATCAACAGGGTCCTGATCGACCCAGGGGCGGCAGTGAATATACTCCCTTACCGGGTGTACCAGAAACACTATTTCGACGTACACCTGGTTGAGGTTAAAAATGTCAAGATTGCTGGCTTTAACCAGAAATGTGAGGTGCCCATGGGGGTTGCAGAGTTCAACTTGACCTTTGATGACTTCACCACCAAGGTCCAGTTCCACGTCATCAACTCCAGCACTTCCTACAAGGCGTTGCTTGGCCGGCCCTGGCTACACCAGAATAGGGTGGTACCCTCCACTCTGCATCAATGCATCAAGTACCCCTGCGAGGGAAAGGAAGTCAGAATCTTCGCCGACCTCCACCCGTTCGAGGTGTTCGAGTGTCACTTGTCAGATGCTAATCTGTACTTGGAAAAGGCGAAGCAAGCTCCTCAAGCTGCCCGAGACAAGGGAAAGAAGAAAGCAGAGTCAGGTGGCTGGTTCCCTCCGCCACCCCCGGGTTATGTGGCTCCTCCACATGTACCGTTTATTGCACAAGAAGAAGGGGTATTCAAGGCGGCTCCTCTCGCCATCTACCCTGCACCAGGGGCGCCTTGCCTCGAAGACCTGCTAGAAGACGTCAGGGTCCCGCCAGGGATCGTCAAGCCTATAATAGAGGTAGAATGCCAAGCAGCCGAGCAGCTGAGGACCTTCGAGGTACCTAACCCCGAAGGGCCG
Source organism: Amorphophallus konjac (assembly GCA_022559845.1). Classification (NCBI taxonomy): domain Eukaryota; kingdom Viridiplantae; phylum Streptophyta; class Magnoliopsida; order Alismatales; family Araceae; genus Amorphophallus; species Amorphophallus konjac. The sequence goes on along the minus strand of CM040124.1, from coordinate 116,245,763 downwards.
CCCACTATCTTTTATGTTGCTGGGGAGAAGCCAGTCAGGGAAGACGATGATTGCCGATTCCCTGATGAGCTGCATGACCCGCACGTCCCCATTACGGGACTTCCCCACATGACTGACCAAGCAGCCAGAATGGTCAGAAAGCAGAAGATTCCTCCCTACCAGCCCTCCAGCCGGAAGGAAATGTTTGAAAGAATGTGGAACCCACCAAACCTGGATCGACGGTTGCTGAAAATCACCAAGCACCCCGGTCTGGGCTTTTCACTAGAGGAATATTACGAGACTGACGTCATATCAGTCTCGACATGGTCTGGCGACGACCCCGCAGAAGCTACAGATTCGCGGGAAGCCTGTCAAGATGCATATCCTGGGCCCCCGGTTCAGGAGGCACAAGACGAAGAGGTCTTCCTTTGGAAACCTCCCCGCCGCCGCTGCCTGGAGAAGACCCCCTCCTTCTCCGAAGTGTCGACCTCGAGAGGGCACACCAGCGAGGCACCTCCACCCCGGCAGGCCGGCGAAACAAGGAGCAGAAGCATGGGCCAGGCTCCGAAATCCCCTCGATACGACCCCGTCATGTACGCCTTGTACCATAGGCAGCAACGGGAGATCGAGACGCTAAAAGTACGACTGGCTGAGTTGACCTCGCTAGTCGCCGACCTGATCCAGGGTTCTCTCCCCCCGCGGGGTGGCCGCATGCCTCGGCCCCGAGATGCCAGTCCTGACACCCCCGTCTGGTCAAGAAGGGAATTGAGAGACACGGCAAGCCTGTTGATCGGGCGGCCAACCAGGCAAGGCCTAACACTCCAAGAGAAGCTGCAGAAGCCCTACTCCTTCCCGAGAGAGAAGACCCGGGGCATCTTCGACTGGGCCTGCCATTACGGCAAGGTCTCCCTCCCACGGTCCAAGAGGCCGCAAGACACCCGAAGAAGCGGGGACCCACTATTTTGCCCTTACCACCAGATGCTGGGTCACGCCATTGAAGACTGCTATGTCTTCAAAGACATTGCTCAAGACCTCATTGACAGGGACGAGCTCAGGATGGGGGATTATGTGGTAGCCCCGCCACGCCCCCACGTGGCGGACAGCCCCAGAGCAGGAGCCTACACCGTGTCCATCCACTACCAGGCCCCTGAAGATGCGGCTGCCCCGGCCCCCGTCCAAGCTGTCTACGATGAGTACATAGAAGACCCCGAGGTGGCCCTGTGCCTTTCTGCACCAGCGGACCTCACAGACCCGGCGGCTACGGTCCAAGAGGACTGCACGGCAAATCCAGCCCCCACACCCAGCCAGGAGGAGCAAGAAGACGAGGATGCCATCCTCGAGCCCGAAGACAATGAAGGCCAAGACTTCGTCGATTTGTCGCCAGCCCCGCCGGAAATTGAAAATGGCGGCCAGGCCACAGTCGACGAATTGATTGAGATCAACCTCGGCACAGAAGGCGACCCCAGGCCGACCTTTCTAAGTGCTCTCATCTCCCCTCGTGAGAGGGAACAATACATGAAGCTGCTACAAGAGTTCCGAGATTGTTTTGCCTGGAATTACAAAGAAATGCCCGGACTCAGCCCCGAGGTGACTCAGCACATCTTGTCCATCGATCCCAAGGTGGAGCCAGTGAAGCAGTCTCCCCGGCGCATGAGGCCAGAGTTAACTAGCCAGATCTGCAAGGAGGTCGACAAGCTCATAGATGTCGGCTTCGTGGCGGAAAACCAATACACCACATGGTTGGCCAACATTGTACCAGTGAAAAAGAAGAACGGACAGATCAGGATTTGCGTGGATTTCCGCGACCTGAATAAAGCCTGCCCGAAAGATGACTTCCCGGTGCCTATCACCGAAGTGATGATTGATGCAACTACTGGCCACGAGGCCTTGTCCTTTATGGATGGGTCGTCCGGCTATAACCAAATCTGGATAGCCGACCACGACCGGATTCACACCGCCTTCAGGTCGCCCAAGGGGATATTTCACTACAAGAGGATGCCCTTCGGCCTCAAGAATGCCGGTGCTACATATCAGCGGGCAATGACTAAGATCTTCGACGAGCTGCTGTACAGCAAGGTCGAATGCTACATTGATGATCTGGTCGTCAAGACTAAGAAGAGAGATGAACATCTGAATGACCTCAGGGTTGTCTTCCAAAGGCTCCGGCTATACGGGCTAAAAATGAACCCCATGAAGTGCGCCTTCGGCGTGTCCAGTGGAAAGTTCCTCGGCTTCATTGTCCGGCACAGAGGGATCGAGATCGACCCCTTCAAGATAAAGGCCATCCAGGAGTTGCCCCCTCCGAAGAGTCTGGGAGAGCTGAGGTCCCTACAGGGCCGGCTAGCTTACATCCGCAGGTTCATCTCCAACCTATCGGGGCGTTGCCAACCCTTCCACAGACTGATGATGAAAGATGCACCATTCAGCTGGGGCCGTGAATGCCAGCACGCGTTCGACCAACTGAAGGAGTACCTGAAGACCCCGCCTGTCTTGGGGGCACCTGTCAAAGGCAGACCGCTCATACTCTACATAGCGGCTACCGAATATTCACTGGGGGCAATGCTTGCCCAGAACAATGATGAGGGAAAAGAGCAGGCCCTCTACTACCTCAGCCGGAGGCTGGTGCGTGCGGAGGCCAAATATACTCCGATAGAGAAAGTCTGCCTCGCTTTGGTCTTCGCAGTCAAGAAGATGAGGCACTACATGCTGTCCCATGAAGTGAGTCTAATATCCAGAGCTGACCCTATCAAGCACATCCTCCTCCAGCCTGTCCCAAAGGGGCGCCTTGGCAAGTGGGCCGTGCTACTCATGGAGTTTGACATCACCTACGTGCCCAGAAGGCCGTTAAGGGACAAGCCGTCGCGGATTTCTTCGCAGCACACCCCGTGCCCGAAGACTCCCCGTTGGCCACAGAGCTGCCCGAGGATGAAACACTGGAGGTAGACCAAATACAACAAGCCATCTGGCAGCTTTACTTTGATGGAGCCTCGAGGACAGAAGCGACCCCGTCCGGGCGCGCCAAGGTACGAGCCGGAGCAGGCATCGTCCTCAAGTCGCCAGACGGAGAAGTGATGCACACTTCCTGCTGCATTAGCAAACCCTGCACCAATAATGAAGCAGAATATGAAGCTCTGATCATCGGCCTCCAGGTCGCCCTCCAAATGGAGATCAAAATGCTCCAAGTGTTCGGCGACTCGCTGCTGGTCGTCAAGCAAATCCAGGGGCAGTTTGATGTCCGAAAACCTGAGCTGCTCCCTATCACACTAAGGCAAAAGGGCTCATGGAGCGGTTCTACCTCCTCGAGATAGGCCATGTTGCCAGAGGGGAGAACGCACAAGCCGACGCATTGGCAAAATTGGCAAGCTCACTGGCAGTGCCTCCAGATGGATCTCTTCATATCCAGGTAATAAACCAGCGCCAGATGCCCAGCATGATAGAAGAAGAGCTAGAAGAAGAAGACCTAGAGGTCGCTACAGCAGAAGCCGTCAGTCTACCTGACTGGAGAGACCCCCTGATGCAGTGGTTCAAGTACCAGCAACTACCCAAGCACAGGGAAGAGAAAATCAAGCTAGTCAGAACCAAGGACTCTTATGAGCTCCGAAACGGAATATTATTCCGGACTGTGGCGGATGCCAAACAGAAGCTACTCCTCCGATGCTTGTCCATTGAAGAAGCTTGGAAGGTTATGAAAGAGGTCCATGCCGGGACAGCTGGTGCACACCAGGCGTGGCCGAAAATGAAAATTGAAATCAAGAAACTTGGCTATTACTGGCCTGCAATGTTCAACGACTGCTGCGAGTACGCTAAGTCGTGTCAGAGATGCCAGGAGCATGCCATCATACCCAGGAGGCCTCCCGTGCAGTTGCACCCAACCGCGCCCAGTTGGCCGTTCGCCCAATGGGGAACAGACGTTGTGGGCCCCTTACCCGCATCTTCCACAGGCTGCAAATACATTCTGGCGGCGACCGACTACTTCTCCCGCTGGGCAGAGGCTGTTGCCTTGCGGGAGGTCACCGGAGAAATCGTGGTCAGGTTTGTCCGCCGCAACATTATATTCCGGTTTGGCGTGCCCGACCGGATTGTGTCAGACAACGGCAGCCACTTCCGCAACCAGAAGGTTTACCGGCTAGCAGAAAAATATAAAATTGATTGGAGGACCTCAACTCCTTACAATCCACAAGCTAATGGGCTGGCCGAAGCTTTCAATAAGACACTTTGCACTCTCCTGGCCAAAACTGTTAGCTCTAACAAGAGGGACTGGGAAGAAAGAATGTATGAAGCGCTTTGGGCGTACCGAACCGTATATAAGACCCCAACGGGCTGCTCGCCCTTCTCTCTCGTATACGGCTCGGAAGCAATCGTCCCTGTCGAACTGGAGATACCGTCCCTCAGGGTCGCCATTCAGCATGGGCTTGTCCCCGAAGGGCAGACCAACGCCGAGCGAAGGCTCGAAGAACTCTCCAGTCTGGAAGGAAAGCGGCTTCAAGCCCAACAGAATATTCAGGTCTACCAGGCCCGAATTGCGCGCGCCTTTGACAAGCTAGTCAAGGAACGCGAATTCAAGAAAGGTGACCTTGTCATGGTCAAGAGAAGAGATCTCATGGCTGCCAACCCCAAGGGTAAGCTGAACGAGAACTGGCTCGGACCCTACGTAGTCCAAAAAGTCTACGAGGGTGGGGCCTATGTAATTGTCAACCATCGCGGGGAAGTTCAGTTCCCGTCTCTTAATGGAAGGCACTTGAGACTGTACCACGCTCCGGCGCCCCCATTCAGGTAATAATATTACTCTCCGCCCCATTTTGGGGCGGATTTGCGTGATTAATGTCCAAATGATTGACCACCAGCCGTTTCCAAAAAAAAGAAAAGAATAGAAAGGAGAAAAAAAAAGAGACAAAAAAAAGAAGAAAAAAAAAAGAATAGAAGAGAAAGAAGGAAGAGAAAAAAAAAAAAGAGAAAAAAAAAAGAAAGAGGAAGAAAGAAAAGAAAAAAAAGAAGGAAAAAAAAAGAGAAGAAAAAGAACCAGAAAAGGGGAACGCCCCCCATTTCCAGTCACCGCCCCGCATCAGCGGAGGTACCAAAAATTGACTAAAAAAAAAAAACAAACTCTTCTCCGTCCTTCCCGGGCGGTGAGTACCCCTTTGGCTCGGACCTCCCGTCCGGGTCATTGACTAAACAAACTCTTCTCTCCGTCCTTCCCGGGCGGTGAGTACCCCTTTGGCTCGGACCTCCCGTCCGGGTCATTGACTAAACAAACTCTTCTCTCCGTCCTTCCCGGGCGGTGAGTACCCCTTTGGCTCGGACCTCCCGTCCGGGTCGTCCGGGTCATTGACTAAACAAACTCTTCTCTCCGTCCTCCCCGGGCGGTGAGTACCCCTTTGGCTCGGACCTCCCGTCCGGGTCATTGACTAAACAAACTCTTCTCTCCGTCCCCTCTGGACGACGAGAAGCCCGGTCTCTGACCGAGGCCCCCGCCTGGGGCCAGCACGCGCTTCCAATATTGCGGTGAAACCAGGGGGTTGCCCGTTCGGTATGGTGGAGTGGTCCCCTCGTCCTCCCCCTGGGAAGGCGAGCACTCTCCTATACCCTGACATGGGTCCCTGCCTGGTCCTTCCGAAGCGAATCCTCGCGAAGACTCATACCTAGCCAATGGGCCTCAACACAAAAAGGGGGAAAAGATACAAGAGCAAGAGAAGAGAAAGAAGGATAAGAAAGGTCCCTCTGGGACGAATGCGCACGCAAAGAACATGAGAAACCATAAATGTTCTACTCTATTCAGAAAGAGGATTAAACTACATGTGATGCGGGGCATACCCCTGTGTTACATTCAAAAGAAAAGAAAAAGGAATTAAGGGATGCGACACTTAGTTGATGTCCCTGAAGATGTCCTCTAGAGGGAGGATCCCGACGCAAGGGAAGTTCGTCATATCGCGCAGTCGGCCCCTCAATTCCTCAAGACGGGCGAGCGCCGCTCCGACGGACACCACTTCCACGTCGACGACGGCAAGAGCTTCCCTCTCCTCTGCCACCGTCCTTTCCGCCTCGGCAAGGCCAAGTTTAGCTGCAGCAAGGTAGCCCTCCAGCTTCTCGATCCGGTTCTTGAAGGAGCGAACGCTGCCTTCGCCTTCCTCTAAGGCCTTTCCGTGGCGTTCTCTACTATGGCGTCGGGCCTCTAGGGTCTGCAGATACTCGTCTGCCTGAGCATCAAGGGCGGCACGTTCGTCAGGAGCCTGGGTCTCTAGGAATTCACGGCGTTTGACGTACTTCAATAATAGCAAGACCCGCCGTGACCATTCCCCCAGCGGACAGCCAAGCACTTGCAACGCCCCAGTTAACTACGTCACTATGGTATGCACCTCCCGATACGATAGAGGAGCATCGGCGAGGAGCATCGTCCGTAAAGTGATCAGCATCTGACGGACTGGCGCCTCTGATGACGTGTGACTAACTGAGGGCACGACCGGAGGGATGAATTCCACGGCGCTGTCCACCTCCGCCCACAGATCGGCATCCACGGCGGCTGAAGAGGATGGGAGAGCAAGGGTTAAGTCACCCGGCCGGCGTGGCTCGACTAAAGACCCCTGGCCAACTACTGTTGAGGAGGTGGCTGAGATCATTGCCGAAGCATCCAATGCCGCTATCATCAGCTGTTCTCCTGCCTCCTCCGCCTCTGCCTGGTGCGCTGCCGGCACTGCTTTAAGGGGCAGGGGTGCAGGTGCCTCTGCTCCGGTCAAAGGAGGGGCCTCAAGCAAGGCTGGGCCCGCTGCCATCAGTGGCCGACTCCGCCTCTGCGGCTCCGAGCCCTCCAGATGTGCGCGGAGCTCCGCGAATATTCGCTTCAGTAAGGGGTCCTCCATCTGGGCCGGAAGCTTTTGAAGAGGCGGAAGCGGAACCGTTAGCCGGGGTAGACGTCCCGCCTCCACGAGCGCCGTAAGGCCCTCCGCTCCCAAGCCCGCGACCGGAGCCAGTCCCGCCACCGCTAGCGGGCCGGTATTTGGCCGCCGCTTGGCAACGGCCTTCCGGGCACGACCAGACGACCTCCCTGGCGTCGGCACCACCTGACCACAAAAAGCATGATTACTCACTTGCCAGCGGGAGTAAACCTCACGAGGCCCAAAAGGCGAGAAGGGTTATGAGACCCGTGTCCTTACCTCGGCCACCGGGGCGGTACCGCTCTCGGGCGCGATCTCCCCCTCCTCCAGAGGATCGCCCGCCAAAGGCTCCGCCGACGCCTCCTCCCGAAGAGCTTCAAATAGAAGGGCTAGCTTGCCCATGCCGACATCGACCCCCGATGGGCGGTCAACCGACGCAGCCGGAGCAGCCTCTTTCGCAGCCTCCGGCTCAGCTGATTCCTGAAAAGGTCGGGCGCAAGGAGGACGATATCAGTAGGCGACCACAGAAGCAGCCCCACGCAAATGGAATCACGCTTACAGCGACCTCCTCCGTCAAGCTTAGCGAGCTAGCAAATGAAGAGGCCTTAGGGGCCAGCTCGGGCAGCCCCGATGCCCCAGACGTTACATCCCCAGGAGCCGCTTCGTCGGAAGAGTAATTGTAATCTACCTCTTCCCCAGACGGAGACTCGACCACCGCCGGCTCGGCCTGGGCCGGCAGAGGGGCTTCCACTTCAGAGTCTCTGTCCAGCACGTCCTCCCTCGGGCTAGGCGAGGCCCGCACTTTGATCTTCTTCCTCCTCACATATGTCAGCATCATCGGGAGGTCGGGATCAGGCCCCAATGACTCGGTGGCCGCCGCAGCAACGCCTGTCATGCAAAAGAAGATAAGCCATGTTGAACCTACTAGCCCCCAGGACAAAAAAAAGGAGCTAGCCGAATGGACAAAAATATTTACCCCCTTCGGCCCATACGGTCCGGGATGACTCGCCTACTTCTTCGACGGACAGAGCCTTCATGGGAGCCGCAGCCCCGCTCTCGCCCGGGAGCAACACGGGTGCCGGTTCCTCCGTGCCGCCCGTAAGATAGAAGCGCATCGTCGCCGTGCGCGAATCCGAGGCCAACTCGGGAGGCCAGTCGACCGCAGACGACGTAGGCGGCCGATGAACCTCACCAGCTTCGTGGCTCGGTTCGGTCCGTGTGGCTTCGAATTCCTCGAAGGACAAGACAGGGGCCACCGGCGAGGCTGCCGTCGGAGCCGGGGATGCCTCGGTCCGCCTCCGTTTTGCCGCCTGTTGCCCGGCCACCTTGGCAGCAGCCAACGCCTTCTTAACGGGCGACTGTGTTCGGGGCCTTCCCGTTGCCTGCGGCAAGGGAGCCGAGCCGCCGCCGAGGTCGCCTTTGCTGGGACCGCGACTTCACCCATGTCAGGCGTGGGCACGGGCTCTCCCACAGGAGCTGAGACAAAAGAAGTATCCAGGTGTCAGGGCTCCACTCCAAAATAAAAAGGGGGGGGGAGATTCGAGAGACACACTAATGATCGGGGACACTGACCGGCAGGTTGGCCTGGCTCGGGACGGGCAGCTTCAAATTCCTCGAAGGATGGGACTCGTGGTGCCGGAGGAACAGCCATCGGAGCCTTAGCCGATTCCGTCTTCCTCCGCTTTGTGTCCCGCTGCTTAGCCGCCTTGGCGGCGTCCACCGCCTTCTTCACAGGCGATTTAGCCCGGGGCCTCTTCGCAGCCTTGGGCAAAGGAGCCGTGGTCGGGGCCAGCGGCGCGGCTTCAAAATACGCAGGCTTCTTCACCAGCCGGAGGAGGTTCCGGTACGTGGCCATCTGCGTGCTGTCGGGATGGTCTGCAAAGAAAAGAGGGGAAAGAACGAACATGCATTTACGATTAGTACCCAACTCACCGCGAAGGCCGCAGTGCTAAGAGACAAAACCGAAGAGCAAGAAGAGACTGAATACCATGAGGGCCAGTGTACAGCCGCAGCGTGATCGGCCAGTAGCTCAGGGACGTCTCCTTGTCCCGACGCGCCGCCTCCCGGACTAGCCAGCAAACGTCTTCAATCGTTTGGCACCGGTCCGTAAGGTTGGCCAGATCCGCGTGCTTCTTTGAGGAGAGGTGACAGAAAAGATTAAAGTGGTCCATGCCCCACCCGTCAGCATAATAATAAGGGATGTGCAGGCGCTTGCCCAGGAGGGAGGCCGTCAGATCTTCGATCTTCATCCCATTCACCCGGAGAAGGACGTATAGCCACGTGGTATCCTTATAGTTCTCGGGCTGCCTCTCCTCCCGCCTCATAAACGTGCGGTACGGGCAGGCCGAATCCCTCTCTGGACGCCAGCTCCTGGCAGGAGTCCCCTCTTCCTCCATGGGGAATGGATAATTGATGAGGTCCAGGCGGTCGCTCCCCACTTGGCACAGGTCCCTCAGCGTCTTCTGATAATGATCCTTGGCCACCGGGGGTAGCTCCACCTTCGGCGTCGGCCTCTTATCCCGGGCTTCCCGGCGAGCCGCCATATATGCTGCCACCTCCTTTTCCTGTTTATTCCTGAGCCGAAGAAGATGGTCTGGCTCAATGTCAAGAACCGGCACCGGCTGCCGACTAAGGAACCTCCTCTCGGCCCCATCCCAGCAATCGGTCTTGTGTAGCCGATAGAAGGCCGTCCGGCTATTCCACCACTTGATATAATCTTGGGTCACTCGGGGAACACGACCCGGGGCCGGTACTCTGAAGGAGGCAGAGTCCGCCCGGTGGAAGAAGTCCCACCAGCTCCTGGCGTGTTCAGCAACTGAGCTCCCCCGGACACTCCGCAAGGGCAGGCCGAACTGTGCATGATAAGCAGGGATATGCTGGTCATACCCAAAATTGCGACCGAACCGGAAGGGGTAATACGGCTCCAGCAACACGTTCTCCCCTTTCCTGAACACCAGCACGCTCGGGCGAATCGACAGCGCCCAGTCCCTCAGCTCCGGCTCCAGCAGCGGGCGGATCACATTCTCCTGGCTAATAGGGTGGACGTACTTCTCCACCTGGTCGTCTTTGCACTCCCTCTTGTTGTTCACCAGAGGGCTCGAATGTGCCGCCAATGTCCAGAAATGAATAGTCCCGGCCGCATCCCGGGGAACCGTTGTCAACCGGCCCCGAATATCATACATCCGCATGGAGGTGGAGCCCGGCTCAGCACTGGCAAATTCCAACATCCTCGGCACCAGCCCCCAGTCCTGGAGAACTCGCGGGGCAAACTCCGGGAACAGCGAACAGACCCACGCGTTGAAAAAGTGCAGTGGGCACACATACCGGGCCTGCCGCGGGAACTGGTGCGTGCTGATGTCCCCCAGGGCCTTGTAAATCAAGCAAAGGGTCGCCGGGCACAGCGACAACCTGATACCCCATGCCATTTGACATGCCGGGTAGATGGCATCCGGCCGAATCACTGTCTCGTCGCCGTACGGCATGGCAAATGAGCATAGCCAGTACGTGAGATAGGCGGCGCAGTGGGTCTGGGGATCCAAGCCCATCGGGTTAGGCCCGCCTCGACGCCCTCTAGACGGGATCTTCACATTGAGCTTGGGCTTCGCACGCTTCTTGGGGGCGACAGCGGTACCGACACAGGGGAATTCCTCGTACCGCTTCGGCCTGTCATAGAAATACTCCAGCCACAAGGGCATGCGTACCCTCTTCCTGTCCCCACGAGCGGGCTGCTTTCCTTTATGCGACCACTGGTACAGCTCCCGGTACGCCTTCATGAGGTACCGATATGAATACCCCAGAGAATAATAGCCATCCCCGTTGGTCTCATCCTTGATCAAGTCGGGGAGGCATACTTCTTCATAAGGCTCCCCGTCAATGGGCAAGCCACTTAGCTGACTGAGACTCCACAAATCAAGTGAAGTCTCGCCCTCTGCCGTGTAAAAGGTGTTGGTCTCTGCGCTGAATACCTCTATCATGCCGCAGCAGAGACCCTTGGAGATGGGGTAGCCATACCGGGAAGCGTACACGCTATGATAAATGCCGACCCGAACCAGCAGCGGAGCATAGTTGAACAGCACGTGCTCCGTAAACTCCACCGCCCTCTCCCAGAAGCTGTGTGCATCCTGAAGCTTCAGCTCCCCAAACCAGCCCAGTGACAGCTCATACTTGAATCTGACGGCCAAGCAGTCCAAGATGAACGGCTCTTCTCTATAGCCCCACTTCAAGGGAGCCAAGAATAGGCCGAATCGAGGCGCCTCGTTGTGCACCTTCCCGGCAGACAGGTCCCATCTTGCCGGAGTAAACTGAGGCGCCCGCACCAGTTTATCTTCAGTCGGCAGCACCCCCTCAATCCCCAGAACTGGCTTCCACTCCCGGACTTCTCCCACCAGATACATCGGAATACTCCGGGGGACGCTGTACAATAAGCTGTCCCGGGCTTGCAGAATGGCCTGCTCAGCCTTCCTCACGACTCGGAAGTCTCGCCCTTCCCGCGAGCGAAAGTGCTTCAAAAAGCGAATGAGGTGCCTATCCTTCGGGAAATCTTTCCTGAACTCCCCGGTGGCCCGGTCAAATGTGAAGCCGCTGTCAACTCTGGCAAGCCTCTGGAAATCCATGGTTTCCCCGTCAGACTCAGATGACTCCGCCAAGGCGGCTATTTCTGCATGCTCGCGGTCCAGGTCTTCCACATTGAGCCACGTGACCACTGGCACGGGACCCCGCGGGATGAGGTCGGCACCGACAGCAGCAGTAGGAGCAGAAGAACCACTTGGGGCAGCCATTTGTCTACAAAGATACACGAATTGAGAGATCAGAACAAGCCACGTGCAAAGAGAAATAAAAATTATAAAAGGGGGGCTTTACTATAAGTCAAATGAACAAGATATTGCCAATTTCTGACGAAATTTCGGCAGAGTTTCCCCTAAGCCAGAGGCGTAAGGGGAAAATACGGGTGCGCGTCCACAAGGAGTGACGGCCCCAACAAAACATGGTGGGCCCCGAGAGGTAACACCAGAAGTCCGCCGGTCAAAAGAGTCTTCTCCCCTAAGCTAAAAGTCCCCACATACTGCCTAAAGCCCCTTGGCCGGCACGCCCCTGCTAGTGGCTTCGCCGGCACACCCTCCAGGTGCCTTCCCCGGCACGCACCCAGGCGAGCCACTCCCCGGCACAGCCTTGGGGTGTCTTCCCTGGCACACCCAGACGGGCTCTTCCCCGGCACGCTCAGCGCATGGCTTCCCCGGCACACTGCTAGGGCCGGCTTCCCCGGCACACTCCAAAAGCCGCTCCCCGGCACGCTCGGCGCATGGCTTCCCCGGTACACTGCTAGGGCCGGCTTCCCCGGCACACTCCAAAAGTCGCTCCCCGGCACGCCAGGCTCGTTCCCCGACACACCCTTCGGCCGCTCCACCGGCACAGCCCGAGGCTCCCTGCCCGGCACCGAGCCACCTCCCCCGGCACACTCCGAAAGCCGCTCCCCGGCACGCTAGGCTCGTTCCCCGACACACCCTTCGGCCGCTCCACCGGCACAGCCCGAGGCTCCCTGCCCGGCACCGAGCCACCTCCCCCGACCCGCTCCCTACCCAGCCTCGCCGACACACTCTCCGGTGGCCTCCCCGGCACACCCGCCGATGGCTTTGCCGGCACGCTCCGGCGACCTCCACCACGACGGCACCGAGACCGTCATCGTCACCGCCCTCCCGCACCAAAAAGCAACGAAAAGGGGGGGAGGGGAAGAAGGGAAAGAGGAGAACGGAGAGGGAGAGAAAGACGGGGAGCCTAGGGCTTCACCGCCCACCGAAGACAGAGAGAGGGAAGAAGAAGGAAGGGGTGAAGAAGGGAGGAGAGGAGAAGAGAGGACAAGGAAGGGAGAAGAAAGAGGAAAAAGGGGAGGGCTCCACGTCCTCCTCACCACGACAACGGCGGCGGCGACGGAGTGGGTGCCCGGCGCCGGAGATGAGGGTGAAGAGAGGGAAGAGGGAAGGGGTCCCGCCCATTTGTCCGCCGAAGAGAGAGAAAGGAAGAGGGAATTCGAAAGGGGGGTGGACATTCAAACCACCCCCGTCCTTTTATAAAAAAAAGAAGGAAAAGAACGGAAGAAAAAAGAAGAAAAAAGGGGGAAGAGAGAAATAAAAAGGGAGAAAAGGAAAATAAGAAGAAAAGGGAGGAGAAGAAGGGGACGGGGAAATAAAAAAAAGGAAGAAGGAAGAAAAAGGGGGGAGAAAATAAAAGAAAAAAAAAGGAGAGAGAAGAAAGAAAGGAAAAAAAGAGAAGGAGATAAAAAGAGGGATAAAAAAAAGAGAGAAAAAAGGGAGGGATAGAAGAGGAAAAAAGGGAATAAAAGGAGAAAATAAAAAAAAGAGAGAAATAAATATATATATATGATATTAAATATATATATATATATATACATGTATATACATACATACTGGTATCTTCGTACGCATCTACTCGCACGTGTCAATGTGTGGGTCAACGTCGTACAATAATAGGTGTCTCCGGGAACGTTCCATCCCCACAATCTTGGGCAGACACGCATCCACACAAGCAAAACAACTTTACCCCTGCACACAGCCACCTCTGCAATAGTGCCATCACCCTGCCAAGAAACAGGCTTTCCCTGGCACGTAGCCTCGTGCCTCAGCCACCTCGCATCACACAATATTGCCATTACGGGCCTTACGCCCGGCTTGGCAGAACCTCTATCCTTGCGTTGGCGTTAGTCCCTTGCCAACGAATAAGTCCCTTCCCGGCGCAAGGCCCCGTGCCCCAGCCACCCGCATCACACAATATTGCCATTACGGGCCTTACGCTCGGGTCGGCAGAACCTCTATCCTTGCGTTGGCATTAGGCCCTTGCCAACGAATAAGTACCTTTCCGGCGCAAGGCCCCGTGCCCTAGCCACCCACTCCGCACAATATGGCCATTACGGACCTTACGTCCGAATCGGCGCAAATTCTCCCGTTGCGCTGGCATTGTCTTCTTGCCAACGAGTGAGCCCTACCTTCCGGCACAAGGCTTCGTGCCCTAGCCGACACTCGCATATTCCTCGCTTGTCAAAAAAAATGGGGTTAAAAATGGAGATACCCCGCCGGACTTGTCCCTACACGGGGACAAGGGCAAAAATGGCAACAACCCGGCTGTGGCGAAAACCCGAAAGGGCGCTACGGGCAAAATCGGGTACCCCGCCACGTGAAAACCCTAAAGGGTGCGTGGGCAAAAGCAAGAGGGGGGCCGGTACCGGTGAAAATCTGAAAGGGCGCCTGTATCGGTAATGTGGTTCAAAAAAAAGGAGAAAGAGAAAAGAGACCAACAACTGCTTCAGTCCCCGACACCCCGTCGGCACTGATGATGAGACAACAAACTACTTCAGCTCCCGACACCCCGTCGGCACTGATGACGAGACCACAAATTGCTTCAGTTCCCGACACCCTGTCGGCACTGATAAAGAGACAACATGTGCTGCTTCAGTTCCCGACACCCCGTCGGCCCTGATGAGGAGACAAAAGACGAGATCACAAATTGCTTCAGTTCCCGACACCCCGTCGGCATTGATGAAGAGACAACATATGCTGCTGCCACCCACTCCGCACAGTATGGCCATCATGGACCTTACGTCCGGATCGGCACGAACTCTCCCGTTGCGCTGGCATTCTATTCTTGCCAACGAGTGAACCTCATCTTCCGGCGCAAGGCTTCGTGCCCTAGCCTACACTCACATATCACCCGATTTCAAAAAAAAAGGGAGAGAGAAAAGAAGAAAATGGGGTTAAAAATAGAGATATCCCGCCGGACTTGTCCCTGCATAGGGACAAGGGCAAAAATGGCAACAACCCGGCTGTGGCTAAAACCCGAAAGGGCGCTACGGGCAAAATTGGGTACCCCGCCACGTGAAAAGCCGAAAGGGCGCGTGGGCAAAAGCAAGAGGGGGGCCGGTACCGGTGAAAACCCGAAAGGGCGCCTGTATCGGTAATGTGGTACAAAAAAAAGAGAGAAAGAAAACACAAGAAGAGATCAACAAACCAGGTCAGTTCCCGGTATCCTGCCGGCATTGACGAAGATACCAAGAGACAAAGAGACAACAAACCAGGCCAGCTCCCGACACCCTGTCGGCACTGGCGAAGAGACCAAGAGATCAACAAACCAGGTCAGTTCCTGGCATCCTGTCGGCACTGACGAAGAGACAAAGAGACCAACAAAGCATGTCAGTTCCCGACACCCCGTCGGCACTGGCGAAGAGACCAAAAGACCAACAAAGCATGTCAGTTCCCGACACCCCGTCGGCACTGACGAAGAGATTAAGAGACAACAAACCAGGTCAGTTCCCGACATCCTGTCGTCACTGACGAAGAGACAAAGAGACCAACAAAGCATGTCAGTTCCCGACACCCCGTCGGCACTGGCGAAGAGACCAAGAGACCAACAAAGCATGTCAGTTTCCGACACCCCGTCGGCACTGACGAAGAGATTAAGAGACAACAAACCAGGTCAGTTTCCGGCATCCTGTCGGCACTGACGAAGAGACAAAGAGACCAACAAAACATGTCAGTTCCCGACACCCCGTCGGCACTGGCGAAGAAATCAAGAGACCAACAAAGCATGTCAGTTCCCGACACCCCGTCGGCACTGGCGAAGAGACTAAGAGATCAACAAATCAGGTCAGCTCCCGGCACCCTGTCGGCACTGACGAAGAGACAAAGAGACCAATATGCTGCTTCAGTTCCCGGCATCCCGTCGGCACTGATGAAGAGACCAACATACTACTTTAGTTCCCGGCACCCTGTCGGCACTGACGAAGAGACAAAGAGACCAACATACTACTTCAGTTCCCAGCACCCCGCCGGCACTGATGAAAAGACCAACAAACTGATTCAGTCCCCGACACCCAGTCGGCACTGATGAAGAGACGAAGAGACAACAAACTACCTCTTCCTCGGCATCCTGTCGGCACTGATGAAGAGACAAAGAGACAACAAACTGCTTCAGTCCCCGACACCCCGTCGGCACTGATGAAGAGACAAAGAGATCAACAAACCAGGTCGACTCTCAACACCCTGTCGGCACTGACGAAGAGAAAAGAGACAAGTACACCCACGGGCACCGCCCGGCTCATCCTTCGCCCGCGCTACCCATGGGCGGGGGGCATTTGTGGACACCCAAAAAATGCATACCTAGATATCCCGCTCGGCCCCGCATCAGCAACGACGCCGAGTGAAGAAACCCCGGAGAAATCAAGCACAAAGGGCCCCACAGTCCGTGGGCCCCAAAGGAAATCAAACGGGCCGTGACTCGTGCTCGCAACAGGCTCAGAACGGTCCCCGAATACACGCCCCGTGGGGAGCCCTTCAGCGGCACGCCCAGCCCCCAAGGGGCCTCAACGGCACGCCCTGGTGGGGCTCCAGCGGCACGCCCCTTCAGGGTCCCAGCGGCACACCCGGGGGTGGCTCCAGTGGTACACCCCCTGGGGGGGGCCTCCCAGCGGCACTCAGCAGCCCTTTAGCGGCATGCCCTGCAGGGGCCTCCCAGCGGCACGCCCTCAGCAGCCCTTCAGCGGCAAGCCCTGCAGGGGCCTCAACGGCACGCCCTCAGCAGGCCCTCAGCAGCACGCCCTCAGCAGGCCTTCAGCGGCACGCCCTGCAGGGGCCTCAGCGGCACGCCCTCAGCAGGCCTTCAGCGGCACGCCCTGCAGGGGCCTCAGCGGCACGCCCTGCAGGGGCCTCAGCGGCACGCCCTTCAGGCAGTTCAGCGGCATGCCTTTAGGGGCTTCAACGGCACGCCGTTTTGGCTCCCCCACGGCACGCCTTTTCAACTCTCCAGCAGTACAGCGGTGAAGCTTTTCAACGTCAATGCGACGTGAAGCCCATGCCCTATACATCCTTGGCGCGCAGTGGAGCCGTCTGAGGTGGCAGCTAATCGTTGGGCCACGTAGCCTACCCCACTGACAGCCAGGACAGGGCAGGTCAAACCCCATGATCACAATCCACTTCCCGCCTTCAACGGCCGTGCTCGAAGGCTCCGGCGGCCCGTATAAAAGGCCCCTGCTTTCGACACAGAAGAAGGAGAAGACACAAGGGAAGAGAGGGAGACAGAAGAGAAAAAAAAGAGGAAGGAGAAACAGAGAGGGACACCCACGGCCAAGAGAAGAAAAGAGGAGAAGAGAGAAGAGAAGAAGAGGCCCTCCCCGCCGGGAGCTTCCTCCGACAACCACCACCACCGGAAAGAAGCAAGAGTAAGAGAGAGAGAGTTCGATGTAATGGGGGGGGGGGAAAGAGTTAGGGGCGTCTGGCCTTCCTCCTGCATTCTGTTCCTCCCCCCCCCCCCCTCATCTTTTGTATTTCGTTACTCTTCTTTTTTTGGGGTCCATGGCCTCGTCCTGGGAATTTCTCCCTTGTAATGTGTATGTAGGGCCATGCCCTCTTGATCCCCATGAATGAAAACCACCCTCTGTGGGTTTCTCTTGATTTTGTTGGTTTATGCTAGGTCTTACAGTCTTTTGATGGGTTGCTCGTTTTTTCCTCCGTCACCCCATTTCTCCGGTGTTTTTGGGGTCTTCGTGTCGACTTGATTGCTCTCCCATGATCCTTGGCCTCGTGAGCTCTTCACTTCCCTTCCATGGCCATCTACCATGTCCACGGGCTTGGGGAGAGAGGGAGACCCTTACCCTCTCCCTCCGAATACCCAGCTACCAGTGGCCCATATTTGGTCTTGACCCCCCCCCCCTTTTTACTCCCTAACTAGCCTGTAAGCCCGGGTACTTGGCTCCCCTGCCATTTCCTCAGCGATACACTTGCTCGGCCTTTGACCGGTACACCCCAGATTGGCCCTCTGCGGCACGCCAGATTGGCCCTCAGCGGCACGCCCAGATTGGCCCTCAGCGGCACACCCACCAGCCTTCAGCGGTGCACCCCGTTGGGGTTCTTGGCCGGCACTCTTCTTGACCCAATTGACCCCTGGCCGGCACACTCTCCAGGCCCCTGGGCGGCACACTCCTTGGCTAGCCCCAGTCTACATTATATGCCCTTAGAGGCCTTCAGTCTGTTGTTTTCCTTCGTGTTTTCCCGAGGCTCTATAAAGGTGTTGCTGCCCTTGGGCGCCCACCTCCAGTTGTCGGGTTCCGCCACTCCATGTGGGCGCGTTCCCTGTATCTCCCTTACGCCCCAGGTCAAGGGGAGATGCTGCCGAATTTTTTTTGTGAGAAAATAACAAAACATTAAAAGAGGCAAAAGGGAAACAACAAACGAACATGACGATTAATAAAACTTTCCAACTAATCAAACCACTGCCGGCATCATGATGAGAACTGAACTGACTAACCGCCTGGCACCCCGAACGTCCGACTCGTAAGAAAAAAAAAAGGGCTGAACCAGGCAAAATGGAAGCAAGGGGGGGGGGGTTTATATAAAATTACATGGAAATTAAAACAAGAAGAAAAGAAAAGCCTTAAGATAAAAAGAAATTGAAGATTGACCGGACCTCCACCCCCACGCTCTGATCGGCTCCTTCGCCGGCACACTTCTCTCACCTTTCAGTGGCACACTTCTCTCACCTTTCAGCGGCACACTCACCTAACTCCTTCGCCGGCACACTGCTTTCACCCTTCAGCGGCACACTCACCTAACTCCTTCGCTGGCACACTGCTTTCACCCTCCAGCGGTACACCCCAATTCCCTTGGCCGGCACACCTTGTTGCCCCCAGCGGTACACCCTATCCCCCACCTTCAGCGGTACACTCCCCTCAGCGGCACACCCCTTTTTCTTAACCTCCACCGGCAGCCCCCCCCTTTGTGCCCTCAGGGGTACACCTTTTTCACCCTTCGCCGGCACACTCCCCTCTGGGCCTCTCAGCGGTACACTCTTACCTTCCCTTCGCCGGCACACTACACCTATGCATATGTACAACATGATAATGGCCTTAACAAATGGCAAATAAATCAATGAAAAATGTGCTCATTGAAGGACTTCGAATGCGCAATATTAATCATAATAAAAGAGGCGGGTGGGGTAATAAGAAAATAAATAATAAACAAATAATAAACAAATAATAATAATAATAATAATAATGAATAAAAGAAGAGGAATTATCCGGAACAAACACCTAAAGAAGTAATAAACCGTAGGCCAGAAATTGGAACATATAACTAAGAAAATTCCAGATAAAAGATGCCGGGGCCCACACTGCAGCCCCATCTCTCCCCGTGACCCGGGGCAAAAGGAACAACAACGCCGCCCTTTCAGGTCGAACTCGAGTCTTGGGAATTATCCCGATATGGCCGAGTTCTGACCCAATCTCGGGCCGACATCCGAATCGGACCGGATTTATTTCTCGTTCCGGATACCTTCCGAATCCTCATTAAAATTGCTGCATGCTCGGCAGACAGTTGAAGGGATCTACCTCGGTTTTCTCGTTGTGTCCCTGCCGCGGACCCGTGTCCGAATACGAAAAGGTCCACGAGTGACCGACATGGCCGACAGTTTATGGCCCTAATACGACCTTCAGTGTGACCTATCCCTATATCTCTCTTACGTAGTTAGTATTATTATTTTCGGCCGCGGGGCCCCTAATTTCGACAATTAATCAAGGGTGTTCCCTCTTATGGGGGATGTAAATGACGTCGTGACCTTTATGGCGCGACGGGATTCGGTCCCGACACGAACCACACAATCGTCTGACGAAGTCAGATCGAGCGCACCATGGGCTCTTCGAAGTCAGAATAAATCGTCACCTCGGTGACTGGCACGCCCACGCACTTAATAAACCAACAAACAAACAAAATAAAGATTTAAATAAAAAAAGTGCGCCCACAACGGCCTAGGATGAGGATGAGTAGGTAGACCTAGACGGGAGACAAAGTCTGAAGAGACTGCATTGATACAGCTCCCGTTGTCGAAGATCACCTTGTAGGGTTGGGTTTTCACCATGATATAGGTTTGGAAGATGGAGGTTCGACGCCAGTCGTCCTCCTATGGGTGTGCCAGGATGCAGCGGACCACACCCAATCTTTCATGGTTAGAACTCTCGATAATTTCTCCCACTTGCATGTACTCGACATGCGTGCCATCATATCCTGCATCTAACTCCTCAAACTGGGTGATGAGGTCGGGATCGGCCTCATATCTCTCAAGGGTTTCTCCTTCCTGAGGTGGAAGCTCCATGAACTGGGGGTCGGTGATAACCAAGGCTCGGGTTGGGCAATTGGTGGCAATATGTCCTAGGTTATGACATCTGAAGCATCGGACTCCCGAGACAGGGGCTGGTTGGGAGGTGCTAGGGACGACTCCTTTTCCCTTGTCATCTCTCCTCTCAACCGGTGGAGTATACTCCAGCCTAGGCACAGCTGCGGGTGCAGGTAATGGGTTCCGTGGGAAAGGAGCTGTAGGGGCAACGGCCCTAAGTGGGTGTGGACACCGAAAATTGCACATCCAAATGTCCTGCTCGGCCGAGCATGAACAACGGCGCCGAGTGAAGAAACCCCGGAGAAACCAAGCACAAAGGGCCCCACAGTCCATGGGCCCCAAAGGAAATCAAACGGGCCATGACTCGTGCTCGCAACGGGCTCAGAACGGGCCCCAAATACATGCCCCTTAGGGAGCCCTTCAGCGGCATGCCCGGCCCTCAAGGGGCCCTCAACGGCACGCCCTGGTGGACACACCCCACTGGGCTGCCCAGCGGCACACCCCTTTGGGGCCCAGCGGCATGCCCATTGGGCTGCTCAGCAGCACACCCCACTGGGCTGCCCAGCGGCACACCCCTTTGGGGCCCAGCGGCACGCCCATTGGGTTGCTCAGCGGCACACCCCATTGCTGCCCAGCGGCACACCCCTTTGGGGTCCAGCGGCACGCCCTCAGGGCTGCTCAGCGGCACACCCCCTTGGGGTTCAGCGGCACACTCCCCTTGGGGGAGTCTTCAGCGGCACACCCTGGGGTGGCTTCAACGGCACACCATAAAGTGCCTTCATCGGCACACTCTTTCACACTGTGAAGTGCCCTACGGCACACTATTTATGCCCTCCAGCGGCATACTTCTGTGGGCCTTCCACGGCACGCTTTGGCAGCGTTCAACGGCACGCCTGTTGCTCTCTACCACGGCACACTTGCAGTGCCTTCAGCGACACAACCTTTGAGCCCTTCGGCGGCACAGCGTTGAAGCTTTTCAACGGACGACGTGAAGCCCATGCCCTACGCATCCTTGGCGCGCAGTGGAGCCGTCTGAGGTGGCAGCTGATCGTTGGGCCACGTAGCCTACCCCACTGACACCCAGGACGAGGAAGGTCAAATGCCATCATCACAAGCCGCTTCCCGCCTTCGATGGCCGTGGCCAAAGCCCCGCTGCTGGGGAGTATAAAAGACTCCCGTTTTCGACACAGGGGGGGGACACACACACAGACGAACAGAGAAGAGGAGAAGAAGAGAAGAAGAGAAGAAGAAGAGGGAGAGGCTCCCCCCTGCCACCATCGCCAGAGAAGAGAAGAAGAAGAAGAAGAAGAAGAAGAGTGAGAGAAGAGAGGAGTGAGGTCTGGGAGGGGAGGAGGAGCCCATGCTCCGTTCCCCTTCCCCCATGTATCTTCATTTCCATTTCTCCCTTTCCTTTTTGCTGTTGTTCCCTTTTTTTACTTCTCCCTACGATGTATTGGCCCTCTGTGGCCTTTTCTTTCCATGAATGAAAATCCCTCTTTTGGGTGTCTTGCTACCGTGCTTGGTTTGTGCGTCTTAGCCATTCACCCTCTATCTTGGCCCTTTTCATGAGGCCTCTGGCCTTAACCGCTTGTCTTCGCCTGTCTTTGCTTGCCGTTTATCACCCCTAGCGGCACACCCTTTCTGCCCTCAGCGGCACACCTCAACCGGCCCTCAGCGGCACACCTTGTCCAGCCCTCAGCGGCACACACTCTTCGTGGCCCTCAGCGGCACACCGTTCAGCCCTCAGCGGCACACACCTTGTGGCCCTTGGCGGCACACCATTTAAGCCTTCAGCGGTACACCCCTTCCTGCCCTCAGCGGCACACACACCTTGTCACCCCTGGCCGGCACACTCCTTGGCCGGTACACCCGATTGGCCTTGGCCGGCACGCCCCGATTGGCCCTTGGCCGGTACACCCCCCTTATGGCCTTCAGCGGCACACCCTTCAGTCCCTCAGCAGCCCCCTTCTTGGCCTCGCCCCCGAGCCCTTTCCTTCACGTTTTTCGAGGCTCTATAAAGGTGTTGCTTCCCCGGGGGCCCACCTCCAGTTGTCGGGTTCCGCCACTCCATGTGGGCGCGTTCCCATTATCTCCCTTACGCCTCGGGTCAAGGGGAGATGCTGCTGAATTTTTGTGAGAAAATAACATGTTGAATAAAGCAAAAGGAAGCAACAAACGAATAGAACAATCAACGATAAAACGTTCCGACTAATCGAGTCACTGCCGGCACCGTGACGAGAATTGAACTGATTAACTACCTGACAGCCCGAACATCCGACCTGCGAGAAGAGACGGAACAGAACAAAGGCAAGGGAAGAGTTTGTATAAAACTACTTGGAAATCAAGATAAGAAGAAAAGAAAAGCCTTAAAACAAATAATAAAAGAAAGAACCTCCACCGGCATGCCTGCCCTTACCTCCCACTCAAATGGACCCTCACCAGTGCACTCCTTCCAGCCTCTGACGGCACGCTCCCTTTTAGCCCCTCGGACCCCCCCCAGCGGTACGCTCCTATTGCCTCCAGCGGTACGCCCCTTTAGCGCCCGCCGGCACACTCCCATGGCCCTCAGCGACACACTCCCATGACCCTCAGTGGCACAACCCCTGATGCCCCCCAGTGGTACACCCTTTTGACCCCCAGCGGTACACCCCCTGGCCCCCAGCGGCACACTCCCATGACCCTCAGCGGTACACCCCTTGACCCTCAGCGGTACAACCCTTTTGGCCCTCAGCGGTACACCCCCTGGCCCCCGGCGGCACACTCCCATGACCCAGCGGTACACCCGAAATAATGGTATTAATAGAGATAATAAGCTAAAATAAAACATAGTAAATAAATAAATAGTGACACAAAGCTCAAATAATGATAATAACAACAAATTCAAAAGAAAATAGAGAAATAATAGCAAACAATAATGGCAAGTAGCAGTAATAAGTGATAATAAATTCAATAAGGTGAATAAATAAATAAGAACGATAAAGGAATAAGCAATGATAATAATAAGCTTAAAGGAAATAATAATAATGATAAATAAACAAATCAATGACCGCCAAAATAAAATAAACAACAATAACAAACTTAACAAAAATGACAAGCAAATGAATGATAATAAAACGAACAAACAATAAAAACAAACCTAACAGTAACGATAATAAATGAATAAACCACAAAAAAATAAACAAATAGAAATAACGAACTCACTCAAAGATATATATATAAATCAACAAATAATAATGGTAAAATTCTAAATAATAATAAAACGATGGTAAAATCTACATCGCAGCCCCGTCTCCCCTGCGACCCGGTGCTGAAGGAACAACAACGCCGCCTCTGCAGGCTGGGTCTGAGTCTTGGGAATTTATCTCGAAATGGCCATGACCTGACCTTGCCTCGGGCTGACATTCCGATTAAACCAGATTCATTTCTCCGACCGGATCCCTTCCGAGCCGCTACTAAAATTGCCGCACGTTCGGCAGACATTTGAACGGATTCGCCTCGATTCCCGCCGCATTCTTATTACGGACCTACGTCCGAACATGAAAAGACCCGTGAGCAACCGATAGGGCCGACGGCTCCCTCCGACGTGGTCGTGAGCCGGCGTTGTTCAGGGCCGATAGCTTGTTAAATCAGATCCGTTTTAACGGGATTCGCTCCCGCTCTTTCATTGAAATTATCGTAAACTCGGCATACATTTGTACGGGGTCGTTTCCACCCACGTCGTACTTTCAATATGGGCCCTTTCCCGAACATGAAAAGGTCCGCAAGCGATCGACAGAATCGGAATAGAACGAGACGGCTCTCGCCACCCCTGGACTCCTTCCATGGAAATATCAATAAGACCTCCGTGGGCCACACTTAGACCTCGGGCCCGTCCCGGTCATGGTCATCGTCTGGCTCATATCCTCGGTCTACAGCCTGTTCCTTTCGAATACGTTTTTGGTTCTGGAATCTAGTCTCGGGACTCTCCCCCGTTGCCCTCCAAAGCTGGAAATATTAACGATGCCCGCGCAAGCCTCGTTCGGACCACGGGAGGCGCCCCCGGTATGGTCCTGACTTGATCTCGCATCGGGCCAATAGATTCGCTGGTTTTCGGTCACGACAATTGAGATTCAACCGAATGTTTTCAGTGTCTCGGAATAATAAACTTGACGTATCCCGGCATGCATATGTTCCAGGTCCTCCTACGACGATTACAATATTCTCAAGCCGGACTCTCGTCCGAATATTAAATGGTCTCCCGAATGACCGACATGTTTCGAACGCCCGCTTCTCCGGAGACAGGACTTTTCAGCCAATTCAAGGGATATTCCCTCGTCGCCCCTTGGCATCGAAAATATTAATGATGCTCATGCAGGTCTTGTTTCGACCGCGGGGGGAGCCCACCGTAGTATGGTCGCAGCTTGCTCTTGCACCGGGCCAACAGATTTATCGGTTTCTGACCGCTCTGACCGAGGTTTAGCCGAACGTTTTCCGTTCTCCTGAACAATAAATTGCCATATCCTGGCATACATATGCTCCGGTCTTCCCGCGACGATCGCGCTTTTCCCAAGACGGACACTCGTCCGAACATTAAATGGTCAGCACATGGCTGACATGATCTCGAATGGTTTTCTCCCCGCCTTCGCGCGAGGATTTCAGTACCTCCTAATAGACCTTTCACGCATATAATTTCCTGGCCATGAGGTCCTGAATCTCGGCGATTAATCAAGGGTGTTCCCTCGTATGGGGGATGTAAATGACGCCGTGACCTTTATGGCGCGGCGGGTTTTGGTCCCAACACGAACCACACAATCATCTGACGAAGTCAGATCGAGCGCACCATGGGCTCCTCGAAGCCCGAATAAATTGTCACCTTGGTGACTGGCACGCCCACGCACTCAATAAACGAATAAACCAACAAGAGAATAACAAGTGTGAAAAAAGTGCGTCCACAAGTCTGCCACGCCCGGTGGGACCAAACCACCCTTCATCTCTTCGCCGGGATTCAGGGCCTCATGGCCCCCGAATAAACGATGTTTGCTTGCTTTGATGAATTGCAGGTGCTGTCTTCGCTAGCCCTATGGGGAGAAAATCCAGACTCGGCGCAGCTGCCTTCGCGGCCTCGAGGACGCTGCTTCGAAGCATATGTAGCTTCCAGGAATCATGGGGGCTGTTATTAAAAAAAAAGAAAAGGAGAAGAGAAAGAGAAGAGAAGGGAGGGGAAATCAAGCCCCCCGTTTCCCTCAAGAAGAAAGAGAAGAAAAGAAGAAAAGAAGAAGAGAAGAGAAAAAAAAAGAGAGAGAAAAGAAAGAAGTAAAAAAAAAAAGAAGATAAAGAATTGGCAAGAGAGGGTTGCACGGCCATGTCCATCGAGGCCCGTACTAAACAAAGATTACCACTGTGGGGTTGATGCGGTGGAGCGAACCATTCATCCCCTTTCTGAGGGGGTGAGCGCTCTCCTGCACCTCCGCCCTGGTCAATCTTATAAAAAAAGGAAGAGAAGAAAAAAAAAGGGAAAAAAAAGAGAAGGAGAAAATGAGAAGAAGAAAGAAAGAAAGAAAGAAAGAAAGAAGAAAAGTTGGCCACCATCGCCGACCAAGAGAACAAGAAGAAGGACGGCATCCAGCCCGACTCTACGAGGCCCCGAGGTCGCGGTGCTCTGACCCGGCCCGTTCCTCCTCCCTGCTGCCTCTATCCGGCATAAGACGGCCCCTTGGGTGGCTGTTAAAAGACCCAACAAGCCGCAACTGTAGCTTGAAGAACTACTGCTTGCTGTGCGGAATGCTTTATAGCAATGAGGCCGAGCACGGCCACGACCCCCGAAGAGAGCATGCACATACCCCGCCATGGGGGATAAGAAGAAGAGATATACCCCGCCATGGGGGCATAGGAGGTAAAAGAAGATATACCCCGACTGTGGGGCACATGAAGAGAAACATACCCCGCCTTGGGGGCATAAGAAGCAACATAGTTTCACCCCGATCTAGGGGTATAAAGAGCAAAAGAATACACCCCGACTTAGGGGAATATGAAGAAGAAGCACACCCCGCTCCGGGGCATAAGAAGCAGAACCCACACCCCGACTTAGGGGCCTTCAAAGAAGAAACACATCCTGGCCTCGGGGTCCATGAAGCAACATATATTCCCCCCGGGGGGGATCTGAAGCAAAACGAACAACATCCCCCGGCTCAGGGAAGCATATGAAGAGAGGAATACACCCCGATATGGGGGCACACGAACAAAGAAGAAGAATTCATCCCGCCTCAGGTGCATAAAAAAAGACAAGAACTACACCCCACATCAAAGGTGGCAATACACCCCACCTTGGGAGCACAAGAGACAAACATTCCTCCCGGGGTGTCTGGGAAGAAGAAAAGAATTCACCCCAGCCTGGGGACACCTGAAGAAAGAAGTACACCCCGCCATGGGGGCACATGAAAAGAACCCCTCCCTCCTCGGGAGTATAAGGAAGAGAAGGATATACCCTGGTCTGGGGGCTTTTAAAGAAACAACACACCCCCTCCATGGGAGACAAAGCTGCACCCTGACCTAGGGACACGTGCAGAACATCCACCCCGCTCAGGGGGCACAAAGAGACATAATCCGCCTTTGGCGCATAAGAAGTAGAAGCATCTACCCCGACCCGGGGCACAGAAACAAAGAGACACACAGCCCGATCTGGGAGCATGAGAAGGAAAGTATACTCCACCCAAGCGGCATTTGAAGAAACGACATATCCTGCTTCAGGGGCACAAAAGCCGTAAAGAGACACACCCCCGCCTCAGGGGGGGGCGTAAGAAGCAAAAGATACACCCCGGCTTCAGGGCGGGGCATAAGAAGCAAAAGATGCACCTCGGTCCCGGGGGCATTTGAAGAGAGATACGTCACGTGCCAGAGGCATGTGAAGAAGAAACATACCTCACCTCGAGGGCCTAGAAGCTATAAAGAACACACCCCGACTCAGGGGTATTTGAAGAGAAGTTCACCCCGGCCTAGGGGTATCTGAAGAAGGAACATACCCCGCCAGGGGGCATAGAAGCTACAAAGAACACGCCTCGGCTTAGGGGCATTTGAAGAAGAAATACACCCCGACATGGGGGTACATGAAGAAAAAGACATACCCCGCCATGGGGGAGTAAGAAGAAGAGAATCCGCCCCGACCAGGGGACACATGAAAAGAGAGCACACCCCGGACTGGGGACATACAAAGAAAGAAATCCACCTCACCTCGAGGGCATAGGAGCTACAAAGAACACGCCCCGGCTCAGGGGCATATGAAGAAAGGTCAACCCTGGCTCAGGGGTATTTGAAGAAGAAACATACCCCACCTGGGGGCATAGAAGCCGTGAAGAGTATACCCCACCGCGGGGGCATTTGAAGAGAGCTACACCCCGCCTCGGGGGCATTTAAAAAAAAAACACGCCCTGGTCTGGGGACATAGAAGCTAAAAATAATAATAATAAGTATAATACACCCCGCCCGGGGGCACAGAAGCAGAGAGGCAAAACACACCCCTCAGGGGGGGATGCACACCCAATGAAGCTACACCCCAACCTGGGGGCCCATTAAGAGAAATACGCTCCAGCACGGAAGCGCTAATGAGAAAAGAGAAAAAAAAGAGACATGAGGCAGACGTGGCCCTCGAGCCCGCCTCACCAAATAAAAGAAGAGAAGAAAATGAAAGAAGAGACACATGAGGCAGACGTGGTCCTTGAACCCGCCTCTTCACACAAAAGAAGGAGAGCAAAACCAAAACAAGACGTATGAGGCAAACGTGGTCCTCGAGCCCGCCTCATCCCACAAAAGAGGAAGAGAAGAAAAAGGACATGAGGCGAACACGGTCTTAGTACCTGCCTCTCCATAAAAGAACAAGAGAAAGAAAAGATCACGAGGCGAGCATGGTCTTTGCACCGGCCTCTCTACAAAAGAAAAGAAGAAGAGAAAGAAAAGATCACGAGGCGAGCATGGTCTTTGTACCCGCCTCTCTACACAAAAGAAGAAGTGAAGAAAAGAAAGAAATGATCACGAGGCAAACATGGTCCTTGCACCTGCCTCTCCATAAAAAAGGAAGAGAAGAAGAGAAAGAGCAATCATGAGGCGAACATGGTCCCTGCACCTGCCTCTCCATAAAAGAAGAATAGAAGAAGAGTCATGAGGCAAACATGGTCTTTGTACCCGCCTCTCCACACAAAAGAAGAAGAGAAGAAAAGAAAGAAATGATCATGAGGCACACATGGTCCTTGCACCGGCCTCGCCGCAAAAAAAAAGGAGACATGAGGCAGACATGGCCCTCGAGCCCGCCTCACCAAACAAAAAGAAGAGAAGTGAAGAAGAGAAAGAAGAGTCACGAGGCAGACGCGGTCTTTGCACCCGCCTCTCCATATAAAAGAAGAAGAGAAGAAGAGAAAGGGCAGTCAGGAGGCGAACATGGTCTTAGTACCTGCCTCTCCATAAAAGAAGAAGAGAAAGAAAAGATCACGAGGCGAGCATGGTCTTTGCACCGGCCTCTCTACAAAAGAAAAGAAGAAGAGAAAGAAAAGATCACGAGGCGAGCATGATCTTTGCACCGGCCTCTCTACAAAAGAAGAGAAGAAAAGAAAGAAAAGACATGAGGCGAACATGGTCCCTGCACCCGCCTCTCTACATAAAAGAAGAAAAGAAGAATAGAAGAGGAAAAAAAAGAATCATGAGGCGAGCATGGTCCTTGTACCTGCCTCTCCATAAAAGAAGAAGAGAAGAAGAGAAAGCACACATGAGGCGAGCATGGTCCTTG